>OY787606.1:14865215-16065215 GCA_963678935.1 Umbilicus rupestris
ATCGAAGAATTCGTCCGTCACACAGCAAAATTGCTCTCTGAATTCTGTGTATGCACTCGTGTATCCCTCAACTTCGATCCACCTCTCTGCTCTAAACCCCTTTCTCTTAAATAGTAGCACCAGCTTTAAGCAAGATCAGGTTTAAGCAATGTCCCAAAAAGAACAATTATCTCCTAAAATCTAGGAGATTAGATTTGATTTTGATCTTCAACACAAATCTCCTTCTCTAGCTAGGAAACCCCACGGGAATATTCTCCACAGCACTCTAAAATATTCTTCTGGTGTTATCCGCAGCGCTGCCAGGCCTTCTAACCAAGCCCAGGTTGCTGCAGGTTCAAGGACAGATGTTGCAGCCACTTGAACAAGCTCCTGCTATAGCATCCCCTGCTGTAGCTGCTCCTTGTTCACTTGTGCTAGAGTTGTTTGCTGCTGCTGGAATTTCCTAAATGCATTAGGAAACAATCCCATCAATTTTAAGGAAGATCCTCCAAGATCTCTACAAGATCATATCTCCTAATTTATAGGAGTTTTGATTTTCCAATCAAATCTTCACTCAACAAATCTGCCCTTGTTTTTGAGAGACACTCCAGAAATATTCTTCTGAATATTCAGCTCTTTCCGGAAGCCCTTCGGTCCACTGATTTGTTGTTTGACAGCAATCTCCGAGAAAGCTTTGAATTTCTGCTACAGCATTTTAGCTCCAGCATCTGCTGTAGCACATGCTGTCTGAAGGTGTGCGATACTTCTGCTGCAGCTCCAGGCACCAGCGTCTGCTGTAGCACTTGCAGCTACTCCACTGCTTGAGCACTGAGATAGTCACTCTGCCCAGATTGCACAAGCTGATGTCTTCATGATCTCTTCCAGATTTCTTAGTGCCCCAAGGCAACATTAGGTGGCGCGGCTGGTGAAGACATTAATCTCAGGCGCCACTTAATGTCTTCATCTGGAGCGCCACTTAATGAGTTTGCTCACTCTGGAATGCTCTTCATCAGCTATTTTCTTTACATACTTGCTGTAGCAGGCTTTAGTGCACTTTGTAGGAGTTTGTCAATGATGCCACATACCTGAACAAACTTATAATCTATAGTCTGATGATCGAGTCAATACCATGATTATAAGTTCATTCCATACCGGACCAGACCGGTATAGGGTTATATACATTCTCATTAGGAGCAAGGGTCATTCGAGCGTATCTAAATAGATACTATGTTTACATATGGATCCCTACGTCGTTACATTCAATTTAGGATTAGGAATAGGCGTAATCGGACCTGCTTTTTACATATCTCTCTTGGGACCCTATTCACCTCTTTGGGTTTCTATTGAATCGAGAAATAGGTTTCATTGGCCGCCTTTTTGATAATATAGAAGGCATCCTCCGGATAATTCAAATCGAAGAAATTGGGTGTCCGACTCGGACCTATATGACATGACCGATCAATAGAAATACTCCAACACTCCACCTTTGTCATATATTCCATACATCACACTAGATAGATATCATATTCATTGAATACGAGTCACTTTCAAGATGCCTTGGTGGTGAAGACACGCGAGACTCAAAATCTCGTGCTAAAGAGCGTGGAGGTTCGAGTCCTCTTCAAGGCATAATATTGAGAATGCTCATTGAATGAGCAATTCCATAAGAGATCTCGGATCGAATCGGTATATTAATACCGATTCTGATCCGAGATCTTGGAATTGGAATAAGTCCGCTAGTGGATCACGAAATCTTGGTGATCTTCTCTATCTAATGAATAGGGAGTCCGCTTTGAAATCGTCCGCCCCCGCGTATATGCTTCAACAGGAATCACACAAGGGTAGATTGATATAATAGAAACCTCTGGTAAAATGCCCGCCCGTAACCCAGCAGATAAAGTAAGTTACATAGTCCGTTTTAGGGATTGGCGACTTGCCCATTCAGTGACTTTGGCACTGGATGTTCCCAAAATAGGTACTCTCGGGTCGGATGAATTCAATTCTAGACGCCTGTTGGCATTCCAACCTTCCTTCTTCTTTCAGGGCCTATCCGTACAGTACTTCTTGGTCGTGAATATCTGAATAGGGCGAACCGCCCCGTGGATATCTTTGCTTCTGAACAAAACAATTCGAATTGGGTTCGGTCAACTGGAATGTGTATTATCCATCTCGGGGATCTTCCAATTGAGAAGATCCATCGACCTTTATCTTCGTCTCAGGTCGATCTATTTTATTTAGTTATTCAGTTAAACCAACGATTTGTTATTGGAGCAGATAGCAACAACCATTTCATCAGACATGCGTATTTTTGATTTTCCAATGGATTTACATCTTTCATTAATGAAATTTTTTGATGTAGTGAGTAATAGGCTCTAGTTGTTCGCTGTTCAAGAATTCTTGTTTAGGCAGTTCATACCATCCATACATAGTGTTTTGATCCAAGATTTCAATTCTTCAAGGTTTCAGCAGTATCATATTGTTCCATGGAGCAAAGGTCCAAAATTTGGAATAAACAAGCGTTTCCACGACTCTACCATTCTGTTCCACTCCTTATTTATTTCATGGCTATATATCCTTCCGGCTAAGGAATGGGAAACCTTTCTCCTGTTACATGAATCCAATTTTAATTTCATCCGGGAAAAGCCATCTTTTTCTCAACAATGTCTTCGTCATTTGATCCAATAGCCTTCCGTTAGATAGGAACAGATTTGATAAATACTGATAACTCTCGAATAGAGTATTAGAACGGAAAGATCCATTAGATAATAAACTATTGGTTCTAATCCATCTCTGGGTGATGAATCAACAATTCGAAGTGCTTTTCTTGCGTATTCTTGATAAACCAGCGTTTATATATCGATGTAGGAGGATCTGTTTGGGAAGTAAGAAGCCCTTTTGACATCTCTTCATCTGCAAAGAATTCTCGATGTGAAAACACAGAGACAGGGGGCTGATCTTTGAATAGAAAAAAGAGTGGATCTGCAGGGTCCCAAATGAATTGGCTTATTGGAAAAAAGCCTTGTTCTTTGGAAGATCTATCTCGTGTCTGGTACTGCATGGTTCCACTCTGCAAGAACTCCGAATCATTCTCTTGAAGCTCATTCTCTTCATCATAAATGATCCGCTTGCCCCGAAATGACCTGGCCCAATAGGGAAATCCCAATTCATTGGGCCTTTCGATACAATAAAATAGAAATCCCCAAGGGCGCCATATTCTAGGAGCCCAAACTATGTGATTGAATAAATCCTCTTCTATCTGTTGCGGGTCAAGGGCTCCTTCTACTTCCCCTTCTTCAAACTCCGATTCGTATTTTTCATAGAGAAATCTCTGATCAACGATAGAACAAGATCCATTTTGCATCATATTTAAAGGATTCCTTGGTTCGGTCCGAAGAAGCAATGTCACTCGATCATTATCAAATTGACTGCAATCTTTTTCTGTCCATGAGGATCCCCCCAGAGCACCTTCTACTTCTAATAGGCCATGAACTAGATCAGAAGCATTCTCAACGAGTCCATAAGAAGTGATCCCATTTTTTGCATCGGGTCAGGGTACAGACCAAAGGTCTTGGGCGACAAATTCGGCAGAACAACTCAAAAGATAAAGAAGTATCGTTAATTTCTTCATGCTCGTTCCAAGTTCGAAGTACCATTTGTACACTCCTTTCGTTACATGATTTCTTCTTCATATAGATAGATATAGGATCTATGGGGAAATTACTTAGAAGTACATTTTGTGCAACAGCCCTTCCTATCTGATAGAAAAGGATCTCATGATCCTGAACCGATCTTACCTGGGATCGCAAATCCCAAGTTTGTCTATGAAGAGCGGATCTAATTGTATTAGTGTCTATAATTGATTTCTTCTGTATAATACTAATTGCTAAGGCCTCATTGGTAAGTGCTACAAGATCTCGTGCATTGCAACCCATGGTTATGGACCCGAATTCATTAGTATGGAACATTTTCTTTTCCAAGTGAAATCCCTTAGTATATGAAAGATTGAAAAAGTGCTATCGTTGTTGTGGAATAAGAAGCCTTCGTATCTTAATGCATGTATTTAATTTATTCGGAACTATTAGAGCGGGATCCACTTTTTGGGGAATATAAATCGAAGCAATAACAAGAATATTTCTAGTGGAACATCTTTCACAATCCCTGGATAGATAGTTCACTAATAGACGGAGGGATAAGTAATTCGACTCATTCACATCCAGATCATGAATGTTTGGAATCCATATTATGCAAGGAGACATTGCTTTTGCTTATTCGAATTGAAGGGTGATAGAAAATCGGTCTATTTCCGGCATCATATCCATAGTTAGCGCATTCATCAGAGTTAGCAGCTCCCGCTCCGTATCGAGGTCAAGATCGATATCGTCACTAGCATCAATCTCGTCACTATCATCAATATTGTCACTATCATCAATATCGATATCATCAATAAGAAAACCTTTAGGCTTGTTATCCAGGAACTTGTTCAGAAATACCAAAGGAACATAGGAGTTTGTCGCTAGGTATTTGACCAAATAGGAACGTCCAGTTCCTATAGAACCTATCACTAAAATACCCCTAGAGGGGGATAGGGCTAAACGGAGAGAAAAGGGTTTTTCATGAGATGGGAAATGAAAACTATTAGCCCCCCACGAGGTTTGTGAATAAGTGATTGTCTGATAATGAGCAAGGAATATCCGTCTTTCTGCTAAACAGGATGTATTGAACTCATAATTCATTAGACACTTTTTATGAATGTCAACTAAATATCATAAGTAAATTGCTCCCGGGTGTTCAATCATTTGATAACCAGAGTCGTTCTTTGATAAATGATCACTAGATAAATAATCACTATGAGTCAGACTCAATAGAATTTGATCAATCCCTTTTTCTGTCGTTAAGGTGGAGAACTAAACCAAAAATTCTCTTTCTTCATCATCAATCGAATCACTGTTCGCAACCCAGGATTCCATTTTATCATCAATCCAATCACTGTTCACGTTTTTTCTTTTTCTTATCAATGAATAGATCTCTTTACTTGTATGACTTAGATGTCTCGTATTTCTCGAAGAAGTGATTCGATTGGTGGGATTTGGTATAATACTTATGAGATCGATGAGATTGATATTCAAATATTTCTTCTTAGAACGGATTGATTTGACCCCATAAGCGGGATCACCACCCAATAGCAAGTTGCCGCCAGAAACAGAACCCCGGATTTCTTCTAGAGAATCTCCTAATTGTTCCAAAGCAACTAGAAAGAGATTCTTTAACCAGAAAGAATTCAGTTCAGATGTAGGATACCTATCCAGAAGTTTTCGCAACTCAATCATGTATGGTGGAATCATCAAAGATTTGCCCTTGTCGAACTCTGTCTGTAACTCACTAGAGGCTCGGGAAACAAAGAGAAGATGTGTACGAACAAGATATCCAGCAACAAGAAAAAGGAAAAGGATTGAATAAAGGAACTCATGAACATTTGGCAATCTCAGCTGTGTCGATATCAATGGTGACTCATTATTTCGATGAATCATTTCTTCGAACATAAGAAAATTATGTAAACACTTTCTCGAAATTTCGCTTATCAGATTCCATTGTGGAAGACACCCTTTTTTCTGAAGAATTCGCCATGATATATCTGATCCATACATAATATCATGATAAATGGATACAAATTTTTGACCGTTACTTAGTATCGACAATAGGTCTGAAAAAGTATCTAAAAATAAAAAATTTAGATATTTGTACCCTGCCGAAGTAAGGAACCATGGCATATATGTTTGGAATAGATTCCATTTTGAGAGAGTTGAAAAAGCACTATCTCGTTGAAAGGTTCTATACATCTGCCCTTTCTCAATGCATTTGTTTAGACAACGACTCCGTTTTTTCCTAGTTTCGGATGGTAAATCTTTCTCAGAACATGGACTGTGAATCAAACTCATGTTTGAATTGAAATTGAGATACTGATGCAAGTTCTTCCCTTCTGAATCAGATAGATTCAGATCTGAAAGAGGTTGACAATAAGTTCTTTCAAAATGGACTATTTCTCCCTCTGTTAGAGGTGTTTTAGAAATGTCTGCGATCGAATAAAAAGCTCTACGAACGAATGAATCAGATCGAATTGGAAAATGGAAATATTTGTACAAGTTATACGTTTCGTCACCAGTTTGTAAAAAATCCTTAGGTATGAATATGTTAGATACCTGTGACTCGATTGGTGAAATAGTATCTCTCTCCAAAAAAGCATGTTTTTTTTTACCGCCGCACAAATCAAATATTTTGTTGCGAATGAACAAGATATTGAGGAATTGTCCATACATAAAATCAGAATTATTGATACGGGCCTTTTCCACATAAAAGGGGAATCTTTTGTTACAATAGAAGCAGAAGTGATGTGGATTATTCAGGAATTGAAGTCGATTTGCTTTATAAAAAGAAGATATCAATGAACTTCCATGAAATGGTTTCACGGGATTCAGCCAATTGTCTTGATCGTGGGATATCATTGAAAAATAGGAATTCGTGTTATCAAAGAATTTCCTGCGATTATTTCTAGTATGGAATGAGTCAATCATCCACTTTGGTATCTTATTGAATAAAAATGGTTATATTGTTCCTCCATTAATCAAGAATTTTGATTTTTGAGAAGTATCATGATCATCCAATAAGAAGGGTTTCCATTTTTTCAAATGAACGATTTGAAGACCTATTGATTCTAACAACTGATTGCAGAGTTGATAAATCGGACCTTTCAATTCATAGATGTGGATCTCGGACCTATGAACGGGGATATTCTCGAAACTCACAAAGAAAAAAGGAAGTGAGTTAGACAAAAAGAGAAGCAACTTGGACAAAAAAAAAGTGACTTAGACAAATCTTTTTTGTCGATAACTTCAGACCAATCAATCGAATATTGATTACGTAGTAATCGATCGAACACTACTTTAAAATGGCTCTTCTGCTCAGAAACGAAATGTTCCTGGAAATTTTTGCTCCCATTGGACCCTTTGTATCTATCTGCATTAGGATCCCGATTCATGGATCTCCAGGTTCGAGAAATCCAAATAAGAGGGTCGAACCATTTCTTCTGACTCTTTTTCAAATTCGATAAATGTTGGTTGATCGTATATTTCATTAGAGTTCTATGATTCAGAGTATCATTTCCTATTTGATCCCTTTGAATTCCATATTCGAAGTTGCGATCGGATCTATTCATTAAAAAGAATGGATTCAATACATTTCTTATGTACCTATAGGTGCTATATTGGATTTGAATCAGATTTCGGATCAATCTAGATTGATTGAATGCCTCCATTATGTTGTTGCTAGCAAATACCACTCTTTTTGGTTTTGGATCTTCCAAATCATTCCCGCAGGAGATACAGACCCATTTTTTTATCATCCTTCGATAAAAAGATTCATTCTCTTCATAAAAAATAGAAGGTAGAACCAATAAAGATTTCTTTTTCGATTCATCTCTGGCCTCATTCAAGAATTGGTTTTGATCCAATCCGTAGGAATCTATAGAAAAGGCAAATCCCTTATGATATACCAGATCTGGCTCTGTTATTGATAGAGTGAATAGATCCGCCGTTTCTTGAAATCTCTCTTCTGATTCAAAATCGTGGCATAACGCGTATCCCCCCTATTCCGGTCATGGAATAGATGAAATAAATCAAAAAATGGATTTTTGTTCAAGACTGAAATCTTATTGGAACTGTCCATATCCGGTTCGTCCTTCGGAACCATATCACATCCCGGATCTGATGAAATAAGATGAATTGAGATAGTATTGATGATGCAAGTATGGCAGTGTTTGACAAAACCAGCATAAGTGAACAAGGAGCTGCTACAGCTCAAACGAACAAGCAAGCCAAGCAGAAGTAAACTAGCAGCAGCTGCAGCAGGGGATGCTGCAGCAGGAGCTTGTTCAACAGGCTGTTTCAACTGTCCAAGAAGTAGCAGCTGTCTGGACTTGTTCGGAAGGGCTGGAAACCTTATGCAGAGCATCTGGAGATTTTCTAAAATGCTATGGAGTATTTTCCAGCTAGGTTTACTAGTCAGAGAAGGAGATTTGCATTGAAGAAAATAATCTAATCTAATCTCCTAGATTTTAGGAGATAATTGATCTTGTGGGTCAATTGCCTAAACCTGGAAATTGCTTAAAGTGGTGCGGCTATTTAAGCAGAAGGGGTTCAGGGCTGAAGAGGTTGATCGAAGCTGATTGATACACGAGAGCACACACAGATTTCAGAGTGAGGATCCTTGGTGTGTGACGGGAGTTTTCTTCGATCATCACCCGTGAGCAGAGCGTTGAGCGCAGAGCTGTGGTGAGTATTGCAGAAGAGAATCAGGACTCGCAGAGTCTGATTTGTGCTTGATCTGGAAGCCAATTCAGAGCTGAGGAGCTTATTGGTTGATCAAGGGTAGCCGCGGAAGAACTGACGGGTGGAAGGCTCGGTCGAGTGTCGTGCGGCAGTACTCGCTAGTGGCAGGTGGTCACTGAGTGAGGGGGAGTTGTCCAGAGTGTGCAGCGCTCTTGGAGAGGTTCGATCGGCTCGGCAGAAGGCCTTGGAGCGACGCGGACATTGTGCTTCAGCTGTGTGTTACAGCTGTTGCTGCAGCAACCCTGCTGAGTAGTGTAATTTAGAATAGGCTGAGTTCTTTGAGAGGATTGTAGCTATTCTAGATTGACATATTGTAGAGGGTGTGCAGACACAAATCAGAGCTTGTTTTGATAGTGTTGAGTGGTCCACACGAGGTTGAGTAGCATAGGTTGCGTGAGTTGTAACCGTGTGTACTTGGAACCTTTGGTTGAGTGGATTGAGGACTGGAGAATAGTCCTCCCCAGACGTAGGCAGATTGGCCGAACTGGGTGATCAAACCTGTGCCTTGTTCATTGTTTTGCTGTGATAATATTTAAGTGAACAAGAGTGTGCTGCAGCAACTGCTTGTTCACAAAATCTGTCGAACTAAGACACTACGAATTTCAATTGGTATCAGAGCGGGAGCTCGACACACAGAGTTAAAGATCCTACAGTGTCTCTGGAAGCAAAGACAATGAAGGAAGGACAGAGCACAAGCAGACCTCCATTATTGGAAGAGAGCAATTATGGATATTGGAAAGCTAGAATGAAAGCCTTTCTCAGGGCTATTGACGAGAAGACTTGGAGAGCTGTTGTGGTTCAGTGGTCTCCCCCAATCACCATGGATGAGCAAGGAGTGACAAGAATAAAACCTGAAGAGCAATGGACTGCTGAAGAAGGTGCTGCAGCAACTGGTAATTCAAAGGCTTTGAATGCAATTTTTGCTGCAGTGGATGCTAACAATTTCAGGTTGATATCAAATTGTGACATGGCCAAGCAAGCATGGGAAATTCTACAAACTGCCCATGAAGGAACTGATAGAGTGAAGCTGTCAAGACTCCAGATAATTGCCACACAATTTGAGAATCTGAGGATGCTGGATGAGGAAACAGTCACTGAGTTTAATGCTAAACTCTGTGATCTTGCAAATGAAGCTCATGCCCTTGGTGAACCCATTTCTGAAGAAAAGCTTATCAGAAAGGTTCTCAGATCGTTGCCCACAAAATTTGACATGAAAGTGACAGCCATTGAAGAAGCTCAAAATGTCAGATTCATGAAGTTGGAAGAGCTGATGGGGTCTCTCAAACAATTTGAGATGAAGCTGGTTAAAGGAGACACCACTCCTAAGGATAAGGATGTTGGATTGAAAGCTGAAACAGAAACCAAGTAGACAGTTTCAGAGGATCAGCTGAGTATGATTGTCAAGAACCTTGGAAAACTTCTGAAAAACATGGACTCAAGAACTGGACAAAGCTCATCCTCACGAAAATTCAGAAGAGGTGGAGAAAATAAGAGAAAAGGGAAAGATTCTGCTCAGAATGAAGATGAGAGGAAAGAGATAAAAAAGGGTGTTCAATGCTGGAATTATGAAGGGTATGGACACATTGAGGCTGACTGTCCAAGCAAACCCCTCAAGAGCTCAGAGAAAAAGAACAGTAAGTCCATGACAGCAAAATGGAGTGACTCTGAGGAAAGTGATGAAGAAAAATGTGTTGTGCTGACTAGTAAGTCTATGACAGCTAAATGGAGTGACTCTGAGGAAAGTGATGAAGAAAAATGTGTTGTGCTGACTAGTATATCTGATTTTAACCTCAAGGAGATAAAGAAGGATAAAATTCACTATGGGATTGTAGTATCTGAAAGTGAAGATGAGGGTGACTCATCGGCCAGTGAAGATGAGGAGGACTTATCTGGCAAACTTGTTGACTATCTGGAGAAGATACTCAAACAGTGTGAAGCAGTTCTTCAGACAAATCAAGCATTGACTGACAGAATCAATCTCTTAGAAGAAGAACGAAGGAAATGTCCTCTCTCCTCCAACGGTCAAGTGACCATTCTGAAAAGGGAAGACACTGGAAGACAGGTTACAGATATTGGTGATTCATCAGCAACAGCCGAGACAGATATTTCCCAGAAAAATATCTTGGATGAGATCCTGTCGTTCCAAAGATTTGGTAAAGGAAGAATGGGACTGGGGTATACTGGTGACGAAAGCTCGAGAGGGACGGTTTTTGTTAAAGCCTCGAGTGCTGTGGAAGATGAAATGAGAAATTCAGCAGACTCCCTAAATACTGCAGACAAAGATGGAACCAGACATGTGAACAAGGGGATGCTGCAGCACCGGGCACATTATTTTCCTAATACAAAGCAAAAGGTTCAGATTAAACCGAGTTCTAGAACAAGTATTGGGAATCAGAAGATCCACTCAAATCTGAAGCAGCGGCACAGAATCTGCTCAGATGAAAAAGAGGGAGCAGAATCCAGAATCAGCACACGCTGCATAAAGAGTCCGTTTCATGCTGCTCCACAAAAAACTCTTTGCTTGAAAGAATCACAGAGGAGGCTTGCTAAGACGGTTGCACAAGGGCACTGGATTGCTAAAAACAAGGGTAAATCACAGGTGTTACAGATATGGAAACCCAAACATGACAAACGAAGAGATGGAAGGCTGGAAGATCAGAAGAAGAAAAACTCTTGTTTATCTCAGGTGTGGGTGAAGAAAGTTCCATCAGAATCTCTTAAGGATCATCCGAGCAAAGCTGCAGTCTGAACTAAATAAGTGAACCAGCTCTCATGTGCTATAGCAACTTGGTCTTGAATTAAGCTTGTTCACATATTTTTCACTAATAATGGGAGAAGGCACATGGGAGGCACGTGTGTTAACAAGCTTAAAATGGAATAACGGATATATCAAATTCAAGAAAATAACGGGTAAATATTTTCTAGGGCAAAGACAAAGGTGCAAAGGGATTTCCAAAATCACTGCCGATCATCCTCTGTGCGCTCCTCAAACCTTCTACAACTCTGCAGCTATGGTGAAGACTCGTGATTTGAAGAAGAATCTGGCCGCAGACCGACAAGGGAGGTCTGAAAGAAGGACCAAGTCTCGCAATGAAGACCCTGCTCAGCCCCTGGATGTGGTGGTGTGGGAACCAGCACCTCTCCCTGTGTCGCACAGCGAGCCCTCACCTTCTGAAGGAACTTCACAGAAAAGGAGGCGGTTGGTACGTGAGGGAGAACCTGTCTCCAGTACTGCTGTGCTGTCAGAAGAGGCTGGGGCTGAAGCTGTCTCTGGAGAAGAACAAGCAGCAGAGGCTGTTTTCAACTTAATCGCTCTTTTTCAACTCTCAATATACGGCTTCTTTTACATAGTCATTTCCCCTCTAAAAGGGAAAATAGTTAGGATTTTTTTTTTATGGATAATCCATTCATGGGAGAAGCCTTTCCCGTAGCAGGCACTAATATATTTTTAACGTATAATTAGATTGGAGCCAAAGGGCTCTATCCATTTAGTCACCTAACCCAACTTTGAATTCATTTTGTTTTGCTCCAATAATTCAAATCAGGACCAAGCTTTTAAGAATGAAATATTCTCAGAATTCCCTATTGACACGACATGCTATTTTTTCCAGTCATTCCCATTTAGGATCAGTCGTGGTCGTACAAACTCTACCGGCGGTATGGACAAATCCCTTGCTAGTCGTGGTCGAGTACTCTACCGTTGAGTTAGCAACCCCAAGCCAAAAAAGAAAGTCTATAAATCCAGTCAAAGCAAAACTAAAGATTGCATGACACAATCAAAACATTGAACTAAGAACTAATAAAAACGAAGGAAATCCAAATCTATGGAACAAAGATAAATGGATCTTTTTCCTTTTATCCATGATCTAATTATATTTGTTCGATAGACTGTTGTCAAGATACTTATCAAGATAAATGTTGAGAAAAAAATACAATACAAAAACGACAAGAAATTCTATTCTAAATTACTAAGAGAAAAAGGAAGAACTTTTGTTGGATTGGCACTACATGGATTATCTACATAGATAATAGCTAGATAAAAACTAAATGGAAATCGCAAATATGAGAAAGCAATATATTGGAATTAATTAATCAATAGAAGTTGACAAAGCAAGTTTAATCTCGTTCTTTAGAACTCCAACGAAAACCATCCAATTAAGGGAATATTATATTTTTCGATTTTTAGATCCAAGTTCCTGCGCTATTCATTTGAAGATTTTTCTATCAATACCAATATAAGGTATTTTCGTTCTTATCATGTGATTTTTCGGAACAATAAAAAAATGGGTTATGATTAGAGTAAGAAAGAGAATAGTAAATGAAAGTTATAGTTATAAAAAATTAGATTAGAGCCGAGTCATACCAGACTATTTTTTTTTATTTCTTTAATTTCGATTGATTAAGAAAAAGTTCCCTAAAAGCATCCGCCTTCTTTGAAATATCATAAACAGTTCCTGTCAGTTTAGCCCCCTTTTCAAGGAAATAGAGAATAGCAGGAACATTAAAATGGGTTTGATTCCTTATCGGATCATAAAAACCCATTTTACGAAGATCTCTTCCTTCTCTTCGGGCTCGAACATCAATTGCAACAATTCGATAAACGGCTCATTAGGATAGATGTAATACCCCCCCCCCCCCCCCCCCAGAACCGTATAAGAAGTTTTCCACTCGTACGGCTCAAGAAAAAAAGGATTCTAAATTAAATTATATAATTTGAATGCCAAATAGATTCCTAATCTCCTAGACAAGCAAGCAGTCTGATCTCACAGACTCTCTTCGTGTACTCTACACATTCTCAGTAACGAATAGCTACAGTTTTACCTCTCAAACTCAGCCTATTCTATTACAGTGTATAGCTCACGGAATGCTTAAGCACGTTCTTTACCAGAGTTGCTATTTCTTCAATCCTTTATACTCTAAGCTCTCCCGCCAAGTAGTCGGACCCTCTGAGTTCTTCAAACTCAGCCTTAGCTCCCACTCAATCAATGACACACTCTGTCAATATTGGGTAGCCTCGATCACTGCTCCTCAGCTCACGACAATGCCTGTTCGCGGCTGATCAACGAGCTCCTTACTATTCCTCCAATGAGCAGCGCTTTAATTGAACTCAGAACCTGTCGAGAATCAAACTCCATGAGTTCTGATTCCTCTGCGCAACACAAGCCTTTAACTCAGTGTATAAACCCTGCTACCGTGAGTTAATCTCTTCGTATGCTCTTCGTTTCTCTCTGTGCTTTCTCTCTGATCATACATTATGCAGATGCCCTCTGCACTCCTCTAAAAATCCTCACACCCCCCAAAAGCGTCAAGCATCAATATCAGAATCTTTCTCCTAGATTCTAGCAAGTTTGTTGAAGATTCCATTGCCAAATATGAACGCCTTGGATCTTTATCTTTTTGAGCACGTGCTGGCAATTGCTAAGCTCTTGATGACATCTGCATACCTCTCTGAGCTTCCCCAATGCCAGCTGGATCAAGTCGGAGCCACTCAGAGCAATGCCAGGATTATGCTTTACCTCTGGATCATCACAGAGTGCTGAAGCAGACTGTCTCTTCATAGCTGTCTCTTGCCCATTCTTCAAATAGTGTCTCAGCTTTAGATCTTTAGGGATTGCTGAGGCAGACTTTGGCTCTTTGTTGTTGTTGTTTTGTCAGTCTTCAAATTATGCTCCAGCCACCGATCTTCAAGGAGTGCTTCACCAGTTTCTTGAGATATTTTGTCAAGGGTGCCATATCCTCAACATAATCTATGCTAAATCTAATTACACAGATTAGCTACCATGTCTGATCCCATAGACTTGCTCACCTTGTTTACACACTCCAGTAATAGATAGCTACAATTCACAGACTCAACCTATTCTAAAATAATGTGTAATAGGAAGATGCTATAGCAACTTACTCGGTCAAGTTGCCGTAGTTTCTGTCCACGACTCTCCGCGCACTTTCTGCTAAGCAATCAATCTTCCAAGAGTTCTCTTGACTTTGGTGATGCTCGCCTTGATCAATGACCTCCTGTCAATACCTGGAAACTCTACTTTGATCTCTGACAGTCCGCGATAGCTCCTCTCCTCGTCTATGCTCCAAAGCAAGTACTTGATCTTTCAACGAGACTATGCTCTAATGGAAGTTCATAGATCAAGCTTAGATCAGACTCTACTAGTCGTGATCTTCTCCCGCTCTTTGCTTATGCGTATCTCTCTATGGTTGTGTATTTTTGTGCGTGTGTGTTGCACTCCCTTATATAGCCACAACACTGAACAAACACAGGAATCATAATTCCCTTAGGATTTGCAGATTTTTCCTACCAACATTGCGCATTGGATCTTCTCCTAGATTCTTGTAAGTTGTTGAGAATTGATTTCCTAAAATCAATTTAGAACCTTATCTTCTTCAGTCGATTTTGATCGCTTGATGAAGACTTTTAATCAACTAAGATCGACTTGGAGACTCCCTAACTTGTTGCGACGTCTTTAGCAACCCTCCGGACGCTCTTCGTGCTACTCCATATTGAACGGATACTTTGCTCTAGCTCTGAGTCTCCATGGTATGCTATAGCAACTTCTAATTGTCGGTTGACAGCTTCCGATACTTGCTCCAGTTTCTGTTGCAACTGGTTGCTATAACTTCTTCTTGCGGTTTGTTTTGTCAACTTTAGAATCTTGCACCAGCCTCTATTGTCACGGGGTGCTGTAGCAACTTCTTGCGGTTGTTTTATTTTGTCAAGGATGTCATTACTTTAATAATCTTTCCCTTGACATTTTTGACAAAACCCAACAGGGGCTTCTCTTCTCTCTCTCGAAGGTTGACTTTTACACCTATCACAAACCTGTTCTAATATTCTATCTATTACTAACTAGCCATATCAATCAGTCTACAATAGTGTTCAAGGTATTTTGGCCTAACATATGGCCTCAAAATATATGTCACGGTTCAGGCAATCTTACAATTCCTCCCCCTTTGTGTCACAAATATCAAGGGGGGTCATCATACCTGGGCCTCATCTGCAGGTGCTGGATACTCCAAGTGGCTCAGCAGACTTTGGATCTGATTACGCCTTGTAGCATTCTTCTTTGCCTCGGCGATCAAGTGCTCCAGCTCTGATTTCAAGTGTCCCACCATCCTTGCCCGCAGAGCTGCATGAAGGGCTGATGAAGGTGTGTGATAGAGCCTATTTATACCCATTGTTGTTGCAAGTATGGCAGTGCTTGACAAAACCAACATATGTGAACAAGGAGCTGCTGCAGCTCAAACAATCAAGCAGACCAGCAGAAGTAAACCAGCAGCAGATGCAGCAGGGGATGCTGCAGCAGGTGCTGGTTCAAGTGCTGGTTCAACTGTCCGAGTAGCAGCTTTGTGCTGAGTTCGTTCTGGAGGTATGGCAGCTTTGTGAAAGCTCTTAGAAGGTTTTCTAAAATGCTGCTGAGCATTATTCAGCAAGGTTTGCTGGTCAGAGAAGGAGATTTGCATTGAAGATATTAATCAAATCTAATCTCCTAGATTTTAGGAGATAATTGATCTTGTGGGTCAATTGCCTAAACCTGGAAATTGCTTAAAGTGGTGTGGGTATTTAAGCAGAAGGTTTGAGGGCTGAAGAGGGTGATCGAAGCTGAGTGATACACGAGAGTAGACACAGATTTCAGAGAAAGGATTTTCTGGGTGCTACGGACGTCGTTCTTCGATCAAACACACACGGGCAGAGCGTTGAGCGCAGAGCTGTGGTGAGCATTGCAGAAGAGAATCAGGTCGTGCAAAGACTGATTCGTGCATTGATCTGGGAGCCAATTCAGAGCTGTGGAGCTTGTTGGTTGATCAAAGGCAGCCGCGGAAGAACTGACGGGTGGAAGGCTCGGTGGAGGTTCGTGCGGAAGAACTCACTAGTGACAGGTGGTCACTGAGTGAAGGGGAGTTACTCAGAGTGTGCAGCGCTCTTGGAGTGGTTCGATCGGCTCGGCAGAAGACCTTGGAGCGACGCGGACAGTGTGCTTCAGCTGTGTGTTACAGCTGTTGCTGCAGCAACCCTGCTGAGTAGTGTAGGATAGAATAGGCTGAGTTCTTTGAGAGGATTGTAGCTATTCTAGACTGACATATTGTAGAGGGTGTGCTGGCACAAATCAGAGCTTGTTCTGATTGTGCTGAGTAGTCAACAAGAGGTTGAGTAGCATAGGTTGCGTGCGTTGTAACCTAGTGTACTTGGAACCTTTGGTTGAGTGGATTGAGGACTGGAGAACAGTCCTCCCCAGACGTAGGCAGATTGGCCGAACTGGGTGAACAAACTTGTGCATTGTTTGTTGCTTGCTGAGATTAATTCTTGTGAACAAGAGTGTGCTGCAGCAACTGCTTGTTCACAAATCTGCCGGATTGAGACACTGTGAAATTTCAATTGGTATCAGAGCGGGAACTCGACACACAGAGTTAAAAGATCCTACAGTGTCTCTGAAGAAGCCAAGACAATGAAGGAAGGACAGAACACAAGTAGACCTCCACTATTGGAAGAGAGCAATTATGGTTATTGGAAAGCTAGGATGAAGGCTTTTCTTAGGGCCATTGACGAGAAGACATGGAGAGCTGTTGTAGTTCAGTGGTCTCCCCCAATCACCATAGATGAGCAAGGAGTGACAAGAATAAAACCTGAAGAGCAGTGGACTGCTGAAGAAGGTGCTGCAACAACTGGTAATTCAAAGGCTTTGAATGCAATTTTTGCTGCAGTTGATGCTAACAATTTCAGGTTGATATCAAACTGTGATTTGGCCAAGCAAGCATGGGAGATTCTGCAAACTGCCCATGAAGGAACTGATAGAGTGAAGCTATCAAGACTCCAGATTATTGCCACACAATTTGAGAATCTGAGGATGCTGGATGAGGAAACAGTCACTGAGTTTAATGCTAAACTCTGTGATCTCGCAAATGAAGCTCATGCTCTTGGTGAGCCCATCCCTGAAGAAAAGCTTATCAGAAAGGTTCTCAGATCATTGCCCACAAAATTCGACATGAAAGTGACAGCCATTGAAGAGGCACAAAATGTCAGATTCATGAGGTTGGAAGAGCTGATGGGGTCTCTCAAACAATTTGAGATGAAGCTGGTTGAAGGAGACACCACTCCGAAGGATAAGAACATTGGATTGAAAGCTGAAGCAGAATCAAGCAGACAGGCTCAGAGGAGCAGCTGAGTATGATTGTCAAGAATCTTGGAAAACTCCTGAAAAACATGGACTCAAGAAATGGACAAAGCTCATCTTCTCGAAAATTCAGAAGGGGTGGAGAAAATAAAAGGAAAGGAAAAGAATCTGCTCAGAATGAAGAGGAGAGGAAAGATATGAAAAAGGGTGTTCAATGTTGGAACTGTGAAGGGTATGGACACATTGAGGCTGACTGTCCAAGCAAATCTCTCAAGAGCTCAGAGAAAAAGAACAGTAAGTCTATGACAGCTAAATGGAGTGACTCTGAGGAAAGTGATGAAGAAAAATGTGTTGTGCTGACCAGTATATCTGATTTCAACCTCAAGGAGATTAAGAAGGACAAAATTCACTACGGGATTGAAGTATCTGAAAGTGAAGATGAAAGTGACTCATCTGCCAGTGAAGATGAGGAGGACTTATCTGGCACTCTTGCTAACTATCTGGAGAAGATACTCAAGCAGTGTGAAGCAGTTCTTCAGGCAAATCAAGCATTGACTGACAGAGTTAATCTCTTGGAAGAAGAACGAAGGAAATGTCCTCTTTCTTCAAACAGTCAAGTTACCATTCTGAAAAGGGAAGACACTGGAAGAAAGGGTACAGATATAGGTGCTTCACAAGCAACAGCCAAGGCAGAAAACTCCCAGAAAAATATCTTGGACGAAATCTTGTCTTTCCAAAGACTTGGTAAAGGGAGAATGGGTCTTGGATACACTGGTGAAGAAAGCTCTAGAGGGACAGTGTTTATTAAAGCTTCAGCTGTTGAGACAGATGAAAAGAAGAATTCAGATGACTCCTCAAAAACTGCAGACAAAGATGGAACTAGACATGTGAACAAGAGGATGCTGCAGCATCGGGGACAACATTTTTCTAAAACAGTGCAAAAGGCTCAGATTAAACGGGGTTTTCGTACAAGGGTTGGGAATCAGAAGTTCAACTCAAACCTGAAGCAGCAGCGCAGAACCTGCACAGTTGAAAAAGAAGGAGTAAAATCCAGGAACTACACTTGCTACACAAGGAATTCATTCCATGTTGCTCCACGGAATCACAGTTGCTGGAAAGAATTGCAGATCAGGAATGCTCAGACTGGTACACAAGGGCACTGGATTGCTAAAAATGCATGTAAACAGCAGTTTTTGCGGATATGGAAACTCAAGCATGACAAACGAAGAGATTGGAGGCTGGCAGATCAGAAGAAGAAAAGCTCTGGTGTATCTCAAGTGTGGGTGAAGAAAGTTCCACCAGAATCTCTTAAGGATCCTCTGAGCAGAACTGCAGCCTGAATTGAATAGGTGAACAAGCTCACATGTGCTGCAGCAACCTGGTCCAAATTAGCTTGTTCACATGTGTTGGTTGCTGAGGATGGAAAGGAAAATTTTTGCACATGGGAGGCACGTGTCTTACATCTTCAAAAAGGAAAAAGAAAATAACGGGTAAATATTTTCTAGGGCAAAGATCAAGAGCAAAGGGCTTCTCAGAAATCTCTGCCGATCATCCTCTGTGCGCTCCTCATACCTTCCACATCTCTGCAGAAATGGTGAAGACACGCGGGTTGAAGAAGAATCTGGCTGCAGACAGGCAGGGGAGGTCTGAAAGAAGGACCAAGGCACGCAATGAAGACCCCACTCAGCGCCTGGATGTGGTAGTGTGGGAACCAAACCCTCTCCCTGAGTCGCACAGTGTGCCCTCACCCTCTGAAGGAGCTTCGCAGAAGAGGAGGCGGCTGGTACGTGATGGAGAACCTGTCTCCAGTTCTGGAGTGCTGCCAGAAGAGGCTGTGACTGAAGTTGCCTCTGAAGAAGAACAGCTGAAGATTATTCTGCTCTCACAGTCGGAGGCACATGGTTCAGGAACAAAAGCGTCTCTCAAACCTGGAGTACTGTTGAGAGGAAACACATTGTGCATGAGAAGAGATTGGTCCAAGACAAGTACAGATCAGCTGCTATGATCCAGCTTCTAACTGAGGTAAATCTTCTCAAGTCCCTAACCTTTCCTCACCGGTTCAATATTACCCTGGTTAGAGAGTTTATTGTGAATATGGAGGAGAAATTTGGCGAGGAAGGTGCTGGTGAGTATGGGAAAAGCTGGGTACGGGGTAAGTCAGTGGTGATTACTCCTGAAAATATTGATGCTTTTCTTGGAATTTCTGAGAATGCAAGAGCTCCCACTGATGTTAAGCCAGAGTTTGTGGCGAAGATCCTCACAGGGGGAGTGTGCCTGTCTTGGGGTGGCCCTACCCTCAGTGCGGCTGAGCTAACCTCCAAGTATGCTCTGCTGTATCATCTTGGTGTCAGGAACTGGATTCCTAGTTCTCACAGAGGGAAGGTCAACAAAGATTTTGCTAACCTTCTCTATTCTATTGGAAAGAGGAGGAAGATTAGCCTGGGAAGTGTTATGTTTCCCCAGCTTGCTGCTCATGCCGGGAGTGCTTCCTCCAGCAAGCCTATTGTGCTGCCCTCCCTCATCCATGGGATCATGGTCTCTCAGCATCCAGAGTTTGGAGCGATTACTGAAGGCTTATCTGAGGAGCTGCAGGTCTTCACGGTAGATCACAAGCTATTCAAGGGAAAACATGTAGTGGATGTTGCGTATGAGGATCTTCTAATGGTTGGTTCTTCAGCTCCAGCTCCCCTGGAGGACTCTCTTCCCCCTGCTGCATCCATTCAGCCAGCTCTTCGTGCCAGAATTGTGAGCCATCTCAGGTCTGAACTGCTCTTTCTTGATACTGAGGCCAAACGGAGGGATGCCAGGCGTGGCCAGATTCGGAGCCTCATCAGAGACTTGGAGTTCCTGGAGGATGAGGAGCCGGCCCCTTGAGCATCTATGACAAAAAAGGGGGAGAGAAGATTTTTTTGTTGATGAATATTGCTGAATATTAATACACTTTGTTTTGACCCTGCGTGGTCGTATCTTCGGCCGTGTGTGGCCACACCACATCTACTTACTCTCTATTGGTTTTATTTAGAGTTTTTTTTCTGGTTCATGGAAGAGTGCATATGCTCCAGAGGTTTTGTCAAAATGCCAAGGGGGAGATTGTTGTTGCAAGTATGGCAGTGCTTGACAAAACCAACATATGTGAACAAGGAGCTGCTGCAGCTCAAACAATCAAGCAGACCAGCAGAAGTAAACCAGCAGCAGATGCAGCAGGGGATGCTGCAGCAGGTGCTGGTTCAAGTGCTGGTTCAACTGTCCGAGTAGCAGCTTTGTGCTGAGTTCGTTCTGGAGGTATGGCAGCTTTGTGAAAGCTCTTAGAAGGTTTTCTAAAATGCTGCTGAGCATTATTCAGCAAGGTTTGCTGGTCAGAGAAGGAGATTTGCATTGAAGATATTAATCAAATCTAATCTCCTAGATTTTAGGAGATAATTGATCTTGTGGGTCAATTGCCTAAACCTGGAAATTGCTTAAAGTGGTGTGGGTATTTAAGCAGAAGGTTTGAGGGCTGAAGAGGGTGATCGAAGCTGAGTGATACACGAGAGTAGACACAGATTTTAGAGAAAGGATTTTCTGGGTGCTACGGACGTCGTTCTTCGATCAAACACACACGGGCAGAGCGTTGAGCGCAGAGCTGTGGTGAGCATTGCAGAAGAGAATCAGGTCGTGCAAAGACTGATTCGTGCATTGATCTGGGAGCCAATTCAGAGCTGTGGAGCTTGTTGGTTGATCAAAGGCAGCCGCGGAAGAACTGACGGGTGGAAGGCTCGGTGGAGGTTCGTGCGGAAGAACTCACTAGTGACAGGTGGTCACTGAGTGAAGGGGAGTTACTCAGAGTGTGCAGCGCTCTTGGAGTGGTTCGATCGGCTCGGCAGAAGGCCTTGGAGCGACGCGGACAGTGTGCTTCAGCTGTGTGTTACAGCTGTTGCTGCAGCAACCCTGCTGAGTAGTGTAGGATAGAATAGGCTGAGTTCTTTGAGAGGATTGTAGCTATTCTAGACTGACATATTGTAGAGGGTGTGCTGGCACAAATCAGAGCTTGTTCTGATTGTGCTGAGTAGTCAACAAGAGGTTGAGTAGCATAGGTTGCGTGCGTTGTAACCTAGTGTACTTGGAACCTTTGGTTGAGTGGATTGAGGACTGGAGAATAGTCCTCCCCAGACGTAGGCAGATTGGCCGAACTGGGTGAACAAACTTGTGCATTGTTTGTTGCTTGCTGAGATTAATTCTTGTGAACAAGAGTGTGCTGCAGCAACTGCTTGTTCACAAATCTGCCGAATTGAGACACTGTGAAATTTCACCCATTATTTAGATCATAACCCTATGCTTGTTCGCATTATTTTATGTACAAGATTACTGGTTTCCAGTGTTTTTGTATTTCAGGGCAAAACGAGGGCCTAAGCCGGATACGCGCTAACAGGCAGCGTTTAGGATGCGCAGCACACAGCCGGCGGAGCTAGCGGCGCAAACAGAAGAAATGGCGAGACACAGCAGAGTTGCGCCGACCAATGCGCTAAGCAGTACGCCGTGCGCCAGGCGCAGAGTCCAGTATTTCCTAATCCTGACATGACCAGATTTGGAAGTTGCCAAGGATGGACCTCTCGAGCAGTATATAAAGGGGAGGAGGTCTAGGGTTTCAACAACAACAACAACAAGAGAACAAAAAAAGAGGAAGAGACGATCATCATCAGAGACACACAGAGCGGCAAACTGGAAAACACACGGACTTGTTGAGAGGACTTGCGCCAGCCGACTACGCCAGCCGAGAAACATTCTGCACGCGCTGTTTGCTACTTGTTTCTCAGATACATTAGTTATTATTTACTATTCTATGATGTTTATCACTAGCATGTCTAGCTAAACGCTTAGTGTTGGTTGGGCATGAATCTATGATGTATTTCCTTTGAGACTTGAGCATAATGCATAGTTTGCTTACTTGTATTAAACTCTGTGCATACGGAGACAGCTAGTTGCATGAGTAGGGGAAGCCTTGAACCGCAATCTTACTCTTGTTGCTTGTTCGTCATATGTTAAACTAGTTGATAGCTTGACGGTGACAACTAGGAGTAACGAGCTAGGGTGATCAGTTGCTACCTTGAACGGATTCGTAGCTGTTTTAGTCTAGTTCTAGAGATTAATAGCACATGAACTTTGAACGGAACATGCGCACGTGTTAGGAAGCCTTGACCGGACACTAACCCAAGTGAAATCAAGCTATAGACATATTAGAGTCAGTGATAAGGAATGCACTCATAGAGGATTGTCTGCCCAATACTTCTCATAGTCATAGTACTTAATCTCTACTGCCTGCGCACGTCTAGTGCAAATTCCTGCGTTTTACAACTGTTACTTGCGCACTGCGCAACCCAATCACTCACCCCCCAATCTTCGTAAGTGTAGGTCACTGGCTAGAACCGACCTACTTGCTCTCTGTGGAGATCGACCCTTACTTAACCGCTGTACTGAGTGGAAGAGGAAGGATTATATTTGACGCGCACAATGACGCGCGATCAAATTTTGGCGCCGTTGCCGGGGAGCAACACAGCTAAGTTCTAGTTAGTTTACGTTTTTCCTTTTAGTAACTAGTTATTTCAGTTTGTTTTGTTTTCGTTGTTGTTTCTGACAGCGCGCAATCACCATTGGCCTGCGCAACCTTGAAACAGTTGCGTTGCGCAGATTCTAGTTGCGCACTGACAGACGCAGCAGCATTAGTTATCTTTTAACTTCATTTTTCTTTAAGATTCAGAACAGGTCATGGAGGATAACAGTGTCGTAGGAGACAACTTGGGGGACAGAACCCCAGAGGAAGCAAGAGCACATAACCGCGCAGCCCTGTTCAGAGAGGAAGTGCAGCGCGAGGTTGAAGCAAGGAGGGCCGCTGAAGTGTATCATGCGCCACCCGTGCAACAGGCCGCGCGACGTAGAACAGTGCGCGAGATGTGTGCCCCTATCACTGTTAACCAGCCATGGTGCATCGTGCTTCCACCAGGCGGTCATTTTGAGCTAAGGAGCTCGCTCATCCATCACATGCCCAAGTTCCACGGGATGAACAATGAAAATCCAGTCAAGCATGTGCGAGAGTTCCTGGTTATATGCGAAAACATGAAAACCGAAGGGGAAAGCGATGAAGCGCTGAAGATGAAGGCATTCCCATTTTCACTGTGTGATACAGCCAGACATTGGTTGATGAACTTACCCGCAGGATCCATTCACACATGGGAGCAGCTGCAGAAGAAATTCCTGGACAAATTCTATCCCGCAGCAAAGATCGCGCTACTCAGAAGAGAGCTGGCCGCGCCAAGGCAGAGCGCAGGGGAGTCACTGTCAGAATATTACGAGCGTTTCAGGGAGCTAGAGGCCAACTGCTACAATCATGGCCTGCCCCAGAATGTGCTGATAGAGAACTTCCTGAATGGACTGCTGCCCATGGAGCTGAGGCTATTGAACGCATGCGCAGGAGGCGACATTTGCAACATGTACCCAGAGGATGCGTGGCAGCTGATAGAAGACTCTGCTGGTCAGGTACGACATCAGCTAACACTTGAAAATAGTCGTACTCGTTCTGTGCATCAGGTAGAAACAAGCGCTGAGATCAAGGAAATGAAGGCCATGCTGCAGAAGTTGATGAGTGCGCAGAACGCACAACCAGTTGCGCCAAAGGTATGTGAATTTTGCAGATCCACCGAGCACAAGACTGATGAATGTCCCACGCTATTTGAGGAATCTGGAGATGTCAATGCTCTCGGAGGATGGGACAACAGAGGGCCACCGAGGCAGAATCAGCCGCGCTTTGGACTGGCAGCAAATGGATTCAGATGGAAGGAGGAGAACAATTTCCAGAGGCAGTCCACAGATCAGCACGCGCCACAGCAGACCCAACAAGCTGCGCCTTACAATCCACCGCATCGCCGCACTGACGCACCAGCACATAACAACCAGCAAGCGAGGCGATCCTTGGAAGATATCGTGGGGCAGCTAGCAGACACAGTGCGCAAAAATGACGAGAAATATGACAAGCGGTTCGAGTCCATTGAAAAGCAGCTATCACAGATCGCAACCACGGTATATGAGCTGAAAAAGAGCGATGGCAACCTGCCTTCGCAAGTGATTCAGAACCCCAAAGGAGGAGTCAATGCAGTAACATTGAGGACTGGGCGCACAATAGGAACAGAGCAGACCACGAAGGCGCCCGCGCAACCAGCTGCGCAAGTTCCAGAATCGACAGAGTAGAATGCGCAACCAGAGCAGAGTGCGCAACCTGAAGTGCCAGCCGCGAGCCAGCAGGGCGAAGCGCTAGGTATAACACAAATAAACGACAAGGGCACAAATCATACTAATATACCTGCACCTTTCCCTGTGCAGGCACCCTTGGCTAGGAAGGAAGCGCAGGACTAAGAGCTCTACGAGTTATTCAGCAAGGTGGAAATCAACATTCCCCTTATTGAAGCAGTTCGGCAGATCCCAAGGTACGCCAAGTTTTTGAAAGAGCTGTGCACAAACAAGCGACGGAAAGGCGAATGCGCACAGGTAATGTTAAATGCGCAGGCCTCAGCGATCGTGCAACATAAGGTACCACCTAAGTGTCGAGACTCAGGTACATTCACTATCCCATGCACTCTAGGTAAAACCAAGGTGAGCAACTGCATGATTGATTTAGGCGCATCCATAAATTTGTTACCTTATTCTCTATATGCGACATTGCGCCTTGGACCACTAAAGCCTGCAGGTCTCACCATTCAGCTAGCGGATCTATCGTGCAAACAACCTGCAGGCATGATAGAGGATGTTCTTGTGCGAGTAGGAGAGCTGGTGTTCCCAGCAGATTTTTATGTGCTAGAAATGGAGGGCGAATCGAGCACCAGCAGTGCGCAGATCCTACTAGGCAGACCTTTCCTTATGACCGCGCGCACAAAGATAGATGTGTGGAGAGGCACGCTCTCCATGGAAGTAGATGGCGAAGAGATCCATTTCAATATTTTCAAGGGGATGCAGCACCCACACGAGGACGCCACAGTGCACGCAATGGACAACTTGGATGATTTAGTCACAGATGCGCAATGCGCAAGCGCAACAGTAGGACCAGAGCCACTGGCACAAGCAGAGTTGGAAGAGCAGGAAGACGAGCCGAGCAGTGCTGAACCAGAGTCCACACAGGTACATGATATAGTTCATATTTGCACCGCTACTAAAATCTTGCCCTCCATTGAACAGGCACCCAAGGTCGAGCTGAAGCAACTCCCAGAACACCTCAAATACATTTTCCTGGGAAGTGAGGACATCCTGCCAGTGATCATCAAGAAAGGATTAGAAGAGGAGCAGGAAGTGCGTTTACAGCAGGTGCTGCGCAAGAATCAGCGCGCCATAGGATGGACACTTGCTGACCTGCGCGGAGTGAGCCCAGATGTATGCATGCATAGAATTCTGTTGGAAGATGGTGCCAAACCATCCAGGGAGGCTCAGCGCAGGTTAAACCCGAATATGATGGAGGTAGTGCAGAAGGAGATTTTAAAGTTGCTTGACGCAGGAGTCATCTACCCCATCTCGGACAGCAAATGGGTCAGTCCAGTACACGTTGTGCCTAAGAAGGGAGGAATCACAGTGGAGGAGAATGCGCAGGGCGAGCTAGTTCCCAAGCGCATACAGACTGGATGGCGCATGTGCATCGACTACAGGAAGCTTAACGCAGTGACGCGCAAGGACCACTTCCCGCTGCCGTTCATAGATCAGATGCTGGACAGATTAGCAGGTAAACCCTATTTTTGTTTCTTGGACGGATATTCAGGGTACAATCAGATACCCATAGCTGCGGAGGATCAGGAGAAGACCACGTTCACCTGCCCGTTCGGTACGTTTGCGTTTCGGCGCATGTCATTTGGGCTGTGCAACGCGCCAGGTACGTTCCAACGCTTAGTCATGAGCATTTTCTCGGAAATGATTGGTATATGCATAGAAGTGTTCATGGATGATTTTACTGTATATGGAGGTACCTTTGATACATGCTTGACTCATCTAAATAAAGTCTTAGCGCGCTGCATTTCTAAGAACCTAGTGCTCAATTATGAAAAATGTCATTTCATGGTAACGCATGGTGTAGTACTAGGACACATCATCTCAGAGGAGGGGATCAAAGTAGACAAAGCTAAGATAGACCTTATTTCTAATCTACCTTATGCCACTAGCGTGCGCGATGTGAAGTCATTCTTAGGACACGCTGGGTTTTACAGACGTTTTATCAAAGACTTCTCTAAAATTTGCATACCCCTGTCTAACCTCTTGCAAAAAGATGTGTGCTTCGATTTTACTGATGAGTGCAGGGCCGCATTTGATAAGCTGAAGGAAGCGCTGACCAGTGCGCCAGTGATGCGCGCGCCAGACTGGAACTTGCAATTTGAGTTAATGTGCGACGCAAGTGATTATGCAGTAGGTGCAGTCTTAGGCCAGCGCGTGGACAAGAAGCCGCACGCCATTTACTATGCTTCGCGCACACTGGACGCTGCGCAGAGGAACTACACCACCACGGAGAAGGAGCTTCTGGCAATTGTGTTTGCGCTTGAGAAGTTCCGTGCATATGTTCTAGGCGCCAGGGTCATTGTATACACAGATCACGCAGCCATCTGCTACCTAATGTCCAAGAAGGAAACTAAGCCGCGCCTGATGCGCTGGGTACTCTTACTTCAGGAATTCGACTTGGAGATCAAAGACAAGAAGGGTAGGAGAACACAGTTGCTGACCACCTGAGCAGGATCGTGAAAGAGGAGGAGCCAGGGCAGATCACGGAGACATTCCCTGACGAGCATCTGATGGCGCTGACAGGTAAGGTACCATGGTATGCGCACATTGCAAATTACCTGGTCACAGGTACGTTTCCTCCGCATTTCAATAAAACCCAGTGCAAGAGATTAAAACATGAGTCCAAACATTATATTTGGGATGATCCGTATATGCTTAGAATAGGACCTGACCAGATATTGAGGCCCTGCGTGCCTGACCATGAAATTAACTCTGTTTTGCTGTTTTGTCATGCGCACGCATGTGGAGGACATTTTGGTCCCAAGCGCACAAGCAGAAAGGTCCTGGATTGCGGATTTTATTGGCCGCATCTGTTCCGAGACGCGTATGATCATTGCAGGAATTGTGATAGGTGCCAGCGCACAGGAGGCATATCAGCGCGCAATGAGATGCCGCAGACGCCGATTCTAGTGGATGAAGTATTTGATGTATGGGGCATTGATTTCATGGGGCCATTTCCTCCATCTGCCGGATACGAGTACATATTAGTGGCAGTGGATTATGTCTCCAAATGGGTCGAAGCTAAGGCCACGCGGAAGGATGATGGTAAGACCGTCGCTGATTTTCTCAGAACTAACATCTTTTGCAGATACGGAGTGCCTAAGGCAGTCATCAGCGACCAAGGGACGCACTTTTGCAACAGGACTGTGGCGCAAGTTTTCAAGCACTATGTAGTGCGCCACAAGACGTCCACTGCCTATCATCCTCAGACAAATGGACAGGCCGAGGTTTCCAACAGAGAGATCAAGCGCATCCTGGAAAAGACTGTCAGACCTTCACGCAAAGATTGGAGCCAGCGCCTGGATGATGCGCTGTGGGCATACCGCACCGCGCATAAGACGCCCATCGGGACTTCACCATTCCGGTTGGTCTACGAAAAAGCGTGCCACCTGCCAGTAGAGCTAGAGCACAAAGCATATTGGGCCTTGCGCATTTGCAACCTGAATCTAGACAAGGCCGGGAAGGAGCGCGCCTTTGAGCTCAGTGAATTAGAAGAGCTGCGCCTGGATGCCTATGAGGGACTACGCGATTACAAGGAGCGGACAAAGGCGTTTCATGACAAGCATATCCTCAGACGCACTTTCACGCCAGGAGACCATGTATTATTATTCTCATCACGACTAAAGCTCATGCCTGGCAAGCTGCGCAGCAAATGGACAGGACCGTACAGAGTCACCAAGGTTTTCCCCTACGGAACAATCGAGTTAGAAAACGAGCACCGGCATCGTTTTCAGGTAAATGGGCAGAGAGTCAAACGGTATCTCGGAGAGCCTTGGGATGGTGCAACGCGCGACATTGAGTTGGCAGAACCAGAAATAACAGATGCGCCAAATGCCGCACCAGAGGCACCACCGGATGTACCAGAGGGAGAACTGGAGACTATTGCTCACATTTCTTCTTCCTCTTCATCCACCCTCGTTACTGCAGATTTATCACATATTAACCATGCTGATTTCCCTTTTTATCCTTTGCGCAGAACTAAGAAGAACACAGCACATGCACAAGCGCAGGGTCACTCAGGAGCAAGGGTGGGGGAGGTCGCTAACACACATTTTGGCACGTAACGAGGTACAGTCGAGCCAACGACGTTAAACAAAGGCACTTGTCGGGAGGTAACCCGACTCGTTGTTATTTTTACATGTTTTCTTTTTAGTTTTTCTAGTGTCTTTTAGGCAGTTTGAGTCGTGGGGACACGTCTCTGTTTAAGTGTGGGGGCGGGGGGGGGGGGAGCGTTACACTTACATTTCACGTTTTTTTGAGCTTTTTAGTGTAGCTTTGTTTTTTTGAAGGAAACAGTAGCAATAGTGCGCTGTGTGCGGGTTGCGCGCACTGATCAGCTTGTTTGCGCTATCCATATTGCGCCGTGCGCTACCAACTGTTTTTAGTATTTTTTTTTTCATTTTTCTGCTCCTGTTAGTTGGGATATACAGGGGATGTGGAGTTGACAGAAACGCTCCAGAGAGGCGGTTAGTCGTTCGCGCTTCAGAGGAGAGGTATATGGTCGAGAGCGCGAGTGGAGGCCAATGCTTCGCGACCTTCGGAGCAAGAGAGTGCGCTCAGTCACGCAGATGCCAAAGGCGAAATACCCAAAGCGTGGCAAGGTGGGAAAACAGACCACCTTCCCTCTGGAAGTCGAGCTAAGGAAGGCGGGCGCGGGTGTAAACGCGTGCGCCGACCTGCGCAGATAGACCAAGGAGGGAGAGCGGGGCGGTGTTCCATAGCTGTTATCCGGAGGCCGAGACTGGAACCGTTCTGGGAAGATAGGAACCATAGACAAAGCTGTACGAAAGAAAAAATACCAGCAGATGATACGCGCCACAAAAGAATCAGCATGCGCACTGATAAGCACCAGCGTGCGCAAAGACCACAAAGAAAGAAATCATCAAAAAGGCTTGAGTTCCCAGGAAGTGCGCGGAAGAATCACGCTAAGCTTGCGCTGTTAACCATATACCCATCCTCGGAGCAAGAGCTGACAACCTGGAGCCTATGAAGAGCTATCTCCCAGCCATCCAAAATGATTTTTTTCATCCCAGCTGAGAGGTAATGAATTTCGAAATTATTATACTTGAAACTGTTGAGAGCAGATGTGCGCAGGTGGCAGAGCAGCGCAAGGTGATCAGTAGTGCAGAACGCGCCAGAGTGCAAGACTGTGCACTAGACTCCAGAGAGGTAATGGTATCCGTGCTTGAGTGCTTGTTCGAGGACGAACAAGGGGCAAGTGTGGGGGGTTTGATAGAGCCTATTTATACATGAGTTCTGATTCCTCTGCGCAACACAAGCCTATTTATCCGTGATGATGAAGGTGTGTGATAGAGCCTATTTATACGCATTATTTAGATCATAACCTTATGCTTGTTCGCATTATTTTATGTACAAGCTTACTGGTTTCCAGTGTTTTTGTATTTCAGGGCAAAACGAGGGCCTAAGCCGGATACGCGCTAACAGGCAGCGTTTAGGACGCGCAGCACACAGCCTGCGAAGCTAGCGGCGCAAACAGAAGAAATGGCGAGACACAACAGAGTTGCGCCGACCAATGCGCTAAGCAGTACGCCGTGCGCCAGGCGCAGAGTCCAGTATTTCCTAATCCCGACATGACTAGATTTGGAAGTTGCCAAGGATGGACCTCTCGAGCAGTATATAAAGGGGAGGAGGTCTAGGGTTTCAAAAACAACAACAACAAGAGAACAAAAAAAGATGAAGAGACGATCATCATCAGAGACACACAGAGCGGCAAACTGGAAAACACACGGACTTGTTGAGAGTACTTGCGCCAGCCGACTACGCCAGCCGAGAAACATTCTGCACGCACTGTTTGCTACTTGTTTCTCAGATACATTAGTTATTATTTACTATTCTATGATGTTTATCACTAGCATGTCTAGCTAAACGCTTAGTGTTGGTTGGGCATGAATCTATGATGTATTTCCTTTGAGACTTGAGCATAATGCATAGTTTGCTTACTTGTATTAAACTCTGTGCATACGGAGACAGCTAGTTGCATGAGTAGGGGAAGCCTTGAACCGCAATCTTACTCTTGTTGCTTGTTCGTCATATGTTAAACTAGTTGATAGCTTGACGGTGACAACTAGGAGTAACGAGCTAGGGTGATCAGTTGCTACCTTGAACGGATTCGTAGCTGTTTTAGTCTAGTTCTAGAGATTAATAGCACATGAACTTTGAACGGAACATGCGCACGTGTTAGGAAGCCTTGACCGGACACTAACCCAAGTGAAATCAAGCTATAGACATATTAGAGTCAGTGATAAGGAATGCACTCATAGAGGATTGTCTGCCCAATACTTCTCATAGTCATAGTACTTAATCTCTACTGCCTACGCACGTCTAGTGCAAATTCCTGCGTTTTACAACTGTTACTTGCGCACTGCGCAACCCAATCAGTCACCCCCCAATCTTCGTAAGTGTAGGTCACTGGCTAGAACCGAACTACTTGCTCCCTGTGGAGATCGATCCTTACTTAACCGCTGTACTGAGTGGAAGAGGAAGGATTATATTTGACACGCACAACGACGCGCGATCAGTGTGTCATCTGTTGCCTCAGCATCTTCATTGCCTTGGCCAGCTACATCCAAAATAGGGTCTCCTTCAGACATATAAACAATGTGTCTTCCCATGAATAGTTTGTGATCCACCATGAACATTTGCGGAGCCTTAGAAAGTCTTTCTGCAGGCCTTATGAGCTGGGGGTGCTCCTTGGTGATGATTTCATATATGAGGGATGGGAAGACGATGCTTAACCTGGATCTAGTTGAGCCTGCATGGGCAGCAATCTATGGAAAGATGACTTGTCCCAAGTCTACATGCAGCTTCTGGCCAATGCCGTAGAGAAACTGAGCCATTTCCTTGCTCGTTTTTCCTTTATGGAGTTAGGAGTCGAGTTCTTCACAACAATGTTGTCCAATAATGCATACTTGGTAGTGAGATCAGCGGCTGCGAGATTGTGAGTGACCCATCCCGTGCATAGTCCTTCAGTGAGGGTGACTGCCAACTCATCTCGGCTTGGGGTCTTGCTTCTTCACGAATCTGTAAGACCTCATTGATCACTATAGGAGTGATCATTACCTACTTCCATCTTACTAAACATCTACCAAAATCAACCTTCCCTACTTCTCCAAAGTGCTCAGGTAGATTCACCAATACTTCTCTAACTAACTGTGCGCAAAACGTTTTGGACACAATAGCTGATTTCAATAAATTTACTTCTTTGAGCAGATGAATGATCTCTGGCACCTTGTATGTACCGCTTAACTTCCAACAACTTTTTTTGGATAATTTTTCACCTAGCCACCACCTCCCATGAGCCGGACACGTCCTTGTTGCGAAACCAAATTGAAATTCACAGCGTCTCTGTCAGACAGATTTGTGAACAAGCAGTTGCTGCAGCACGCTCTTGTTCACTCGGAAATTGTCTCAGCAACCAATGAATAAGACAGAAGTTTGTTCACCCAGTTCGGCCAACTGCATACGTCTGGGGAGGACTATTCTCCAGTCCTCAATCCACTAATCACAGATGTCTTCAAGTACACTCGGTTACAACTCCACGCAACCTATGCTACCCAACCATGTGTGGATCACTGGACACAATCAGAACAGGCTCTGACTTGTGTCTGCACACCCTCTACAAATGTCAATCTAGAGTAGCTACTGTTTCCTCGAAACTCAGCCTATTCTAAACTACACTCAACTCTGCAGGGTCGCTGCAGCATCTGCTGTAGCACACAGCTGATGCACAATTGTCCGCGTCGCTCCAAGGCCTTCTGTCGAGCCGATCGAACGATTCCACGAGCGCTGCACACTCTGGAATACTCCCCCTTGCTCAGTGACCTCCTGCCACTAGCGAGAGCTACCGCTTAGACACTCGACCGAGCCACACAACCGTCAGTTCTTTCGCGGCCTTCCTTGATCAACCAACAAGCACCACTGCTCTGAATTGGCTTCCAGATCAAGCTCGGATCAGACTACGCAAGTCCTGATCTCCTTCTGCTTCTGTCAACACAACTCCGCGCTCACGCTCTGCTTTCGGATGATGATCGAAGAACTCATCGCACACCAAAATTACTCTCTCTGAATTCTGCGTATGCACTCGTGTATCCCTCAGCTTTGATCACTTTCTGCTCTAACATGTTCTCCCTTAAGTAGCAACGCCCGCTTTAATCAAGAACAGAATTTAGCAATGTCTCACAAAGAAACAATTATCTCCTAATTTTTAGGAGATTAGATTTGTTTTGATTTCCAAAACAAATCTCCTTCTCTAGCTAGGAATTCCCCACTGGAATATTCTCCGCAGCACTTTAAGAAATTCTTCTGATGCTCTCCGCTGAGCTGTCAGGCCTTCTAGCCAATCGCCCAGGTTGCTACTGCTACTCGGACAGATGCTGCAGCAACGTGAACAAGCTTCTGCTATAGCATCCCCTGCTGTAGTTGCTCCTTGTTCACTTGTGCTGGTTTTGTCAAACACTGCCATATTGCATCATCACAAATGCCTCTATGAACGAATCCTACCATTACGGGGCTGGGCTGCTGAGTCATTGGTTCCCCCTGCAAGGATTCAATAAGCCTTTTCTGCTGGGCAGTAGGGATTGGGGCCACCCTGAAATCATCAGACTCGGATTTTTCATTGGACGAGTCGACGGCTATTGGCTGCTTGCCTTTCTCAGCTGCCATTGTAGGAGTAGGCAGATCTCCTCCTTCAGCCCATTCTCTGCTATCTTCTTCTGGTTGAATCTCTTTAGTGGATTAAATAGGATCCTCCTTCCCTTCATTCGGATTCAGTTCAACAGCCTTTTTTGAGCGAGTTTCACGGATAGATTCATTATCCTCTGTGTCGGGTTCCCTTTCACTTTCTCGACTGGATTCCTCTTCTTCATCGACTTCTGTACTTAGTGACCAAGACTATTCTCTTCTTTGTCGTTGGACCCTCGCTGCCCCTTGACAGTCCTTCAGTTGGACAAGTAGGCTCCAAGTTAACAAGGCCAAAGGCGTTGGTTATGCGACTTGGATTGCTGTGGACTATTGATCAGGTTGTTCTGGGGACTGATTCCTGGCACTTGTGGAGCTCTTCCATTTCTTTGAACCTTCACTGGTGCTCAGCTTGGACCTCTTGTGTTTCTTCGAACCTAGTTATAACCATAACTTTTGTTAAGTATGATATCATGGACAAAACAATCCCAAGAAGATGCTACAGCTTCTTGCTGGAGTTAGAGTTTGGACCATGTCACCGGAATTGACAAAACAAATTAACAGTGAGAATATGTGATCGCACGTCGTTGTGCGCGTCAAATATAATCCTTCCTCTTCCACCAGTACAGCGGTTAAGTAAGGGTCGATCTCCACAGGGAGCAAGTAGTTCAGTCTTCAATCCTGTCGTCTACACTAAAAATGGGGGTTGTGTGAGATTGGGATGCGCGATGCGCAAATGAACAGTAGCTAGCGTAACGCAGGAAATTGCACTAGACGTGCGCAAGCAGTAGAGATTAGATACTATGACTATGAGAAGTATTGGGCAGACAATCCTCTATGCGTGCATTCCTTATCATCGACTCTAAACGTCTATAGTTTGTGTTTTACTCGGGTTAGTGTCCGGTAAAGGCTTCCTAACACGTGCGCATGTTCCGTTCAAAGTTCATGTGCTATTAATCCTAGAACTAGACTAAAACAGCTGCGAATCCTGTCACAGTAGCAACTGCTTACCCTAGCTTGTTACTCCTAGTCGTCACCGTAAGATTGCGGTTCAAGGCTTCCCCTACTCATGCAACTAGTTTAACATACGACAAGCAAGCAACACAAGTAAGATTGCGGTTCAAGGCTTCCCCTACTTATGCAACTAACTGTCTCAGTGTGCACAGAATTAATACAAGTAAATAAACTATGCATTAAGCTCAAGTCTCAAAGGTAATACTTCATAGATTCATGCCCGACCAACACTAAGAGTTTAGCTAGACATGCTAGTAATAAACATCATAGAATAGTAAATAAGGTCTAATATGTCTGAGAAACACAGTAGCAACAGTGCGTGCAGATTGTCTTCTCGGCTGGCGCAGTTGGCTGGCGCAAATCCTCTCAACAAGTCCGTGTGTTTTCCAGTGTTGCCGCTCTCTCTGATGTGCGTTGTCCAATGACGGCTGTGATGTTCTCCCTTGAAACCCTAGACTTACTTTGTTTATATATTGCCCAGGAAGTTCTCCTTTGGCAACTTCCAAATCTGGTCACTGGATTTTTGCGCCTGGCGCATGGCATTCGGCTAGCGCCTCGGCTAGCGCACCGCTACCGACTCTCACCAACTTCTCTTCTGCTTGTGCTGCTATCTCCGCAGGCGGATCTCTCACTCCTAGGACGCTGCCTGTTAGCGCGTATCCGACTCAAGGACTCGTTTTGCCCTGTAATACAAAAACACTAGAAACGAGTAGTCCTGCTCATAAAATATTGCAAACAAGCATAGGGTTATGATCTAAATAATGCGTACAAATAGCCTCTATCAAACCCCCCACACTTGCCCCTTGTTCGTCCCGAACAAGCACTGAAGCGCGGATACAATTACCTCTTCTGGAGTCTAGCGCACAGTCTTGCACTCTGATGCGAATGCGCAATTTGCTCAACTCGTACTGCTCTATCACCTGCGCACAACTACTTTCAACAGTTCTAATATAATAATTTCGAAATTCATTACCTCTCAGCCGGGATGAAGATTTTTGGATGGCTGGGAGATAGCTCTTCTTAGGCTCCTGGCTGCCAGCTTCTACTCCGAAGATAGGTATATGGTGGATAACGCAGCTTCTTCCAGTGCGTGATTTGCCCGCGCACTTCCTGGGAACCTGAGCTCTCTGATGATTTCCTTATGGTCTTTGCGCATTTTGATGTTTGTGCGCATGCTGATTCTTTTGTAGCGTGTATCATCTGCTGGTATTTTTCTTTTGTGCAGCTTCATCTTTAATTTCTTATATTCCCAGAGCAGTTCCAGTCTCAGCCTTCGAATAGCAGCTATGGAACTCGCCCCGCTCTCTCTCCTTTGGTCTGCGCCGGTCAGCGCACGCGTTTACACCCGCGCCCGCCTTCCTTAGCTCGATTTCCAGAGAGAAGGTGGTCTGTTTTTCCACCTCGCCACGCTTTGGGTGTTTTGCCTTTGGCATCTGCGTGACTGAGCGCGCTCTTTTGTCCCCAATGCTGCGAGGCACCGGCCTCCACTAACGCTCTCGACCATATACCTTGCCTTCGAAGCAAAAGCGACTAACCGCCTCTCTGGAGCATTTCTGTCAACTCCACATCCCCTGCATATCCCAACTAACAGGAGCAAAAAACGAAAAAATTATACTAAAACAGTAGGTAGCAGCGCACGCAATATGGAAAGCGCAAAACAAGCTGGAGCGCATGCGCATCCTGCACTCTAGCGCACTGCTGCTACTATTCTCTTCAGTTTAAACTAAGGTCTACTAAAAATGCTCAAAAAACGTGAAATGTAAGCGTAACGCCCCCCCCCCCCCCCACCCCCCCCCCCCACACTTGAACAGAGACGTGTCCCCACGACTCAAGCTCAAGCGCATGGAAGGCGCACATGCATGCAAGCAAAAAAAATAAGGAACATAAGAACAAAAACAAATAGGAAAACGTGTAAAAGTAAAAACGTGTCGGGTTACCTCCCGACAAGTGCCTTTGTTTAACGTCGTTGGCTCGACTGTACCTCGTTACGTTCCAAAACGCGTGTCTGCGACCTCCCCCACTCTTGCTCCTGAGTGTTCCTGCGCCAGCGTGTGTGTCGTGATCTCATTGGTCCTGCGCAAAGGGTAAAATGGAAGGTCAGTATGTGATAAATTATGCGTAACGAAGGTAGATGCAGAGGGAGAAGAAATGTGAGCTATGATCTTTGGTTCTCCCTCTGGTGCATCTGGTGGTGCCTCTGGCGCGTCAGCTGGCGCATCGATTATCTCTGGTTCTTCCAGCTCAATGTCGCGTGCTGTGTTATCCCATGGTTCTCCTAAGTACCGTTTGACTCTCTGCCCATTAACCTGAAAACGATGCCGGTGCCCGTCTTCTAACTCGATTGTTCCGTAGGGGAAAACCTTGGTGACGGTGTATGGTCCCGTCCACTTGCTGCGCAACTTTCCAGGCATGAGCTTCAGGCGTGATGAAAATAACAATACCTGGTCTCCTGGTTCAAATGTGCGCCGGAGGATATGCTTGTCATGATACGCTTTGGTGCGCGCCTTGTAATCGCGCAGTCCCTCATAGGCGTCCAGGCGCAGCTCTTCTAGTTCGCTCAGCTCAAATGAGCGTTCTTTTCCTGCCTCATCCAAGTTCAGGTTGCAAATACGCAAGGCCCAATATGCCTTGTGCTCGAGCTCTACTGGCAGGTGGCATGCCTTCCCATAGACCAGCCGAAATGGTGAAGTCCCAATGGGCGTCTTATGCGCAGTGCGGTATGCCCATAGCGCATCATCCAGGCGCTGGCTCCAATCTTTGCGCAATGGCCTCACAGTCTTTTCCAAGATGCGCTTGATTTCTCTGTTAGACACTTCGGCCTGTCCATTCGTTTGTGGATGGTAAGCGGTGGACGTCTTGTGGCGCACCCCATAGTGCTTGAAAACTTGCGCCACAATCCTGTTGCAGAAGTGCGTCCCCTGGTCGCTGATGACTGCCTTAGGTACACCATACCTGCAAAATATGTTAGTACGGAGAAAGTCAGCGACAGTCTTACCATCATCCTTGCGCGTGGCCTTAGCTTCGACCCACTTGGATACGTAATCCACGGCCACCAGTATGTACTCGTAGCCGGCAGATGGGGGAAATGGACCCATGAAGTCGATTCCCCAAACATCGAACACTTCATCCACCAGAATCGGGGTCTGCGGCATCTCGTTGCGCGCGGATATTCCTCCTGTGCGCTGGCACCTGTCGCAATTTCTGCAATGGTCATATGCGTCTCTGAATAGGTGCGGCCAGTAGAATCCGCAGTCCAAGATTTTCCTGCTCGTGCGCTTGGGACCAAAGTGCCCGCCACATGCGTGCGCATGACAAAACATCAAGACAGAGTTAATCTCATGGTCAGGAACGCAACGCCGTAATATCTGATCTGGACCTATTCTAAGCATGTAAGGATCATCCCAAAGGTAATGCTTGGACTCATGTTTCAATCGCATGCACTGAGTTTTATTGAAATGCGGAGGAAACGCACCTGTGACCAGGTAATTTGCGATATGCGCATACCATGGTACCTTACCTGTCAGCGCCATCAGGTGCTCGTCAGGGAATGTCTCCTTGATCTGACCTGGCTCCTCCTCCTTGACGATCCTGCTCAGGTGATCAGCGACTGTATTTTCCGTGCCCTTCTTATCTTTGATCTCCAAGTCGAATTCCTGAAGCAGGAGCACCCAGCGCATCAGGCGCGGCTTGGTCTCCTTCTTGGACATGAGGTAGCGGATAGCTGCGTGGTCAGTGTAGATGATGACTCTGGCGCCTAGGACATAAGCTCGGAACTTCTCCAGCGCAAATACAATTGCCAGAAACTCCTTTTCCGTGGTGGTGTAGTTCCTCTGCGCAGAGTCCAGCGTGTGCGATGCATAGTAAATGGCGTGCGGCTTCTTGTCCACGCGCTGCCCCAAGACTGCACCCACTGCGTAATCGCTTGCGTCACACATCAGCTCAAATGGCAGGTTCCAGTCTGGTGCGCGCATCACTGGCGCACTGGTCAGCGCTTCCTTCAGCTTATCGAACGCCGCCCTGCACTCATCAGTAAAATCGAAACACACATCTTTTTGCAACAGGTTAGACAGGGGTATACAAATTTTAGAGAAATCCTTAATAAAACGCCTGTAAAACCCAGCATGCCCTAAGAATGATTTCACGTCGCGCACGTTGGTGGCATAAGGCAGATTAGAAATGAGATCTATTTTAGCCTTGTCTACCTTAATACCCTCCTCTGAAATGATATGTCCTAGTACTACTCCGTGCGTGACCATGAAATGACATTTTTCGTATTTGAGCACTAAATTCTTAGAGATGCAGCGCGCTAAAACTTTATCTAGATGAGTTAAACATGCATCAAAGGTACTCCCATATACAAGGAAATCATCCATGAACACTTCTATGCATATACCAATCATATCAGAAAAAATGCTCATGACTAAGCGTTGGAATGTACCTGGCGCGTTGCACAGCCCAAAAGACATGCGCCGAAACGCAAACGTACCGAACGGGCATGTGAATGTGGTCTTCTCTTGATCCTCCGCAGCTATGGGTATCTGGTTGTACCCTGAATATCCATCCAGAAAACAAAAATAAGGCTTACCTGCTAAGCGATCCAGCATCTGGTCCATAAAGGGTAACGGGAAGTGGTCCTTGCGCGTGACAGCGTTCAGCTTCCTGTAGTCGATGCACATGCGCCAGCCAGTTTGAATGCGCTTGGGAACTAGTTCGCCCTGCGCATTCTCTTCCACTGTGATTCCTCCTTTCTTTGGCACAACATGCACCGGGCTGACCCATTTGCTGTCCGAAATTGGGTAGATGACCCCTGCGCTAAGCAATTTTAGGACTTCCTTTTGCACTACCTCCATCATGTTTGGATTCAACCTGCGCTGAGCCTCCCTGGATGGTTTGGCACCATCTTCCAACAGAATTCTGTGCATGCACACGTCTGGGCTCACTCCGCGCAGATCAGCAAGAGTCCATCCTATAGCGCGCTGGTTCCTGCGCAGTACCTGTTGTAAGCGCGCCTCCTGCTCTTCTTCTAATCCCTTCTTGATGATCACTGGCAGGGTGTCCTCATCGCCCAAGAAAATGTACTTGAGGTGCTCTGGGAGTTGCTTCAGTTCGATCTTGGGTGCCTGTTCAATAGAGGGCAAGATTTTGTTAGCGGTGCAAATATGAACTATATCAAGTACCTGTGTGGGTGCTGGTTCAGCACTGCTTAGCTCCTCCTCTTGCTCCTCCAGCTCTGCCTGTGTCAGTAGCTCTGGTCCTATGGTTGCGCTCGCACACTGCGCTTCTGTGACTAAATCGTCAATGCTGTCCATCGCGTGCACGGTAGCGTCCTCATGTGGGTGCTGCATCCCCTTGAATATGTTGAAATGGATTTCTTCGCCATCTACCTCCATGGAGAGCGTGCCCCTCCATACGTCTATCTTCGTGCGCGCGGTCATCAGAAACGGTCTGCCTAGGAGGATTTGCGCACTGCTGGCGCTTGATTCACCCTCCATTTCGAGCACATAAAAATCTGCTGGGAAGACCAGCTCTCCTACGCGAACTAGGACATCTTCTATCATGCCTGCAGGTTGTTTGCACGATCTGTCTGCTAGCTGAATGGTGAGACCTGCAGGCTTAAGTGGTCCAAGGCGCAATGTCGTATATAGAGAATAAGGTAGCAAATTGATGGATGCGCCTAAATCGATCATGCAATTACTCACTGTGGTCTTACCTAGCGTGCATGGGATAGTAAATGTACCTGGATCTCGGCACTTGGGTGGTACCTTTTGTTGCACGATCGCTGAGGCCTGCGCATTTAGCATTACCTGTGCGCATTCACCTTTCCTTCGCTTGTTTGTGCACAGCTCTTTTAAAAACTTCGCATACCTGGGGATCTGTCGAATAGCTTCTATGTGAGGTATGTTGATTTCTACCTTGCTGAATAGCTCATATAATTCCTTGTCCAGCGCTTCTTTTCTCGCCAGTGGTGCCTGCACAGGGAACGGAGCAGGTATGTTAGTACAATTTTTGTCCTTGTTTTTCGAGTGAGACATACCTTGCGCTTTGCCCTGCTGGTCTGTGGCTGGCGCTTCCGGTTGCGCATCTTGCTCTGGTTGCGCATTCTGATCTGCTGGATCCGGGATTTGCGCAACTGGTTGCGCGGGCGCCTGTGCGGTCTGCTCTGTTCCTACTGTGCGCCCAGTCCTCAGTGTCACTGCATTGACTCCTCCTTTAGGGTTCTGAATCACTTGCGAAGGCAGGTTGCCATCGCTCTTTTTCAGCTCATACACCGTGGTTGCTATTTGTGATAGCTGCTTTTCTATGGACTCGAAACTTTTGTCATATTTCTCGTCATTTTTGCGCACTGTATCTGCTAGCTGCCCCATGATGTCTTCCAAGGAACGCCGTGGCTGTTGGTTGTTCTGCGCTGGTGCGTCATTTCGGCGGTGCGGCGGATTGTAGGGCGCAGCTTGTTGCGTCTGCTGTGGTGTGCGCTGATCTGTGGGCTGCCTCTGGAAATTGTTCTCCTCCTTCCATCTGAATCCATTTGCGGCAAGCCCAAAGCGCGGCTGATTCTGCCTCTGCGGTCCTCTGCTGTCCCATCCTCCAAGAGCATTGACATCTCCAGTCTCTTCGAAAAGTGTTGGGCATTCGTCTGTCTTGTGCTCAGTGGACCTGCAGAATTCACATACCTTTGGTGCAACTGGTTGTGCGCTCTGCGCACTCATCAGCTTCTGTAGCATGGCCTTCATTTCCTTGATCTCAGCGCTTGTTTCTACCTGATGCACAGAACGATTACGGCTACTTTCAAGCGTCAATTGATGTCTTACCTGCCTAGCAGAATCTTCTATCAGCTGCCACGCATCTTCTGGGTACATGTTGCAAATGTCCCCTCCTGCGCATGCATTCAGTAGTCGCAGCTCCATGGGCAGCAGTCCATTTAGAAAGTTCTCTATCAGCACATTCTGGGGAAGCCCGTGATTGTAGCAGTTGGCTTCTAGCTCCCTGAAATGTTCATAGTATTCTGACAGAGACTCCCCTGCGCTCTGCCTTGGCGCGGCCAGTTCCCTTCTGAGCAGCGCAATCTTTGCTGCTGGATAGAATTTATCTAGGAATTTCTTCTGCAGCTGCTCCCATGTGTGAATAGATCCTGCAGGTAAATTCATTAGCTAGTGTTTAGCTGTATCACATAATGAAAATAGGAATGCCTTCATTTTCAGCGCCTCATCACTCTCCCCTTCGGTCTTCATGTTCTCGCAAATGACTAGGAACTCTCGCACATGCTTGACTGGATTTTCATTGTTCATCCCGCGGAACTTGGGCATGTGATGGATGAGCGAGCTCCTTAGCTCAAAATGACCGCCTGGTGGAAGCACGATGCACCATGGCTGGTTAACAGTGATAGGGGCCGACATCTCGCGCACTGTTCTGCGTCGCGCGGCTTGTTGCACGGGTGGCGCATGATACACTTCAGCGGCCCTCCTTGCTTCAACCTCGCGCTGCACTTCCTCTCTAAACAGGGCTGCGCGGTTATGTGCCCTTGCTTCCTCTGGGGTTCTGTCCCCCAAGTTGTCTCCTACGACACTGTTATCCTCCATAACCTATTCCGAATCTCAAGAAAAATGAAATTAAAAGATAACTAATGTTGTTGCGGCTGTCAGTGCGCAACTAGAATCTGCGCAGCGCAACTGTTTCAAGGTTGCGCAGGCTGATGTGAATGCGCGCTGTCAGAAACAACAACGAAAACAAAACAAACTGAAAGAATTACTATAAAAAAAAACTCAGACTAAAGACTTAGCTGTGTTGCTCCCCGGCAACGGCGCCAAAATTTGATCGCACGTCGTTGTGCGCGTCAAATATAATCCTTCCTCTTCCACCAGTACAGCGGTTAAGTAAGGGTCGATCTCCACAGGGAGCAAGTAGTTCAGTCTTCAATCCTGTCGTCTACACTAAAAATGGGGGTTGTGTGAGATTGGGATGCGCGATGCGCAAATGAACAGTAGCTAGCGTAACGCAGGAAATTGCACTAGACATGCGCAAGCAGTAGAGATTAGATACTATGACTATGAGAAGTATTGGGCAGACAATCCTCTATGCGTGCATTCCTTATCATCGACTCTAAACGTCTATAGTTTGTGTTTTACTCGGGTTAGTGTCCGGTAAAGGCTTCCTAACACGTGCGCATGTTCCGTTCAAAGTTCATGTGCTATTAATCCTAGAACTAGACTAAAACAGCTGCGAATCCTGTCACAGTAGCAACTGCTTACCCTAGCTCGTTACTCCTAGTCGTCACCGTAAGATTGCGGTTCAAGGCTTCCCCTACTCATGCAACTAGTTTAACATATGACAAGCAAGCAACACAAGTAAGATTGCGGTTCAAGGCTTCCCCTACTTATGCAACTAACTGTCTCAGTGTGCACAGAATTAATACAAGTAAATAAACTATGCATTAAGCTCAAGTCTCAAAGGTAATACTTGATAGATTCATGCCCGACCAACACTAAGAGTTTAGCTAGACATGCTAGTGATAAACATCATAGAATAGTAAATAAGGTCTAATATGTCTGAGAAACACAGTAGCAACAGTGCGTGCAGATTGTCTTCTCGGCTGGCGCAGTTGGCTGGCGCAAATCCTCTCAACAAGTCCGTGTGTTTTCCAGTGTTGCCGCTCTCTCTGATGTGCGTTGTCCAATGACTGCTGTGATGATCTCTCCTGAAACCCTAGACTTACTTTGTTTATATATTGCCCAGGAAGTTCTCCTTTGGCAACTTCCAAATCTGGTCACTGGATTTTTGCGCCTGGCGCATGGCATTCGGCTAGCGCATCGGCTAGCGCACCGCTACCGACTCTCACCAACTTCTCTTCTGCTTGTGCTGCTATCTCCGCAGGCGGATCTCTCACTCCTAGGACGCTGCCTGTTAGCGCGTATCCGACTCAAGGACTCGTTTTGCCCTGTAATACAAAAACACTAGAAACGAGTAGTCCTGCTCATAAAATATTGCAAACAAGCATAGGGTTATGATCTAAATAATGCGTACAAATAGCCTCTATCAATATGCTATATCAAGCTGTGTACAACAGAAGCTGGAGAAAGTTTCGCAAGCTGTCTGAGGTCAGCAAACATCTATCAGGGGATGCTATAACATATCTTCAAGACTCAGGCGCTGGAGGAGAAGCCAGTCAAAAGAGTGTCCGAAGGGCAGCTGCCAGCGTCGCAACTTGTCCGGGATCGCCTGGACAGCCGCGATTAATCAGGAGTCCTTGTTCAGTGGTCGGAACAAGATCAGTTTCTAAATTGGTTTTTGAAAATCAATCTCAACAAATCCGTAGGAATCTAGGAGAAAATTCCCTTGTGCAAAGTTCTACGATTCCTAAAAGGATTAGTAGTCCTATGGTGGGTCGATGTCTACTGCTATAGAGGAAGGGTAGTACATCAACAATAAACACACACCGAGAGATAGAGATAGATGCATAAACTGAGAGCGGAAGCCTAAAGGCTAGAGAGCTGATTTGTGAGTGTGTGGCTGAGAGGAGATCAGGACTAAGAGTAGTCTGGTCTACGCATGATCAAGAAAACTCAACTGGAGCACTGGCTCGTTGATAAATCAAGTACAATCTTTGAAGCAAAGTTGCGAAGAGGAGCTATCGCAAACTACTGAAGATCAAAGCGTAGTTCCCTGATATTAACTGGAGGTCGTTGATCGAGGGGGAGCGATTGCCAGAGTCTAGAGTACTCGTGGGAGTCCGACGTCACAACAGAGAGTGCGTGTTGAGTCGTATACAGAAGCTACAGCAGCTTGACCTGTAAATTGTGATGATGCAGTATGGCAGTGTTTGACAAAACCAGCACAAGTGAATAAGCGGCTGCTATAATAGGAGCTGGTTCAGGAAGCTATAGCATCTGGTCTACAGCAGTTATTCGGATCTTCAGAAAAAGAGCTTGGCAGTTCATCAACGAGCATCAAGGGAGTTTCTAAATATTCAGCAGAGAATGTTCCAGTGGATATTCCCAGATGAAGAAGAAGATTTGTTTGTAGAAGATTAGATTTGCCAATCAGTTCTAATCTCCTACAAATTAGGAGATATTGCTCTTTGGAGGAAATTGCTAAAAATGTGAATGATGGAACTGGGTGTTCCTATTTAAATGAGGCCCTTCAGAGAGTTGAAGGTGATCGAAGTGAAGAGAGCAAACACGAGTGCATACACAGAATACCGAGAGAGTATTTTTGGTTGTGTGAGAAGATCTTCGATCATCACCGAGAGCAGAGTGTGAGCGTAGAGCTGAGGTGACTGAAGCAGAGAGTGATCAGGACTTGCAGAGTCTGATCTAAGCTTGATCTGGAAGCCAATTTCGAGCTGCAAGTGCTTGTTGGTTGACCAAGGAAAGCCGCATAAGAATTGACGAGTGGGCGACTTGGTCAAGTGTCTGGACGGCTGTTCTCGCAAGTGGCAGGAGGTCACTGAGTGAGGGCGAGTATTCCAGAGTGTGCAGCGCTCGTGGAATTGTTCGATCGTCTCAGCGGAAGGCTTTGGAGCGACGCGGACAGATAGTGCATCAGCTGTGTGCTACAACAGATGCTATAGCAAACCTGCAGCGACCGGGTATTAATTAGAATAGGCTGAGTTCGTGGAGACAGTAGCTATTCTAGATTGATATCAGTGTAGGTTGTGTAGATACAAGTCAGAGCATGTTCTGATTGTGATCAAGGTTACACTTAAGGTTAAGTAGCATAGGTCGCGTGGAGATTGTAACCGAGTGTACTTTGAGACCTTCGAGATTAGTGGATTGAGGACTGGAGTACAGTCCTCCTCAGACGTAGGCAGTTGGCCGAACTGGGTGAACAAATCAGTGTTCCTTGACGTGTCTTGTTGCTTCAGATTCTGGTGAACAAGCTTGTGATGTAGCAACTGCTTGTTCACAATCTGCATCTCAGAGGTGCTGCGAATTTCAACTGGTATCAGAGCCGGAGCTCAACATACAGAGTCAAGATCCTGTGCACCTAGCTGAGAAGAGCAAGACAATGAAAGAAGAACAAAGCACCAGCCGCCCTCCACTGCTAGAAGAAAGCAACTATGGGTACTGAAAGGCTAGGATGAAGGCGTTTCTCAAGGCTATTGATGAGAAAGTGTGGAAAGCTGTGGTGACAGAGTGGGCTCCTCCCAAAACCACTGATGATAAAGGAGTCACTCAGAAGAAACCTGAAGAGCAGTGGACTACAGAAGAGGATGCTGCAGCAAATGGTAATTCAAAAGCCCTGAATGCAATCTTTGCTGCTGTGGATGCCAACAACTTTAGATTAATCTCCAATTGTGACATTGCAAAACAAGCTTGGGAGATCTTGGAAGTTGCTCATGAGGGGACTGACAAAGTGAAGATATCCAGAATGTAGATGATTACTTCACAGTTTAAAGGTCTGAAAATGCAGGAGGAAACCATAACAGAATTCAATGCCAATCTGTGTGACCTGTCAAATGAAGCCCATGCTCTTTGAGAACCTATCCCTGAAGAAAAGCTAATTAGGAAGGTCCTCAGATCACTGCCATCCAGATTTGACATGAAGGTGACAGCCATTAACAAGCTCAGAATGTCCGAGACATGAGGCTGGAAGAATTAACTGGATCTCTCAAGCAGTTTGAGATGAAGCTAGTCAAAGAAGATGCTCCCCTCAAAAGCAAAAATGTTGGATTGAAAGCTGAAACAGAAGAAAAGAAGCCCTCAGCTGATGATCAACTAAGCTTGCTGGTAAAAAATCTGGGACAGTTCTTGAAAAACATGGAATCAAGGTCTGGTCAGACCTCAAAAACTCGAAAACAGTTCAGACGAGGTGGAGGAAATCAGAGAAAAGCCAAAGAACCAGTTGAAGAGGAAGAAGATAAGAAAGAAAGAAGGAAAGGTATCCAGTGTAGGAATTGTGAGGAATATGGTCATCGAAAGGCTGACTGTACCAGCAAACTATTGTCAAACTCAGATTAGAAAAACAACAACTCTATGTCAGCAAACTGGAGTGAAGAGGATAGTGATCTCAGTGGAGATGAATGTCACATGGTCAGGTCCAGATGCACTCGAAAAGTGGTAAGAAAGAGGTACAAAAATGTGAGCAAGGATCTGCTATAGCAACCGCTGCATCATCTCCACACCATTGGAAGGGAGACCTTTCGCAGATATCAAAGGTGTTACAAATGTGGTCAGAGTGGACACATTAAGAAAAACTGTCCCTTCACCTCGACTCATCAGAATCTCCCTAAGATATCTCGTCAGCAAAAGAGATCCAAGATGATACACATTGCCTTGGTTAGCACAGCTAGAGGAGCACATAAAGAAAGCTGATACTTTGACAGTGGATGCTCAGTGCACATGACTAGAGAAAGATCCTACCTCAAGAATGTTAAACCCTGCTCAGAGCAACATGCTAAGTTCCTAAATGGGCTGAAAGGGAGAATTTTGGGAAAGGGGACCCTGGCTGTCACAGGACTACCTCCTCTGGAAAATGTCATGCTAGTGGAAGGATTAAAGGAAAATCTCTTAAGCATCAGCCAGCTCTGTGACGGGACTCACTAGGTAAAATTCACTCAAAATTCCTGTCAAGTCTACAACAATCTGGGGGAGTGCATACTGCATGGATCCAGATCAAAGAACAACTGCTATCTTCTCAAAGTTGGCGAAGCTCAATCCTTATCAGCATGCTTGATGACCAGCATAGAAGAAATGAATCTGTGGCACAGGAGGATGGGTCACATCAACCTAAGAACCCTGAAGAAGATTGCAGCAGAAGGGTTGGTCAGGGGCATTCCAGAAACAGAAAGGAGTGCAGTGTTGGGAGTGTGAAGGCTTTGACCATAGGCAGTCCGAATGTCCGAACGACCAGAAGAAGAACAACAAATCTCTTGCTGCAAACTGGAGAGAAGAAGAGAGTGAGGATGACTCGGAACCGAAGAGCAATGTTGCTCTAACTACTGTAACAGAAAACACCAGTTCAATTAAGCAAGAAAAGATTTATGGTGTCGCAGAGTCAGATAGTAGTGATGACGAGAAAATCACCGAGGAGTCAATTGAGAGAAACTTCGTCCCGCTGTAGGAGAAGTGGCTGCAAGTCATCGAGATCAACAGAGGATATTTTGAAAAGATATTCGAACTGGAAAACGAACGAGAAGAATTGCAAAAAGAAATCAATTCCATGACAAACCAAGCACTTCAACGTGAGATAATGGAGGAAGTCAGTCTACACAGAAAGACTGCAAAGATGCTTAACAACGGAACAAACAGCCTTGATGATCTCTTGTCCTACCAAAGATACAGAGGTGGAAATTCAGGATTGGGATATACTGGGGAAGAAGGCAATGGAGTGATAACGTTCGTCAAAGCTCAGAAGATTGCAGAGTCTGAACTAGTTGTGCATAGGAGGAAGATGAAGCAAAACTGCAAGAACCAACTCCAAAGAAAACTCCCAGAAGAAAGGGACAGGAGATGCTACAACAACCTCAGCAGCACCAAAGTAGAACCTCAAAGAGGAAGCGCAGATGTTATTTCTGTGATCAAGTAGGGCACCTACAACGTGTCTGTCCCATTCTGAACAAGTACTGGAGTCCACAACGATAATCCCAGGACAACCATAGAAGAAAGAAGACATGCAGAAGACAGTTCGAATATGTGTCCTACAGCTCATCAAAGTGGATGAAGAAAGACATCCGGTACTTTGACAGTGGGTGCTCTGGACAACTGACAAGGAATAAAGCATTCCTAATTAATATTCACGCCTGGGAGGAACAGAACATTACGTTTGGGAATGGTCTGAAGGGGAAAGTTCTTGGCAAAGGGACTCTAGACGTGCATGGGTTGCCCAAACTACAAAATGTGATGCTTGTGGATGGTCTGAAAACAAACCTCATCAGCATTAGTCAGCTATGCGATGGTACGCACTTTGTAAACTTTGAACAACAGACAAGTCAAGTAATCAAGGGTACAAGGTCTGTCAACAATTGCTACTTACTAGAGGATGCTACAACAGCCTCTGCAAACTCATGTTTGATGACTAAAGCAGAAGAAATGAAGTTATTGCATGAGAAGATGGAACACTTCAACCTGTGAACCCTCAAAAGGATTGCTTCAGAGCAATTAGTCAAGGGTATTCTTGAGATCGCAGGAGAATCAAACACAGTGTGTGGAGAATGCCAACTTGGAAAACAAAGGAGGGCCTCCCACCCCAAGGTCACTGAGATCAATACATCCATACCACATCAACTATTGCATATGGATCTCATGGGAACAATGGAAGTAGAGAGCTGCGGAAGGAAAGCAAACACCTTTTTTTGTGTCGATGACTACTCTAGGTTTACATGGGTTGAGTTTATCAGAGAATAGTTTGAAACCGTGAGGTTGGTGACCACCCTATCTACCCGGCTGGAATGAGAAAAGTGCATAAGAGTGGAAGTTATACGAAGTGATCATGGAAGGGAGTTTGAGAATGACACCATGGATGAATTCTGTAACAACCAATGCATCACACATCAATACTCGTCTCCCATAGCTCCACAACAGAGTGATGTAATTGTTCCCAAGAACCAAACAATGTTGATCAAGAGAAGCTCCAGAGGATGTGATAGAGGCTATTTGTACGCATTATTTAGATCATAACCCTATGCTTGTTTGCAATATTTTATGAGCAGGATTACTCGTTTCTAGTGTTTTTGTATTACAGGGCAAAACGAGTCCTTGAGTCGGATACGCGCTAACAGGCAGCGTTCTAGGAGTGAAAGATCAGCCTGCGGAGTTAGCAGCACAAGCAGGAGAGAAGTTGGCGAGAGTCAGCAGAGGTGCGCTAGCCGTATGCGCTAGCCGATGCCGTGCGCCAGGCGCAAAGTCCCAATGACCAGATTTGGAAGTTGCCAAAGATGAGCTTCCTGGGCAGTATATAAAGGAGAGGAAGTCTAGGGTTTCAGGGGGAGACTTTCTGGAGGCCGAGAGGCACACCCAGGAGGCACTGCATACCAGGACTGGAAAACACACGGACTTGTTGAGGAGATTTGCGCCAGCCGATTGCGCCAGCCAAGAGAGACAACCTGCACGCACTGTTTGCTACTTGTTTCTCGGATACATTAGACATTATTTTACTATTCTATGATGTTTATCACTAGCATGTCTAGCTAAACTCTTAGTGTTGGTCGGGCATGAATCTATGATGTATTCACTTTGAGACTTGAGCTTAATGCATAGTTTATTTACTTGTATTAATTCTGTGCACACTGAGACAGTTAGTTGCATAAGTAGGGGAAGCCTTGAACCGCAATCTTACTTGTGTTGCTTGCTTGTCATATGTTAAACTAGTTGCATGAGTAGGGGAAGCCTTGAACCGCAATCTTACGGTGACGACTAGGAGTAACGAGCTAGGGTAAGCAGTTGCTACTGTGACAGGATTCGCAGCTGTTTTAGTCTAGTTCTAGGATTAATAGCACATGAACTTTGAACGGAACATGCGCACGTGTTAGGAAGCCTTTACCGGACACTAACCCGAGTAAAACACAAACTATAGACGTTTAGAGTCGATGATAAGGAATGCACGCATAGAGGATTGTCTGCCCAATACTTCTCATAGTCATAGTATTTCATCTATACTGCTTGCGCACGTCTAGTGCATTTCTCTGCGTTTCACACTGTTACTTGCGCATCGCGCAACCCCAATCTCACACAACCCCCATTTTAGTGTAGACAACAGGATTAAAGACTGAACTACTTGCTCCATGTGGAGATCGACCCTTACTTAACCGCTGTACTGGTGGAAGAGGAAGGATTATATTTGACGCGCACAACGACGCGCGATCAGGATGCTATAGCAGAACTCCTTGTACAACCTGTGGAAGAAGAAGATCCGGAGCCGTTCTCAGAAGAACCTTATGAAGAAGCCCCAACTATTCTGGGTCCAGAACGTCCTCCACCAAAGAAAATCCAACAAAACCATCCTTGAGAAATGTCATTGGTGATCCCACCGAAGGGAGACGAACTCGAGGTACCTCCCATATCCACATATGTGATATGTTGAACAACTCATGCTTTCTGTCCAGCATTGAACCAAAGAACATTAGAGAAGCACTGGGAGATGAGTTCAGGATTGTTGCAATGCAAGAGGAACTGGGAGAGCTCGAAAGAAGCGATGTTTGGGATTTGGTGACTCGACCTTCAGAAGTGAATATCATCGGAACCAAGTGGATTTATAAGAACAAGATGAAAAGGGAAACATCACAAGAAACAACGCTAGATTGGTGGCGCAACGCTACACTCAGGTCAAAGGTGTCGACACAGTAGCGAGACTGGAAGCCATAATATTACTCTTGGCACTTTTCTGCCATCTGAAGTTCAAGTTGTTTCAAATGGATGTTAAAAGCGCCTTCTTGAATGGAATTCTATCCAAGGAAGTACATGTTGCTCAGCCCAAAAAATTTGAGGACCCACAACACCCTGATCACGTATACAAATTAAAAAAGCCCCCAGATGATATGAGCATCTCATGTTGGCGAAATGGTATACGTAAAATTACTAATCCAATCACGCTACGCAAATAATATTTTTTATCCGAGTGACCTCGGGTCGAACCCAAAAGAAAACCCAAGATTAGTCTAAAGCTAGTCAGCAATGCTTAATGCAAGTCTACGAAAGAAAAAATCTGGGGGTTTTGTCCTCTAGGCGAGGTATCTCTAGTAAGTACTAAAGACAAGTTTAAGTTTGTTTTCAAATAAAGTTATAAAAGCGTAGCCGGGATCCTATTTCACCCCTAGGTCATGCGATTAGAAACATAAAACAGTAATACATGCATAAGGTAATTTGATTGATAGTTCTAAGGCTAAAGTATCATGCACTCTAGATTCAACTTTCGTTCCTTCTCTAGAGTGGGAATGATGCCTAAGGGACACGGTTCTCAAAATCTCGCTCTATTGAACCGTGTAGAACATTAGCCTCTTAATATCATCCTCTCGGTGTGTTGATCGGTAACTCAATTCCGTTCTATGCTTAGCCTAATAGAGTGCGAATGTCGCTCTCTCGCACAAACGCTATCTAAGATAAACATGTTCGATCTTCTAAACATCCTAAGTTCAATTCTCATTCATCCTTACGTGCTTTACTAATTCATACACACTCATGCATTTCGTGAAACTCTTGGTGCGCATAAAATTAACATGAAGATAAAGCATGTGAATTTTCAATCAAACTTCATTCATGTTGATAACATAATGTTTTCCGTTACAATCTAACCTAAGGGATCCATAAGGATCCCTACTACTATGTGACTACTCACTCATGGTGAGTTTGATACAAAACTTGGTTAAATATAAAGGAAAAATTTTCAACAATCAAAAGTAAAGTAGTAGAGTAGTAGAAATTGAGTAGCACGATGTTGTAGAATCTTCGGTTGTAGGCGTCTTCTTCGAAATCTCAACAAGTCTCTAAGTCTGCGATGATCTCTGGTTTAGATTTTTCCCAGGAGAGGCATACCTTGATTTCTTCCATCTTTTTCTATTTATGCCCTTGAAATTTAACCGGGTTGACTTGTCTTGCCCGAATTAAAGTTGATTCGTGCTGCTCAGAAGTTGATTCCACCAGCCTTTTGGTCGAATCAAAGTATCAGTTCTGGACGAAGGATTCTGTGCCGATCAAATCAATTCTGCTTGGTCGAATCAATGTTGATTCGCCCTAGCCTTCATTCTGATTCGGTCAAGGCTGGTCAACAGACGAAATGTCATCAAGTTAAGTTGATCTAGGCAGCCTTAGTGGATTCGTGCACTTGCTTGGGGAATCAACTTTACATTTTGCTCGATTCTCGCTAGTTTTTGCCCTCGATCAACTGGAATTCACCCGAAACTTCTTCGGACCACTTCATATTATGTAATACACATTTTTAACCTAAAATGAACAAAAAAAACATGAAACGACTTTATAAAATAACGGAACAAATAAGAAGTAAAGGGAAAATACAAAACAATATATGGTTATTTGTCCGTACATCAAAATACCCCACACTTAAGTCTTGTTCGTCCCGAATAAGTATATGCACAAGTCAAGCGGAGAGTAAGATGCTAAATCATTTATGACAATATCTACGCATGTAGCAAATCTTACGCTCACAAAACACATCGATTTCCTACTCATGTAACATAACATAAAATAACTAAACAATGAAAACTAATCTACTCCTAACTCACTTTCGTAGGAATCATTGATGCATTTAGCGTATGCATTAAACCTTTAAATCTATAGGTTACCCTGTCAGACGAGTATAGTCTCATGAGAGTTTTCAGAATAGGAATACTCACAAATCCTACTCGCAATCATCCATAAGAGTTCAAAATCCAAATATAGTTTGCTAAGCAAGTAGTTCTTTATCAACGACACTCCACCCAAGTAGTCGGACACCCTGAGTTCTACAAACTCAGTCTCTACTCCCCCTCAATCAATGACTCACTCCGTCACTATTGGGTAGCTTCGATCAATGCTCCGCAACCAGCGAAAATGCCTGTCCGTGGCTGATCACCGAGCTCCGATTGTCCCTTCAACGAGTAGCCCTCCAGTTGAACTCCAGACCAATCCTGAATCAAACTCCACGAGTTCTAATTCCTTATGCACACAACACCAGTCTTCAACTGAATGTATAAACCCTGCTACCTTGGTTGATCTCTGTGTGTTCGCTCCGTGCTCTCTGTGTGTGCTCTCTGATCGTGTGTTGTATGTTGCGTCCCCACCTTCCTTTTTAAGCTCACCAGCACACCAAAAACGCCAAGGATCATTATCAGAATCTTCTCCTAGATTCTAGCAAGTTTGTTGAAGATCCTGTTGCCAAATTTGGACCTCTTGTCTCTTTATATTTTTGACCACGTGCTAGCGATTGGTGAGCTCTTGATGACGTCTATATAACTCTCTGAGCTTCCCCGATGCCAACCGGACCATGCAGGAGCCAGGTTGAACGGGTATTCTGCTCAAGCTCTGGATCATCACGGAGTGCTGAAGAAGACTCTTTCTCTTCATAGTTGTCTCTCGCCCATTCTTCAAAAAGTGTCTCAGCTTCAAATCTTCAGGGATTGCTGAAGTAAACTCTGGTTCATTATTGTTGTTGTTTTGTCAGTCTTCGGATTGTGGTCCAGCCACCAATCTTCAGGGAGTGCTTTAGCTGTCTCTTGAGCAGTTTTATCAAGGATGCCATATCCTCAACAATCTCTCCCTTGGCATTTTGACAAAACTAAAACACAACTACAACTAAACTACTGCTCCAGACACTTTGGCAATACTAGAGCTACGCTAGATAATTTCTCTAACAATTACACTTAATGAATGCTAAACATCAAAAGTGATCTAATAGTTCTAAGAGCAGTTCAGGATCAAGAGATAATGTCAAGTCACACCAGAGTGAGAGTCTAAAACTATTACAACCTTCTCTCCCCCTTTTTGGCACAATTGTCGAGGGCTTAATTCATTCACTGGGCTGAGCAGGGGCGGCGTTGCTGGCTGCTGGGTACTAAGTCACGTAAGACACTGCTAATATGGGATCTCCGTATTGAGCTCTTCTTGATCACTTCGGTCAGATGAGCATGTTCTGATTTTAGCAAACTGATCATCCTGGCCATTTGAGCTATGTCCACTGCAAGGGCTGGAGCAACAGAGATTGCTTTAGCAGTCTCTGAATTTTCTCGAGCTGGCTCCATGTCAGACTCACCTTCTTTGATATCCACAATATGTCGGCCCTTAAAGACCTTTTGGTTCAGTGTGAACAATTGAGGAGCTCCTGATAGACCCTCATGTGCTGCTCCTAGCTCCTTATGCTGACTAATCATTAACTCATAAATAAGTGAAGGAAATCCAATGCATAGATTGGATTTTGGCTTGTCAGCGTGTGCAACAATCTGATAAAAAATGATCTGCCCCAGATTGACCCTCCGCCTTTCTCCAACAATGAATAATAGCAGCCCCATAGCTCGACTCACCTTTCCATTGTGAGAGCTGGGCATCCAGTTTCTCACCGCAAAAGCATAAAGGATTGCATACTTAGTTGTTAAATCAGCAGCTCCTAACTTATAAGATACCTAGCTTTTGCACAATCCTCCAGTAAGAACAGCTGCCAGCCTATCCGAGCTCACCTCAGTCGGAGGACTGACATTCTCATCAATCCCCAAAAACTTATTTATCACAACTGGTGTGATCACCACCCTCAGCTTTCTAACAAAACTTGTCCCATACATCAAGCTATCTACCACTCCAAAATCTCCATGTATATTGGCTAAAAACTCCTTAACCACATGCAAATTGTAATGATTAACGAAAGTCAGGGAGTTTAGCAACTTTACCTATCTCAGCCGTGAGATCACTTCTGGTACCCGAAATCTTCCAACCTCTAGCACTTTCTCAGCCACCACAGTTCTGCGGTTGATCACTTCCGAGAAACCGGCAGCCTTTTTGGATACAAACCATACTCCTTGTTGGTCTTGTCCAGTCACAGATGATATTGTTGAAGTAGGTGCCACTTTTTTGGTGGATGGCACTGGTCGAGGTCTTGGAGCAAGTATGAAATCATCAGAATCTGTAGATTATACTTCAACAGTCTCTTCATCACTTGATGAGCTCACCACCACTGGCTCTTTCCCTTTGCTCCAGGGTTCCTTGGGGTGATGCTGCTCCATCTCCTCGGCCACTGCCTCTCCACTGCTAGCGGTAACTTGTTCTGGTTCAGATGGAGGGGCAGGAATGGCAGCCACCTGTCGGTCTTGAGCTTTCTTTGTTCTTGTCTCAGAGAGAAGCCATCTGAGTCAGTGTTGGACCCATAAGATCGTGAACTAGTCCCTTCGCTACTCTTGCTGAGGATGTTACTTGCGGACCTTAGATCCCCACTCTTATATGTGGGCATATTGTTTGCTGTGATGGACGGGCTCGCTCCTTCTTGGTCGGTGGTCGGGATCCAAGTCAACCGGGGAACATCAGTTGGTTCAATGATCTGCAAAGGAGGTCTTCTTTTGGCTGCTGGGGGTTCACTCACCTGAACCTCACTGCTCTTTCACTTTCTAGGTTCACCCCTTCGCTTGAAAACCTTAGCTCCCCTTGTTTTCACTATTTTGAACGAATATCTGAAGGCAGGAATGACTGATCGCTGAAGTCATCAGAAATTTGGAAATCTAGGTTAGAAATAGATACTTCTGGGTTCTTTTCCCCTTTTTTGTTTTTAAAACAGCCGGACATGTGTCGTCTTCTGAGTGGCCATTCTTTTAAGGAGACAACATTCAAAAAGTTACAGCTCCGAGTCACCTGAGAGTGCTTCGACACTCCGTTCAGCTGTCTTTTTTGAAAATCAAATAACTTTTGCTGTAAGCTTTCGTTCCTCAGTTCCTGCTCCAGAGGGGATACTTGCCAGCTGTTTCTCAACCCAGCTCTTTTGACACTTGTTCCTTTTCACCTTCACCCAGCGCATTTGACACTTGTTCTGCTCAGGCGTACTTCAAAAAAAAATTTCTGTTGTTCAAGGGTGATATTTGCTTCGTTTCTTTCTATGCCTCCTTCTCTGAATGAATGCCTCTTCCGCAGTCTTGCAAGTTTCCTACATAAAAACACGATAACCTCGGTTTACCTACATTTGTGTACCGTAGTATTCATACGTGTTCAGAGGATTCCTTATCCTGACTCATTGGTCATTTGATCTTCTTCGAGTCTCCCTGTACACTGTCAGTGTTGGACTTTTTTTCTAAATATGTCCATTTTGATCACAACCATAGCATCTCTTCTGCATTGATATGTGTTTCCAAGCATGTGACTGATCTAGAGAATGCTTCAACACTCTCTTGTACTTCTTTTCTGGCACTTTCTCTAGAACAACAGTGATTGAACCCTTCTGAACACTTGCACTTTGATCAATCACTATTGCTTTGACAAATGTAGTTATACATGTTCCTTCGTCACAGTGTATCCAAGACCTTCAGTCCGACCTCCATACCTTTGGTAGGCTAGAATCTCATCAAGAATGGATGACTCTCCTCTGTTTGCTTCAGGTGCGATTCTCTATTTACATACCTCACCAGCTGTCTCAGAATCATCTGATTGTTTCTTGGACAGAGAGGTAAGGATGCTTTGAAAGTTATCTCTTTCATCTCCAGTTCTGAAACCTTTGACAATAGTTATCTGTTGGCTTCAATAACTTCCTGATACTTTTCTTGTATCAGTCTGAACTGATCATCTATAGTTTCTACTGAATATTCTTCATCATCATTGCTGTTAGAATCACCAATCCCATAAACAAACTCTCTCTTTATTTGATCTGAATCAACATTTCGATACAGTAGTCAGGGCTAGATTTGCTTTGTGATCAGTCTCCTCTTCACTGTCTTCATCACTCCAATTTACCGTGAGAGACTTGTTGTTTTTCTTCTGATATGTAGGGCATTCAGTTTGCCTATGACCATATCCCACGCACTGGATTCCTTTATGTTTGTCTTTTCCTCATCATTGTCTTTGTCAGCATCCTCGTTCTTTCTATGAGAATTTTCTCCTCTTCGGTTTCTCCCCCAAGATGACTGACCTGAGTATGAAGGTTTCTAGTCCATTCTTTTCATGAACTTTCCAAGGTTCTTGACCAGCAGAGACAGTTGTTGGTTGACATCGTCTGGGATAGCCTCTTTCTCTTTTGTCTCAGCTTTCAGCGCAAGGTCTTTCCCAAAGAGTGGTGAAGCAGTCTCTGTAACTTTCATCTCGGACAACATTTCTAGCCTCATGTTCTTTACATCTTGGGCATCCTTGATGGCAGTTACCTTCATATCAAACTTCAAGGTCAGAGATCTGAAAACTTTTCTTACTAGCTTCTCCTCCTGAATCGGTTCTCTAAGTGTATGGGCTTCATTTGATATTTCACACAGTCTGGCATTAAACTCAGAGATGGTCTCATCCTCTAGCATCTTCAAGCTTTCAAATCTTGATGTGATCATTTGCATTCTGGAGACCTTCACCTTTTCTGTTCCCTCATGAGTAGTTTCAAGGATCTCCCATGCTTATTTGGCCGTGTCACAGTTGGAGATCAACCTGAAATTGTTAGCATCCACAACAGCAGATATAGCATTCAAAGCTTTAGAATTTCTTGATGCTGAGGCTACCTCGTCGATAGTCTACTTTTTTTTGGGTTGCTTCTCAGTAACTCAAGCGCTGTTGACGGTCATTGGAAGGACCATACTGATATAACAGCCCTCTAAGCCCTTTCATCAATGACTTTGATGAAAGCGTTCATTCGAGCGTTCCAGTAGCCATAACTAATTCCCTCGAGCAATGGAGGACGGCTGGTGCTTTGTGCTTCTTTCATAGTGGCCATCAGAGCACTCTCCCGGATCACATTCTGTATGTTGAGCCAACGGCTCTGATACTAATTAAAATTCTGCTGCGTTGCTGATGCGGAGTTATAGCTTTTGCTTAAGTACTCTCTGTATCTTTTAGAGGAATTACTCTACTGTCAAAATAAGAAAGACATAGTGTTTGTTCACCCAGTTCGGCAACTTGCCTACGTCTGGGGAGGATGCTCCGATCCTCAAGATTCCACTATCTCAGTTTGAAGTACAAGGACTCACACCTCTACTTCTCACCTAGCTGAAATCTAATGCTCAGTCTAATCTCCTAGATCTAGCAGTTGATCTGACAGACTCTCTTCGTGCAACCTACACACTCTCAGAAATAAATAGCTACAGCCCTGATTCACAACCATAGCCTATTCTATTACATATGTAGCTCACGCAATGCTTCAGCACACTCTTCACTAGAGTTGCTGTACCTTCAGTCAACGACACTCCAAGCTCTCCCGCCAAGTAGTCGGACACTCTGAGTTCTGTAAACTCAGTCTCTACTCCCCCTCAATCAATGACTTCACTCTGTCACTATTGGGTAGCTTCGACCAATGCTCAGCAGCCTGCGACAGTGCCTGTCGGCGGCTGATCACCGAGCTCCGATTGTCTCTTCAACGAGCAGCGCTCCAGTTAAACTCCTGACCAATCCTGAATCAAACTCCACGAGTTCTAATTCCTTATGCACACAACACCAATCTTCAACTCAATGTATAAACCCTGCTACCTTGGTTGATCTCTGTGTGTTCGCTCTGTGCTCTCTGATCGTGTGTTGTATGCTACGTCCCTGCCTTCCTTTTCAAGCGCACCAGAGCACCAAAATTGCCAAGGATCATTATCAGAATCTTCTCCTAGATTCTAGGAAGTTTGTTGAAGATTCCGTTGCCAAATTTGGATCTCTTGCCTCTTTATCTTTTTGACCATGTGATGGCAATTGTTGAGCTCTTGATGATGTCTGGATAACTATCTGAGCTTCCCCGATGCCAGCCGGACTATGCCAGAGCTTCACCGTGCACCGCCAGGTTGAACGGGCATTCTGCTCTTGCTTTGGATCATCACGGAGTGCTGAAGAAGACTCTGTCTCTTCATAGTTGTCTCTCGCCCATTCTTCAAAAAGTGTCTCACCTTTAAATCTTCAGGGATTGCTAAAGCAGACTCTAGTTCTTTGTTGTTGTTGTTTTGTCAGTTTTCGGATTGTGCTCCAGCCACCAATCTTTAGGGAGTGTTTCAGCAGTCTCTTGAGCAGTTTTGTCAGGGATGCCATATCCTCAACAAGGTTTATTCTCTTTGTTTTTGTGTTTATACAAATGCTTTCAAGGGGGGAACTTACCTTTCTAACATTCGGCATTTGTAAAACTTTTTTTGAATCTTTTTTTCTTTCTTTGCCTTTTTTCTTTTTTCGCAAATACTTTATTTAACCCCACACTTAATACTTGACAATGTGCCTAAGTGAGATATAATGGAGCATGAAATGCAAGCTAAACAAATGCAAAGGCTAAATAGGAATGCTAAAGTCACTTAAATAAACACGAACAAGTTCAAAGTTTTTACATGAAAACTATTTTTTGTGCTTGCTAAACTTCACTTCATTTTTCATGCAATGAAGAGCTTAAAAATAAATCGAACTAAGCTATTCAAAACACCGAATCATGTGAATAAAATCATCACAAAGAATTTCAATCAACTTAAAGATACTAATGATGAATTCAAACCATAACTCATTCCAAAAATATTTTAAAATGATACTACTTAATCGCTTAGCAAATGTTGCTTCGTGTGATCAATACTTAAAGCTAAGATGAAAACAGTCATGCAAGCATCATGTGTGCAAAATAAACATGTAGCATAGAATCATTTTGTTAAGCAAATTAAAGCACGAGCGCAAACCACACCACACTTAAAAAATTTGCTTAGTCTCTAAGCAATATAAAGTAAAAGAATAAAAGAGAAAGTTTCGAAGGAAGTTCTCTCGTGTGAAGGTAGCCAAATGCGGATCCGCCAATGTCCGTGAATGATGCTCTAATTAGTTGAGGTAATTCTAAAACTCAACAAAATGGTTAGCGCAACACCTGAATTCACAAATTCAAAAAGCTAGCTATTACATATATATCAATGCGAGCTATATAACTAGGCAAGAAATTGGAAAAACAAATTCGCGACAATTCATACGATGAGTTTACTTAGATATGCTCGTGTAAATCAAAAGTTATTAACTAGTGTACTATAGTGCTTGAAAAAGGTTTCGAACAAATGTGCCTAAAGTCGCCAAATTCCCAAAGTCAACTTTAAAAAATTCTGTTTCGAAATTGCCCGAATCAACTTTGATTTGGGGTGGCCAAAAACTCAATTCGTCCAAATCAAATAGTCAAATTATAACCTAGAACTCACTCTGTCCGAATCAACATTGATTCGGGATGTCCTTAAAAGTGATTCGACCGAAACAAACCAACAGTTTTTACGCTAGTTTTCAAGCTGTGCGAATCAAAATTGATTCTTGCAAGCCTAAAACTGATTCGGGTGAATAAATTATGAAATTTGACAGCGCTGCTGGTGATGAGTTACAGCTTCTGCTGTATCTTTCCGCGAAATTTGATTCTCTGGCCAAACTTGAAAGAACTCAAAAACTTTGGTTACCCAGTTAGGCAACTTGCCTACGTCTGGGGAGGATACTCCGATCCTCAAGGCTTCATTATATCTGTTAGAATACAATGGATTCCAAAACTAAACCACACTCTAGTTTAACCGCTACTTCTAACCTAGCTCCACCTCAGCTCAATCTGATCCCACAGATTAGCTCGCTATTTAATCCCACAAACTCGCTTCACACTACCTACACACTTCCAGTAAAGAACAGCTACAGACCTGACGCTCAGACTTAGCCTATTTATTACAATGTGTAGTAGATGGAATGCTATAGCAATCTCTATATCAGAATTGCTGTAACTTCAGATTCTACCTCGGATTCACCGAGCTCCCCAGCTGCTTCAATCTGACTTCCATGAGTTCACACGATTCCAGCGATGCTCCCCCTCGATCAATGACCTCCTGTCAATATCAGGGAACTCAAATTTGATCTCCGATCGTCTGTGGTTTCCTCACCGCGACGATTCTTCAACGGCTTATGTACTTGATCTTCAACGAGCTCTGCTCCAGTTGAACTTGCTGATCAAGCTTCGATTAGACTCTCCCAATCATGATCTCTCTCAGCTTCAACCGTGACAGCACACTCTAGTTCTTCGCGCTTTGCTTATCGCTCTTTCTTTCTTTATGTGTGTGTGTGTTTCGATTCTCTTCTCTTCTTATAGCTTCATCGATCATCATTGAAGGAAACCCTAGGTTCCTTAGGATTCGTAGTGCAGCACAGCACTTCTCTGAATCTTCTTCTAGATTCATACGAAGTTGTTGAGATTTGGTTACCTAAATCTGAAATTGGAAACCTTATCATTTTAGATCTCTTTCGTCCGTGTGATGATTTCTGCAGTTCACTAAATGACGTTTGCAAAGCTCCGTGAGCCTCTGAGACACCGACAACATCTTTCTGGACACTCTCCGTGCATCTTCAAGAAACTCGGCCATTCTGCTCTAGCTTCAAATCAACACGAGTTGTTATAGCAGAATCTATCAATTGTCCGTTGCCTAGTTTTGCCTCAGCATTGTGGTCCACAGAGTGCTATAGCAGAATCTTGTGCTTTGTCACTGTACTTTGTTACGGTTTTGTCAGTCTTCAGATTGTGCTCCAGCTGCAAATCTTCAGAGAGTGTTGTACCAGTTTCTTGTGCTATTTTGTCAAGCATGTCATAACTCAACAAACTACTTGGCTTTAATAGCTTAAATTCTACACGAAACTCAAAACCTGTTCACACAAAACGAATTACCCCACACTTAAAACTTCTACATATAGATAATCAAACCAAAGGGGTAATTCTAGTGCACGCAAACACAAAATCCCTTAAACAACTAATCAAACATTTGGCGCAAGGCGCAACACAAATCCCACAACGATTATATACTATAAACAAGTACAAAAAGCAAAAATACTCACAAGCCTAGTTTAAAGTCTTGGCTAAGACGTAGGCGATTCCCTTCTTCATAAGAAACACACTTGATAAGTCATTTGCGAGGAGCCCTTCTCAAGTGGCATGTGTCGAATAGTGTGGGAATCAAGTGGAGTCGTCGAGCTTGCAGTCTCCAAGCTCCAAGCTATGCTCGTCTCCATGGTACGCTTTGATTCGATGGCCATTCAGCTTCAAGATTTCCCCGTCCTTGTTTACCAATTTGAAGTGGCCATCCTGGTACACTTTTTTGACTTTAAAGGCCCCGACCACCTTGATTTCAGCTTTCCCAGAAATAATCTAAGTCTGGAATTGAAAAGAAAAAAGCTATCTCCCTTCGAGAAAGTCCTCCTCTGAATCTTCTGGTCATGCCACTGTTTGGTTCTCTCCTTATACATTTTTGCACTTTCGTACGAGTCGAGTCGTATTTCATCGAGCTCGTGAAGCTGGAGAAGTCGCTCCTCCACCGTTGACTTCAAGTCGAAGTTCAGTTTCTTTACGGCCCACATGACCTTGTAGTTGAGTTCCAGAAGTTCTTTTTATTTATAGCTTTGATTTTGGGCCGGGCTGACTGTCTTCGACCGAATCAATTTTGATTCGTGCAGGCTCAGCAAGTGATTCGACCATAGTTGGTCGAATCAGAGTCTCAGCATATTTCGAAACTGCACGAATCAAATTTGATTCGTGCACTGCTTGGGCAAATCCCATTTGACTGGGCGAATCACTTCTGGCTGGGCGAATCACTTGGGCGAGTCAAATGGTTGGTAGGTTTCGAGCTGGGCGAATCAAATGATCAGTAGGTTCCGAAGCAGAGCGAATCACATTTGACTAGGCAGATCACTTTTGGCTGGGCGAATCACTTCTGCAGCGTCAGTTCACCCGCTCGATTTTGCCCTCGATCAAATGAAATTAACCCGAAACTTCTTCTCGCTATCAAGACTTTGCTCCCTTGCATTCCCGAGTGATTAAATGAGGCATATAATGCTACAAATACGCAATAAAGCTCAAAAAACGATCTCGATACATCTGTGATGCGAAACACTACAAAGAAGTAATCTATCGCACGCAATATGCAACTAAACAATGGGAATAAACAACTCGATGGATCTTATAAATACGCTTCATCAAACTACCCCACACTTATCTTTGTTCGTTCCCGAACAAGAACAAAATCAAGACTCACAACCACTAAAATCACTTCTATCATGCCACAGACTAAACACTGAATCTACTCGAGATGTCCTCACTAATCGTTCATCAACAAATGTTCACACTCATTCTTTGATAATGAATAAGTAAGAAACTGCAATGATACATGTTACGTATGAGGTAGAGATGGGATTTCAATGGATGACTGGTAGCTAGTCCTCTTTAGACTTCTGACTCCATTCTTCAACTAAAGCTCATAGTCACGCTTCTACACTGAATTTGCTTTCTCTAGCACGTGATCAATCCGAGTTATGAGGAACTTAACTTTTTTTTTGGTAGGACAACTCTAGAAACTTTCTTGTTTTGTTTAGTCTGCAGACTTCACTCAAATCGATTGCTTTTTAATTTTTTTCTTTCACATCTGTCTCCATTTCTTTTCGAGCTTTGCTCTCCAATGTGAATTGCTTGTCCTTTTCATTTTTCTCTTTAAATAGTTCCAATCATAGCCTTCGAATAACAGCATATGGATCGCGTCCAGCTATTTCTTATCATTATCCTTTCAGTGCGAGGCCGGATAGGGGTTACCCACCTAGTCCCGGTTACTAGGACTAGAGATTGGATGGTTTGTTTTCCCGTCCAACCATTGCACAAAGGTTGAGTGAAAGTCTCACTCCTCATAACTCGGAATGCCAACCTCCACAAACTCAGCGTGCTATGCGACTAATCCTTTGAACATTCGAATGTGTGTCAAGTCCCTCTAGAATATTTTCTATCAACTTCACATCCTGTAATATCTCAACTCAAAAGAACATATAACATCAAGTCACTAGCACCACTATATCACAAAAATCATGCAAACAATCCTGTTAAGGTAATGTCCACTTCAATGTTCTACCTACTCTTAACCGCTAAGTTCTCGAATAGGTTAACAATTACTTGACTAACAATACCAATTAGGTTCTTCGCTAATAGGGCAGTCAATCCTAGTATCACGCAATAAATATCAATTCAGTTTCACCGCTAGGTTATGCTAACTTGATCAGAGCATGCAATTCATACGAAGAATAGTAATTTACTAAATCGAATTATGAAACATAAGTATCTCAAACCGTACGTTGCAATACAAATCCCCAAACTGAATTAGGATTTAGCTACTACAATCTATCTAATAACAATGAAAATAAAGAGTTTAGAAAAATACTAAAACTATTCCGCGATGCTTCGTGCTGCTTTCGTCTCTAATCTTTGGTCTGAGGTTTCTTCCGGCAGGGGCGGCTAGCTAGCTAGGGTTCTCTCAAAGAAGTTCTTTTTATTTATGTCTTTGATTTTGGGCCGAGCTAACCGTCTTTCACCGAATCAATTTTGATTCATGCAGGCTCAGCAAGTGATTCGACCAGAGTTGGTCGAATCAGAGCCTCAGCGTGTTCCGGAGCTGCACGAATCAAATTTGATTTGTGTTGCACCAAAGTGATTCGTGCATTGCTTGGGCGAATCACATTTGACTGGGCAAATTACTTCTGACTGGGCGAATCACTTGGGCTAGTCAAATGGTTAGTCGGTTTGAGCTGGGCGAATCACATATGACTGGGCGAATAATTTCTGGCTGAGCGTATCACTTGGTTGAATCAAATGGTCAGTAGGTTTCGAAGTTGGGGGAATCACTTTTGGCTGGGCCAATCACTTCTGCAGAGTCGATACACCCGCTCAATTTTTTCATCGATCAAATGGAATTCACTCGAAACCTCTTCTCGCTACTAAGTCTTTGCTCCCTTGCATTCCCGAGTGATTGAATGAGGCCTAGAATGCCCCAAATATGCAATAAAGCTCAAAAGAGGTCTCGATACATCTGCAATGTGAAACATTACAAAGAAGTATTTTATCGCATGCAAAATGCAACTGAACAATGTAGGCCAATAAAACCCGTGCGTTGGCATGTTTCCAAAGAAGTATAAATGTGCTCCATCACTTTGATATGTTTCCCGTGCGTTGGCATGCATCACAAGACTTCACAATTTGTACGCATCCTTAAACATTATAGGCCAATAAAACCCGCGCAGCTGTTTTGGAGCTCGAACAATGTCCGCCATATGGAGAAGAGTGGCAACTTCGTAGAATCCTTTTCTGATCATCCTCAACAACGCATGACTGATACAACCCATCAGCGCATAGCCTATAAAGAAATGTCTCATTCCAATAGTATTGGTTTGCGTAGTGGAGGAACTTCTTCTCAGAAAGAATGATGTTTGTCAATTTCAGAAAGAATCATTTCAGGGATATCCATTGCAACTAGTAATCATCGATCGAACATGCATCAACTAGTAAACACTACTGTTCTAGTCAAACAATTCTGCTAAGGTAGTGTTGACTCCAATGTTCTACCTACTCTTAACCGCTAAGTTCTCGAATAGGTTAACGATCACTTGGTTAACAATACCAATTTAGTTCTATCGCTAGGCTTCGCTAATCGGGCAGTTCAATCAAGTATCACGCAATATCAATACAGTTTCACCGCTAGGCTATGCTAACTTGATGATCAAAGCATGCAATTCATATGAAGAACAGTAATTCACTAAATCAAATTATGAAACATAAATCTCAAACTAAACGTTGCAATACAAATCCCCAAACTGAGTTAGGACTTAACTACTAATCCAATCCATCTAACAATAATAAAAAAAACAGAGTTCAGAGGATACGAAAATTATTGCGCACTGTTCCGCGCACTGTTTAATGATCGATCTTCGCGTCAATCCTCTGGTTTCGCGCCTTTGACTTCTCCATTTTTTTCCTACGATTCTGTTCGAATTATCTTTTAAAATCTATGCAAACCCAAGATTGCTGGATGTGGCCCCCTGGATGTGGGCCTTGGGATTTGGGCATTGGGCCCCTAGCCTGCATCGATGCTTGCTCTCGCGATCGAGTTTTTGCTCTTTGCATTCCATGAAGACAATTGTTTTGGATCCGATGAAGTATTGCCTGAATTTCTTAAAGGCATAGACGATCGCAAGCATTTCCTTCTCCGTGGTCGAGTAATTCTCTTGTGTAGAGTCAAGAACCTTACTCACATAGTAGATTATATGCAAGCGCTTTGTTGATCATTTGACCCAACACCGCTCCAATAGCGCTATCGCTAGCGTCCTACATCAGTTCAAAAGGAAGCTCCCAGTTCGGCGGTTGAATGTTTGGCGTGGACACCAAAGCTTTCTTTAGTGTTTGAAACGCTGATGGCAAGGTTCTTGAACTCCACCTCATTACATAGCAGATTTGTAAGAGGCTTAGCAATTTTCGAGAAGTACTTGATGAACCTCCGATAAAATCCAACGTGCCCGAGGAAAGTTCCTATTCCTTTTGTGTCTCTCGGTGGAGGCAGCTTCTCAATAACGTCGATCTTTGCTTTATCAACTCCGATCCCCCTTTTTGAAACGAGAGGACCCAACACAATGCCTTCTTTCACCATAAAGTGGCATTTCTCCCAATTCAGCACTAGGTCTATTTTGATGCACCTAGCCAACACACGAGATAGATTCGTGAGACAATCATCAAAGGAATAACCATGCATAGAAAAATCGTCCATAAACACTTCCATAGAGTTTTCTAAAAACTCAGCAAAAATGGACATCATGCAACGTTGAAAAGTTCCGGGTGCATTACAAAGACCAAATGATATTCTCTTAAATGCAAATGTGCCATAGGACAAGTAAAGGTGGTATTTTCTTGGTCATCGAGCTGGATAGGAATTTGGAAGAAACCACTATACCCATAAAGAAAATAAAAGTATTCATCCCCCGCTAAACGTTCTAACATTTGATTGATAAAGGGAATGAGAAAATGATATTTCTTAGTGGCTTAATTTAGCTTCCTAGAATCTACGCACATTCTCCACCTGGTTACCGTGCGCGTAGGTATTGACTCATTCTATTCATTTTTCACAACGGTGAGCCCGCGTTTCTTAAGCACCACATGCATTGGGCTCACCCACTCAGAATCGGGAATAGCATATATAATACCCGCATTCCTCAACTCAGTGACTTCCTTCGACACTCTTTCTCCTAACTTAGGATTTAAACGCTTAAAGAATTCACGACTAGACTTCGCATTATCTTCTAAATGAATTCTATGCATGCAAACATCGGGGCTAATCCCCTTCAAATCATCAATAGAGTGCCCAATAGCACCTTTATACTCACGCAGCACATGTATAAATTTAGAAGTCTCAACATCATTTAACGAAGCTTCTACAATAACCGGTAAAGACTCATCCGGTCCCAAGAATTCATACTTCAGGTTCGAGAGAAGAGATTTCAACCCCTCATCGAATTCCTTACCTTTCGGTGCGTCGTCTACCTTGTTGGCGCCATCATCAACATCAGCATGTTCTTCATCCAATTCCATCAAAGAGGCGAATGACGATCTATTTTCAACTTGTGCAAGCAACTCATACTCAAAGCTTGTTAGTTCGTGATGATGCTGTATGGCAGTGATTGACAAAACCAGCACAAGTGAACAAGGAGCAGCTACACCAGAGGATGCTATAGCCGGAGCTTGTTCAAGTAGCTGCAACATCTGTCCGAGAAGCAGCAGCAACCTGGGCTTGGCTAGAAGGCCTGGCAGCTTTGCGGAGATAACCAGAAGAATATTTTAAAGTGCTGTGGAGAATATTCCAGTGGGGTTTCCTAGCTTGAGAAGGAGTTTTGTGTTGAAGATCAAAATCAAATCAAATCTCCTAAATTTTATGAGATAATTGTTCTTTTTGGGACATTGCTTAATTCTGGTCTTGCTTAAAGCTGCTGCTGCTATTTAAGAGAAAGGAGTTCAGAGCAGAGAGGTTGATCGAATCAGAGAGCAAATACTGAGAACACACGCAGAATACCGAGAGAGAGAGATTCAAAGTGCGTGCAAGATTCGATCATCACCAAAGAGCAGAGCGTGCGCGCAAAGCTGTGGTGACTGAAGCAGAGGGTGATCAGGACTTGTGTAGTCTGATCCAAGCTTGATCTGAAAGCCAATTCAGAGCAGAGAGTGCTTGTTGGTTGATCAAGGGCAGCCGCGGAATAACTAACGAGTGAGGCTCGGTCGAGTGTCTAAGCGGCAGTTCTTGCTAGTGACAGGAGGTCACTGAGTGAGGGGGAGTATTCCACAGTGTGCAGCGCTCGTGGAATTGTTCGATCAGCTCGGCAGAAGGCCTTGGAGCGACGCGGACATTTGTGCATCAGCTGTGTACTACAGCAACCCTGCAGAGTTGAGTGTAGTTTAGAATAGGCTGAGTTTCGGGGAGACAGTAGCTATTCTAGATTGACATTTGTAGAGGGTGTGCAGACACAAGTCAGAGCCTGTTCTGATTGTGTCCAGTGATCCACACAAGGTTGAGTAGCATAGGTTGCGTGGAGTTGTAACCGAGTGTACTTGGAGACCTTTGTGGTTAGTGGATTGAGGACTAGAAAATAGTCCTCCCCAGACGTAGGCAGTTGGCCGAACTGGGTGAACAAACTTCTTTCTTGTTCATTGTTTGCTAAGACAATTTCCGAGTGAACAAGAATGTGCTGCAGCAACTGCTTGTTCACAAATCTGTCTGACTGAGACACTGCGAATTTCAGTTCGCCAAGAGAATCAAAAACATCATATGGATTTTACGATTCAATCAAGTGACAATCCATAGACCCGCTAGGTGTCCTAAGCATGCTTTTCAAATCGAATTTGATCTTTTCGTTACCTAAATTCAATTCGCTTGTATCTTTTTCGCAATCTATAATAGCCTTAACCGTATTTAGAAACGGTCTACCTAGCATTATGGAAATTTTTTATTTTCATCCATATCCAACACACAGAAATCAACCGGGATATATAATTTCCCAACTTCAATGGTTGGAGTTAACCTTTCGGTGCCCTAAAAGAGCGATGTCCTTTCGATGCCATAGAAGAGCGATTCCTAACCTCATTTTAACAGTGGTTGGAGTTAACTCTTCCATATCAAGCTTATTGAAAAACGAATAAGGCATCAAAGATATGCTAGCACCTAGATCACACAATGCACTAGCTATGCTAATTTCACCGATCGAAATGGGAATAGAAAATAAATCATGATAGCTAAGCTTTCTAGGCATGGCACACTGAATTATTGAACTAAAATTTGCATCTAATGCTACATGGTCTAAATCATCCATTTCCCTTCTATAAGACATAATATCTTTTAACAATTTAGCATACATAGGCATTTGAATAAATACCTCTGTAAATGGCAAAGTCACATGAAGTTTCCTTAGCATGTCCGCAAAGCGCTTGATATGCGCATCCTCCTTCTTGAGCCTTTGAAGGAAAGGAATTGGTGGCACATAGGGCGCTGGCTCTTGCGGCTTTTCTTTCTCTCTTCTATCAATCTGATCATGCGACGAAGACCCTTCTTAAACAACTCCATCAGTTGTCTTTCCCTTCTTGGCTTTTGGTTGTAGGTCCTCTAGAACTCTTCAGCTTTTAAGTGTGATTGCATTGATCATCTCGGAGGAGTTCACATCAGGTTGCGAGGGCAATTTCCCTTGATACTTCGAGGATGAACTAGCTTGTTGCGCAATCTGCGTTTCAAGCATCTTATTGTGCGCTTGCAACTGATCAAGCCTTTAAAGGATGAGCTGATTGTCCTTTTGTTGTTGCGCTTGAGTAACGGCCAATTGGGAAACAATAGATAGCAGGGACGGCTCCTCATTGCTTGGTTTCTCTTCGTTCCTTTGGTGCGCTACCTGATTTTGGTTGTTGTAATTGTTCGGCCTTTGGTAATTGCCGCTATGATAGTTGTTCCTTGGCTGATATGCAATGGAAGAGGCTCCTTGGTTTTCATTTCTTGGTGCAAACCCTGGCGGTGTTAGTGTAGGTTCTATGTTCAGCGGCGCTCTTCTCGGAAAGTTCGGATCCTCATGGAACCTCACATGGATTGGAGGGTTTCTTGATTGATAACCGCTAACTTGTGGTGGCGCATACCCTCTCCCTTGATTTCTAACCAATTAGCTCACATCCTCATACTCGTCCGCATTTGCGGTGCACACTTGCTGGTTGTCTCTCCTTTTGTTGATATTCAAGCTTCCTATCGATTGTGCCAAAGAGTTCACCATCTTTGCTAGGGAGTTGAAGTCTTCCTTTGTTACGGCCTTTGATGTGTGCTCTTTTCCTTTCTTCTTTAGGTGGTTCCTCTCTCCACCCCACTGATGCCAGTTCTGCGCTATCTTGTCTATGATTTTGAAACCATCAGAGGCTCTCAAATCCATCATTGCTCCTCCGCTCGTTTGGTCCATATGGTTCCTTGTGTCCTGATCCATTCCATCGTAGAAACTCTGCATGACTTGTCACTTGCTGAATCCATAGTGCAGACAATCTCTTTGTAGCTCTTTGAAGCGCTCATATGCTTCGTAGAAACTCTCGTCATCGTGCTGCTTGAACTAGCAGATTCTGTCCCGGATCTTTTTAGTCTTTGCTGGCGGGAAGAACTGAATAAGAAATTCTTGGGTGAGTTCTTCCTAAGTGCGAAAAGTGTTCATTATTCAATCCTTGGCTTTTCCGCTTAGCTAGAACTTTCATGTATTTGGCATCAAGTTGGACCCCCGGCACCTTGTAAGTGCGGCATAATTCAGTGAATTGCGCCAAATGCGCATTTGGGTTTCCATACCCTTCGAACTAATTTGTGGCTACCATGTGGAGAAGCACCAACTTTACTTCGAGCTCTCTATCATCACCCTCTGGCAGGTATATGGGTGATCCATATTGTCCGATGGTTGGGACAATGTATTCCCTAGCAGGTAATGTCTTCCTCTTGAGGAAGAGCGACATTTCCTTCCCTCCTCGGGTTCGGTTGATCCATAATTTCTGTTGGTGGTTGATCAACGCGAACTTGAGGAGAAGGAGTATCAAAATCAGGCAAGTTTTGATTTGGTGAAGCGGCGGAAGGGTGAAGACTGTGACTGGAGTCGCGGTTGAAGTGGAAGGGTGAGGAGGAGGGTTTGGCATTGATGTGAAGGCTTATTCTTACACCTTTTTTGTGTGTCCTCTGGTTTGCATTCAAACACCTACAAAGCAATCAAAGAAAGCTTCAATAAGTGTGAACTTAAATCAAAGTAAGCAAGAATAGCACGCAAACACGCAATCACAACAACAAAATAAAAGAAAAAGAGAAAGTGCAGTAAACTAACTAAAGCAATATTAAAAAGCAAACTATTCTAATGGCTATTCCCCGACAACGGCCAAATGGTGGAAGTAAAACTACTAATCCAATCACGCTACGAAAATAATATTTTTTTTATCCGAGTGACCTCGGTTCGAGCCCAAGAGAAAAGCCAAGATTAGTCTAAAGCTAGTTAGCAATGCTTAATGCAAGTCTACGAAAGAAAAAAAACTCGGGTTTTGTCCTCTAGGCAGGTAGGTATCTCTAGTAAGCACTAAAGACAAGTTTGAGTTTGCTTTGAAATAAAGTTATAAAAAGCGTAGCCGGGATCCTATTTCACCCCTAGGTCCTGCGATTAGCAACACAAAACAGTAATACATGCATAAGGTAAATTGATTGATAGTTCTAAGGCCAAAGTATCATGGACTCTAGATTCAACTCTCGTTCCATCTCTAGAGTGGGAATGATGCCTAAGGGACACGGTTCTCAAGCTCTAGCTCTGTTGAACCGTTTAGAACATTAGTCTCTTAATCTCAACCTCTCGGTCTGTTGATCGGTAACTCAAGTCCGTTCCATGCTTAACCTAATAGAGTGCTAGTGTGGCTCTCGCGCACAGACGCTATCTAAGATAAACATGTTCGATCTTCCAAACATCCTAAGTTCAATTCTCATTCATCCTTGGGTGTTTTACTAATTCATACAAATTCATGCATTTCGTCAAACACTTGGTGCACATAAAATTAACATGAAGATAAAGCATGTGAATTTTCAATCAAACTTCATTCATAAGGATTCCTACTACTATTCGACTACTCACTCATGATGAGTTTGATACAAAACTTGGTTAAATATAAAGGAAAAATTTTCAACAATGAAAAGTAAAGTAGTAGAGTAGTAGAAATTGAGTAGAATGATGTTGTAGAGTCTTCGGTCGTAGGCGTCTTCTTCGAAATCTCGCCAAGTCTCTAAGTTTAGGAGAGGCATACCTTGATTTCTTCCATCTTTTTCTATATACCCTTGAAATTTGACCGGGTTGACTTCTCTTGCCGAATCAAAGTTGATTCGTGCTGCTCAGAAGTTTATTCGACCAGCCTCTTAATCAAATCAAAGTATCAGTTATGGACGAAGGATTCTGTGCTGGTCGAATCAATTCTGCTTGGCCAAATCAATGTTGATTCGCCCTGGCCTTCATTATGATTCGGTCAACGCTGGTCAACATGTCTAGTCTGTGTGATTAGACTTAGCGTAGATTCAAGCTAAGTTAGAAATAAAGGTTGAACTAGCATAGGCTGAGTTCTGGATCCTTGTACTAGAAACTAAGCTTAGTGGAATCTTGAGGACTCAGGAGAAGTCCTCCCCAGACGTAGGCAGTTTCTGAACTGGGTGAACAAACTGCTTGTGTCTTTCAGGTTCGGCTGAAGTTATAACAATTTGGCAAAGTGACCCAGAGGTTGATATAGCAACCTGCTGATACAAGTCACCAACAGCGCTGGTAATATCAACTTTCTTCTTAGGCGGATTTGAGAGCATCGGAGGATCGACGGAGACGGTGTTTGAACAAGCCCAGATGGTTTTTCGAAAATAAAAGGATGCGTGTCCCCCTGTTGGATCCCGAGCTTTTGGTGCCAAAACTTCTCAGCCTTGTGCTGCTAGATGTTGCTATAGCATCCTCTAGTAAAAAGCAATTCTTTGCAGACCTTGTACTCTTCATTATGCATCTCTCATCTGTATGAAATACTTGACAGATCTTTTGGGAAAAATTAACGAAGTGCATGCCGTCACATAACTGACTTTTAGTGATGAGGTTTCCTTTCATTCCATCCACAAGCATCACATTTTTAGCTTGGGCAGCCCATGCACTTCTAGAGTCCTTTGCCCAGAACTTTCCCTTCCGTCCATTCCCAAACATCACGTCATGTTCTTTGCAGGGCTGAACATTGATCAAGAAAGCTTTATGAAGTCCTTTGCCGAGCATCCACCGTCGAAGTACCAGCTGCCTTCCTTCATTGACTTCGATGAGCTGTAGGACACATAAGCATATTGTCTTCTTCCATGCTTGTATCTCCAATAGTTGTCCTGGACTCGCCTTTGTGGCCTCCAATACTTGTTCAGAATAGGACATGCCCGTTGGATGTGACCAACCTGATCGCAGAAGTAACACCTGCGTTTATCCTGTGGAGTTCTACCTGAGTGCTGCAGAGGTTGCTGTAGCATCTCCTGTCTCTTTCTTCTAGGAGTTTTCTTTCGAGTCAGTTCTTGCTGTTTGGCTGACATATCCTTCCTCTGCACTACAAGTTCAGGATCTTCTAGCTTCTTGTCATTCCATTGCCTACTCGCTCGGGTAGCCAAGTCCTAAGTTTCCACCTCCATACCTTTGGTAAAATAAGAGATCATCGAGACTGCTTGATCCATGGTTGAGCATCTTGGCTGTTTTTCTATGCAGACTGACTTCTTCCATCATTGCATCATACTCTATCTCACGTTGGTCTGCCAGGTCTGTCATGGAAGTGATAATTTCCCTCGTGATAGTGCAGTGTGGCAGTCAATTGACAAAACCAGCACTCGTGAACAAGCCCAGTGAACAAGCAGCTGCTAGAGCAGGAGCTGTGGCAAGAAGCTGTAGCAGCTGTTCAGAGCTTTATTCGAAGGAAGTCTTCAACGGTTCACCAAGAAGTAGCAGAGCGACAGGGAGCTTCTAAAATCTTAGAAAAATATCCCAGTGGAGATTCCTGGCTGATTAAAGAAAGATTTGGTTTTCCAAATCAAACCAAATCTAATCTTCTACAAATTAGGAGATAAGATCTAGTTGAGATCTTTAAGGGATTTTCAAAAAGTGATACGAAGAATACCGAGACAGAGATTCAAAGTACGGGCTAAGATTCGATCACCACGGAGAGCAGAGCGTGAGCGCAAAGCTGTGTGGTTGGAGCGACGGCTGATCAAAGACTTGCAGAGTCTGATCAGAGCTTGATCAAAGAAGACCAATTCAGAGCAGGATGTGCATGTTGGTTGATCAAGGTTGGCAGCGGCAGAGTTGTCGAGTGGAGGATCTCGGACAATCTGCAAAAGGCCATGTCTCGCTAGTGATGGACTGTCACTAAGTGAGGGGGAGCATTCCAGAGTGTGCAGCGCTCGTGGAAGAGTTCGATCGGCTCGGCGGAAAGCTTTGGAGCGACGCGGACAGACACTGCACCAGCTAGTTGCTACAGCAGGTGCTATAGCAAACCTACGGAAGCATTGTTTTTGATGATGCAGAATGGCATTTAGTTGACAAAACCAGCACTCGTGATCAAGCCCAGTGAACAAGTTGCTGCTACAGCGGGAGCTGTCTCAGGAAGCTGTAGCAACTAATCTGCAACAGAAGTTTGGCTCTTTGGAGAAAGCGCTTGGCAGTTCAACAAGGAGCAACAAGAAGCTTCTAAATATTCATAAAGAATATCCCAGTGAAGATTCCGTGCCCAAGGTGAAGCTTTGATTGATATTTGATTTTCAAATCAAATTTAATCTCCTACAAATTAGGAGATATTGCTGCCTAGAGGAATTTCCAAAAATTGATATTAATGGAACTGGTAGTTCCTATTTAAAGAAAGCTGGGCAGAGGTTCAAGGATCGAAGCAGAGAGTGAAAACACAGAGAGCATACATAGAGTATCAACGGAGGGAGATTGTGTGCGAGCAGAGCTTCGATCATCACCAAGAGCAGAGCGTGAGCGCAAAGCTAAGGTGATTGAGGCTGAGTGTGATCGAGATTTGCAGAGTCTGATCAGTGCTTGATCTGGAAGGCCAATTCCGAGCAGAGATTGCTTGTTGGTTGATCAAGGCAGGCCGCGGAGAAATTAACGAGTGGAGGAACTCGGGCAATTCACAGGAAACCTGGTTTCCCTAGTGACAAGAAGTCATGAGGTGAGGGCGAGCATTCCAGAGTGTTCGTGGAAGAATTGTTACTGCTCGGCGGAAGGCTTTGGAGCTACTCTGACAATACCTGCATCAGCTGTGTGCTACAGCAGGTGCTATAGCAAACCTACGGAGACTCTGTGTTCATTAGAATAGGCTGAGTTAATCAGGTCAGTAGCCATTCTGAATTGATATAAGTGTAGGTGGTAAAGACATAAGTCAGAGCTTGTTCTGATTGTGATCGAGGTACTAGTTAAGGTTGAGTACATAGGTTGCGTGCTATCGGACCGTGTTGTACAATAGACCTTGAGCATAGTGGATTAAAAGACTGAGGTTCAGTCTTTTCAAGAGGTAGGCAGTTGGGCGAACTGGGTGATCAACTTCTTGGTCGTTGTTTTATTTTGCTGCACAAGATCTGCCTATACAAGTGTCTGTTATAGCAACTGCTTGTACAGAAATCTGCGTCTCAGAGACGCTGCAAAGATTTCAATTGGTATCAGAACGGGAACTCAACATACAGACTAGAGATCTTGAGCGTCTACTGAAGGAAGCAAGAAACAATGAAGGAAAGTCAGAGTAGAAGTCGCCCATCGTTGCTGGAAGAAAGTAATTATGGCTATTGGAACGGGAGAATGAAGGCATTCCTCAAAGCTATTGATGAAAGAACCTGGAGAGCAATTGTTGCTGAATGGCCACCTCCCATAACCATGGATGAAGGGGGAGTTACTCGAGTGAAACCTGAACAACAATGGATTGCTGAAGAGGATGCTGCAGCAAACCGTAATTCAAAGGCACTGAACGCTATTTTTGCTGCGGTAGGTGCTAACAATTTCAGGCTGATATCCAACTGTTACATTGTAAAACAAGCCTGGGAAATCTTGCAAGTAACCCATGAAGGAACTGACAAAGTAAAGATGTCCAGGTTACAGATCATTGCTTCTCAGTTTGTGAGTCTAAAGATGCAAGAAGAGGACTCCATCATGAGTTCAATGCCAGGTTGTGCGATCTGTCATATGACGCTCATGCTCTTGGAGAACCCTTTCTGGAAGAAAAATTGATAAGGAAAGTACTTAGATCTTTGCCCACCAGATTTGACATGAAAGTGATAGCCATTAAAGAAGCTCAGAATGTAAGACATATGAGACTAGAGGAGTTGATTGGATCCCTCAAACAGTTTGAAATGAAGCTGGTCAAAGAAGAGCCCGCTCCCAAAGGCAAGAGTGTAGGACTAAAAGCAGAAACAGAAGAAAAGAAGTCTCCATCTGATGATCAACTGAGTCTGCTAGTGAAGAACCTTGGGAAACTCTTGAAAAACATAGAAACAAAATCTGGGCAAGGCTCATCTTCTCGAAGGCAAGCCAGAAGGGGCAGAGGAAATCAGAGAAGAAGAAAGGAACCCGCCCCAGACGAAGACGAGAAGAAAGAAAAAAAGAAAGGGCATTCAGTGCTGGAACTGTGATGGCTATGGTCACCGATAAGTCAATTGTACCAGCAAACCAATGAAGAAATCTGAGCAAAGAAGTGACAGTTCTCTCTCAACTAGCTGAAGTGAAGATGATACCGATCACAGTGAAGTTGAATGCAACATAGTTAGATACAGATCAATCAGAAAATTGAGAAGGGCAAAAGAAAGGATGAACAAGATTCTGCTGCAGCAACCCCTATATCATCGTTCTAGTACCAAGGAGTGTCTAAAGTACAAAAGCAAAAAATGCTATACCTGTGAACACAAGGGACACATTAAGAGGCACTGCCCGTTGATCCTCACCAGGAAAACTCCAACCAAAGATCCCACACAGCAGAAACATGAGAGAGCCCTGCATGTCGCACTTGTCAGCACAGCAAGTTCTTCAAGCAAAGTAAGCTGGGTCTTTGGTAGTGGATGCTCAGGGCATATGACTGGAGAAAGAGCATTCCTGAAGAATATAACTCCATGCTCAAAACAGCTGGTAAAATTTGGAAATGGTTTGAAAGGAAGAGTTCTGGGCAAAGGAACATTGACACTCAAAGGGATGCCCAAGCTGAAGAATTTAATGCTGGTAGAGGGGTTAAAGGCAAATCTCATAAGTATTAGTCAGTTGTGCAAGTCTTCAACAAATCAGGAGAGTGCATAATGCAAGGGGCCAGATCAAAGAATCACTGTTACCTTCTCAAAGTTGGTACAGCAACCCCTTCACCAACATGCATGCTGACCAACACGGAAGAAATGAATCTCTGCCACAGAAGGATGGGCCACATCAACCTGAGAACCTTGAAGAAAATTGCGACGGAAGGGTTAGTCAGAGGAGTTCCATTAATCAAAGGTGAACCGAGCACCTGTGGAGAATGCCAGATAGGCAAACAGAAAAAGGCATCACACCCAAAGGTTAAAAATATTAATACAATCAGACCTCTTCAATTGTTACATATGGACTTGATGGGACCTATAGAGGTCGAGAGCATTGGAAGGAAGAGGTACGCATTTGTCTGTGTTGATGATTATACCAGATTCACGTGGATTGATTTTGTCAGGGAGAAATCAGACAGTGTAGGAGTAATTGTCTCTCTGGTGTCCCGACTAGAGCAAGAAAAGACTCTCAGAATCTCCATAGTTCGAAGTGATCATGGAAGGGAATTTGAGAACGAAGTAGTAGACGAGTTCTACAGAAAAAGGGGAATCACTCATTAGTACTCGTCTCAATAACTCCTCAGCAAAATGGTGTCGTGGAACGAAAGAATCGAACAATTCAAGAAATGCCAGGCTCATGATTCACGCGAAGAAGGTTCCCCTGGGATTTTGGGCTGAGGCAATGAACACAGCCTATTACATCATCAACAAAGTTTCCATACGGAAAGGAACGAATCAGACTTGCTATGAGCTCTGGAACCAGAAGAAGCCCACGGTTAAATACTTCCTCATTTTTGGGAGTGACTGCTACATTCTGAGAGATCGGGAATACAAAAAGAAGCTTGACCCCAAGAGTGATGTTGGGATATTCTTAGGCTACTCAGTAAACAGCCGCGCATATCGAGTTTACAATGAAAGGACGAAGACACTGATGGAATCCATTAATGTAGTCGTCAATGATGTTGAAGAAGAAACTCCCACTTGCTTAGATGAGGAAGTGAACAAGACCCTGCACCAGAGGATGCTACAGCAGATGCTGATGCAGAAAGCCCAAATGAACAAGTGGATAGCCCTGATGTAGAACAAGATAGTGAAGTCCTTCCTACAACATCAAGGCAACCCCCAAAGAAGATTCAGAGGAACCATCCCTTGACTAACGTGATTGGAGATCCGATAGAAGGGAGAAGAACTAGAAGTGTCTCACATCTCAGCACCTGCATGTCTATATGTAACACCTGCTTTCTGTCCTGTACAGAACCAAAGAACTTCAAGGAAGCCATGGGCGATGAATACTGGATGATACCAATGCAGGAAGAACTTGCTGAGTTCGAGAAACACGATGTGTGGGACTTAGTTGTCAGACCAAAAGGAATAAACATCATAGGCACCAAGTGGATCTTCAAGAACAAGACTGATGAGAAGGGAAACATCACAAGGAATAAAGCCAGACTGGTTGCACAAGGGTACACCCAAATTGAAGGCCTCGACTTTGATGAAACCTTTGCACCAATTGCTCGGTTGGAAGCCATCAAACTGCTCCTGGCCATGTCATGCTTCCTCGGATTTAAGTTGTATCAAATGGATGTCAAGAGTGCATTTCTAAATGGTAATCTCTCCGAAGAAGTTTATGTAGCTCAGCCTAATTGGTTTGAAGACCCTCATCACCCGAAGCATGTATACAAGCTGAAGAAAGCTCTGTATGGGCTTAAACAGGCTCCTAGAGCATGGTATGAGAGACTGACTGCCTTTCTTGAAAATCATGGATATGAAAGGGGAGGAGCTGACAAAACTCTCTTCGTGCAAAGAACCAAGTCGGATGTGATCATTGCCGAGATTTATGTGGATGACATTGTCTTCAGATCGAAGTCCCAGCAGCTGGTGAAGCAGTTTGTGGATCACATGCAGAATGAATTCAAAATGATCATGGTGTGAAACTGACATATTTCCTCGGACTGAAAATCTCCCAGAAAGAGGATGGAATCTTTGTAGCACAAAGCAAATATAGCAAGAACCAGGTGAAGCAATTCTAGCTAGATAACGTCAGTCACAAACGAACACCAGCTACCACTCATATCAAAGCTGTCAATGATGAAACCGGGGTGGAAGTAATCAGGCTATCTACAGAAGTATGATTGGTAGCCTACTGTATCTGACTGCTAGTCGTCCAGACATCTCCTTTGCAGTAGGAGTATGTGCAAGATTTCAAGCCTGCCCAAAAGAGAGTCACATGCAACTGGTTAAAAGGATCATCAGGTATGTTGGAGGTACTGTCAACTATGGCTTGTGGTATACTAAGGATACAAATGCAAATATGGTAAGATACAGTGAAGCAGACTGGGCAGGTTGTGCTTAGGAGAGGAACAACACCTCTGGAGGTTGCTTCTTCCTGGGAAACAACCTGGTATCCTGGTTTAGCAGAAAACAAAACAACATCCCCTTGTCCATGGCTGAGGCAGAGTACATTGCAGCAGGAAGCTGCTGTGCTCAGATGGTTTCGATGAAGCAGATGCTGGCTGAGTATGGACTCAATCAAGGTGATACTGTGACAACATGAGTGCGATCAGCATCTCCAAGAACCCAGTTCAGCAGCAGAACCAAACACATTGATATTCGGCATCACCTCATCAGAGATCTGGTAGAGAAGAAGATCATCGCTCTTCAGCACATTGTGACCAACAAACAACTTGCAGGCATCTTCACCAAACCTCTGGATGCAGCCATATTCGTAGCCCTGAGATCCTCTCTGGGTCTCTGCGTGTTGGCACCATAAGCCGGTCCCAAACCTCTTCCCCTTGGCATATGTTACAAAAAGGGGGAGGACGAAAATGGGAGGGGGGGCAGAAGGAGCCGAGGACCGGAGGAGGATCAATCGAAACATCGAATCATCTATGAAAGGGGTTTTGTTAAAATGCCAAGGGGGAGATTGATGATGCAGAATGGCATTTAGTTGACAAAACCAACACTTGTGAACAAGCCTAGTAAAGAAGCTGCTGCTATAGCGGGAGCTGTCTCAGAAAGCTGTAGCAACTGTTCTGCAGTAGAAGTTTGGCTCTTCGGAGAAAGCGCTTGGCAGTTCAACAAGGAGCAACGAGGAGCTTCTAAATATTCAAAAAGAATATCCCAGTGAAGATTCCGTTCCCAGGGTGAAGATTTGATTGTGGAAGATTTGATTTTCATATCAAATCTAATCTCCTACAAATTAGGAGACATTGCTGCCTAGAGGAATTTCCAGAAAATTAATATTGATGGAACTGGAAGTTCCTATTTAAAGGAAGCTGGCAGAGGTTCAAGGATCGAAGTAGAGAGTGAAAACACAGAGAGCATATACAGAGTATCAACGGAGGGAGATTGTGTGCGAGCAGAGCTTCGATCATCACCAAGAGCAGAGCGTGAGAGCAGAGCTGAGGTGATTGAGGCTGAGTGTGATCGAGACTTGCAGATTCTGATCAGTGCTTGATCTGGAAGGCCAATTCAGAGCAGAGATTGATTGGTTGTTGATCAAGGCAGGCCGCGGAGAAATTGACGAGTGGAGGAACGCGGAGAAATTGACTAGTGACAGGAGGTCACGAGGTGAGGGGGAGCATTCCAGAGTGTGTAGCGCTAGTGGAAGAATTGTTTACTGCTCGGCGGAAGGAATTAGAGCTACTCTGACAATACCTGCATCAGCTGTGTGCTACAACAGGTGTTATAGCAAACCTACGGAGACTCTGTGTTAATTAGAATAGGCTGAGTTAGTCGGGCCAGTAGCTATTCTGAATTGATACAAGTGTAGGTGGTTGAGAAACAAGTCATAGCTTGTTCTGATTATGGTTGAGGTACTGGCTAAGGTTGAGTAGCATAGGTTGCGTGGTGTCGGACCGCGTTGTACAACAGACCTTGAGCATAATGGATTAAAAGACTAAGGTTCAGTCTTTCCCAGAGGTAGGCACTTGGCCGAATTGGGTGATCAACTTCTTGGTCATTGTTTTATTTTGTTGCACAAGATCTGTCTGTACAAGAGTGTGCTATAGCAACTGCTTGTACACAAATCTGCATCTCAGAGACGCTACAAAGATTTCATTTTTAATTAGAATAGGCTGAGTCAGTGGGATCAGTAGAATAGTTATTCTGAATTAACTCAAGTATGTAGGTGTGTGTGAGACACAAGTCAGAGGGTGGTCTGATTGTGTGTGATAGACTAGCTAAGGTTGAGTAGCATAGGTTGCGCTGTGTCGAACCGTGTTGTACAACAGATCTTGAGACTAGTGAATTAAGACTATGGTTCAGTCTTTGCCGAACTGGGTGAACAAATCATTGTTTGTTGTTTTTGCTGAACAAGACCGTAGTGTATAATAGTGTGCTACAACAACTGCTTGTTCACAATCTGCAAATGAGAGACGCTACAAATTTCAATTGGTATCAGAGCAGGAACTCAACACATAGTAAAAGATCCTGAGCGTCTGCTGAAGAAAGTAAGAAACAATGAAGGAAGGTCAGAGTACAAGCCGTCCACCATTATTGGAAGAAAGTAACTATGGGTATTGGAAGGCTAGAATGAAAGCATTCCTCAAAGCAATTGATGAAAGAACCTAGAGAGTGGTTGTGGCTGAAGGGTCTCCTTCCTTAACCATTGATGAGAAGGGAGTTACTCGAAAGGATCCCGAAGAACAGTGGACTGCTAAAGAGGATGCTACAGCAACCGGTAACTCAAAGGCACTGAATGCTATTTTTGCTGCAGTAGATGCTAACAATTTTAGGTTGATCTTCAACTATGACATTGCAAAACAAGCCTAGGAAATCTTGCAAGTAGCCCATGAAGGAACTGACAAAGTGAAGATATCCAGGATGCAGATCATTACGTCTCAGTTTGAAAGTTTAAAGATGCAGGAAGAGGAATCTATCGCTGAGTTCAATGCCAAGTTATGTGATCTGTCAAACGAAGTTCATGCCCTTGGAGAACCAATTCCCGAAGAGAAGCTGATAAGGAAAGATCTCAGATCTTTGCCTACCAGATTTGACATGAAGGTGACAGCTATTGAAGAAGCTCAGAATGTCAAACACATGAGACTTGACGAACTGATTGGATCCCTCAAACAGTTCGAGATGAAGGTGGTCAAGGAAAACACATCTCCCAAAAGCAAGAGTGTTGGTTTGAAAGCAGAAACAGAAGAGAAGAAACCTTCAACTGATGATCAACTAAGTCTGCTGGTGAAAAACCTTGGTAAGCTCTTGAAGAACATGGAAACAAAATCGGGCAAAAACTTAAACTTTATCGAAGGCAATTCAGAAGGGGTGGAGGAACTCAGAGAAAAGGGAAGGAGAAAAGAAAGGGGATTCAATGCTGGAACTGTGAAGGATACGGACATAGAGAAGCTGACTGCCCTAGCAAACAGATCGAGAGTACTGAGAAAAAGGATGATAAGTCTCTGCCAGCCAAGTGGAGTGATCTGAAGAGAGTGAAGAAGAAAACTTTATTGTATTAAATAGTGTATCTGCATGTGATTCTGAAGAGTCAATAAAGGATGAGTTCAATAATGGTATTGTAGTGTCAGAAAGTGAAGATGAGGGTGACGCAACAGAAAACCTGATAGAGGATCTGGGAGATATTCTACAACAGTGTGAGGAAGCACTACAAGTAAACAGAACATTGACTGTCAGAGTGAACAAACTTGAAAAAGAGCGTGAAGAGCTGCTTGGCAAACTGTCTTCACTCAGTAAGAAAGGACCAAGCAAAATGATCCTTGACTATTCTAACTGAGGTAAGTCTTCTGAGATCCTTGACTATTCCTCAGAAATTCAGTATTCCTTTAGTCATAGAATTTATAGCCAACATGGAGGAGAAGTTTGGTGATGAAGAGGGAGAAAGCAATGGGAAAAGCTGGGTGAGAGGCAAGTTGGTGGCAATCACCCCTGAAAAGATCAATGAGTATCTGGGAATAGATAGCGAGTCAAGGGAACCCACAAATGTCAATCGAGAGATCCTGGCCAAGATTCTCACAGGAGGAGTGTGCATGTCATGGGAAGGACCAAACCTGAATGCCTCTGAACTCACTTCGAAGAATGCCTTGCTGTACAACTTGGCCATTCAGAACTTGATTCATAGCTCACACAGGGGAAAGGTCAGCACAACTTTTGCAAATCTTCTGCACTCCATTGGAAAGAGAAGAAGAGTGCACATGGGAAGCATGATGTTCCCTCAAATTGCCACCCATGCTGGATGTACTACATCAGCTCAGGTCATTATTCTACCTTCCCTCATTTATAGGATGATTACCTTGCAGCACCCGGGTCTAAAATCCACCACTAAAGGAATGACAGAAGATCTGCAAGTATTTGTGGTAGACCACAAACTCTTCAAAGGAAAACATGCAGTGGATATTGCCCAAGAAGACCCTCTATCGGTGGCTCCATCTGATTCGTCTTCTTTGGACGAAGCTCATCTCACAGCCCCGGTGATACAAGCTGCTCTCAAGGCCAGGATAGTGAGTCATCTGAAATCTGAGCTGAACCTGCTAACTACTGAAGCAAAGAGGATCAATGTCAGAAGAGCTCAAAACACAGGACTACTCAAAGATCTTAAATATCTAGAGGAAGTGGGTAATGTCCCCGTAGAAGCAGATCGGTGAGCATTTATGACAAAAAGGGGGAGAGTCAGAAGAAGGCTGCTCCATGGGTGAACGTTCTTGTTGTAAAGTTTTTTGTGCCGTGCGTGGCTTTTGATGAACCTAAGACCGAATGTGGTCATAATTGTTCTGGACAAATATTAGTGTGCTTTAATGTAGGTTTTGTCATGAAGGGAGATATTTGTGCATGGAGGTTTTGTCAAAATGCCAAGGGGGAGATTGATAATGCAGTGTGGCAGTCAATTGACAAAACCAGCACTCGTGAATAAGCCTAGTGAACAAGCAGCTGCTCTAGTAGGAGCTGTGGCAAGGAACTGTAGCAGCTGTTCAGAGCTTTACTCGAAGGAAGTCTTCAATGGTTCAACCAGAAATAGCAGAGCGACGGGGAGCTTCTAAAATCTCAGAAAGAATATCCCAGTGGAGATTCCCGATTGATTAAGGAAAGATTTGGTTTTCCAAATAAAACCAAATCTAATCTTCTACAAATTAGCAGATAAGATCTAGTTGAGAACTTTAAGGGATTTCCAAAAAGCGATTTTGATGGAACTGGAAGTTCTTTTTAAAGGAGGCTGGGCAGCGCTTCAAGGCATCGAATCAGAAAGAGAATACAAAGAACATACGGAGAATATCGAGAGAGAGAGATTCAAAGTACGGGCTACGATTCGATCACCACGGAGAGCAGAGCTGTGTGGTTGGAGCGACGACTGATTGAAGACTTGCAGAGTCTGATCAGAGCTTGATCAAAGAAGACTCATTCAGAGCAGGACGTGCTTGTTGGTTGATCAAGGTTGGCAACAGCAGAGTTGTCGAGTGGAGGAACTCGGACAATCTACAGAAGGCCAGGTATCGCTAGTGACAGACGGTCACTGAGTGAGGGGGAGCATTCCAGAGTGTGCAGCGCTCGTGGAAGAGTTCGATCGACTCAGCGGAAAGCTTTGGAGCGATGGGCCTGCACCAGCTAGTTCCTTTAGCAGGTGCTATGGCAAACCTATGGTAGCATTGTTTTAATTAGAATAGGCTGAGTCAGTGGGATCAGTATAATAGCTATTCTGAATTAACTCAAGTGTGTAGGTGTGTGAGACACACGTCAGAGGGTGGTCTGATTGTGTGTGATAGACTAGCTAAGGTTGAGTAGCATAGGTTGCGTGGTGTCGAACCGTGTTGTACAACAGATCTTGAGACTAGGGAATTAAAAGACTGTGGTTCGGTCTTTCCCAGAGGTAGGCACTTTGTCGAACTGGGTGAACAAATCATTGTTCGTTGTTTCTGCTGATTAAGACCCTAGTGTACAAGAGTGTGCTACAGCAACTGCTTGTTCACAATCTGCAAATCAGAGACGCTGCAAATTTCACCTCGTACCTTTTCCAATCCAGATATTTTTAAAACCAATCTCTCATTGATCTCAATGACTTGCAGCCACTTCTCATTCAACAGGGCAAAATTTATTTCAATGGACTCCTCAGTGATTTCCTCATCATCACTGTTGTCTGACTCAACACCATAAGCAATATCTATCTTTATTGAGGTGATGCTCTCTAGTTCTGTTACAGTAGTAAGAACAACATTGCTCTTCTGTTCAGAGTCATTCTCACTATATTCGTCGCTCCAATTTGCAGCAAGGGACTTGTTGTTCTTCTTCTGATTGTTTGGACATTCAGATTACATGTGGCCAAAGCCTTCACACTCCCCGCACTAAACTTCTTTCTATTTATCCTTCCTCTCCTCTCAACTTTGATCAACACTCTTGTTTCTTATTTCAGACTTTTCTCCTCTTCTGGAATGATTTCTTGCACCTGATTGCTGAACAGCATACGAGGGTTTTTGATCTAATTTCTTCACGAACTTACCAAAGATTTTTGCGAGTAGTGCCAGTTGCTGCATTATGTCTTCTGGTGCAGCTTCCTTCTCCTTTGTCTCAGCCTTTTGTCTGATATTCTTCCCACGAGATGGTGTAGCATCCTTTATCACCTTCATCTCGAATTGTTTCTGGGACCCAATCAAAGCTTCTATCCTCATGTTCTTGATGTCTTCTGCTACTTCTATGGCAGTGACCTTCATATCAAACTTCGAAGTCAACGATTTGAGAACTTTTATCACCAGCTTCTCTTCCTGAATTGGTTCTCCGAGAGCATAGGCTTCATTCGATAGGTCTCATAGCTTTGCATTGAACTCAGTGATGGTTTCTCCTTCCAGCATCTTCAAGCTTTTGAATCTTGAGGTGATCATCTGAATTCTTGAGGTCTTCACCTTGTCCGTTCCCTCATTAGCTGTCTCCAGAATGTCCCATGCTTGTTTTGCGATGTCGCAGTTTGAGATCAGCTTGAAATTGTTGGCATCTACAGCAGCAAATATTGCATTAAGCCTTGGAGTTGTCCGATGTTGTAGCTTCTTCTTCTAATGTCCATCTATCTTTAGACTTCTTCTGAGCAATTCCCATGATGTCGATGGCTAAAGGATGCGACCATTTTGATATCACCGCTCTCCAAGCTTTTCATCTATTGCCTTCAGAAAAGCCTTCACGCGGGCTTTTCAGTATCCGTAGTTTCCTCCTTCAAGAAGCTGTGGTCTGCTTGTGCTTTGTCCCTCCTTCGTGTTTGTCGTAGACCTCGTAAACGCTCGCACGGATCTCACTCTATGTATCAAGTAATCGGCTCTGATACCAATTGAGATTACGAGCGCTGCTGGCGACAGGATGCATCAGGTTGCTATAGCAACCTCTGGGTCACTTTGCGGAATTATGTGCTTCGGGCAAACTTGATGAACACACAAGCTTTGATTACCCAGTTTGGCAATTGTCTACGTCTGGGGAGGACTTAACTCGGTCCTCAAGATTTCACTATCTCGGTTCAAGTACAAAGGCTTCCAAAACTCAGCCAACGCTAGTTTAACCTCTACTTCTAACCTAGTCGAAATCTATGCCCATTCTGATTACACAAATTAGCTACATAGTATGATCCCACAGACTTGCTCATACTGTCTACACACTCCAATAATAGATAACTACAGTTCACAGACTCAGCTTATTCTAAAACACAATGTGTAATAGGAAGATGCTATAGCAACTTACTCAGTCAAGTTACTGAAGCATCTGTCGACGACTCTCCACCCACTCTCTGCTGAGCCGTCGATCTTCCACGAGTTCTCCTGATTCTGGAAATCCTCCCCCTTGATCAATGACCTCCTGTCAATACCTAGGAACTGTGCTTTAATCTCTGACAGTCCGCAACAGATCCTCTCCACGACTATGCTTCAAAGCAAGTACTTGATCTTTAAACAAAACAACGCTCCAGTTGAAGTTCTTAGATCAAGTTTAGACCAGATTCTGCTAGTCATGATCTTCTCTCAGCTCTTACACCCACAACTCTGCGCTTTAGCCTTTGGCTCCCGCTCTTTGTTTATGCGTATCTCTCTGTGGTTGTGTGCTTTTTGTTTGTGTGTGCTGCACTCCCTTATATAGCCGCAATACTGAACAAAAATAGGAATTCTAATTCCCTTAGGATTCGCAGATCTTTCCAATCAACATTGCACATTGGATCTTCTCTTAGATTCTTGCAAGTTGTTGAGAATTGATTTCCTAAAATCAATTTAGAACCTTATCTTCATCAATCGATTCTGATCGCGCTGATGAAGACTTCTAATATAATGAGATCGACTTGGAGACTCCCTAACTTGTTACGACGCCTTCAGCAACCCTCCGGATGCTCTCCGTGCTGGTTCATATTGAACGGCTACTTTGTTCTAGCTCTGAGTCTCCATGATATGCTATAGCAACTTCTAGTTGTCGATTGACAACTTCCAATACTTGCTCCAGCTTCTGTTGCAACTAGTTGCTATGACTTCTTCTTGTGGTTTGTTTTGTCAACTTTAGAATCTTGCCCTAGCCTCTATTGTCACAGAATGTTGTAGCAACTTCTTGCGGTTGTTTTATTTTGTCAATAATGTCATTACCTTAACATAATGTTATAATGAATTCAAATTGATGAATTTTATCGGTTTAACATACAAATTTAACCATAAATATTTGTACATTAATGTGTTTGAATCAATGAATATTCTCATCAAACTAAGGAATATAGCCATCAAACAAATGAATATATATACCGACTAACAAGCAGTTGAATATAAAAAGATGATATGATGGATAAAATTTCAAATCTTTAGTGCGCATCTACTCGCACCATATCACAAGAAATCTCCGTTGCATCTGCGATTCATATCAAACCTAGAAAAGACAAAATCAGATTTGGAAGTTCATTCCTAATTTTGCCATTCCCATTGCTCTCATGTCGATCGTGTTTTAAAGTTTCAAACATACATATGACTCCGGAAATGTTCAACAACGCTCATTGTAACTAATGTTTGTTCTGTTGATTTCCACCATATTATTCGTTATGTTCATTTACCTAGTTGGGAAATCTGAAAACTGAATTCGTGATGGATATTAGATATTAAATTGATGACTATTGTCACCATAATGGATTACTATAATTGGCAAGGAAATATTCGTGGATTTGATTACTATTAACTGAAGCACAGGGTTTATGACAATAGTTTGAATGAATGAACTTTCAAATTAAACTGATAAATACATTCAATACACGAATAGTCATATATTTCTAGAATCTAGTGTGTTAAACATTTTGAATTATACTATTCAATTACAAATGTGATGTATATCGTACTCTAATGAACTATCTTATGACACTTCCTATGCAGATTACTCGAGTCTTGAACCATTGAATCAGGAAGAAAATGTCATTTGCAAAAACTTTGAAGACAAGTGTTTAAGCTCGAACAGCTACTCATTAAGAAAAGATGACTGTGTATTCAAACAATGATTGTTGTTTTAAATTAGTTAATTTTGGCGTAGATCATATGCCTTCAAATTATTGTTCGGCAATATAATGATTGAATTACAGCAAGACATTTCTTTAATGGGTCTGGTTTACCATTTCTTGTTGTGTTCTTCTTGATCGGTTAGATCAAAATACTGACTCATCTTTTGAAGAACGAAAAGTCAGTAAGCATGAAACATAGAAAAGACAAGGATTATAAAGTGCACAGTTTGCATTTTGACCATCCAGTTTCTGAGTTCCAACATGATATAGTACCTAAATTATCAACACAATAAAAATGAGCTTGCAAGTAATCATGGTATTGCAATAACAAGCTCACCTAGCTCGTTGTCCTGGCAATGTTAACATATGAATAATGCCTTGTTGTGAAAGTAAAATTGGGTATTTCGTAGTTGATGATTTTGACTATGATAGGTTGTTATGGTTATGACATTCAGTAACAAAACGCATACAAGTGGATCAATCGAGTTGTTGCAGCAACTTGTGAAAACAGCAGCTAGAGCATCACAAAGACTACAAAGTACCAGCTAGTTGAATAAGAAGTGGGTACAACATCCTACGATATTAGAAGCCGAAGCAAGTTTTAAAAGCTGGCAACCAAAAACAAGAATGCTACAGCATCCTGTGAAGATGCAGTGCTGGAGAAACTTGGCCGATCAACACTGTCTCGAACTAAAGTCGCACGGAGAGCGCTCAGAGTGTTGCAACCATCTCATCAACCGGCATAAGGAGTCGCCAGTCGGAACAAAATTATCAACAGTTGGCTGAAAGAGCTTGGAGGAAATCAGATTTCTAAATTGGTTTTAGGTAATCAAATCTCAACAAACTTGCAAGAATCTAGGAGAAGATCTAATGTGCAAAGTTGATCGGAAAGATCTGCGAATCCCAAGGAAGTTAAGATTCCTATGTTTGATTTGTGTTGCGGCTATATAAAGTGCAACACACGTGCACACATAGATAAACACAGAGAGATACGCATAAGCAAAGATCGGGAGCTAAAGGCTAGAGCACAGAATTGTGGGTGCATGAGCTGAGAGAAGATCACGACTAGAGGAGTCTGATCTAAGCTTGATCTAAGAACTTCAACTGGAGCGTTCTCGTTGAAAGATCAAGTACTTGGTTTGGAGCATAGTCATGGAGAGGAGTTGTCGCTGACTGTCGGAGATCAAAGCATAGTTCCCAGTTATTGACAGAAGGTCATTGATCAAGGGGGAGTATCGCCAGATTCAGGAGAAATCATAAAGGTCCGACTACTCAGCAGGGAGTGCTTTGAGAGTCGTGGACAGAAGTAACAGCAACTTGACAGCGTAAGTTGCTATAGCATCCGTTGTAACACATTGTTTTAGAATAGGTTAAGTTTGTGTGATCAGAGCTATAACGTTCTACTACTGAAGTGTGTTGACACTACACGCTAGCCTGTGTGATCAGACTAAGCTGAGATTCCGACTATGTGAGAAGTAGAGGTTAAACTAGCGTAGACAGAATTTTGGAATCCTTTGCACTTTAACCGTGATAGTGAAATCTTGAGGACTGGAGAGAAGTCCTCCCCAGATGTAGGCTATTGCCAAACTGGGTTACCAAAGTTTCTGAGTCTTCTAGGTTCGGCCAAAACAAAGAATTTCCGCAAGTGACACAAGAGGTTGCTATAGCAACTTGTTGTAACCTGTCACCAGCAGCGCGTATAAATTTCAATTGGTATCAGAGCGGGTTACTCGACAGACAGAGTGAGATCCGAACAAGCTGACGGCACGTCGTTGTGTGAGTCAAATTTGTATTTATAGTGACCTACTATACTAGCAAGTGATAAGTAGGGTTGAACCCAAAGAGAGCAATTAGTCCTTGAGTTCTACTAATAATTAACGGGGGTTTTTCTCAGAAAGAATGATGTTTGTCAATTTCAGAAAGAATCAGTTCAGGGATATGCGTTGCAACTAGTAATCATCGATTGAACATGCATCAACTAGTAAAAACTACTATTTTAGTCTAACAATCATCCAAAGGTAGTGTCGACTCCAATGTTCTATCTACTCTTAACAGCTAAATTCTCGAATAGGTTAACAATTACTTGACTAAAAATACCAATTTATATCTACGCTACGTGTCGCTTATAAGGCAGTCAATCCAGTATCACGCAATAGATATCAATCCAGTTTCACCGGTAGGCTATGCTAACTTGATGATCAAAGCATGCAATTCGTACGAAGAATAGTTTCACTAAACCGAATTATGAAACATAAATCTAAAACCAAATGTTGCAATATAAATCCTCAAAGTGAGTTAGGGTTTAGCTACTAATACAGTCCATCTAATAATTATGAAAAACTGAGTTTAGAGAATACGAAAGCTGCCACGCACTGTTCACCACGCCTCTGACTTTCGTCTTTACAATTATCTGACTTGTATCCTGATCATTTTTCTTTGACTTGTATATTTTACTTGTGTCGAATTCCCTCTCAGAAGTCTCTATTTAAATTGCTGCAAACCCTTGGCTGCTAGATGTGGGCCTTGGGATTTGGGCCTGTGGGCTTTTGCCATTACGACCCTTACGACCTCAGCTGGTCCAAGGATCTCATGGCTCATCCGTATTGCCCGTATCATTACGACCCATACGACCAGTACCACTGCTACGACCTCAGTTGGTCCAAGGATCTCATAGTTCATTCGTATCGCCCGTATCAGTACGACTCGTATGACAAGTACGAGTGCTACGAACTCTGTTCGCATTTTGGCTCTGTCGATGCTCTCGCGATCAAGTCTTTGCTCCTTATTTTCCCGAATGATTGAGTGAGGCCTAGAATGCTCCAAATACGAATAAAGCTCCAAAGCAGTCTTGATACACCTACGATGTGAAACACTACAAAGAAGTAATCTATCACACGCAAAATACAACTAAACAACGGGAATAAACAACAATGGATCATAGAAATACACTCCATCACAAGCGTTGCTGACACCTACGGTGAACATGAAGGAAGGATAAAGCACCAGCAGACCATCGCTATTTGAAGGAGGAAACTACACGTACTGGAAAGCTCACATGAAAGCCTTCCTGAAGGCTATAGATGAAAAAGCATGGAGAGCGGTGATATCAGAATTGTCACACCCACTGGCCATCAAAATCACGGGAGTTGCTCAGAAGAAGTCCGAAGACAGATGGACAACAGATGAATAACATCCAGCAACTCCAAAGCTCCCAATGCAATATATGCTGCCGTTGATGCAAAACTTCAGGCTGATATCACACTAAGAGTTTGCAAAACAAGCATGGGACATCCTGGAGACAGGTCATGAGGGAACAGACAAGGTGAACACCTCGAAACTCAAGATGATCACCTCAAAGTTTGAAAGTTTGAAGATGCTAGAAGGAGAGACCATAACTGAGTTCAATGCAAGGTTATGCGACCTATCTAATGAGGCCCATGCTCTCGAGGAACCAATGCAGAAAGAAAAGCTAGTCAGAAAAGTGCTCTGATATTTGACTACAAGGTTTGACATGAAGGCCACCGTCATAGAAGAAGCCTAAGATGTCAAGAATATGAGGCTATAGGCGCTGATTGGGTTGCTGAAACAATGCAAGATGAAGCTGGTAGAGGATGCTACACCGTCTCATGGGAAGAACATCAATCTAAAGGCTGGCACAAATGAGAAGGAAGGTGCATGAGAAGACATAATGCAGCAACTGTCACTGCTTCCAAAGAACTTTGGTAAGTTCATGAAGAAGTTGGATCAAAAAACCTCATATGTAGATCACCAATCAGGCAGAAGAAATCAGTCCAGAAGGGGACAAAATTCCCAAAGAAGAAACAAGAATGCTGATCAAAGAAGAGAAGAGAGGAAAGACAAGCTGAAGGGGATTCAATGTTGGGAATGTGAAGGTTATGGCCAAGACAATCTGAATGTCCCAACAGTCAAAAGAAGAACAACAAGTCTTTGGCTGCAAACTGGAGCGACGAGGACAATGAAGATGACTCTGAACAAAAGAGCCATGTAGCCCTGACCTCTGTAAAAGATCTTGAAAGCAATGTTCCAATAAAACAAGACATTATCTATGGTGTTGTAGAGTCAGACAACACGGATGATGAGGAACTAACTAACGAATGTCTTGCAAGAAACTTCGCCCTTTTGTACGAAAAGTGACTGGAAGTCATTAAGATCAACAAGGACTATATAATAAGATATCCTGCATGTAAAAAAAATGAGAGAAATTAATGAAGACCGTTACATCTTTGACAGAAATTAATGGAAGAAGTTAGTCTTCACAGGAAAACGGCTAGCATGCTCAACAGCGGAACAAACAATCTGGATGATATCCTAGCTTACCAAAGGTATGGAGGTGGGAATTCAGGACTTGACTACACGGGTGGAGTTGCTACTGGGATGACCATGTTTGTCAAAACTGAAAAGCCAGAATGTCCTGAACATGAAGTGCAGAGGAAGGATTTACCAGCCAAACATCAAAAATAGGGTCGGAAAATGCTCAGAAGAAAGAGTCCGAAGATGCTACAACAACCTCTGCATTACGTAAGAAAAACTTGACAGGACAAGCGCATGTCTCTTTTTGCAATCAAGTTGGTCACATCCAATGAGGCTGTCAGATTCTAAACAAGTACTGGAGGCTACAAAGACTGTCCCAGGTTGGTCATCGGAGATACAAGATAGGAAGCAGACACTATGCATATGTGTCCTACAGCTCGTCGAAATCATGAAGGAAGGTAGCTGGTATCTCGACATTGGATGCTCGGGACACATGACTTGAAATAGAACATACCTGACAAATATTCAGACCTGCAAAGAACAAAACGTAACATTTGGCAATGGACTGAAATGGAAAGTTCTCGGCAAATGGACTCTAGACTCGTGAATGGACTGAAGACAAACCTTATTAGTATAAGTCAACTGTGTGATGATACACACTTCGTGAACTTTACGCAGAAAATATGCCAAGTATTTGATATAGATGGAAGATGCATAATGAAGGGCACGATGCCTGATGACCAAAACAGAAGAGATGAAATTGTGGCACCAATGAATGGGTCATCTGAATCTGCGAACTCTCAAAGAAGTTAGTGGCTGAGGAATTTGTTCGAGGAATTCTTGAGATAAAGGGAGAACCAGATACAGATGCTGGTAACAAAGGTTCTTAGACCCCTCACCTCAAAGTTTGATATGAAGGTGGCTACTATAGAAGAAGCTCAAGATGTCAAGAACATGAGGCTAGAGGTACTGATTGGTTCACTGAGGCAGTTTGAGATGAAAGTTACAGAGAATGCTACACCACTCTCTAGGAAAGACCTTGGACTGAAAGGCGAGATGAAAGAGAAGGAGACAGTACCAGATGATGTGAGTCAACAACTATCTCTGTTGGTCAAAAACTTCGATAAGTTCGTGAAGAGAATGAACCAAAAACCTTCCTATGCTGGTCAGTCATCCAAGGGAGAAACCAAAGAGGAGAAAATTCTCAGAGAAGAAACAAGGATGCTGATCAAACTGATGAGGATGGAAAAGACAAACATAAGAGGATCCAATGTTGGGAATGCGAAGGATATAGTCACAGACAGGTTGAATGCCCAACCTATCAGAAGAAGAACAATAAATCCTTAACTGCCAACTGGATTGATGAAGATAGTGAACATGACACTGGTCACAAAGGAAATTTTGCTTTAACCACTATATTTCATAATGATGATTTAGATCAAATAAACTCAGACATTGTTTATGGGATCGTTGAAACTAACAACAGCGATGACGAAGACTCCTCAGAAGACTCAATTGCTGAACAGTTCAAACTGATACAAGAAAAGTGTCTGGAAGTGATTGAAGTCAACAAAAGGCTACTGTCTAAGATCTCTGGATTGGAAGAAGAACGAGACAAGCTCCAGAACATCATTGCTTCTCTTCCTAAAGAACAACAATCTGATGATGCAGTGACATGAGAAAGGACTGTCAACAAAAAACTATGCTGGGTGCAGGTAACACAGAGACATCCATTCTGGATGAAATCCTACCTTACCAAAGGTTTGGAGGAGGAACTGAAGGACTGGGGTACATAGGCGAAGCAAGCTTAGGTGTGACCACATTTGTCAAAGCCACAACATCCGAATAAGCTGAAGAAAGTATCCAGGAGAGTCCATTCACAAGAGTGCAACATGTTCAGAAAAAGGTGCCAAAGAAAAAAGAACAAATGTTGCAGCAACCCCTTGACCAAACTCCTGCAAGAAAGCCGAGAACAAAGAAGGGGAGATGCTATTTCTATGATCAGACAGGACACTATCAGAGACATTGTCCAATCCTGAACAAGTACTTGAAGCCTTGAAGAACACAAAATATATTTTGAGGATATGGCATCCTTGGAAAAACTAGAGAATGCTGAAGCACTCCCTGAAGATCGGTGGCTGGAGCTCAATCCGAAGACTATCAAAACAACAACAACAAAGATCCAGATTATGCCTCCGCAATTGCGGAAGATCTGAAGCTAAGACACTAGTTGAAGAATAGGCAAGAGACATGTATGAAGAGACAGAGTCTGCTTCAGCACTCTGTGATGTTCCAGAGATAGAGCAGATTTTTGGCATTGCATGGTGCGGCTCCGGCTTGATCCAGCTAACATCGAGGAAGCTTAGCGAGGTATGCAGGTGTCATCAAGAGCTCAGTAGTCGCCAACACGTGCTAAAAAAGATAAAGATTCAAGGGGTTCAATTTGGGCAACAAAATCTTCAACAACTTGCTAGAATCTAGGAGTAAGCTTCTGATATAGATGCTTGGCGCTTTTGGAAGGTGCATGTGCTTAAAGAGGTGTGCAGAGGGTAGCAGTAAAAGAAAATCACAGAGAGAAAACACAGAGCGCAAGCGAAGAACGCACGGAGAGATTAACACATGGTAGTAAGGGTTTTATACACTAATTTAAAGGCTTGTGTTGCGCAGAGGAGTCAAAAATCGTGGAGTTTGATTCTGGACTGGTTCCGAGTTCAATTGGAGTGCTGCTCATTGGTGGAACAGTCAGAAGCTCGATGATCAGCCGCGGACAGGCGTTGTCGCTGGATGAGGAGCAGTGATCGAGGCTACTCAATATTGGCAGAGTGCGTCATTGATTGAGGGGGAGCCGAGGCTGAGTTTGAAGAACTCAGAGGGTCCGACTACTTGGCAGGAGAGCTTGGAGTGTCATGGACTGAAGATACAACAACTCTGGTGAAAAGTGTGCTTCATCATTCTGTGAGCTATACACCGTAATAAAATAGGCTGAGTTTGAGAGGTAGAACTGTAGCTATTTATTACTGAGAGTGTGTTGGCTATATGAAGAGAGTCTGTGTGATCCGACTGCTTGCTAGTCTAGGAGATTAGACTGATCTTTAGATTTCGGCTACATGAGAAGTAGAGGTGTGAGTCCTTTTCCTTCAAACTTTGATAGTGAAATCTTGAGGATCGGAGCATCCTCCCCAGGCGTAGGCAAGTTATTGAACTGGGTGAACAAACGTATTGTGTCTTTCATATGCTTCAGTAGAGTAGTTACGTAGAAAGATACAGAGAGTGCTTAAGTAAAAGCTATATCTCCGCATCAGCAATGCAGCAGAAATTACAATACATATCGAGTTAGATTAGATACAAGAAATCCTCCAGACACTCATAAATGTTGTAGTTTGTTAAGGTATGTGGCATCATTGACAGACTCCTACAAAGTGCACAAGGCGTTGCTACAACAATCTGTGTAGCAGAGAGGTGTAGCATCCTAAATAGCAGATTTCCGTGTGAAGAACAAGCTGCCCAAAATTGAAGAGAAGAGCAACGGAAGCTTTTAAATGCAATTTAGAAGATTCCCATAGTAAATAGCATGCCAATCAACTTGGAGCATTCCAAAGAACGTAAGGAGGGTTGCTGCCAGCATCACAATAGGTCGATAGAGTATTATGAAGACTGAAAGCAAGATAATACAGCTACCCGTGTGAAGACAGCAGCTGGTGCAAAACTAGCCAGAGTGAACAAGCTTAGTGTACAAGCAGTTGCAACAGCAGGAGCTGTAGCAGCAGAGCAGCAGTTTTGGCACTAAGAATAATCTGCCCAGATATAAAGTAGCAGTGCAACGGGAGGCTTCTAAATATTCTCAGTATATCTCCAGAGAAGATTTCGTGCCACAGCTTGAAAATTTGATTGGGAAATCAAATTTCCTAAAAAGTAGAAGATAAGGATCTTGTTGAGATCTTTTAGGAACTTCCTAAATTTGATATTGATGGAACTTGGAGTTCCTATTTAAAGAAGGCTGGGCAAAGCAGTAAAGTATCCATCCATCCAAGACAGAATCCAAGCACAAAGATAGAGCAATATATCGAGAGAGATATTCAGTGTCATAGAGCGGAGAGATTGGATCACCACCAAGAGCAGAGCGTGAGCGCAGAGCTGAGTGGTTAGAGCAGAGACTGACCGAAGACTTGTAGAGTCTGGTCAGTGCTTGATCGGAGAAGGCCAATTCAGAGCAGGGCGTGCTTGTTGGCTGATCAAGGTAGGCGGCAGGAGAGTTGTCGAGTGGAGGAATTCAGACAATCTGCAGAAGGCCTATTCTCTCTAGTGACAGACAGTCATTGAGCGAGGGGGAGTATTCCAGAGTGTGCAGCGCTCGTGGAAGAGTTCGATCGGTTCGGCGAAAAGCTTTGGAGCGACGCGGACAGAACCTGCACCAGCTAGTTGCTACAGCGGGTGCTATAGCAAACGTAAGGTCACGTTGTACAAATTAGAATAGGCTGAGTCTGTGGGATCAGAGCTAGAGCTATTTTGAATTGGTTCAAGTGAGTAGGTGTGTGTGACCGACTAGCTAAGGTTGAGTAGCATAGGTTGCGTGCAGTTGAATCGTGTTGTACAACAGGCCTTGAGCATAGTGGATTAAAAGACTGAGGTTCAGTCTTTCCCAGAGGTAGGCACTTTGCCGAACTAGATGATTAACTTCTTGGTCATTGTTTTATTTTGTTGCACAAGATCTGCTTGTACAAGAGTGTGCTAAAGCAACTGCTTGTACACAAATTTGCATCTCAGAGACGGTGCAAAGATTTTAATTGGTATCAGAGCAGGAATTCGACACACAGAGTGAAGATCCTGAGCGCCTTGCTGAGTTCATCAAGCGAAGATGAAAGAGAGACAAAGCACAAGTCGGCCGCCTCTATTGGAAGAAGGAAATTATAGTTGTTGGAAGGCCAGAATGAAGGCTTTCCTAAAGGCGATGGATGAGAAGACTTGGAGAGCAGTAGTGTCTGGGTGGTCACACCCACTGACCATCGACGACAAAGGAGTTACGCAGGAGAAACCAGAGGAGACATGGACAGCTGAAGAAGAAGTTGTAGCAACTAGTAACTCCAAAGCCTTGAACGCGATATTTGCCGCTGTTGACGCAAGTAATTTCAGGCTGATCTCCGACTGTGAAATTGCCAAGCAAGCGTGGGAGATCCTCCAGATGGCTCATGAAAGGAACAAGACTCCTGTTGCAAACTGGAGAGACGAAGACAATGAAGAAGACTCTGAACAAACGAGCAATGTTGCTCTGATAACTACAACTAATATAAAGAACACTGTTTCAACAAAAACAGAAATTGTTCATGGTGTTGAGGAGTCAGACAGTAGTGATGATGAGGAAATCAATGAGGAGTCCATTGCAAGAAACTTTGCCCTATTGCATGAAGAGTGGCTGCAAGTCATCGAGATCAACAAAGGATTGACTGCCAAGGTATCGGGCCTCGAAGAAGAACTAGAGGAGTTGCTGAAGACTATCACTTCTCTTACGGATCAGGCTGCCCAACAAGAAGACAAGTTTGTTGTAGAGAAGGAACTCAACCTCAACAGGAAGACCGCAAAGATGCTTAACTATGGCTCAAGCACTCTTGAAGATATTCTAACATGCCAAAGATATGGAGGAGGCTACTCAGGTCTTGGATACACTGGAGAAGAAGGTGCTGAAAGAACTGTATTCGTCAAAGCTACGAAGCCAGAAGATATTGGGAATGCCGTGGAGAAACAGGTCTTGTCCCAGAAACCAGTTAAGAAGAAGGTGCCTAGAAGGATGAACAAGAGGATGCTACAGCAACCTCTGTGTCAACAACTTGTACCTAAGAAGAAGACCAGAAGCGATGGTGATCGCGGGTCGTTGTACGCGTCAAATTAATCCTTCCTTCTCCACTTAGTACAGCGGCTAAGTCAGGGTCGATCCCACAAGGAGCAAGCAGACTCGTTCTAACTAGTGACTTACAACTTACGAAAATTGGGTTGTGAGTGGTTGGGTTGCGCAGGTGCACGAATAAACAGTAGTGAAAGCAGAATTTGCACTAGACGTGCGCAGGCAGTAGAGATTAAGTACTATGACTACGAAAAGTATCGGTGTAGACAATCCTCTATGAGTATATTCCTTATCATCGACTCTAAACGTCTATAGTTCGATTTACTGAAGTTAGTGTCCGATCAAGGCTTCCTAACATGTGCGCATGTTCCGATCAAAGTTCATGAGCTATTAATTCTTAAAACTAGTCTAAGCAGCTACGAATCCTGTCACAGTAGCAACTGATTATCCTAGCGCGTTACTCCTAGTTGTCACCGTCAAGCTACCAACCAGTTTAACATATAACAAACAAGTAGTAAGAGTAAGATTGCGGTTCAAGGCTTCCCCTACTCATGCAACTAGCTGTCAACCGTGTGCACAGAATTAATACAAGCAAACAAACTATGCATTAAGCACAAGTCTCAAAGGAAATACTCATAGAATCATGCCAACCGATACAAAGCGTTTAGCTAGACATGCTAGTAGTAAACATCATAGAAATAGTAAATAAAAGCTAAAGTATCCAAGAAAACAGTAACAAACAGGTGCGTGCAGGTTGCTGTGTCTCGGCTCGCGCGGTCGGCTAGCGCAGGTCCTCGCAGCAGCTCGTGTGTTTTTCAGTTTCGGCTCTCTCTCCTCCTTCGTTGTGTGATGATCCTTCAAACCCTAGCCTTCCTCTCTTTATATACTGCTCATGAGGACAATCTTGGCAACTTCCAAATCCTATGGTGTCAAGATTTGGAAACACCACTATCCTGCGCATGGCTCACTGCACATGCTAGTTAGCGTAGTTGGTCAGCGCACCGCACTCTGAATCTGCCACTTCCTATCCTGTTGGCGCTGCTAGCTCCGCAGGCTGTGTGTTGCGCTCTAAAACGCGCCTATTAGCACGCATCCGACTTAGGCTCTTGTTTTGTCCTGGAATAGAAAAACACCGGAAACCAGTAATCTTGTACACAAAATAATGCAAACAAGCACAGTGTTAAGATCTAAATAGCGCGTATAAATAGGCTCTATCAAACCCCCCACACTTGCCCTTGTTCGTCTCGAACAAGCACTCAAGCACGGATACAATTACCTCTCTGGAGTCTAGCGCACAGTCTTGCACTCTGGCGCGATTTGCACAACTGTTCACCCTGCGTTGCTCTATCACCTCTGCGCATCTGCCTTCAACAGTTTAATATAACAATTTTGAAATTCGTTACCTCTCAGCTGAGATGGAGATTATTTCGGATGGTTGGGAGATAGCTCTTCATAGGCTCCGGGTTGTCAGCCTTTACTTCGAGGACGGGTATATGGTTAACAGCGCAAGCTTCTTCCGGCACGTGATTCTTTCGCGCACTTCCTGGGAACTCGAGCCATCTTGATGATTTTCTTGTGAACTTGCGCATGCTGGTACGGAGTTGTGCGCATGCTGGTTTCTTTAGCTCATATCATCTGCTGGTGTTTTTTCTTTTGTACAGCTTTATCTATGGTTCCTGTGTTCCCAGAACGGTTCCAGTCTCGGCCTCCGGATAGCAGCTATGGAACAACGCTCCGCTCTCCCTCCTTGATCTATTTGCGCAGGTCGGCGCACGCGTTTACACCCGCGCCCGCGCCCGCCTTCCCTAGCTCGACTTCCAGAGGAAAGGTGGTCTGTTTTCCCACCTCGCCACGCTTTGGGTATTCGCCTTCGGCATTTGCGTGGCTGAGCGCGCTCTATTGTTCCGAAGGTCGCGAAGCACCGGCCTCCACTAGCGCTCTCGACCATATACCTTACCTTCGAAGCAAAAACGACTAACCGCCTCTCTAGAGCTTTTCTGTCAACTCCACATCCCCTGTATATCCCAACTAAAAGGAGCAGAAAAACGGAAAAAATATACTAAACAGTTGATAGCAGCGCATGCAGAATGAATAGGGCAATACAAGCCGAGAAGTGTGGGCAACCCGCAAACTAGCGCACCACTGCTACTATTCCCTTCAACTAAACTAAGCTACACTACAAAGCTCAAAAAAACGTGAAATGTAAATGTAACGCTCCCCCCCCACACTTAAACAGAGACGTGTCCCCACGACTCATGCTCAAGCGCAAGTCCTAAACTAGCTAAAACACTAAAAACTATATAAAAAAACGTGTAAAAGTAAAACGTGTCGGGTTACCTCCCGACAAGTGCCTTTTTTTAACATCGTTGGCTCGACCGTACCTCGTTACTTGCGAAAAAGTGTGCCAGTGACCCCCCCCCCCACTCTTGCTCCTGAGTGACCCTGCGCTCGTGTGTGCGTTGCGTTCTTCTTAGTCCTGCGCAAAGGATCGGAAGGGTGGTCAGCATGGTTAATATCATGTAACAAATTAATAGTAACGAGGGTAGTTAATGAGGGAGAAGAAATATGAGCAATAGTTCCCAGTTCTCCCTCAGGTGCCGCTGGTGGCGACTCTTGCGCAGCAACCTGCGCATCTTCTATTTCTGGTTCTGCCAAGTCAACTTCGCGCTCTGTGTCATCCCAAGGTTCTCCTAAATACTTTTTGACTCTCTGCCCATTGACCTGAAAATGATGCTGGCGCTCGTTTTCTAATTCGATTGCTACGTAGGGGAAAACCTTGGTAACCGTGTATGGTCCCGTCCATTTGCTGCGCAGCTTCCCAGGCATTAGCTTTAGGCGCGAGGAGAATAATAGTACCTGGTCTCCTGGCTCAAAGGTGCGTCTGAGGATGCGCATCGTCAAGGCGCTGGCTCCAGTCTTTGTGCGACGGTCTCACAGTTTTCTCCAGGATGCGCTTGATCTCTCGGTTGGAAACCTCGGCCTGGCCATTCGTCTGAGGATGGTAAGCGGTGGACGTCTTGTGGTGCACTCCATAATGCTTGAATACCTACGCCACTATCCTATTACAGAAATGCGTCCCCTGGTCGCTTATGATTGCCTTAGGCACCCCGTACCTGCAAAAGATGTTAGTTCTCAAAAAGTCAGCGACCGTCTTACCATCATCCTTCCGGGTGGCCTTAGCCTCAACCCATTTGGAAACATAATCCACCGCGACCAATATATACTCATATCCCGAAGATGGAGGAAATGGCTCCATGAAGTCAATCCCCCAAATATTGAATACTTCATCCACTAGTATGGGCGTCTGCGGCATCTCATTGCGCGCTGATATTCCCCCTGTGCGCTGACACCTGTCACAATTCCTACAGTGGTTATACGAGTCACTAAACAAGTGTGGCCAATAAAATCCGCAATCCAGGATCTTTCTGCTCGTGCGCTTATGATCAAAGTGTCCTCCACATGCGTGCGCATGACAAAACATTAAAACTTAGTTAATTTCATGGTCAGGCACGCATCGCCTCAAAATCTGATCAGGTCCTATTCTGAGCATATATGGATCATCCCAAATGTAATACCTAGACTCATGCTTTAATCTCATGCATTGGGTTTTAGTGAAATGAGGAGGAAACGTACCTGTGACCAGGTAATTCGCAATGTGCGCATACCATGGTACCTTACCTGTCAGTGCCATCAGATGCCCGTCAGGGAATGTCTCCGTGATCCGCCCTGGCTCCTCCTCTTTTACGATCCTGCTCAGGTGGTCAGCGACTGTGTTCTCCGTTCCCTTCTTGTCTTTGATTTCCAAGTCGAACTCCTAAAGTAGGAGCACCCAGCGCATCAGGCGCGCCTTAGTCTCCTTCTTGGACATCAGGTAACGGATTGCTGCGTGGTCTGTGTAGACGATGACTCTGGCGCCTAGAACATATGCAGGGAACTTCTCCAGTGCAAACACGATTGCCAGAAGTTCCTTCTCCGTGGTGGTGTAGTTCCTCTGCGCAGCGTCCAGTGTGCGCGATGCATAATAAATGGCATGTGGCTTCTTGTCCACGCACTGTCCCAGGACTGCACCTACTGCATAGTCACTTGCGTCGCACATCAGTTCGAACGGCAGGCTTCAGTTTGGCGGGCGCATCACTGGCGCACTCGTCAGCGCCTCCTTCAGTTTGTCAAACGCAGCCCTGCACTCATCAGTGAATTCGAAACATACATCCTTTTGCAAGAGGTTAGACAGGGGTATACAAATCTTGGAAAAATCTTTTATGAAACGCCTGTAAAACCCTGCATGCCCAAGGAATGATTTCACATTGCGCACGTTAGTGGAATAAGGCAGATTAGAAATAAGATCTATTTTGGCCTTATCTACCTTGATTCCCTCCTACGAGATAATATGTCCTAGTACTACTCCATGTGATACCATAAAATGACATTTTTCATAATTGAGCACTAGGTTTTTTGAAATGCAGCGCGCTAAGACCTTATCAAGATTAATCAAGCATGCGTCAAAGGTACCTCCGTACACAGTAAAATCATCCATGAACACCTCAATGCATATACCAATCATATCAGAAAAGATGCTCATTACTAGACGTTGGAACGTACCTGGCGCGTTACACAGCCCAAATGACATGCGCCGAAGTGCAAACGTACCGAATGGGCAGGTAAACGTAGTCTTTTCTTGATCTTCCGCAGCAATGGGTATCTGATTGTACCCTGAGTACCCGTCCAGGAAGCAAAAGTATGGCTTCCCCGCTAATCGATCTAGCATCTGGTCCATGAAGGGCAGCGGAAAATGATCCTTGCGCGTGACTGCGTTAAGCTTTCTGTAGTCGATGCACATGCGCCATCCAGTTTGCATGCGCTTGGGAACTAGCTCGCCCTGCGCATTCTCCTCTACTGTGATTCCTCCTTTCTTCGGCACAACGTGCACTGGACTCACCCATTTGCTATCCGAGATTGGGTAAATGACTCCTGCGTCAAGCAGCTTCAGGATCTCCTTCTGCACTACCTCCATCATATTCGGATTCAATCTGCGCTGAGGCTCCCTGGATGGTTTGGCACCATCTTCCAATAGAATCCTGTGCATGCATACGTCCGGGCTCACTCCGCGCAGGTCAGCAAGTGTCCATCCTATAGTGCGCTGGTTCTTGCGCAGCACCTCTTGTAATCGCGCCTCCTTCTCCTCTTCTAATCCTTTCTTTATGATTACCGGCAGGGTGTCCTCATTTCCTAGGAATATGTACTTAAGGTGCTCGGGGAGTTGCTTCAGCTCGACCTTCGGTGCCTGTTCAATAGAGGGCAAGATTTTATTAGCAGTGCAGATATTAACTATATCGTGTACCTGTCTGGATACTGGTTCAGCACTGCTCAGTCCATCCTCATGCGCCTCCAACTCTGCCTGTGTCGGTGGCTCAGGTCCTTCTGTTGCGCTCGCACATTGCGCATCTGCAACCAAGTCATCTATGCTGTCCAACGCGTGTACTGTGGCGTCCTCATGAGGGTGCTGCATCCCTTTAAATATGTTAAAGTGAATTTCCTCGCCGTCGACTTCCATTGAGAGCGTACACTTCCACACGTCTATCTTTGTGCGCGCTGTCATCAGAAATGGTCTGCCCAGTAGGATCTGCGCACTTCCTTTGCTCGACTCACCTTCCATCTCAAGGACATAGAAATCTGCTGGAAACACCAGCTCTTCTACTCGGACGAGGACGTCCTCTATCATGCCCGTCGGTTGCTTGCACGACCGATCCGCTAGCTGAATGGTGAGACCTGCAGGCTTTAGTGGTCCAAGGCGCAATGACGCATACAAGGAATAGGGAAGCACATTTATAGATGCGCCTAAGTCAATCATGTAGTTTCTTACTATGGTCTTACCTAAAGTGCATGGAATGGTGAACGTACCTGGATCTCGGCATTTAGGTGGTACCTTATGTTGCACGATTGCTGAAGCCTGCGCATTTAGCATTACTTGTGCGCACTCGCCTTTCCTCCTCTTGTTTGTGCACAGCTCCTTTAAAAACTTGGCGTACCTAGGGATCTGCCGAACTGCTTCAATAAGGGGAATGTTTATTTCCACCTTACTGAATAACTCGTAGAGCTCCTTATCAAGCGCTTCTTTCCTAGCCAATGGTGCCTGTACAGGAAAAGGTGCAGGTATGTTAGTACGATTCATGTCTTTGTCTTTCGATTTCGCCATACCTGGCGCCTCGCCCTGCTGGCTTGTGGCTTGCGCTGTTGGTTGCGCATCCGGCTCTGCTGGTTCTGGAGCTTGCGCAACTGGTTGCGCGGGCGCTTTCGCGGTTTGCTCTGTTCCTACCGTGCGCCCAGTCCTCAGTGTCAGCTGCTTTTCAATGGACTCGAACCTCTTGTCATACTTCTCATCATTCTTGCACACTGTGTCTGCTAGCTGGCCCACGATATCTTCTAAGGATCGCATCGGCTGCTGGTTGTTTTGTGCTGGCGCGTCAGTGCGGCGATGCGGTAGATTGAAGGGCGCAGCTTGTTGCGTCTGCTGTGGTGCGCGCTGCTCCATGGACTGCCTCTGGAAATTGTTATCCTCCTTCCATCTGAACCCATTTGCGGCTAGTCAAAACGCGGCTGATTCTGCCTCTGCGGCCTTCTATTGTCCCATCCTCCTAGAGCATTGACATCTCCTGATTCCTCGAAAAGTGTGGGACATGCATCGGTTTTGTGCTCAGTGGACGTACAGAAATCGCATGCCTTTAGCGCAGCTGGTTGCGCCCCATGCGCATGCATCAGCTTCTGCAGCATGGCCTTCATCTCCTTTATCTCAGCGCTTGTTTCTACCTGATGCACAGAACGAGCACGACTATTCTCAAGCATTAGCTGATGTCTTACCTGTCCAGCAGAGTCTTCTATCAGCTGCCACGCGTCCTCTGGGTACATGTTGCAAATGTCGCCTCCTGCGCATGCATTCAATAATCTCAGCTCCATTGGTAGCAATCCGTTCAGGAAATTCTCTATCAGCACATTCTGGGGCAGGCCGTGATTGTAGCAGTTGGCCTCCAGCTCCCTGAAACGCTCATAATACTCCGATAGTGATTCTCCTACGCCCTGCCTAGGTGCGGCCAACTCCCTCTTGAGTAGCGCGATCTTGGCTGCAGGATAGAACTTGTCCAAGAACTTCTTCTGAAGCTGCTCCCATGTGCGAATAGATCCTGCTGGTAAGCTCATCAGCCAATGCCGGGCCGTATCACACAATGAAAAAGGGAATGCCTTCATCTTCAGCGCTTCGTCGCTCTCCCCTTCGGTCTTCATGTTCTCGCAAATAACTAGGAATTCTCGCACATGCTTGATTGGGTTCTCGTTGTTCATCCCGTGAAACTTGGCATGTGATGAATGAGCCAGCTCCTTAGCTCAAAATGACCGTCTGGTGGAAGCACTATGCAGCATGGCTGGTTAACCGTGATTGGGGCTGACATCTCGCGCACTGTTCTGCGTCGCGCGACCTGTCGCGCGGGTGGCGCATTATACATTTCAGCAGCCATCCTTGCTTCAACTTCGTGCTGCACTTCCTCTCTGAACCGAACTGCGCGGTTATCTGCTCCTGCATTGTCTGGGGTTCTGTCCCCTAAGTTGTCTCCAACGACACTGTTATCCTCCATGACCTGTTCTATATCTCAAAGAAAACGAAATTAAAAGACAACTAAGCTGTTGCGTCTGTCAGTGCGCAACTATACCCTGCGCAGCGCAACTGTTTCAAGGTTGCGCAGGCTGATGTTGATTGCGCGCTGTCAGAAACAACAACGAGGAAAATAAAGCAAATAGAAATAACTAACTACTGTAAAAGCAAACTTAAACTAGTTAAAGCTTATCTGTGTCGATCCCCGACAACGGCGCCAAAATTTGATCGCGGGTCGTTGTACGCGTCAAATTAATCCTTCCTTCTCCACTTAGTACAGCGGCTAAGTCAGGGTCGATCCCACAAGGAGCAAGCAGACTCGTTCTAACTAGTGACCTACAACCTACCAAAATTGGGTTATGAGTGGTTGGGTTGCGCAGGTGCGCGAATAAACAGTAGTGAAAGCAGAATTTGCACTAGACGTGCGCAGGCAATAGAGATTAAGTACTATGACTATGAAAAGTATCGGTGCAGACAATCCTCTATGAGTGTATTCCTTATCATCGACTCTAAACGTCTATAGTTCGATTTACTGAAGTTAGTGTCCGATCAAGGCTTCCTATCATGTGCGCATGTTCCGATCAAGTTCATGAGCTATTAATTCTTAAAACTAGTCTAAGCAGCTACGAATCCTGTCACAGTAGCAACTGATTATCCTAGCGCGTTACTCCTAGTTGTCACCGTCAAGCTACCAACCAGTTTAACATATAACAAACAAGTAGTAAGAGTAAGATTGCGGTTCAAGGCTTCCCCTACTCATGCAACTAGCTGTCAACCGTGTGCACAGAATTAATACAAGCAAACAAACTATGCATTAAGCACAAGTCTCAAAGGAAATACTCATAGAATCATGCCCAACCGATACAAAGCGTTTAGCTAGACATGCTAGTAGTAAACATCATAGAAATAGTAAATAAAAGCTAAAGTATCCAAGAAAACAGTAACAAGCAGGTGCGTGCAGGTTGCTGTGTCTCGGCTCGCGCGGTCGGCTAGCGCAGGTCCTCGCAGCAGCTCGTGTGTTTTTCAGTTTCGGCTCTCTCTCCTCCTTCGTTGTGTGATGATCCTTCAAACCCTAGCCTTCCTCTCTTTATATACTGCTCATGCGGACAATCTTGGCAACTTCCAAATCCTATGGTGTCAAGATTTAGAAACACCACTATCCTGCGCATGGCTCACTGCGCACGCTGGTTAGCGCAGTTGGTCAGCGCACCGCACTCTGAATCTGCCACTTCCTATCCTGTTTGCGCAGCTAGCTCCGCAGGCTGTGTGTTGTGCTCTAAAACGCGCCTATTAGCTCGCATCCGACTTAGGCTCTTGTTTTGTCCTGGAATACAAAAACACCGGAAACCAGTAATCTTGTACACAAAATATTGCAAACAAGCACAGTGTTAAGATAGCGTGTATAAATAGGCTCTATCAGATGGCCGCAGATGCTATTTTTGTGATCAGAAGGGATACATTCAGAGGAGATGCCCGATCCTGAAAAAGTATTGGAGACCCCAGAGATCGCCCACAGACGGACAACGCCAGATGAAATCAAGGATTAGACGTGGCACGCAGGTGACCTTTAGCTCGTCAAAGCCGATGACTGTCACTGTCTCACTGTCTAGTTGAGCATGAAAACATCAGATACGTTAGAGGGAAAACGAACTGGAGAATGAGGATTGCAAAAGACACAGGCGCAAATCGGGTGAGACATCGAAATAAAGCCGAAAGGAAAGAAAGAGTTACTGGACACAACAGAGCTCGGAGGCGTTGGATACGGAAGCCGGAGCAGGCAGTGATGGAGAAGCAGCCACCAGATAGTTCCCCAAAATCATCAGAAGAGACACATGCTGAGACACCAAGAGTTCCCCTTCTTCGGTGGATGGAGAAGAGGCGTTGGCCTATTCGCTGAGTTTAGCTTGAGGCTCCCCCTATCATTTGTGACAAAAAGGGGGAGAAGATGTGTTCTGCTGTTTGTATTATGTGGCAGGTTTTGCCTGTTGACCCCAGAGGGAGAAGAAGAGCCCCTGCAGTAGATGCTTAGGTTTTTTCAAAAATGCCAAGGGGGAGATTGTTAAGGTAATGTCATCCTTGACAAAACCAGCGCAAGAAGTTGCTATAGCATCCCGCGAAGATTGAAGCTAGAGCTTCTTCCAAAGTCTGACAAAACAACAAAAAGCAAGAAGTCGGTACACCATCTGATGACAGCAGAAGTTATCTAAAGACACCACTTGAGAAGAAGCTAGAAGACAAGCTAGGAATAGCTTGTGTCCTTGAATTGAGATGAATCCTGAAGAAGCTGAGGAAGCTGCTAGAGAAGGAGTTTGAAGACGAGATGAGGATTGCCTAAGATGAGAAGGGTCTTTGGATTTTGTCAAAAATGCCAAGGGGGAGATTGCTAAGGTATGTGGCATCATTGACAAACTCCTACAAAGTGCAAAAGGCATTGCTACAACAACCTGTGTAGCAGGAGCTGTAGCAGTAGAGAAGCAGTTTTAGCATGAAGAATAATCTGCCCAGATATGAAGTAGCAGTACAACGGGAGGCTTCTAAATATTCTCAGAATATCCCCAGAGAAGATTCCATGCCACAACTTGAAGATTTGATTGGGAAATCAAATTTTCTAAAAAGTAGGAGATAAGGATCTTGTTGAGATCTTTTAGGAACTTCCTAAATTTGATATTGATGGAACTTGGAGTTCCTATTTAAAGAAGGCTGGGCAGAGCAGCAAAGTATCCATCCATCCAAGACAGAATCCAAGCACAAAAATAGAGCAATATATCGAGAGATATATTCAGAGTCATAGAGCGGAGAGATTGGATCACCACCAAGAGCAGAGCGTGAGGGCAGAGCTGAGTGGTTAGAGCAGAGACTGATCGAAGTCTTGTAGAGTCTGGTCAGTGCTTGATCGGAGAAGGCTAATTCAGAGCAGGACGTGCTTGTTGGCTGATCAAGGTAGGCGGCAGGAGAGTTGTCGAGTGGAGGAACTCAGACAATCTACAGAAGGCCTATTCTCGCTAGTGATAGACAGTCACTGAGTGAGGGAGAGTATTCCAGAGTGTGCAACGCTCGTGGAAAAGATCGATCGGTTCGGCGAAAAGCTTTGGACGACGCGGACAGAACCTGCACCAGCTAGTTGCTACAGCGGGTGCTGTAGCAAACCTACAGTCACGTTGTACTAATTAGAATAGGCTGAGTCTGTGGGATCAGAAGTAGAGCTATTCTGAATTGGTTCAAGTGAGTAGGTGTGTGCGAAACAGAAGTCAGAGGGTGTTCTGGTTGTGTGTGACCGACTAGCTAAGGTTGAGTAGCATAGGTTCGTGGAGTCGAACCTTGTTGTACAACAGACCTTGAGCATAGTGGATTAAAAGACTGAGGTTCAATCTTTTCTAGAGGTAGGCACTTGGCCGAACTGGGTGATCAACATCTTGGTCATTGTTTTATTTTGCTGCACAAGATCTGCTTGTACAAGAGTGTGCTATAGCAACTGCTTGTACACAAATTTGCATCTTAGAGACTCTGCAAAGATTTCATAGTTCATAGATGCCAGAGAACAGGGGAAGTAGTGTCACTGTGTAGAAAATCTTCAGAAGTGTTAAAGGGACAACAAATCAGAGAAGGCGATTCATAAAGAAAAGAAGCACTGACAGTTCATCTATAGTCGCAAAAAGGGGTCAAACCCCATGGAAGGACAAATGCCAAAAGCGTTGGGTGGTGGTAAGAAAGAACAACGCTATGAAAGAACAGCTCACCAATGCCCCCATTGAAGCAGGAGCCAAAGAACAGAATCATGAGCTGAAGATTATTTTTCCAGAAAAGACAGCTGAACAGAGTGCTGAATCACTCTCTGGTGACTAGAAGCTGTAACTTTTGAACGTTGTCTGGAGCGAAGGGTGCCCACTCAGGAGACGACACGTGCTCGATTTAAAAAAAATCGGAAAGAGAAGAAAGAGAAAGAAAGGGGGAAATACAAGTTAACTATTTTTTCTCTAACCTAGGGCTTGAAATCGTCTCAGGTGCCAACCTCCAACAACGGTCGTTCTTCAACACTCAGCCAAAATGGTTCGAAAAGAGGCTGGAAGGCTGACAGCAGCAAGGGCGGCACCCGAAAACGGAAGAGAAGTAGTGTGCCCGTGTACAAGACCTCTGCAATCGATAGAAGCTCATCTCCTTGCACCAGTACACATGAAGAGGTTCCGCGACTCACCTAGACCCCAACTGCCGACCAGTCCGAGGCAGGACCGTCATCCACAATGATGGAGGTCAATGTACCTGCTGGAGGAGAGATTTCCTTGACGGCTAGCCAGAGTGACGAAGAGAATGCTTCAGCAGAAGCTGGGTCTATCTCTGACTCTGAAGAAACATTACTTGAGCTCAGAACCAAGAAGGCCTTGGATAAGCTGGTTGTAGTGGTTCCCGCTCCTCCATCAGAAAAAGAAACATCAGCTGTTGGCAGCAGCAGCAGCAGTGAGCAAGAAAGGACATAAGAAGTGGAGCAAGCTTCTTCCAAAGGACCAATAAGCAAGGGAAAAGAGCCTCTGGTGGTTAGCTCTTCCACTGATGAGGAAATAGAATCAGAAGAGTCTGAGTCGGATGACTTCAAACTTGCACCAGTCCCCCGACCAAAGCCATCCAAAACGATGCCTGCCCCTCCACCAACCAAACCCAGTAAGGCAATGGTTGATCATCAGGGCATTTGGTTCCGGAACAAGAAAGTTGCTAAATTTTGGGAGTGATCAATCGAAGAACAGTAGTCCCAAAAAAGATACTGGAAGTTGGGAGATACCGAGTCCCAAAAGTAATCAATCTGCTAAGAGAGGAAAATTTGCTAAATTCTCATACCATTGCAAAGAGAAATAGTCTACATTTATTTAAGGAGTTTTTAGCAAATATTATTAGCGACTTTGGAGATGTAGACAGTTTATTAGACGGGGCTAGTTTTGTGAGGAGGTTGAGGGTAGTGATCACACCCACTGTGATCAAAAACTACCTGGGGATAAGTGAGATAGCCGGCCGTCCTGCTGAGGTGAGTCCAGACTCTCTAGCTATGATGCTCACTAGGAATCTGTGTAAAAACTGGATGGCACACAACTTGGGAGCGGCTGACTTGACAACTAAGTACTCTATTCTTTACTCTTTTGCTGTAAGAAATTAAATGCCAAACTCCCATAAAGGCAAGGTAAGCAGGGCTATGGGGCTACGATTATTAAGCATCGAGGAAAGAAAGGAAGTCAATCTGGGACAAATTGTCTTTGATCAGATATCTGCTCAAGCCAACAAGCCAAAATCCAACTTGTGTATTGGAATTTCGTCATTGATATATGAAATCATGATCAGCCAACACAAGGAACTGACAACTGCCTCTGAAGGCCTATCTGGTGCTCCACGAGTGTTTCTGCTCGACCACAAAGTCTTCGAAGGCAGACATTTGTGGATGTATATGAGGGAGAGCCAGGTCAAGTATTAGCTTCACAAGATCCAAAGAGTGCTGAAGCACCTCTTGATTCTCATGCTCCTACCGTATATGGTGCTGCGTGTAAGAGAATGATCAGTCATCTCAAATCAGAGCGAGCTCACCTAATAGTAGAGGCCAAGAAGAGTTCCATGCGGCCAGCATAGATTGACAGCCTCTAAGGAGGCCTTCAATATCCAGCGGCCAGCAGTTCAACCCCTACTCATCCACAAGATGGTATGAAGTTCTCGGCATTTGTGCCAAAAAGGGGGAGAAGATTGTAACACCTTGACATTTACTCTGACCTGACATTAACTTGGATCCTGCTCTTAGAACTATCGTACTTTTGGTGTTTAGCAAACCTAAGGCATTCTAAACTCAAATGTAATAATTAGAACAGTTATCTAGCATAGTTAAATAGTTGTGCCATAGATAGCTATGCCAAGTTTTTAATAGTGTTGATGTAGTATTGTTAGTTTTGTCAAAATATCAAGGGGGAGATTGTTGAGGTATGGCATGCCTTGACAAAACTGCACGAGATTGTGCTTCAACACTCTCTGAAGATTTGAAGCTGGAGCACAATCTGAAGAATGGGCAAGATATAGCAACTAAGAGCAAGCATCTGCTACAGCACTCTTTGGATCACATAAGCTAAGGCAAACTGGGCAAAAGGCACAAGACAGATTCTACTTCAGAATTCTTTGAAGATTTGAAGTTAAAGTAGAAAAACTGAGAAAGCTTGAAGATGCACGGGAAAGTCCAGAGGAGTGTTTCCATTGTCTCAGAGGTCCAAGTTGCATTGCAAATGTCCAGCAGAGGTCATCACTCCGGAGGAAGAAAAGCTTCAAAAGATAAAGATTCTAAGGTTCAAAATATGGAACAAAATCTTTAACAACCTTGCAAGAATCTAGGAGGAAGATTCTGATAATGATGGGATGGCCTACGGATCAAAAGGCAACGAGGATTCCCTCACGGGCAATCGATGAAGATATAAGAGCACGGCAGAGGCAGTGTCATTGATAGAGTTGAGAGACAGATGGAAGGAACCGAAGCAAAGAACACTCATAATCTGAGGTAAAAGCAGAGGGCTAAAGGTGGTGTGAGGCGCGTTGAAGTGATCTGAACTCGCTGAGTTTGATAAAGTCTTGATCCACAACATTCAACTGGAGCATGGCTAGTTGAAGGATCAAACAGGAGCTTCAAAGAATAGCTACGGACGAACTTGTCACAGGCTGTTGAAGACCCGAGCATATCTCCTTGATATTAGTAGGTGGCATTGATCAAAGGGGAGCAGATTATGAGTTGGTGAAACTCATAGAGAGACGGACTGATTGGCAGAGAGTGTTGGAGACGTCGTCTACAGAAGTTACAGCAACTCTGAAATAGAGTGTGCTGAAGCATTCCGTGTACTGCATATTGTAATAGGGTAGGTTAAGTCTGAGTGTCAGGTCTGTAGCTATTCATTATCGAAAGTGTGTAGGTAGCACGAAGAGAGTCTGTGTGATCAGATTGCTAGCTAGTCTAGAGGGTTAGATTGAGCGTAAGATTTTCTAGGTGAGAAGTGGAGGTTAGAGTTCTTTATACTTTGAACCGTGATAGTGAAGTCTTGAGGATCGGAGTATCCTCCCCAGACGTAGGCAAGTTTCCGAACTGGGTGAACAAATTCTTATGTCTTTCTTATTCGTCCGTAGAATAATTTCCTCAGAAAGATACAGAGAGTGCTAAAGCAGAAGCTATAACTCTAGAAGCTATAAATCGAGATTAGTAGCGCAGCAAAATTTCATATTTCTTTGATTTTAGCTTAGCAGCCTTCTTTGAGCGAGCTTCATGGATAGCTTCAGCATCCTCCATGTTCGGACTTGCTTTCACCTTCACCACTTGTTGAGGATATGGCATCCTTGATAAAATTGCTCAAGCGACTACTGAAGCACTCCTTGAAGATTGGTGGCTGGAGCACAATATGAAGATTGACAAAACAGTAACAAAGAACAAGAGACTGTTACAGTATTCTGTGAATCTCAAGAGCTAAGACAAACTGGGCAATAGCAATGAAGAGACAGAGTCTGCTTCAGCACTCCCTGTTTATCCAGAGTTAGAATAGAATTTCCGATCAACCAGGAGATGCACGGAGAGGCTCTGGCATGGTGCGGCAGGCATTGTAGAGGCTTAGGAAGGGAGTTGTGCAGACGTCATCCAGAACGTCAGCAGTGGGCAGAAGCTTTCAGAAAAGATAAAGCTTCAAAAATCTAAATTAGGCAATGGAATCTTTAACAACCTTGCAAGAATTCAGAAGAAGATTTTGTGCTACGCGAGTGGCAGAAGATCACAAGGCTGGTCGATACAAAAGGAATGCAGAGGCAGCATTCAGCGACAGACACACACACACATATAGAGAATTAGGAATTCAAAACACAAATTTCAAAGAATTATAAACCTCAATCAGACTCTCGGATCTTCCTGATTTCTTCTTTAAAAGATCTAGAATATATCTACCTCGTCATTCATGACCTGTGACACATGCTCTACCTCAGACTCTCCTTCATCCAACATGAGAGACAGACATCAGAATCTCTGCCTCTAGATGCTTTAACCAGTTCAACAAATCCTTCCGCATTGTTCCCGAACTGGTCAAGCCTTTCTAAACCTGACTAAGTGTCAATAACACATAGACCCAAGGCGAGTCTAAGTGTTTCAAACTGAGCATTATATAAGGCTTCAGTGAAAATATTTGCTAGTTGTCCATCGGTGGATACATGTTTCATAGTGATGATCTTCTTTTCAACCAACTCATGAATGTAAGCTTGTGTCAATGTGTTTGGTTCTGGAATGCTAAACAAGATTTTTCGAAATGTTGATTGCACTCAAGTTGTCACAGAATAGAGTCACCTCCCCCTATTTCAGACCATACTCTTCCAGCATCCGTTTCACACTTGCCAAGTGACTTTCTTTGGGGTTAGCCTGGTACCTAGCACATAGTCCAACAGCATAACAAGTGTCGGGTCGACTGGCAGTGAGATGGAGTAGGCTGCCGATCATCCTCTTGTACAAGTTCTGTTCCACACTTACTCCAAGTTCATCTTTTGTGATTTTCACGTGTGTGGCGGCAAGAGTGTGCTTATGGCTGGCATTTTCCAATCCGAACATCTTCACCAATTTCCTTGCATACTAGCGCTGTATCACAAATATTCCATCTGATTTCTGAGACATATGCTCATCTCACTCACCATACTCATCTGAATCTCACTCTGCATCTATTCAGCAAACTGATCCACCAAATTCTATGATCGAGAGCCAAATACTATGTCATCCACATAGATTTGCGCAATGATGAATTCCTTCTGAACGTGCTTCTCAAATAGAGTCTTGTCTACTCCCCCTCGCACATAACCATACTGAACTAGAAACACCGTGAGACGTTCATACCATGTTCTGGGCACCACTTTCAATCTGTACAAGGCCTTTATGAGACGATACACATGATTCGGGAGATGTGGATCTTCAATCCCTTTAGGTTGGGAAACATATACTTCTTCATTTAGCCATCCGTTGAGGAATGCACTTCTCACATCCATCTGAAACATTTTGAATTTAAGGTGACTAGCAAGTGCTAGCAGCGGTCTTATAGCCTATGTGTCCTTTACACGTTGCTATCTTAGAATTAGATGCATCACGGCTTCAACAGTATCTGATTTATGTCTGAGAAATACAAGCCTGGTGAAACGTGAAAAATCATCAACACAAACTAGAACATAGTTCTTACCCCCAATGCTTTCAGTTTGCATAGGACCAATCAAGTCTATGTGTAATAGTTCAAGAATTCTTGTTGTACAGATCTGATTAGTTCCAGGGTGAGCTGACCTTGTCTGTTATCCTATCTTGCATTCACCACACATCACATCAGTCTTTCCCTTTAATTCAGGTATTCCTCGCACTAGACCATGTTTAGATATCTGTCTTAGTGTCTTGAGATTCAAGTGTCCCAGCCGCTTGTGCCACAGAATTAGTTCATCCTGTTTAGACAGAAAAGAATGAGATGTGACAGACTATGTGTTAGAATTCAGCAAATAACAGTTATTTGATGAACGAGCTCCTCTCAAAACACACTTCCCTTCATTGTTGATGACCTGGCATGAATCTTTGGTGAATTTGACATTTAGCTTTCCATCGCACAATTGGCTTATGCTTAGTCGATTGGCTTGAAGACCTTCCACAAGGAGCACTTTGTTGATTGTAGGCATCCCTCGAAATGAAAGTGTACCTTGACCAATGACCCTTCCTTTTCCTCCATCACCGAATGTAACAAATCGTCCATCCAGGTTCTGTATATTGGTCAGATAGCTGGCTTCTCCAGTCATGTGGGCTGAACAACCACTTTCAAAGTACCACCTGTCCTTCTCATGGTGAGTAGATGAGTTGTATGCAATGTACCAATAATTGTTGTAGCCTTTTGAGACTGTTACGGATCTCTGTAAGCGATATTTTGCCAGAAACTTGGAGCACTTCCTCCGGATATCACCTTGAGTATTGCAAAAATGGCAGATATGCTACATTGTTAGCACAGTTAAGGTTTTTGGCTTGAACAAACACTGTCTTACCGTAAGTCTTTGGTTGCTCGTAGCCCAAACCAGGACTCCCATGATTTGTACGTTGAGCACCCAAGATAGAATCAAGTTTCTTTGTTCAATTGTTCATCATACCGACATACTTTCTTACCCTTAGCAGCTCTGTCACAGTCTCTGAGTGTTCCAATTTCTCTTTTTCAAGTTCTGATTGCATCAGTTTAACTAATTGAGACAGATCGTATTTCTCAGTCTTTTAGACTTACAACTTGCTTGCTCAGTTTGGAATTTACTTTGACTGCCTCCCCCCACTATTCGTACAAAGCCTTGTATTTCTCAGCTATTATTTCTTTGGTGATTTCTGTGTCACTATCACTTTCACTATAGTTGTCTGATTCTGAATTTTCCGGTTCTGTGCTGGTAGCCTATATCACAGTAGTAAGAGTCAAATAGTTGGATTCTTCAACTTTTGTTTCAGACTCCTCTGACTCAGCATCATCCCATCCAGCCACAATAGCCCTTTTCTTTTTCTTGAGAGTATTGGCGCATTCTGCTTGGATGTGTCCAAAGCCCTCACATTCACGGCATTAAATCCCTTTACTTTTTCCTTCCTTAAGCTTTTCAGTAGTTCTTATTTTTCTGAGTTTTCCATCTTGTCGATCTCTGATGTCTGTTCCAGATTTGTTTTCTGTTCAGACTGATGCTGCTTCAGTTTCCTCATGAATTTGTCAAAATTCTTTGCTAGTAAGACCATTTGCTCGGACATTTCTTCCTCATCTTTTCAATTGATTCTGATGTTTCTCTTTTGCGTGCAACTCTTCGAGATTTCTTTTCAAGTAATTCAGTATTCAATTCATTTCAAATGTTCGAAGAGATCCCATCAGAATGTCAAGTGACGCACGTCGTTGTGTGCGCCAAATTTGTATTTATATCTCCAAGCTTTTAGCTAGTGTAGCGGCAAGCAAGGGTCGAACCCAAGAGAACTGACTGTGAAGCGATTTCTTGTAAATACTGAACTAAAGGGGGTTTTGAGCAAGTCGATTACAAGAAAGAAAGTGAAAAGGTATGAATATCAATTAAGAAAAGTATTCAGTCCAGGGAATTTAGTAGTGACTGTTATCATCGGCTTCTAAAGATAGGGATTCTAATCAAACATGTGGTCATTCCGACAAAGGTAACAACCTAAAGTATCTCGACAAAGGTGATACTGAGCCTAGATTCTACTACTCATTTCCACGACAAAGCTTCGACAAGACTTAATAATCAGAATTGATGAGCGGATAGTTTCACGACAAAGTATACGCTAACCGTGCAATACAATTCATGCAATTTAAGATCCAGAACTTAGGATTGAATAGAAACATGCATTAAATCCAAGTCTCAAACATGAATGTCACTAACTAAAAATCCTAAACTGAAAGAGAAATTTAGCTACTCATAGTCATGACTGAAAAATACATTAAACTGAAAAGAATGAAAAACACTGTTCACGATCACTATTCATTGCCAGAATGCACTGTTCACACCGGAAAATATTGTTCACGTCGGAAAACACTATTCACGCCAACCTCCAAAATTCCGTTCGGTCGTCTCTTTCCAAACCTCTGTCGTCTTACTCTCCTCCCAAAACCCTAATTGAGATCGGGCTCTAAAAATAAATTTCAGGCCCGGGCCCGTTGCTGATGTCATCAAACACAAAGCGCGCTCCAAGAAGACATTAACGTGCGCGTCCGAAGAAGACATTAAGGTCCGGCGCGCGATGCTAACGTTGCCTGCTGGCGCATAACTTACTGAGATGCGCACCCATTGCCTTCAACGTCAATTTTCTCCCTAAAAACACTGTTTTGAGTCGCAAGTCTCTTTTCATGTATCTCAAACACCTGCAATGCAAATAACACGAAGAAGTAACTGTTCACATAAAAACATGTCGAAATAGTTGGGTTTAAACGGTTTAGCGAGTCGTATAAATACGCCCCATCATCAAGCCTTGTGTATCTCAGAAAAAAGAAATAATATATTTCTCTAGTTCGGCCATGGACGTAGCTTGATCACATTGATCAAGTGAACCACGTAAATCCTTGTGTTCGTTTTTATCTTCGCATCGAGCTTGATGATGCTGTGTGGCAGTCATTGACAAAAGCAGCACGAGTGAACAAGTTGCTGCTGTAGCAGTTCCTGGAGCACGGAGCTGTAGCAAAAGTTCAGCGCCTATTTCGGAGTGTGCACTCAACGGTCTGAATTGAAGAGCAGTGTTCTACCTGGAGTTTCTAAATAGTCAATGAAGAATATCCTAGAGAAGATTCCCGTGTCCAAGTAAAGATTTGTTTGTGGGAGATTTGATTTTCGTAATCAAATCTAATCTCCTAGAAACTAGGAAATAATGTTCCTTTAAGGAACTTCCAAAAAGCGGACACCTATGAAAGGCTGGGCGAGTATTTAAAGGAGGCTGAGCAGAGCGTCCAGGCATCGAAGTGAAGAGTGCAAACACCAGAGCATAGACTGAATATTTTGAAGAGTGATTGCGAGTGAGCCGTGCTTCGATCATCACCACGAGCAGAGCGTGAGCGCAGAGGAGAAGTAATTAAAGCGAAGAGTGATCAAGACTTGCAGAGTCCGGTCAGTACCTGATCTGTGAAGCCAATTCAGAGCAGCTGTTGCTTTTTGGTTGATCAAGGGAAGGCCGCAAAGCAATTGTCGAGTGGAGGTACTCGGACAATTGGTTGAAGGTTGTGACTCGCTAGTGAAAGGAGGTCACTGAGTGAGGGGGAGCATTCTAGAGTGTGTAACACTCGTGGAGAGGTTCGATCAGCTCAGTAGAAGGCTTGGAGCGATGCGGACAGGTTCTGCACCAGCTGAGTGCTACACCAGGTGCTACAGCAGACCTGTAGAGACTACGTGTTAATGAGAATAGGATGGGATTCGTTGAGTCAGTAGCGGTTCTAGATTAATACCAGTGTAGGTAGTTGTGACACAAGTCAGAGCCTGTTCTGATTGTAGTCGGAGTCCTAGCTAAGGTTGAGTAGCATAGGTTGCGTTTTGAGGAACCGTGTTGTACGAGAGAACCTTGAGCTTAGTGGATTAAAGGACTGAGTTCAGTCCTTCCAGAGGTAGGCACTTGGCCGAACTGGGTGAACAAACCGTTGTCTCAGATTTGTGCGTTCAAGAGTGTGTTGTAGCACTTGCTTGTACACAAATCTGCATGTCAGAGACGCTGCGGAAATTTCAGAGCTCAATACCTAACAAATGTGTCTGTTTTTTTGGGGTGATCCAATCCCATATGTAATGGACTCATAATAAATTATAAAATTTAATATACACAGAAGAAAGTTGAATCTAAAACACAAAAATTATAAAATGGAATCATTCATCAATCATATACCTTCGTGTGTTTCATAAACACTTTAATCAAATATTTTCACTTGACGCTCTTTGCGCTTACAAATACAACATGATCAAGCCTGATATGGCCAGAGCCAGCTGGGTCATGACGCCCCGGCTCGCAGATTTGAAAAAAGAGTTACTTGGCGAGCCAGGTGTAGTGCCTTTGTCGCTTGTGGTTGGGGCTGCAGTAGGTTCTGAAAATGGCCTCTCGTAGAAGAACTTTGCCCACTTGATTGACAGGTACAAGATCGGTGGAGTGCACCCTGATACTCACCTTCGTCTTAGTCCAGCCTGCACTGATCCTCACTATCATCAGTGAAATTCAACGTGTACAAGTTCCCGCCCTGCAAAGGTGCTGACAGGTCCTGTTAGACTCAAGTTCTTGAAATCAGCTAAGCTGCTGTAATAGTGTGGCAATGTGTAGAACAGGCACAACTACTTGAGCTGGTTAGGTTCGCAAGTAAGCAGTGGCGGATCCAGAGCTTCGACAGAGGGAGGTCACAAAAAAAAAAGTCATGACATAATTTAAATATCTATCGTTTATAAAACGATGCTTATAATTCATTTCGTGTTATACAAAAAAGGTCACAAACTCATTATGTATGACTACAAAATGAAACAATTTGTTTAACCAATAAATTTGAAGTACCTGGTAATATATATCAAATCTAAAGTGTAAAGTGTGCTTCATTTGTTATAGCATGACTCAAACGAAAGCGGCTTTGTACTTTATCTTTCATGTTAAGAATGATAATATCATTTTTGGCACAAAAACTATTTACACTTTCCAAAAGCTCATCCCGTCCATTCTCCCTCAATGCTAGCAATCTTGTTTTGGTGTTATGAATCAAACTTACGGACTCCAAAATATTTTGGTCTTTTTTTTGCAAGAGTTTTGACAAAATATTTGTCAACCCCAATACTAGCTTCATCAAGTGAGCAATGCAAACAAATGTAAAAATTTTGCAGCGCCTCTGAGTTGCTGATTGTGTACAAGCAGTTTCTATAGCAGATTCTTGTACACTCGGATCTTGTGCAGCAAGATGACACAATGAACAATGATTTGTTCACCCACTTCGGCCAACTGCCTTCGTCTAGGGAGGACTGTACTCCAGTCCTTAATCCACTAGTCTCAAAGGCCTCTCGTACAACACTGTTCGACTCAACGCAACCTATGCTACTCAATCTTAGCTAGTCAATCACAAAATCAGAACAGGTTCTGACTTGTGTCTCACACACCTGCACACTCGAATTAATTCAGAATAGCTACTCCTCTGATCCCACAGACTCAGCCTATTCTAATTAAATCAAAGTCTCCATAGGCTTGCTATAGCACATTCTGTAGCACAAAGGCTGGTGCATGTTCTGTCCGCGTCGCTCCAAAGCCTTCAGCTGAGCCGATCGAACACTTTCGCGAGCGCTGCACACTCTGAAACACTCCCCCTCATTCAATGACCTCCTGTCACTAGCAAGACCTAGCCTCCTGCAGATTGTCCGAGTTCCTCCACTCGACAACTCTGCCGCCGCCTGCCTTGATCAACCAACAAGCACGTCCTGCTCTGAATTGGTCTTCTCAGATCAGACTCTACAAGTCCTCTATCAGCCTTTGCTCCAACCACTCAGCTCCTGCTGTAGCAACTGCTTGTTCACTGAGCTTGTTCCCTCTGGCTGGATTTGCACAAGCTACTGTCTTCACACAGGCAGCTGCATCATCTTGCTCTCGATCTGCACGATACTCTACCAACTTGTTGCGATCCTGGCAGCAACCCTTCGTACGTTCTGTGGGCTACTCCAAGTTAATCGGCATGCTATTGACTCTGGGAATTGCATTTAGAAAGCTTTTGTTGCTCTTCTCTTCAATTCTGGGCAGCTTGTATTTCACACAGAAATCTACTATTTAGGATGCTCCAGCTCTCTGCTACATAGGTTGCTCTAGGAACGCCTTGTGCACTCTGCTTGTTCACTCTAGAACGCTCTGCACCAGTTGCTGTCTTCACATGCTTGCTGTAGCAGGCTCTTGTGCACCTTTTAGAAGTTTGTCAATGATGCCACATACCTTAACAATCTCCCCCTTGGCATGTTTGACAAAATCCAAGGACCCTTCTGATCTTAGGCAGTCCTCATCTCGTCTTCAGACTCCTTCTCTAGCAGCTTCCTCAGGATTCATCTCAAGTCAAGGACTCTGCTGTCTCAAGCTATCCCTAGCCTGTCTTCTAGCTTCTTTCTCAAGTGGTTTTTTCAGATAGCTTCTGCTGTCATTGGATGGTGTACCAACTTCTTGCTCGTTGTTGTTTTGTCAGTCTTTTGAAGAAGCTCCACCTTCAATCTTCGCGGGATGCTGTAACAACTTCTTCCGCTAGTTTTGTCAAGGATGCCATTACCTTAACAATCTCCCCCTTGGCATTTTTGACAAAACATGAGCATCTTCTGCAGGGTCTCCTCTTCTCCCTCTGGGGTCAACTGGTAAAACCTGCTAACACAATGCAAACAATAGAACACATCTTCTCCCCCTTTTTGTCACAAATGATAAAGGGGGAGCCTCAAGCTAAACTCAGCGAATAGGCCAACGCCTCTTCTCCATCAACCGAAGAAGGGGAACTCTTGATGTCTCAACATGTGTCTCTTCCAATGAGTTTGGGGGAATATCTAGTGGCTGCTTCTCCACCCATACTTGTACTGGTTTTTGAATCCACTGCTTCCGAGCTCTGTATTGTCCAGCAACTCTTTCTTTCCTTTCGGCATTGTTTCGATGTCTCACCTGATCTGTGCCAGTGTCCTTAGCAATCCTCATTCTCCAACTTGATGTCCCTTGATAGAGCCTATTTATACGCATTATTTGGATCATATCCCCGTGCTTGTTTGCATTATTTTATGTACAAGATTACTGGTTTCCAGTGTTTTTGTATTTCAGGGCAGAACAAGGGCCTAAGTCGGATACGCGCTAACAGGCAGCGTTTAGGACGCGCAGCACACAGCCTGCGGAGCTAGCGGCGCAAACAGAAGAAATGGCGAGAGACAGCACAGTTGCGCCGACCAATGCGCTAAGCAGTATGCCGTGCGCCAGGCGCAGAGTCCAGTATTTCCTAATCCTGAGATGACCAGATTTGGAAGTTGCCAAGGATGGACCTCTCGAGCAGTAAATAAAGGGGAGGAAGTCTAGGGTTTAAGAGAGACACACAGAGAGGCAACACCCCACATCAGAGGGCCACGAGAGAGCGAGAGAGCGGCAATCTAGAAAACACACGGACTTATTGAGAGGACTTGCGCCAGCCGACTGCGCCAGCCGAGAGACATACTGCACGCACTGTTTGCTGCTTGTTTCTCAGATACATTAGACCTTATTTTACTATTCTATGATGTTTATCACTAGCATGTCTAGCTAAACGCTTAGTATCGGTTGGACATGAATCTATGAGTATTTCCTTTGAGACTTGCGCTTAATGCATAGCTTGCTTGCTTATATTAATTCTGTGCACATTACTGGCAGCTTGTTGCATGAGTAGGGGAAGCCTTGAACCGCAATCTTACTCTTGTCACATGTTGTTGTTTGTTAAACTAGTTGAATAGCCTGACGGTGCCAACTAGGAGTAACGCGCTAGGATAGGCAATTACTACCTTGATCGGATTCGTAGTTGTTTAAGTCTAGTGTAAGAATTAATAGCACATGAACTTTGATCGGAACATGCGCACATGTTAGGAAGCCTTGATCGGACACTAACATTAGCAACTCGAACTATAGACATTTAGAGTCAATGATAAGGAATACACCCATAGAGGATTGTCTGCGCCGATACTTCTCATAGTCATAGTACTTAATCTCTACTGCCTGCGCACGTCTAGTGCAAGTTCCTGCGTTACCACTATTTACTCGCGCACTGCGCAACCCAATCACTCACCCCCCCAATCTTCGTAAGTGGAGGTCACTGTCTAGAACTGAACTACTTGCTCCCTGTGGAGATCGACCCTTACTTAACCGCTGTACTAGTGGAAGAGGAAGGAATTAATTTGACGCGCACAACGACGCGCGATCAAATTTTGGCGCCGTTGCCGGGGAGCAACACAGCTAAGTTCTAGTTAGTTTACGTTTTTCCCTTTTAGTAACTAGTTATTTCAGTTTGTTTTGTTTTCTCGTTGTTGTTTCTGACAGCGCGCAATCACCATCAGCCTGCGCAACCTTGAAACAGTTGCGCTGCGCAGATTCTAGTTGCGCTGCGCAGATTCTAGTTGCGCACTGACAGACGCAGCAGCATTAGTTATCTTTTAATTTCGTTTCCTTTGAGATTTAGAACAGGTCATGGAGGATAACAGTGTCGTTGGGGACAACTTAGGGGACAGAACCCCAGAGGAAGCAAGAGCACACAACCGCGCAGCCCTGTTCAGAGAGGAAGTGCAGCGCTAGGTTGAAGCAAGGATGGCCGCTGAATTGTACAATGCGCCACCCGCGCGACAAGCTGCGCGACGCAGAACGGTGCGCGAGATGTCAGCCCCACTCACAGTTAACCAGCCATGGTGCATCGTGCTTCCACCAGACGGTCATTTTGAGCTAAGGAGCTCGCTCATCCATCACATGCCCAAGTTCCACGGGATGAACAATGAAAATCCAGTCAAGCATGTGCGAGAATTCCTAGTCATATGCGAGAACATGAAGACCGAAGGAGAGAGCGATGAGGCGCTGAAAATGAAGGCATTCCCATTTTCGTTGTGTGACACAGCCAGACATTGGTTGATGAACTTACCAGCCGGATCAATTCACACATGGGAGCAGCTGCAGAAGAAGTTCCTGGATAAATTCTATCCCGCAGCAAAGATCGCGCTACTCAGGAGGGAACTGGCCGCGCCAAGACAGAGCGCAAGAGAGTCTCTGTCAGAGTATTACGAGCGTTTCAGGGAGCTAGAGGCCAACTGCTACAATCATGGCCTACCCCAGAATGTGCTGATAGAGAACTTCCTAAATGGATTGCTGCCCATGGAGTTAAGATTATTGAACGCATGCGCAGGAGGCGACATTTGCAACATGTACCCAGAGGACGCGTGGCAGCTGATAGAAGACTCTGCTGGTCAGGTACGACATCAGCTAACACTTGAAAATAGTCGTGCTCGTTCTGTGCATCAGGTAGAAACAAGCGCTGAGATCAAGGAAATGAAGGCCATGCTGAAGAAGTTGATGAGTGCGCAGAGCGCACAACCAGTTGCGCCAAAGGTATGCGAATTCTGCAGGTCCACCGAACACAAGACTGATGAATGTCCCACACTATTTGAGAAATCTGGAGATGTCAATGCTCTCGGAGGATGGGACAACAGAGGACCACCAAGGCAGAATCAGCCGCGTTTTGGACTGGCAGCAAATGGATTCAGATGGAAGGAGGAGAACAATTTCCAGAGGCAGTCCACAGATCAGCGCGCGCCACAGCAGACGCAACAAGCTGCGCCCTACAATCCACCGCATCGCCGCACTGACGCACCAGTGCATAACAACCAGCAACCAAGGCGATCTTTGGAAGATATCGTGGGGCAGCTAGCAGACACAGTACGCAAGAATGACGAGAAGTATGACAAGAGGTTCGAGTCCATTGAAAAGCAGCTATCACAGATCGCAACCACGGTATATGAGCTGAAAAAGAGCGATGGCAACCTGCCTTCGCAAGTGATTCAGAACCCCAAAGGAGGAGTCAATGCAGTGACACTGAGGACTGGGCGCACAATAGGAGCAGAACAGACCACGAAGGCGCCCGCGCAACCAGTTGCGCAAGTCCCGGATCCAGCAGAACAGAATGCGCAACCAGAGCAAGATGCGCAACCAGAAGTGCCAGCCACAAGCCAGCAGGGTGAAGCGCCAGGTATAACACAAATAAATGACAAGGGCACGAATCGTACTAATATACCTGCACCTTTCCCTGTGCAGGCACCCTCGGCTAGAAAGGAAGCGCTGGACAAAGAGCTATACGAGTTATTCAGCAAGGTGGAAATCAATATTCCCCTTATCGAAGCAGTTCGGCAGATTCCCAGGTACGCCAAGTTTTTAAAGGAGCTGTGCACAAACAAGAGAAGGAAAGGCGAATGCGCACAGGTAATGCTAAATGCGCAGGCCTCAGCGATCGTGCAACATAAGGTACCACCTAAGTGCCGAGACCCAGGTACGTTCACTATCCCTTGCACTTTAGGTAAGACCACAGTGAGCAACTGCATGATTGATTTAGGCGCGTCCATCAATTTGTTACCTTATTCCTTATATACGACATTGCGCCTTGGACCACTAAAGCCTGCAGGTCTCACTATTCAGCTAGCAGATCGGTCGTGCAAACAACCTGCAGGCATAATAGAGGATGTCCTTGTACGAGTAGGAGAGCTGGTGTTTCCAGCAGATTTTTATGTGCTGGAAATGGAGGGTGAATCAAGCACCAGCAGTGCGCAGATCCTATTGGGCAGACCTTTCCTTATGACCGCGCGCATGAAGATAGATGTGTGGAGGGGCACGCTCTCCATGGAGGTATATGGCGAAGAGATCCATTTCAATATATTCAAGGGGATGCAACACCCACACGAGGACGCCACAGTGCACGCGATGGACAGCATTGACGATTTAGTCTCAGATGCGCAATGTGCAAGCGCAGCAATAGAACCAGAGCCACTGGCACAGACAGAGTTGGAGGAGCAGGAAGACGAGGAGCTGAGCAGTGCTGAACCAGAACTCAAACAGATACATGATATAGTTCATATTTGCACTGCCAATAAAATCTTGCCCTCTATTGAACAGGCACCCAAGGTCGAGCTGAAGCAACTCCCAGAACACCTCAAATACATTTTCCTGGGAAATGAGGACACCCTGCCAGTAATCATAAAGAAAGGATTAGAAGAGGAGCAGGAAGTGCGTTTACAGCAGGTGCTGCGCAGGAACCAGCGCGCTATAGGATGGACACTGGCAGATCTGCGTGGAGTGAGCCCAGACGTGTGCATGCACAGAATACTATTAGAAGATGGTGCCAAACCATCCAGGGAGGCTCAGCGCAGATTGAACCCAAATATGATGGCGGTAGTGCAGAAGGAGATCTTAAAGTTGCTTGACGCAGGAGTCATTTACCCCATCTCGGATAGCAAATGGGTCAGTCCAGTGCACGTTGTGCCTAAGAAGGGAGGAATCACAGTGGAAGAAAATGCGCAGGGCGAGCTTGTTCCAAAGCGCATACAGACTGGATGGCGCATGTGCATCGACTACAGGAAGCTTAACGCAGTCACGCGGAAGGACCATTTCCCGCTACCGTTCATAGATCAGATGCTGGATCGATTAGCAGGTAAGCCTTATTTTTGTTTCTTGGACGGATATTCAGGGTACAACCAGATACCCATAGCTGCGGAGGATCAGGAGAAGACCACGTTCACCTGCCCGTTCGGTACATTTGCGTTTCGGTGCATGTCATTTGGGCTGTGCAACGCGCCAGGTACGTTCCAACGCCTTGTCATGAGCATTTTCTCTGATATGATTGGTATATGCATAGAAGTGTTCATGGATGACTTTACTGTATATGGAGGTACCTTTGATGCGTGTTTAACTCATCTAGATAAGGTCTTGGCGCGCTGCATTTCTAAGAACCTAGTGCTTAATTATGAAAAATGTCATTTCATGGTAACGCATGGTGTAGTGCTAGGACACATCATCTCAGAGGAGGGGATCAAGGTAGACAAGGCTAAGATAGACCTTATTTCTAATCTACCTTATGCCACTAGCGTGCGCGACGTGAAGTCATTCTTAGGACACGCTGGGTTTTACAGGCGTTTTATCAAAGACTTCTCTAAAATTTGTATTCCCCTGTCTAACCTCTTGCAAAAAGATGTGTGCTTCGATTTTACTGATGAGTGCAGGGCCGCATTTGATAAGCTTAAGGAGGCGCTGACCAGTGCGCCAGTGATGCGCGCACCAGACTGGAACCTGCCATTTGAACTGATGTGCGACGCAAGCGATTATGCAGTAGGTGCAGTCCTGGGGCAGCGAGTGGACAAGAAACCGCACGCCATCTATTATGCATCGCGCACACTGGACGCTGCGCAGAGGAACTACACCACCACGGAGAAGGAGCTTCTGGCAATTGTGTTTGCGCTAGAGAAGTTCCGTGCATACGTTCTAGGCGCCAGGGTCATCATATACACAGACCACGCAGCCATCTGTTACCTGATGTCCAAAAAGGAAACTAAGCCGCGCCTGATGTGCTGGGTGCTCCTACTGCAGGAATTCGACCTGGAGATCAAAGACAAGAAGGGCACGGAGAACACGGTTGCGGACCACCTGAGCAGGATCGTGAAGAAGGAGGAGCCAGGGCAGATCACTGAGACATTTCCCGACGAGCATCTGATGGCACTAACAGGTAAAGTACCATGGTATGCGCACATTGCGAATTACCTGGTCACAGGTACGTTCCCTCCGCATTTCAATAACACGCAGTGCATGAGATTGAAACATGAGTCCAAGCATTATCTTTGGGATGATCCCTATATGCTCAGAATAGGACCTGATCAGATGTTAAGGCGCTGCGTGCCTGACCATGAATTTAACTCTGTTTTGATGTTTTGTCATGCTCACGCATGTGGAGGACACTTTGGTCCCAAGCGCACCAGCAGGAAGGTCCTGGACTGTGGATTTTATTGGCCGCACCTGTTTAGAGACGCATATGACTATTGCAGGAATTGTGATAGGTGCCAGCGCACAGGAGGCATATCAGCGCGCAACAAGATGCCGCAGACGCCAATTCTAGTAGATGAAGTGTTTGATATATGGGGAATCGACTTCATGGGGCCATTTCCCCCGTCTGCCGGCTATGAATACATATTGGTCGCGGTGGATTATGTCTCCAAATGGGTCGAAGCTAAGGCCACACGGAAGGATGATGGTAAGACGGTCGCTGAGTTTCTGAAAACTAACATCTTTTGCAGGTACGGGGTGCCTAAGGCAATCATCAGCCACCAGGGGACGCACTTTTGCAACAGGATCGTGGCGCAAGTTTTCAAGCATTACGGAGTGCGCCACAAGACGTCCACCGCTTATCATCCTCAGACAAATGGACAGGCCGAGGTCTCCAACAGAGAGATCAAGCGCATCCTGGAGAAGACTGTGAGACCATCTCACAAGGATTGGAGCCAGCGCCTGGACGATGCGCTGTGGGCATACCGCACTGCGCATAAGACACCAATCGGGGCTTCACCGTTTCGGTTGGTCTATGAAAAAGCATGCCACCTGCCAGTAGAGCTAGAGCACAAAGCATATTGGGCCTTACGCATTTGCAACCTGAACCTGGATGAGGCTGGCAAGGAGCGCGCGTTTGAGCTTAGCGAGTTAGAAGAGCTGCGCCTGGATGCCTATGAGGGACTGCGCGATTACAAGGAGCGGACAAAGGCATTTCATGACAAGCATATCCTCAAATGCACTTTTGCGCCAGGAGACCAGGTATTATTATTCTCCTCACGCCTGAAGCTCATGCTTGGAAAGCTGCGCAGCAAATGGACTGGACCGTACACAGTCACCAAGGTCTTCCCCTATGGAACAATCGAATTAGAAAACGAGCACCGGCATCGTTTTCAGGTGAATGGACAGAGAGTCAAACGGTATCTCGCAGAACCTTGGGATGGTACAACGCGCGACATTGAGTTGGCAGAACCAGTAATAACAGATGCGCCAACTGCCGCGCCAGAGGCACCACCAGATGCACCAGAGGGAGAACTGGAGACTATTGCTCACATTTCTTCTTCCTCTTCATCTACCCTCGTTACTGCAGACTTCTCACATATTATCCATGCTGACTATCCTTCTCACCCTTTGCGCAGGACCAAGAAGAACACAACCCATGCACAAGCGCAGGATCACTCAGGAGCAAGAGTGGGGGAGGTCGCTGGCACACATTTGGGCACGTAACGAGGTACAGTCGAGCCAACGACGTTAAACAAAGGCACTTGTCGGGAGGTAACCCGACTCGTTTTACTTTTACATGTTTTATGTTCTTTATTTTGCTTGCATGCGTGTGCGCATCCTCCGTGCGCTCGAGCTTGAGTCGTGGGGACACGTCTCGGTTTAAGTGTGGGGGGGGGGGGGAGCGCTACACTTACATTTCGCGTTCTTTGAGCCTTATAGTGTAGCTTAGTTTTATTGAAGGAAACAGTAGCAGTAGTGCGCTTGTGTGCGGGTTGCGCGCACTGTTCAGCTTGTTTGCGCTATCCATATTGCGCCGTGCGCTATCAACTGTTTTTAGTATTTTTTTTCGTTTTTTCTGCTCCTGTTAGTTGGGAAATACAGGGGATGTGGAGTTGACAGAAACGCTCTAGAGAGGCGGTTAGTCGTTCGCGCTTCAGAGGAGAGGTATATGGTCGAGAGCGCGAGTGGAGGCCTGTGCTTCGCGACCTTCGGAACAAGAGAGCGCGCTCAGTTAGGCGCGCCAAAGGCGAAATACCCAAAGCGTGGCGAGGTGGGAAAACAGACCACCTTCCCTCTGGAAATTGAGCTAAGGAAGGCAGGCGCGGGTGTAAACGCGTGCGCCGACTTGCGCAGACAGACCATGAAGGGAGAGCGGGGCGTTGTTCCATAGCTGTTATCCGGAGGCCGAGACTGGAACCGTTCTGGGAAAGATAGGAACCATAGACGAAGCTGTACAAAAGAAAAAATGCCAGCAGATGATATGCGCTACAAAAGAATCAACATGCGCACAATAAGTACCAGCGAGCGCAAAAACCACAGAAAATCATCAAAAGGCTCAAGTTCCCAGGAAGTGCGCGGAAGAATCACGCTCGGGAAGAAGCTTGCGCTGTTTACCATATACCCGTTCTCGGAGTGAGAGCTGACAACCTGGAGCCTATGAAGAGCTATCTCCCAGCCATCCAAAATAATTTTCATCCCAGCTGAGAGGTAATGAATTGCGAAATCACTATACTTAAACTGTTGACAGCCGATGTGCGCAGGAGGAAGTGCAGCGCAAGGTGATCAGTAGTGCAGAACGCACCAGAGTGCAAGACTGTGCGCTAGACTCCAGAGAGGTAATGGTATCCGTGCTTGAGTGCTTGTTCGAGGACGAACAAGGGGCAAGTGTGGGGGGTTTGATAGAGCCTATTTACACGCATTATTTGGATCATATCCCTGTGCTTGTTTGCATTATTTTATGTACAAGATTACTAGTTTCCAGTGTTTTTGTATTTCAGGGCAGAACAAGGGCCTAAGTCGGATACGCGCTAACAGGCAGCGTTTAGGACGCGCAGCACACAGCCTGCGGAGCTAGCGGCGCAAACAGAAGAAATGGCGAGAGACAGCACAGTTGCGCCGACCAATGCGCTAAGCAGTATGCCGTGCGCCAGGCGCAGAGTCCAGTATTTCCTAATCCTGAGATGACCAGATTTGGAAGTTGCCAAGGATGGACCTCTCGAGCAGTATATAAAAGGGAGGAGGTCTAGGGTTTAAGAGAGACACACAGAGAGGCAACACCCCACATCAGAGGGCCACGAGAGAGCGAGAGAGCGGCAATCTGGAAAACACACGGACTTATTGAGAGGACTTGCGCCAGCCGACTGCGCCAGCCGAGAGACATACTGCACGCACTGTTTGCTGCTTGTTTCTCAGATACATTAGACCTTATTTTACTATTCTATGATGTTTATCACTAGCATGTCTAGCTAAACGCTTAGTATCGGTTGGACATGAATCTATGAGTATTTCCTTTGAGACTTGCGCTTAATGCATAGCTTGCTTGCTTATATTAATTCTGTGCACATTACTGGCAGCTTGTTGCATGAGTAGGGGAAGCCTTGAACCGCAATCTTACTCTTGTCACTTGTTGTTGTTTGTTAAACTAGTTGAATAGCCTGACGGTGCCAACTAGGAGTAACGCGCTAGGATAGGCAATTACTACCTTGATCGGATTCGTAGTTGTTTAAGTCTAGTGTAAGAATTAATAGCACATGAACTTTGATCGGAACATGCGCACATGTTAGGAAGCCTTGATCGGACACTAACATTAGCAACTCGAGCTATAGACATTTAGAGTCAATGATAAGGAATACACCCATAGAGGATTGTCTGCGCCGATACTTCTCATAGTCATAGTACTTAATCTCTACTGCCTGCGCACGTCTAGTGCAAGTTCCTGCGTTACCACTGTTTACTCGTGCACTGCGCAACCCAATCACTCACCCCCCCAATCTTCGTAAGTGTAGGTCACTGTCTAGAACTGAACTACTTGCTCCCTGTGGAGATCGACCCTTACTTAACCGCTGTACTAGTGGAAGAGGAAGGAATTAATTTGACGCGCACAACGACGCGCGATCATCCCTCCAGTGCATCTGAGATTTCTATGCACAACAGGACAGAGATGTTCCTTCCTCGGCTTGGATGGGCTGAAGGTCACCTGCGTGCCACATCTGATCCTTGGCTTCATCCGGCGTTGTCCATCTGTGGGTGGTCTCTGAGGTCTCCAATACTTGTTCAGGATCGGGCATCTCCTCTAAATGTGTTCCTTCTGATCACAAGAATAGGATCTGCGGCCATAGCTTCTGGCCTTCTTCTCAGCTACAGGTTGTTGACACAGAGGTTGCTGTAGCATTCTCTTGTTCATCCTTCTAGGCACCTTCTCCTGAGCTTGTTTCTGGGACAGGACTGGTTTCTCCACGGCATTCCCAGCATCTTCTGGCTCCGTAGCTTTGACAAATGCCATTATCCTAGTATTTTCTTCACCCGTGTATCCAAGACCAGAGTAGCCTCCTCCATATCTTTGGCATGCTAGAATATCTTCAAGAGAGCTTGAACCATTGTTAAGCATCTTTGCGGTCTTCCTGTAGAGGTTGAGCTCTTCCTTCTCTATAGCAAACTTCTCTTCTTACTGGGTAGCCTGATCCGTAAGAGAAGTGATCGTCTTCAGCAGCACCTCTCGTTCTTCTTACAGGTCTGTTACTTTGGCAGTCAATCCTTTTTGATCTCGATGACTTTCAGCCACTCTTCGTGCAACAGGGCAAAATTTCTTGCAATGGACTCCTCAGTGATTTCTTCATCATCACTACTTTCTGACTCTTCAACACCATGAACAATTTCTGACTTTGTTGAAACGGTGTTCTTCATATTAGTTGCACTTATCAGAGCAACCTTGCTCATTTCTTCAGAGTCTTCTTCATTGTCTTTGTCTCTCCAGTTTACAGTAGGAGTCTTGTTCCTTGCATGAGCCATCTAGAGGATCTCCCACGCTTGCTTGGCAATTTCACAGTCGGAAATCAGCCTGAAATTATTTATGTCAACAGTAGCAAATATCGCGTTCAAGGCTTTGGAGTTACTGGTTGCTACAACTTCTCCTTCAGTTGTCCATGTCTCCTCTGGTTTCTCCCGTGTAACTACTTTTTCGTCGATGGTCAGTGGGTCTGACCACCCAAACGCTACTGCTCTCCAAGCCTTCTCATCCATCGCCTTTAGGAAAGCCCTCAATCTCGCCTTCCAACAACTATAATTTCCTTCTTCCAGTAGGGGCGGCCGACTTGTGCATTGTCTCTCTTTCATCTTCGCTTCATGAATTCGGCAAGGCGCTCAGGATCTTCACTCTGTGTGTCGAGTTCCCGCTCTGATACCAATTGAAAATTTTGCGGCGCCTCTGAGTTGTAGACTGTGTACAAGCAGTTGCTATAGCAGATTCTTGTACACTCGGATCTTGTGCAGCAAGATGAAACAATGAACAGCGATTTGTTCACCCAGTTCGGCCAACTGCCTACCTACCTCTGGGGAGGACTATACTCTAGTCCTCAATCCACTAGTCTCAAAGGCCTCTTGTACAACACGGTTCGACTCAACGCAACCTATGCTACTCAACCTTAGCTAGTCAATCACACAATCAGAACAGGCTCTGACTTGTGTCTCACACACCTGCACACTCGAATTAATTCATAATAGCTACTCCTCTCATCTCACAGACTCAGCCTATTCTAATTAAATCAAAGTCTCCGTAGGCTTGCTATAGCACCTGCTGTAGCACACAGCTGGTGCACGTCCTGCTCTGAATTGTCTTCTCTGATCAAGCTCTGATCAGACTCTGCAAGTCCTCGATCAGCCTTTGCTCCAACCACTCAGCTGTGCGCTCACACTCTGCTCTCGGTGGTGATCCAATCTCTCCGCTCTAGCAGTCTATATATATCTTTCGGTATATTGCTCTATCTTTGTGCTTGGATTCTGTCTCGGATGGATACTTTGCTGCTCTTCCCAGCCTCCTTTAAATACGAACTCCATGCTCCATCAATATCAAATTTAAGAAGCCTTCCAAAAAGCTTTTCTAGATTTTTGCAAGTTTGTTGAGATTTGATTTCTTAAAAACCAACTTTAGAAATCTTATCTTTACCTTGGGCTTGCTGATTTGTCTGTTGCTGTTGGATTTCCTAAGTCCATTAAGAAACCTTCCAAAACTCCAAGCTCCATCAATATCAAATATATGAATATTCCTTAAAGATCTCAACAAGATCTTATCTCCTAATTCGTAGGAGATTAGATTTGTTTGGAGAAACAAATCTTTCCATAATCATATTCTCTATGAATATTTAGAAGCTCCTCCAAGATCTCAACAAGATCATATATGAGGTTCTTTGTGCGAATACTGCTGCTACAGCTCCTGCTATAGCAACTGCTTATTCACTGAGCTTGTTCACGCTGGCTGGATTTGCACAAGCTGCTATCTTCACACGGGCAGCTGCATCATCTTGCTCTCTATCTTCACGATACTCTACCAACCTATTACGATGGTGGCAGCAACCCTTCGTACGTTCTTTGGGCTACTCCAAGTTAATCGGCATGCTATTGACTCTGGGAATTGCATTTAGAAAGCTTCCGTTGCTCTTCTCTTCAATTCTGGACAGCTTGTATTTGACACAGAAATCTGCTATTTAGGATGCTCCAGCTCTCTACTACACAGGTTGCTGTAGCAACGCCTTATGCACTCTGCTTGTCCACTCTAGAACGCTGTGCACCAGCTGTTGTCTTCACATGCTTGCTGTAGCAGACTCTTGTGCATCTTGTAGAAGTTTGTCAATGATGCCACATATCTTAACAAAATGGATAACTCTCTAAGGGCTGCTCTACTGCGCAAAATGAAAACACGATTTGGGGATCTGTCAACTAGTTAATATGACGACTTCTGAGACGAATGAAAGGGATGAAGCAAGAAGGAGATTAGGGGAGGTGGCCGCTGGCATTGTGATTTGCTGATGCGGATTCAGGCTGTGATTTGGGGATGAGGATTGTCGGATTGAGGCTGCGGAGCTTTGAAGATTGATGGGGGGATTTATTAATATTAATAAATATATAAATCACAAAAAAAAATTTGTAAAAATTTGGGGGTCCCTCCCTGAATCCACCCTGCAAGCAAGGGTGTTTTTCTGTGAGGAAAAGGCTGAGTTCTTGGGAACAAAGATAGTGATACCTTCTTCAGTTTTCATGGCTTGGTTTTGGAAGGTGTCAATGACCTTGGTTTTCTCTAAGTAGCTGAGAAATGTGGAGGATGGACTGGCCATAGTCAGTAGTTCAGTAAGGTTTACAAAATCCGGTGCTAGTGATGGGGCAAGCGTTGGACTGCTCGTGGGAGGAGTAGTTTGTGCAAATGCAATGGGGCAACATACAACTGAACTGTCGAGCTAAGCACAAATAACACATTGAATCCCATCTTCTTGAACAAAAATGCGCTTAGTTTGGTTATTAAACAGATGCTCTGTGAATTCCTGCATCGATTGAGTACCTCATTTTTAGTAAGATCAATCTCTCCAATGAAACCAACTGAACAACTCAAATGTGAATAGGTGCTTGAAAACTACACTAGATCAAGAATCTCCATAGACCAATCAATTCCAAAAATTCCAATAAAGAATGACAATTTCTCAGAAACCCCAACTTGCGTACAATCCTTTAATGCACATAATCAATTAGTAGACAAAACCCAGATCTCAGATTTGGCTAATAACAACGAATGTTGGAAATTGAATGAAGTTTCAATTCTATGAATGATGAAACATGTAGTAAATTTTTTTGAGTAGAATTATAATATATTTAATGAAGTTTTCTAATGAAGCAAAACTTAAACAAGCATCATGATTGTTATATTAAATCAAATTACATCAATTTAATATAAAGTAAATGAAGTAACTAAATCAATTATCTAATCTATTTTATACATCGATTCAATTTAATCAATTTAATTTGATCCAATATAATCAAATCAATTTAACATAAATCAAGCCGGAATGAGTTGAGGATCGTTCGACGATTTCCTTAAAGCTTTATTGCCGTCCCACCGGGTGCTTGGAAATGGCAAGAGCTTCACAGGATACAGCAACTTGTGAGTATACCTCTTTGCACCACAAGGCAATACTCCGCCAAACGAAACTTGTGCTAGCAACTATCACCAATGAAATACTCAAAAGAGTATGTTGAAATCAAAGGGAAAAAAGCCGGCTATCAAGGCAGGATATGTTAGAAATGAAAGATGTTGTTGTGTGACTTGTGATCTCTCAAGCCGTCATTTGCGCCTTCTTTTATAGGGGAGGATGGGGTAGCCCATCATTATGGCATTGTGGGTGCCACAATGTTCTCTTGAAGATATCAAAATGAATGTTCCAAGAGAGCTATTGGTCTCATAATGAAGTTCCTTCATTTCACAAGATCAAATTAACTTTCGATGCTCTTGAAAAGATGAATAGATCTCTCATTAGTGCATAGCCATTATCAAGGCTAGCTAATCAAGTTTTTCATGCTATTGGAAAACTAATAGCCCACAAATATTATGACAATGTCATAATCAAGATAAGCCTTCATATCTTATGATGGAGTTTATTTATATGATCCATCGAGTTGTTTATTCACATTGTTTAGTTGCATTTTGCGTGTGATAGATTAATTCTTTGTAGTGTTTCGCATCGCAGGTGTACCAATACCGCTTTTGAGCTTTATGGCGTATTTGGAGCACTCTAGGCCTCACTCAATCACTCGGGGATCCAAAGGAGTAAAGACTTGATCGCGAGAGCATCGGCAGAGCCAAAATATCACCTGAGGTCATACTACTCGTACTGATCGTATGGATCGTTCTAGATATGGGCGATACTGGCGAGCCAGGAGGAGCCGAGGTCATACTGGTCGTAATGGTCGCACATGTCCGAATCCTAAGGCTCACATCCAGCAGTCTAGGATTTGCATCGATTAAAATAGAGAAGACGCATGATGCGCGCGTCGTTGTGCGCGTTCAAATTAATTCCTTCCTCTTCCACTTAGTACAGCGGTTAAGTCGGGGTCGAATCCACAGGGAGCAAGTAGATTAGCTTTAACTAGAATCCTGCACTTACGAAAACTGGGGGGTGTGAGTGATTGGGTTGCGCAATGCGCGAGTAAACAGTAGTAAACGCAGGAATTGCACTAGACGTGCGCAGGCAGTAGAGATTAAGTACTATGACTATGAAAAGCATCGGCGCAGACAATCCTCTATGAGTGTATTCCTTATCATCGACTCTAAACGTCTATAGTTCGGTTTACTGATGTTAGTGTCCCATCAAGGCTTCCTAACATGTGCGCATGTTCCGATCAAAGTTCATGAGCTATTAATTCTTAAGACTAGTCTAAGCAGCTACGAATCCTGTCACAGTAGCAACTGATTATCCTAGCGCGTTACTCCTAGTTGTCACCGTCAGGCTATTCAACTAGTTTAACAAATAACAAACAAGCAACAAGAGTAAGATTGCGGTTCAAGGCTTCCCCTACTCATGCAACTAGCTGTCAACATTGTGCACAGAACTAATATAAGCAAACAAACTATGCATTAAGCACAAGTCTCAAAGGAAATACTCATAGAATCATGCCCAACCGATACCAAGCGTTTAGCTAGACATGCTAGTAGTAAACATCATAGAAACAGTAAATAATATCTAAGGTATCATAGAAAACAGCAACTAGCAGGTGAGTGCAGGTTGCAGTGTCTAGGCTGGCGCAGTCGGCTAGCGCAGGTCCTCGCAGTAGCTCGTGTGTTTTTCTGTTCTGCCGCTCTCCTGTGTGCTGTGGTGTGTCTGGATGATATCAATGTCTCTTGTGTGTCCTTCAAACCCTAGCCTTCTTCTCTTTATATACTGCTCAAGAGGCTCATCCTTGGCAACTTCCAAATCTGGTGGTGTCAGGATTTGGAAACACCACTATCTGCGCATGGCGCACTACTCCTTGGTTAGCGCAATCGGTTAGCGCACCGTAGCTGATTCTGCCAACTCCTATCTGTTTGCGCTGCTAGCTCCGCAGGCTGTATGATGGGCTCCTTAAAAGCTGCCTGTTAGCACGTATCCGACTCAGGCCCTCGTTTTGCCCTGAAATACAAAAACACTAGAAACCAGTAATCTTGTACACAAAATAATGCAAACAAGCATAGGGTTAAGGTCTAAATAATGTGTATAAATAGGCTCTATCAAACCCCCCACACTTGCCCCTTGTTCGTCCCGAACAAGCACTCAAGCACGGATACAATTACCTCTCTGGAGTCTAGCGCACAGTCTTGCACTCTGGCGCGATCTGCACTACTGTTCACCTTGCGCTACTCTACCACCTGCGCACATCTGCCTTCAACAGTTCTAATATAATAATTTCGCAATTCGTTACCTCTCAGCTGGGATGAAGATTACTTTGGATGGCTGGGAGATAGCTCTTTATAGGCTCCGGGTTGTCAGCTCTCACTTCGAGGATGGGTATATGGTTACTAGCGCAGCTTCTTCCGGTGCGTGATTCTTCCGCGCACTTTCTGGGAACTCAAGCCTTTTTGATGATATTCTTGTGAACTTTGCGCAAGCTGGTACGTGTTTGTGCGCATGCTGATTCTTTTGTAGCGCATATCATCTGCTGGTGTTTTTTTCTTTTTGTACAGCTTAATCCAAGGTTCCTGTGTTTCCCAGAACGGTTCCAGTCTCGGCCTCCAGATAACAGCTATGGAACAACGCTCCGCTGTCCCTCCTTGATCTATCTGCGCAGGTCAGCGCACGCGTTTACACATGTGCCCGCCTTCCCTAGCTCGACTTCCAGAGGAAAGGTGGTCTATTTTCCCACCTCGCCACGCTATGGGTATTCGCCTTCGGCATCTGCGTGACTGAGCGCGCTTTCTTGTTCCGAAGGTTGCGAAGCACCGGCCTCCACTAGCGCTCTCGACCATATACCTCACCTTCGAAGCTCGAACGACTAACCGCCTCTCTAGAGCATTTCTGTCAACTCCACATCCCCTGTATATCCCAACTAACAGGAGCAGAAAAAACGATAAAAAAATACTAAAACAGTTGACAGCAGCGCATGCAATATGGATAGCGCAATACAAGCTGAAAAGTGTGCGCAACCCGCACACAAGCGCACCACTGCTACTGTTTCCTTCAACTAAACTAAGCTACACTACAAAGCTAAAAACGGGAAATGTAAAATGTAACGCTCCCCCCCCCCCACACTTAAACAGAGACGTGTCCCCACAACTCAAGCTCAAGCGCACAGAGAACGCGCACATGCATGCAAGCAAAAGAAAGAATATAAAAACAGATAGTCAACGCAGCGCACAATATAGCAAGGGGGCACAAAAATATTCAGCACAATATTCAGCAAAATATAGCAACAGTTTTCAAAAAGATAAGAAAAGAAAACCACCCGAAAGAAATGCGCGCCCCACTACAGCCCTAGATGTCCTCGGAGCTGGACTAAGCCGCTGATCCGTGCACTGAATTTGCGCACTGCTACGCGACTAAAAAAAAACTACAAGTCCTAAACTAGCTAAAAGACACTAGAAAAAACTAAAAGAAAAACGTGTAAAAGTAAAACGTATCGGGTTACCTCCCGACAAGTGCCTTTATTTAACGCAGTTGGCTCGACTGTACCTCGTTACTTGCGTGAAAGTGTACCAGCAACCTCCCCCACTCTTGCTCCTGAGTGACCCCGCGCTCGTGCATGTGTTGTGTTCTTCTTGGTCCTGCGCAAAGGATCGGAAGGGTGTTCAGCATGAGTAAAAGTATGTGATAAATCATAAGTAACGAGGGTAGGTAAAGAGGAAGAAGAAATATGCGCATTAGTTCCCAGTTCTCCCTCTGGCGCGTCTGGTGGTGACTCTGGAGCAGCAACCTGTGCATCTGCTATCTCAGGCTCCGCCAATTCAACTTCCCGCACTGTGCCATCCCAAGGTTCTCCTAAATACTTTTTGACTCTCTGCCCATTGACCTGAAAACAATGTCGGTGCTCGTTTTCTAACTCGATTGTTCCGTAGGGGAAAACCTTGGTAACCGTGTAAGGTCCTGTCCATTTGCTGCGTAGCTTCCCAGGCATGAGCTTTAGGCGCGAGGAGAATAATAATACCAAGTCTCCTGGCTCAAAAGTGCGTCTGAGGATATTTTTGTCATGAAATGCCTTTGTGCGCGCCTTGTAATCGCGCAGGCCCTCATATGCATCCAGGCGCAGCTCTTCCAATTCGCTCACCTCAAAAGCGCGCTCCTTACCGGCCTCGTCTAGGTTCAGGTTACAAACGCGCAATGCCCAGTATGCCTTGTGCTCCAACTCCACTGGCAGGTGGCACGCTTTTCCATAAACCAATCGAAACGGTGAAGTCCCAATTGGCATCTTATGCGCAGATCGGTATACCCATAGCGCATCGTCAAGGCACTGACTTCAGTCTTTGCGCGACGGTCTCACAGTTTTCTCCAGGATGCGCTTGATCTCTCTGTTGGAAACCTCGGCCTGTCCATTCGTCTGAGGATGGTAAGCGGTGGACGTCTTGTGGCGCACTCCATAATGCTTGAAAACCTGCGCCATTATCCTGTTGCAAAAGTGCGTCCCCTGGTCGCTAATGATTGCCTTAGGCACTCCGTACCTGCAAAATATGTTAGTCCTTAAAAAGTCAGCGACCGTCGTACCATCATCCTTCCGTGTAGCCTTGGCCTCAACCCATTTGGAGACATAATCTACCACGACCAATATATACTCGTATCCGGAAGATGGAGGAAATGGCCCCATGAAGTCAATCCCCCAAATGTCGAATACTTCATCCACGAGAATTGGCGTCTGCGGCATCTCATTGCGCGCTGATATGCCTCTTGTGCGCTGGCACCTGTCACAGTTCCTGCAGTAGTTATATGAGTCACTGAACAAGCGCGGCCAATAAAATCCGCAATCCAGGATCTTTCTGCTCGTGCGCTTTGGACCGAAGTGTCCTCCACATGCGTGCGCATGACAAAACATCAAAACAGAATTAATTTCATGGTCTGGCACGCAGCGTCTCAAGATCTGATCAGGTCCTATTCTGAGCATATACGGATCATCCCAAAGATAATTCTTGGACTCATGTTTCAATCTCATGCATTGGGTTTTAGTGAAATGAGGAGGAAACGTACCTGTGACCAGGTAATTCGCAATGTGCGCAACCATGGTACCTTACCTGTCAGCGCCGTCAGATGCTCGTCAGGGAACGTCTCCGTGATTTGCCCTGGCTCCTCCGCTTTCACGATCCTGCTCAAGTGGTCCGCGACTGTGTTCTCCGTGCCCTTCTTATCTTTGATTTCCAAGTCGAATTCCTGAAGTAGGAGCACCCAACGCATCAGGCGCGGCTTAGACTCCTTCTTGGACATTAGGTAACGGATTGCTTCGTGGTCTGTGTAGACGATGACTCTGGCGCCTAGAACATATGCACGGAACTTCTCCAGCGCAAACACAATTGCCAGAAGTTCCTTCTCCATGGTAGTGTAGTTCCTCTGCGCAGCGTCCAGTGTGCGCGATGCATAATAAATGGCGTGCGGCTTCTTGTCCACTCGCTGTCCCAGGACTGCACCTACTGCATAGTCGCTTGCGTCGCACATCAGTTCAAATGGCAGGTTCCAATCTGGCGCGCGCATCGCTGGCGCACTTGTCAGCGCCTCCTTCAGCTTATCAAATGCGGCCCTGCACTCATCAGTAAATTCCAAACACACATCCTTTGGCAAGAGGTTAGACAGGGGTATACAAATATTAGAAAAATCTTTTATGAAGCGCCTGTAAAACCCGGCATGCCCAAGGAATGATTTCACATCGCGCACGTTAGTGGTATAAGGCAGATTAGAAATAAGATCTATCTTGGCCTTATCTACCTTGATCCCCTCCTGCGAGATAATATGTCCTAGTACTACTCCATGTGATACCATGAAATGACATTTCTCATTATTGAGCACTAGGTTTTTCGAAATGCAGCGCGCTAGGACCTTATCAAGATGAGTTAAGCATGCGTCAAAGGTACCTCCGTGCACAGTAAAATCATCCATGAACACTTCTATGCATATACCAATCATATCAGAAAAATGCTCATGACTAGACGTTGGAACGTACCTGGCGCGTTACACAGCCCAAATGACATGCGCCGAAACGCAAACGTACCGAATGGGCAGGTAAATGTGGTCTTCTCTTGATCTTCCGCAGCTATGGGTATCTGATTGTACCCTGAATATCCGTCCAAGAAACAAAAGTAGGGCTTCCTCGCTAATCGATCTAGCATCTGATCCATGAAGGGTAGCGGGAAATGGTCCTTGCGCGTGACTGCGTTAAGCTTCCTGTAGTCGATGCACATGCGCCATCCAGTTTGTATGCGCTTGGGAACTAGCTCGCCCTGCGCATTCTCTTCTACTATGATTCCTCCCTTCTTTGGCACAACGTGCACTGGACTTACCCATTTGATGTCCGAAATAGGGTAAATGACTCCTGAGTCAAGCAACTTCAGGATCTCCTTCTTCACTACCTCCATCATATTCGGGTTCAATCTGTGCTGAGGCTCCCTGTATGGTTTGGCACCATCTTCCAATAGAATCCTATGCATGCATACGTCCGGGCTCACTCCGCGCAGGTCAGCAAGTGTCCATCCTATAGCGCGCTGGTTCCTGCGCAGCACCTGCTGTAGTTGCGCCTCCTGCTCCTCTTCTAATCCTTTCTTTATGATTACTGGCAGGGTGTCTTCATTTCCCAAGAATATGTATTTGAGGTGCTCTGGGAGCTGCTTCAGCTCGACCTTGGGTGTCTGTTCAATAAAGGGCAAGATTTTATTAGCAGCGCAGACATTAATTATATCATGTACCTGTCTGGATACTGGTTCAGCACTGCTCAGCTCCTCCTCTTGCGCCTCCAACTCTGCCTGTGCCAGTGTTATAGGTTCTTCTGCTACGCTTGCACATTGCGCATCTGCAACTAAGTCGTTTATGCTGTCCATTGCGTGCACTGTGGCGTCTTCATGAGGGTGCTGCATCCCTTTGAATATGTTAAAATGAATTTCCTCGCCATCAACCTCCATAGAGAGCGTACCCCTCCATACATCTATCTTTGTGCGCGCGGTCATCAGAAATGGTCTGCCCAGTAGGATCTGTGCACTGCCGTTGCTCGACTCACCCTCCATTTCTAGGACATAGAAATCTGCTGGGAACACCAGCTCTCCTACTCGAACCAGAACGTCCTCGATCATGCCCGTAGGTTGCTTGCACGACCGGTCTGCTAGCTGAATGGTGAGACCTGCAGGCTTTAGTGGTCCAAGGCGCAATGACGCATATAGGGAATAGGGTAGCACATTTATAGACGCCCCTAAGTCAATCATGCAATTGCTCACTGTGGTCTTACCTAAAGTGCATGGAATGGTGAACGTACCTGGGTCTTGGCATTTAGGTGGTACCTTATGTTGCACGATAGCTGAGGCCTGTGCATTTAGCATTACCTACGCGCACTCGCCCTTCCTCCTCTTGTTTGTGCACAGCTCCTTTAAAAACTTGGCGTACCTAGGGATCTGCCGGACTGCTTCAATAAGGGGAATGTTTATTTCCACCTTGCTGAATAACTCGTAGAGCTCCTTGTCAAGCGCTTCCTTCCTAGCCGATGGTGCCTGTACAGGGAAAGGTGCAGGTATGTTAGTACGATTCGTGCTCTTGTCTTTTAATTGTGTCATACCTGGCGCTTCGCCCTGCTGGCTTGTGGCTGGCGCTTCTGGTTGCGCGTCTTGCTCCGGTTGCGCATTCTGCTCTGTTGGATCTAGGACTTACGCAACTGGTGGCGCGGGTGCCTTCGTGGTCTGCTCTGTTCCTATCGTGCGCCCAGTCCTCAGTGTCATGGCGTTGACTCCTCCCTTAGGGTTCTGGATCACTTGCGAAGGCAGGTTGCCATCGCTCTTTTTCAGCTCATACACCATGGTAGCAATCTGTGATAGCTGCTTCTCAATGGACTCGAACCTCTTGTCATATTTCTCATCATTTTTGCGCACTGTGTCCGCTTGCTACCCCACGATATCTTCTAAGGATCGCCTTGGTTACTGGTTGTTTTGCGCTGGTGCGTCAGTGCGGCAATGCGGTGGATTGTATGGCGCAGCTTGTTGCGTCCGCTGTGGCGCGCGCTGATCCGTGGACTGCCTCTGGAAATTATTTTCCTCCTTCCATCTGAACCCATTTGCGGCTAGTCCAAAGCGCGGCTGATTCTGCCTCTGCGGTCCTCTATTATCCCATCCTCTAAGAGCATTGACATCTTCTGATTCCTCGAAAAGCGTGGGACATGCATCGGTTTTGTGCTCAGTGGACGTGCAAAACTCGCATACCTTTGGCGCAACTGGTTGTGCGCCTTGTGCACTCATCAACTTTTGCAGCATGGCCTTCATTTCCTTGATCTCAGCGCTTGTTTCTACCTGATGCACAGAATGAGCACGACTATTTTCAAGTGTTAGCTGATGTCTTACCTGCCCAGCAGAGTCTTCTATCAGCTGCCACGCGTCCTCTGGGTATATGTTGCAAATGTCGCCTCCTGCGGATGCATTCAATAATCTCAGCTCCATGGGCAACAATCCATTCAGGAAATTTTCTATCAGCACATTCTGGGGTAGGCCGTGATTGTAGCAGTTGGCCTCCAGCTCCCTGAAACGCTCGTAATACTCTGACAGCGACTCTCCTGCGCCCTGCCTAGGTGTGGCCAGCTCCCTCCTGAGTAGCGCGATCTTTGCTGCGGGATAAAATTTGTCCAGGAACTTCTTCTGCAACTGCTCCCATGTGTGAATTGATCTTGCTGGTAAGTTCATCAGCCAATGCCTGGCCGTGTCACACAATGAAAATGGGAACGCTTTCATCTTCAGCGCTTCGTCGCTTTCCCCTTCGGCCTTCATGTTCTCGCAGATGACTAGGAATTCTCACACATGCTTGACTGGGTTCTCGTTGTTCATCCCGTGGAACTTGGGCATGTGATGAATGAGCGAGCTCCTGAGTTCAAAATGACCGTCTGGTGGAAGCACTAGGCACCATGGCTGGTTAACCGTGATTGGGGCTGACATCTCGCGCACTGTTCTGCGTCGCGCGGCTTGTCGCGCGGGTGGCGCATTATACACTTCAGCGGTCATCCTTGCTTCAACCTCGCGCTGCACTTCCTCTCTGAAAAGGGCTGCGCGGTTATGTGCCCTCGCTTCCTCTGGAGTTCTGTCCCCTAAATTATCTCCAACGACACTGTTATCCTCCATGACCTGTTCTAAATCTTCAAAGGAAAGAAATTAAAAGAAAACTAAGCTGTTGTGTCTATCAGTGCGCAACTAGAATCTGCGCAGCGTAATTGTTTCAGGGTTGCGCAGGCTGATGTTGATTGCGCGCTGTCAGAAACAACAACGAAAATAAAGCAAACAGAAATAACTAACTATTATAAAAGAAAACTTAAGCTAATTAAGGCTTATCTGTGTTGCTCCTCGGCAACGGCGCCAAAATTTGATGCGCGCGTCGTTGTGCGGGTTCAAATTAATTCCTTCCTCTTCCACTTAGTACAGCGGTTAAGTCGGGGTCGAATCCACAGGGAGCAAGTAGATTAGCTTTAACTAGAATCCTGCACTTACGAAAACTGGGGGGTGTGAGTGATTGGGTTGCGCAATGCGCGAGTAAACAGTAGTAAACGCAGGAATTGCACTAGACGTGCGCAAGCAGTAGAGATTAAGTACTATGACTATGAAAAGTATCGGCGCAGACAATTCTCTATGACTGTATTCCTTATCATCGACTCTAAACGTCTATAGTTCGGTTTACTGATGTTAGTGTCCCATCAAGGCTTCCTAACATGTGCGCATGTTCCGATCAAAGTTCATGAGCTATTAATTCTTAAGACTAGTCTAAGCAGCTACGAATCCTGTCACAGTAGCAACTGATTATCCTAGCGCGTTACTCCTAGTTGTCACCGTCAGGCTATTCAACTAGTTTAACAAATAACAAACAAGCAACAAGAGTAAGATTGCGGTTCAAGGCTTCCCCTACTCATGCAACTAGCTATCAACATTGTGCACATAACTCATATAAGCAAACAAACTATGCATTAAGCGCTTCTCAAAGGAAATACTCATAGAATCATGCCCAACCGATACCAAGCGTTTAGCTAGACATGCTAGTAGTAAACATCATAGAAACAGTAAATAATATCTAAGGTATCACAGAAAACAGCAACTAGCAGGTGCGTGCAGGTTGCAGTGTCTCGGCTGGCGCAGTCGGCTAGCGCAGGTCCTCGCAGTAGCTCGTGTGTTTTTCTGTTCTGCCGCTCTCCTGTGTGCTGTGGTGTGTCTGGATGATATCAATGTCTCTTGTGTGTCCTTCAAACCCTAGCCTTCTTCTCTTTATATACTGCTCAAGAGGCTCATCCTTGGCAACTTCCAAATCTGGTGGTGTCAGGATTTGGAAACACCACTATCTGCGCATGGCGCACTACTCCTTGGTTAGCGCAATCGGTTAGCGCACCGTAGCTGATTCTGCCAACTCCTATCTGTTTGCGCTGCTAGCTCCGCAGGCTGTATGATGCGCTCCTTAAAAGGTGCCTGTTAGCGCGTATCCGACTCAGGCCCTCGTTTTGCCCTGAAATACAAAAACACTGGAAACCAGTAATCTTGTACACAAAATAATGCAAACAAGCATAGGGTTAAGGTCTAAATAATGTGTATAAATAGGCTCTATCAACGCAATTAAATAGCGACATACTTTAGAGACCGACGATCGGAGACGAGAAGCCAGCAGCATTGCGGAACAATTTTAGTATTTTTCCGAACTCTTTATCTTCATTATTATTAAATGGATTATGGTAGCTAAACCCTAACTCAGTCTGGGGATTTGTATTGCGAACGTATGGTTTGAAATCTTATGTTTCATAATTCGATTGAGTGAGTTACTGTTCTTCATATGAATTGCATGCTTTGATCACTCGATTTAGCATAGTTTAGCGGTGAAACTGAATTGGTGTCTATTGCGTGATATTTGATTGAATTGCCCTATTAGAGAAGCCTAGCGGTAGAACTAACTTGGTATTGTTAATCAAGTAATTGTTAACCTATTCGAGAACTTAGCGATTAAGAGTAGGTAGAACGTTGGACTCGACATTGCCCTAGCTGGATTGTTAGACTAGGAACAATAGTTTTACTAGTTGATGCATGTATGATCAATGATTACCAGTTGCAATGCATATTCCTGAACGGATTCTTTCTGAAATTTAATAAACAACATTCTTCTTGCAACCCCTTTTTGTGTGACAATTTGTGAAACTTTAGACTATTTGCTCTCTTTTGGGTTCGACTCTGCTTATCATGCCATCATCTTACAAGGAAAGCAAATAAGGCTTTTCACTTGACCTATGTAAATAACTGATTTTGTCCCTTTCATTAATGGGAATCAAATTAAATACTTCATATTAAGATATAAAACATACTCAATGTTGATTATAAAATATGGTCACCCCACATTTTCTTCACACTTACACCAATTTTTTTTCCAACAAACAGTATTCAGTTAATTTTGACCAAAAATGTAAGCATAAGCAGAAGCAGATCTGGAGCAAGTATTATTAAAGAGGACTAGATTAATTGCTAGCTCCATGGAGCATATATGATTAATGGGCACCGATCAATGAAGTGGTTTTAGAGAATGAGACTGACCTGTAGGAGAGAGAGGAACTCAGAGATGGGGAAAGCTGGTGAATGCAATGAAGAGATGTTGGAAAATTTTATAATTATACTTTGTGTGGACTGCTTGCTGGACTTGGCAACATTTATAAGAAAGTACAAACATGAAACTATAAAAATTTACTGTAAATTTGAACTACATCATAAATTGTATATACTGATTCTGTTTCAGGATCTGCACTGTAAATGTACCCTATTCCGGCATATATACTAAAACTAGTTTCATTGAGCTGACTTTTGCATATTGATAAAATACTCGAGTTTAGTTAGGAATATCATTCCATCTTATAAATAGCAATAAAACTGAAATTGATAGTTAGTTAGAGTACATATGATCTATTCAATGTGACAAAGACAAATGATAAAACGAGTTGAGTACAAGTATTTGCACTGGCGTTGCCATTTTAGAATGCTGATATGATGTTTTATTGTCATTGCGGTTGGGAAAAGAAAAAAAAAAAAAACATGATGTTGCTGATTCCAAATCTCAGTAGGCCATAGGTTTGCTGTTTTGGTACTCGGGCTGAAATTATTATATAAAGTGAGCTTATGTGCCCATCCATCCCAATTTGCTTCATTTGGAAGAAGGAAATGAACAAATCTCAGTGACTATCAAACAACCAGAAACTCATCTTTTATACTAAATAATACCAGTTGATTTCTATTGAAAAATCAAGAGGTGAGATATACAATATATAAACTACATACTCTGCGATAAAATACGGCAACTCTGCACTCCTCCTTTATTAATAACTTCAGGATACAAATTGCTGTATGTATCTATAAATCCTGCTCGAGTTATACTGTGCACCAATCAAAATATCCAACAATATTTATCATAATATAGCTAAGGAGGCAACATATGCTGCTAATGTTCAAATGGGAATGAAGAACATCTTAAACTAATGTAAACTGGAGAACTATAACCACTATATTTTTTTTGCTTGTAGAGACATTTCTGATTCCATTTCTTTAAGTAGAGGCCCAATCCTTCCGAATGTCGAATGTGTAATTAATTTCCAAGTAACATTTGTTGTCGTCATCGAGGAACTGCATAAGGCACACCCAAAACAATTAAAACCAATTATTAGTGATTCAAGGTTGTAAACAAGAGATTATTTCAGTTGTCACACTCTTGGCCCATTTTGTGATGTTTTTCGAGTGCTTAATTGACACAAGAATGTAAACTAGCACCAGTTGCAACACATATTGTGAAAGAAAAAAGATCATTCGGATGACTAATAGTTGCAATGAAAATGAATCTGTTTAATATAGACTTGCTAACTACCCAGGACTAGCTGTGCATTGTTTGACATATAAACTTGGAGCTTTTTATCAAAATAGTTTTGTGCAGCGGAATTAATTAATCTCTGCAATCAGGACATGCAATCTAGCCAGAAAACACAAATGTTTATAAATCTAGTCATTTACTAATTTTTCTGTGCCTCAAAGAATAGAAAGAAGAAAAGAAACCCCTAGTTGCAATGGAAACATGACAGGAGCAGTCAAGATTGAGAGACATATAGTTAAAGTGCCTACTAACGAAAATACAAAATATATTCGCCTATACAGTAAGAAAATAATGGCAATGAAGTTGTAAAACGTTACGATCTGGTTGTTATTCATGCATAATGAGGGCAACGAACCAACAATGACCAAACAGAAAAAATATATGGGCAAAAAATTGATGAGAAACTTTTTACCTTTGATCTAGCAGAATAAGATCCTCTAGCAAAAATTCCAGAAGGGGTCGTATCTTCAGACATCTGATGAGTGTAAGGCTCTACCTGAGGGCTAAAGGTTCCGATCATCTCCTTTGCGCTGTCAACTGAATATAAGAACATGCAGTCAGGCAGATTAATAACTTAATTTTTATTAAATCCTTTTTTGTCAGCTTATTGACAAGGTACTCACCCTTCACACCGGTTTTCCAAACAGTGTTGGTGTACTTGAGACCAGAAACAATATTGTTGCTGACTAGGAATGAAAATTTCAAACTGTAGCGGCTACCTTCCTTCAAAGTAAACCACGAACCTTTTGGGTTCCCATTTTCAGGAATAGGGAGAACTATATCATCTCTACCTGGGGAGACAATTGAGAGACTGGTGAATTTGACTTCTGGATCCAATGACTCTGCAAACAAACAAAACGAACAATGTCATAAATAACTTCCAAACCGAAAGGTCATGCAACTCAAACAACACAACAAAGCTCTTTCAGCTTAAAACACTTTTGTTTCATCTAGATTTTATAACCCATGGCAGAAGGTGAACAAAAACCTCTCAGGGAGTTCCATAAATACTCTCATGCTAAAAAGAGATTTAGATAGGTTGATGAAAGATGAAACACAGCTCTCAAAGCCTTTTTTTTTTTTCTGTTTTTTTTTTTTGCACCTTAACAGCGAACAGTTTGAGACAGTGTTCCTACGTCCTAGAAAAGTAACAGATGAGCACGTTGTCAGATCCAGGTGCAAAATAATTCAAAATGAAGAACCAATCGAAATTACCTCCAACATTCTCCAAATCCACAGCCCCAAGCAACTGTTCCTTCCACCTTCTCAGGCTCTCATCATCCTATAATATTCAAAAGAAGCCAAAAGCAATGACAACCAAACCAAAGAACAATCACTAAACCAGCACACACAACAAACTTGCAAAATCAAAGGGACAAGCCTTATCCTTCTCAAGCTGCTCTTTGAGAGTGCGCTGAGGACCCAGTTCCAACTTGCTTTCCAAGTCTTCTTCATCATCATCCTCACCCTCAGTTGTGTAGAGTGAATTCTCACTAGGCGTTCTGCCAATTCTTGAAACAGTTTCTTCCCCTTCATGTTTCCAGCCTGTCTCACTTTTCTCCCCGATCTCATTCTGGTCATCATTACCCATGTCTTCCAAAATCCCCCAAGAAAACCAAAGATGATATCAATTCATCATCAAATAAAAGATACAAACTTTTTCAGAATTCAACACCACCCAAATAAGACCCCAAAGGAGAAAAACACAAAAGATCCCAACTTTGGCAAAAACGAAAAAGATCGACAGTGTTGATTTTGAGTACCCGAATACTGAAGATTGACCTTGAAACCAGCAAAGAGGGACCACAAGGACAGAGACCCAGAACGCGCAAAAGGGACAAAAGTAAGTCTAGAATTGAGGGTTGAGTTTTCTTTGGATGTTATGAGTTTGATAGAGAATGTGGGACGAGTGCGAGAAGCTGTTGATTGATGCTGGGGATGGGTTTGATCTGGGGGGAAATGTAGTGGGGGTATGAATTGTCGAGAGATTGTGTGGTGATGCGATACGTTTGATTTGAGGAGAGAATATTAAGGGGTTGCAAGCTTATGGCCACTGTTTCACACTCGACGATTTTTGTAGGCTCAAAATAGAATTGAAAGTTTCCGATGTTTTTTTCCGAATGAGCAACACCACGCAGCCTATGCCTACCTACGAATATGTTGTGGTTAAACATTCAAATTAATTCAATTCAATTGATTTCAATTCTTTCAATCCAGTGATAGATGCATTTTCATGATCTTCTGCCATTTATCAATTCAATTGATTTCAATTCTTTCAATCCAGTGACAGATGCATTTTCATGATGTTCTGCCATTTAAGCAAACATTTTACATTCATACAGACTTGAGGAACATCAACATTTTTTATATCTCACTTAACTGGTGATGCTATCTACTCAGCTCATATAATTTTAATTTAACTCAAATCCAGTGCAACTAAATATATAATTCCAAATTTAGCTGGAAAGAACACATTTTATAACTTCATAATGTGTTGGGAAATGGTGTTAAGAAAGTAAAGTATACGGTGGTTCGACCCATTTTGTGAGTCAAATGTGAGGTGGAGTACATCTCGTATTGAATTGAATTAATCATAGTTATCCTAACCCCAACAAGCAGCAATCCACTTAGTAACGACCGGTCAATGAAGTACGAACTTGCAAGACTCCCTCTTCATGTTTTTCTACCACCGACTCGTCTGGATGTGCACTGAGCTCCCCTCAGTATAGAGCTCCATCTCTATTGGCTTGTCGCAACAGCTTCATTCTCCCGAACAACTGCACGTCAGCTAATCGTCCTCCCGAATAGCTAGACAGTTCTATTTTGCAACAGGATATGTCAAGCGTATTGCTTCAGCAGATACTTCTGGTTCTCATACTTGAGTGATACCTTTGCTCCAATCTCCGATGGGTGCACTCAATCACTCAATCTTGTCCTCTCTTGTATATTGCTATAATGCAAAAGAGAGCTACTTGAATGTTCAATCTTTTTCGTCATGCTCTTCAACTTCGTTCACCCTTCTTTTAAAGCCCTCGCCAATCTCTTTAAGGATTTCAATAATATTCAATTTGAATATTTGTTGATCTTATCTTGTTGCCAAACCAAGAGTTAGCATATCGAAGATGACGTTGAAGAATAATCTGCGTAGCCAAGACTCTGAGGATCTCAGGGCCCTTGATTCTCGAGATCCGCTGTTGATTCTCGGAATCTATTGATTCCCGAGAATATCCACCTTTGGTTCACAGCCAGCTTGTACTTCAGCACTTGCTATAACATCTTGTGTTGCATCTCCTGACCTCAGTGATGCAGGTATATCTTTTGGCTATTCTATGCATATTTTTCTAACTCACTTGAACAACTCTTTGCCCAAAAACATGCCGTACATAAATATGGGATTAACAATCTCTCCTTTGGCAGGTTTTGGCAAAATACATTACTTCTATGCTATCGTAGTTGTCCAAGTTTGATGCACAAAAGGAAACTACTACTCCCCCAAAATCCCCAGAATATTCTCCCCCTATGTTGCCATAAACTCGGCTAGGGAATAGAGGTGCAAATATTTTAACAGAATGCTCGAAAAAACTAGAGTTCAACAAAGTTCTCCAAATGATGAGGGTTCAGATATTACCAGCTTCATCGTCTTCAGGTGCAAGTTGATGATGATAACGAGGTCAATGAGCATCTGGACAATCTTTCTGATGCGGCGGTTTTGGCTTTCAACAGACTCAGTCAGCGCTGCTCTCTCAGCCTCCAGGAGATCTATCATTTGTCCCACCATACTTTTTCCAATAACAGCAAATGTCGAGCTGGCCTCCTCAGCAATGGCTCCAACGGGCACTGGAGTCTGACGTTCACCAGTGGGCAGGGGAATGTCCAGAACATGCTTTCCCTTAAATAGCATCTGATCGCTCACAAGGACTTCTGGGCTACTAGAAAGCTTTGCTCCGCCTTTCATTAACTCTGGACACTGACCAATAGCCAATTCATAGATTAATGAGGGAAAACCAAAATTTAAGTTTACCCCTTTGAAGATGGCGTGCTCCGCTATCTGGTCAAAGATCACCTTCCCAAGGCTGACATTCTTCTCATCACAATAGCCTCTTGAAGCAAAGCGTAACCCTTGCTGATCTTGGTGACATTGATAGAAGTCCACCAGTTGTGCTGACTCACAGCATGGACCACAGCGTGCTTTACAGATAGCACTCCAGAAGTCAGATCTGCAGACCATGCAGACAGTGATCCCCCTGTTAATTTCCTAGCCTAATGCATCCCAGTCAGCATTTTCTTCAAATTAAACTTCAACAGCCGCCTCAACATCTATGTCATAGAATTTATTAATGACCTCCAGTGTAATCTTGATCAGGCTCCCCCTGACCCACACCTGTCCATACTCATGTCTCGTCTCATCACCAAAATCTTTGCTCAGATTGGCTATCACTTCCCTCACTACAGCTTCATCAATCTCTTTGCTTTCCTTAACGAGTGATACAAGCCAGTTATTCTGAATAGTTCAATCATGTGCTTGGAAGAAAATCTATCTTCATTCAGCACCCTTTCAGACACCAAGCATCTTTTCATCACATTCTTCCAGCGATCTGCTCGTGGTTCGTCAACAAATCATACTTGATATCTCATCACACAAACAGGTTTTGATGGCTTTGGCCTCTTCCCCGTTGGGGTATCATCAATACTCTTCCCTTTTCTTTTCGGCCTGCTGGACTCAGCTTGGTCAACTCTTGTCGGAACAACACCTTCTACAGACACTGGCTGCTCAACACGAGGAACGTTCACAACTGAAACTTTTTCTTCTGACAGGGATAGGCTATCCTCGGATGTATTTTACTCAACATCAACTACTTCAGATGGTTCCTCCCCTTTGGATAATTCCTCACCAATGGTCTGTTCATCGGCTTTAGTACTAAAATCTTTGCAGCGTCTCTGAGATACAGATTTGTGTACAAGCAGTTGCTATAGCACACTCTTGTACAGGCAGATCTTGTGCAGCAAGATAAAACAATGACCAAGAAGTTGAGCACATAGTTCAGCCAAGTGCTGATGGAGCATATTTATACGCTCCATTGAGTTGTTTATTCCCATAATTTTATTACATTTTGTGTGAATCGATTACTCTTTTGTAGTGTTTTCGTATCGCAGGAATGTTTAAGATCGCATTGGAATTTATCGCATATTCGAAGCATTCATCCAAGATCAAGAAGTTCACAGCAGTCAAAGTCAACAACAGTCAACTCTACTGGTTCAATTAGAAATTAGAAGTGGTTCAATGTGGTTCATTCTGGTTCAACCCAAACCCAAAAACCCTAAACCTAAGACATGGACAAAAGAGGAAAAAGAAAAAGACACGCACGACACACGCACGGAGGCAAGAGGACTGACGGCAGTCGAGGAGAGGATTGAAGAGCTTGAGAGAGAAGTCGCCGGTTTTGTAACATGTATCATTACGGTTTCTTGTTGATCATTATTGAAGAATGAATGTGAGCATGCGTTGATGAACTGATTAGTGAGGACATCTCGGGTAAATTCAGTGTTGAGTTACTGGCATATTAGAATTGCTTTGGTGTCGCGAGTCTTGTTTTCGTTCTTTGTTCGGGACGAACAAGTTTAAGTGTGGGGTGGTTTGATGGGGCGTATTTATACGACTCGCTAAACCATTTAAACCCAACTATTTCGGCATGTTTTTATGTGAACAGTTACTTCTTAGTGTTGTTTGCATTTCAGGTGTTCGGAATACATGAAAAGAGACTTGCGGCTCAAAACGGTGTTTTTAGGGAGGAAATCGGCATTGACGGAAATGGGTGTGCAGTGCAGTGAGTCGCGCGCCAGCAGGCAACATTAGTGTCGCGCGCCGAACGTTAATGTATTCTCCAAGCGCGCGACATAATGTATTCATGGGGCGCGCTAACTTTATGATGACGTCAGCAACCGGGCCCGCGGCCCGAAATCAATTTTAGAGCCCGATCTCAATTAGGGTTTCGGAAGGTTGGGACGGCAGTTTTGGACGACACAGAAAAGTTTTGGGACGACGGAGGTTTGACGGAGGACGGACGGAATTTTGGAGATTGCGTGAACAGTGATTCCGACAGTGAACAGTACTTTCCGGCAGTGAACAATGTTTTCCGGCGGTGAATAGTAATTCCGAAACAGTTTTTGTTATTCTTTTCAGTTTAATGTATTTCACAGTTATGAATATGAGTAGCTAAACTTCTATTTCAGTTTAGGGTTTTCAATTAGTGACATTCATGTTTGAGACTTGGATTTAATGCATATTTCTATTCATTCGTAAGTTTTGGATCTTAATTTGCCTGAATTGTATTGCACGGTTAGCGTATACTTTGTCGTGAAACTATCCACTCATCAATTCTGATTATTAACTCTTGTCGAAACTTTGTCGTGGAAACAAGTAGTAGAATCTAGGCTTAGTATCACATTTGTCGGGATACTTTAGGTCATTACCTTTGTCGGAGTGACCACGCATTTGATTAGAATCGTATCTTTAGAAGTCGATGATAACAGTCACTATTAAATTCCCTGAGCTGAATACTTCTCTCGATTGACATTCACACTTTTATTACATTCGTTCTTGCGACCACTCACTCAAAACCCCCCTTTTAGTTCTGTATTCACTGGAACCCGCTTCACAGTCAGTTCTCTTGGGTTCGACCCTTGCTTGCCGCTACACTAGCTAGAGCTTGGAATTATAAATACAAGTTTGGCGCGCACAACGACGCGCGTCAAGTGCCTACCTCTGGGAAAGACTGAACCTCAGTCTTTTAATCCACTATGCTCAAGGTCTGTTGTACAACACGGTTCGACTCCATGCAACCTATGCTACTCAACCTTAGCTAGTACCTCGATCACAATCAGAACAAGCTCTGACTTGTGTCTCAACAACCTACACTTGTATCAATTCAGAATAGCTACTGACCCGACTAACTCAGCCTATTTTAATTAACACAGAGTCTCCGTAGGGGTGCTATAGTACCTGCTGTAACACACAGCTAATGCTGGTATTGTTAGAGTAGCTTCAAAGCCTTCCGCCGAGCAGTGACAATTCTTCCACGAGCGCTGCACACTCTAGAATGCTCCCCCTCACCTTGTGACCTCCTGTCACTAGGGAAACCAGGTTTCCTACGAATTGCCCGAGTTCCTCCACTCGTCAATTTCCCCGCAATCTGCCTTGATCAACGAACAAGCAATCGCTGCTATGAATTGGCTTCCCAGATCAAGCACTGATCAGACTTTGCAAGTCTTGATCACACTCAGCTTCAATCCCCTCAGCTCAGCGCTCATGCTCTGCTCTTGGTTATGATCGAAGCTTTGCTCGCACACAATCTCCCTCCGTTTATACTCTGTGTATGCTCTCTGTCTTTGCACTCTCTACTTCGATCCCCTTGACGCTCTGCCCAACTTTCTTTAAATAGGAACAACCTGTTCCATCAATATCAGTTTTAGGAATTTCCCCCAAGCAACAATATCTCCTAATTTGTAGGAGATAAGATTTGATTTGAAATACAAATCTTCCACAACCAAATCTTCACCCTGAGAAGGGAATCTTCACTGGGATTCTTTCTGAATATTTAGAAGCTCCTTAGTTGAACTATCAAGCGCTTTCTCCGAAGAGCCAAACTTCTGTTACAGAACAATTGCTACAGCTTCCTGAGACAACTCCCACTATAGCAGCAGCTTATTCATTGGGCTTATTCACGAGTGCTGGTTTTGTTAAATGAATGCAATTCTGCATTATCAAGTACCATCTGGACTCTTCACACTCTCCTCCTCGGATTCTGATTCATTACTAGCGAGGACCGTTTCAACAGAGCCTGCAAGGCTATCTTCAGTAATTTCATCAACAACTACCTTGACAATCTCCTCAACACCACCCTTCGTGGTTTCCTTGTTCACAGATGGTCCAATGACCGTTACAAAAGTTTCCTCAACATCGGGAGCAACAACCCCTTTAACACTTTTCTCAATATTAACATAAATAGGAATTACCTCAACAAACGACGCAATATCATCATCCTTAGTAGCTGGTTCAGCAATCAACATTCTCTGACGTCTTAATCAACTGTTCAAGTTCAGTCGCTTCACGCCTCAGTTGTTCTATTCTCTCCCTGGCAGCTCGAATTCTTTCTTCAAAGGCCTTTTTCTCAGCTTCAGCTTTGGCCATCCCTGCAACTAGTCTGTCTGCTTTCTCCTTTGCTATCAACTCGGCTTCTGTCCTCTTTTCTTTTTCAATTTTCCTCTGAGTCTCAGCCTCAATCTCAACCGTCCTTTTCTTCTCTGCTTTTCTTTTCTTTTCGCCCTCATCGACGACCTTCTTGGAGGCGGTTCTTTTAGGCTTAGCGGCCGGAGCAGCCCTTTGTACCAACTCTTGAGATTCGGACCCCTCCCCCTCATTCTGTACAGACTTCTCCGCATGTATGTCCTTGCGTAGACGACTTTCTTACCGTTTTCTTGGACGGCTGAGCTTTACGGGCCACTTTTGAGCGTCGCTCCTTCCTGCAAATTTCCGGTGGCGACACTACTGTTAGAGGTACAAACGGGTCAATCTCGGCCGCAACAGCATGGGACGTGCCAGAGTCTGTTGCTGGAGTAGCTTCACGGGTGTTCACCATTCTGATATTACGTGTTTGATAGTTTGAGAAGCGAGCGTTTGTGGAGAGGATTTCAAACTTCAATTTCTAGGGGTTGCTTTGAGAGATACACCGGATTTCCCAAATTAAGGCAGTTTCCAAAAAAAGCTCCCATATCTCCCTTCTTTCCCGCTTCAAATATTTGGCCCAGATTCGGCCCAAACATGATTCCTTCAGAAGTTTTTACAGATCTGAAATAGCACGTAAATAGGCAATGTTATAACATTAGCTGAAATATAGGTGTTACATTGCCTCTTAACTTTTCTGGTAGCCCAAAATTTAGCTCTCTTCTTTATTCATAAGCTACTAGAAGTCATGCCGTGATTAGTTTTCGATCACGCATAGTCCCAGCTCAGACCTCAAGGTCTCAAATTGTTATGTACTCAAAGCTTTTGTAAAAATGTCAGCTTTCTGGCTATCCGTGCGAACATGTGTCAAAATCAGCTCCTTCTTTTCCACAAGTTCACGAATATAGTGGTGTCTGATCTCTATATGCTTTGTCCGTGTGTGCTAAACGGGATTCTCCGATATGCTGATGGCGCTCATGTTGTCATAGTATAATGTCATGACATCCTGTTCAACACCATATTCCTCTAGCATGTGCTTCATCCACATCATTTGGTGCGCGCTGCTCCCAGCTGCTATGTATTCTGCTTCTGCGGTCGATAAGGAGATGCTATTCTGTTTTTTACTGAACTAAGAAACAAGATTATTTCCAATGTAAAAGCATCCTCTAGTGGTACTTTTCCTATCATCTGCATCGCCTACCCAATATGCATCACAATATCCTACAATGCTGGATGTTGTGTCTTTAGTGTACCAAAGTCCAAGTTCAGCAGTACCTGCAACATATCATATAATCCTCTTCACATGAGATACATGGCTCTCCTTGGGATTAGCTTGGTAATGGGCACACACTCCCATGGTATAGGCAATGTCTGGTCTGGTAGCTGTCAGGTAGAGAAGACTCCCAATCATACTTCTGTACAGCTTATGGTCAGCATTTGCTCCAGCATCATCTCGGGTCACCTTCTGATTTGTGGCAGCAGGAGTACGCTTGTGACTTGCCTTCTCCATATTGAATTTTTTCACCAGATTCCTTGCGTACTTGCTTTGCGTGATGAATATGCCATCTTTCTTTTGATATACCTGAAAGCCCAATAAATAGGTTACTTCTCCAACTAGGCTCATCTAGAACTCGCTCTGCATCTGCTTCACGAACTGCTTCACCAACTTGGTAGATGTGGATCCAAACACTACGTCATCGACATATATTTGAGCCACTATAAATCAGAACCTGTCCGTTTGATGAACAACGTTGTGTCAACTCCCCCTCGCCCATAGCCTTGTTGGAGTAGAAACTGCTTCAATCGCTCATACCAAGTTCTGGGCGCTTGCTGATGTGTATCAACAAAGCCTTTAGGTTGTGCTACATACACCTCTTCCTGTAACACTCTGTTTAGAAAGGCGCACTTCACATTCATCTAATGCAATGTGAAATCAAAGAAATACGCTAAGGCCATCAGGATTCGAACAGCTTTTAAGCGGGCCACCGGTGAGAAATTTTCCTCGAAGTCAACCCCATCAATTAGTGAGTAACCTTGTGCCACCAATCTTGCTTTGTTCCTGGTGATGTTCCCTTTGTCATTAGTCTTATTTTTGAACACCCACTTTGTGCCAATCATGTTCACATCAACCGGTCGTGGAACCAGTTCCCAGACATCATTTCTGACAAACTCTCGAAGTTCCTCCTGCAGAACCACAACCCAGTATTCATCTGCTATGGCATCCTGTACTCGGTTGGGTTCGATGGTAGATACAAAGCAAGCGCAGCGAACCATCTTTGTGTAATTTTTCTTAATCCCTGGAGTAACCATACGCCCACTTGGACTGCCAATGACATTGGTTAAAGGGTGGTGTTTCTGAACATGACGTGAAGGAATCATCTCGATCTCTTCTTTTGTATTAGCACTGTCCTCAACATGTTCCTCAACAACGGGTGGCTATGAATCAGCCTCTGTTACAGCTCCTTTTGCTGGGACCTCAGCATCACTTATTGGATCTTCATCAGTCGTCTGTGGAATCCAACCTTCTGCACCGTCAGTGATATTAAGCTCTCAATCATCTATTACAACATTTGACGATTCCATAATAGTCTTTGTCCTTCGATTGTACACTCTGTAGGCACGACTGTTACGAGAGTATCCTAGGAAAATCCCTTCATCACTTTTAGCATCCAGCTTCTGCTTATACTCTCTGTCATCTAAAATATAGCATGTAGTACAAAATACATAAAAATATTTCACAGTGGCCTTCTTACCGTTCTAGATCTCATAGCACGTTTTGTCAGTACTCCTCCGCAGTGTTACACGGTTAAGTATGTGACAAGCCGTGGTAAGAGCCTCTGGCCAGAAGTGCAGTGCTACATCTTTGGCCCGTAACATCGTCCTCCCATTTCCACAATTGATCTATTTTTCCATTCAACAACTCCATTCTGTTGCGGAGTTATTGATGAAGAAAACTGATGTGCAATGCCTTCATTTTTGAAGAACTTTTCAAATGACTGATTTTGGAATTTTCTGCCATGATTGCTTCGGAAGAACACAAGAGGTAATCCTTTCTCACGCTGTAATCTGATAATCAGCTCAATAAGATGCTCAGCAGTCTCTACTTTTTCTCTAAGAAATTCAACCCAAGCATATCTAGAAAAGTCATCAACACTTACCAGAGCGTACCTTTTTCCACCAATGCCCTCTACTTGGAATGGTCCAACAAGATCCACATGGAGTAGCTCAAAAATAAGCTTCGTTTTCATCTGAGTGGTTGCTGAGTGACTGCCTCTGGTCTGCTTACCAATCTGACATCCTCTGCAACCTCAGTTCTCTTCTCCTTTGATAACATGAAGCCCTCTTGCCAGTATTTTGCTTGACAATTTCTTCAGAGCTTTCAGTTTAGGTGTCCAAACCTTCTGTGCTACAAATTCATCTCACATGTTTTAGTAAGTAGACAGTTTACATCCGAAACAGTTCCTGCAATATCTAACAAATAGCAGTTGTTAGTAGAACGACTGCCACGCATCACACATTCCCCATCAGCATTGAGAACTCTGCACGAATCTTTGGTGAACTTTACGTCGCAACAGTCATCGCATATCTGGCTAATACTGATGAGATTGGCGTGCAGACCCTCAACGTAAAGAATATCGGTCAGACTGGGTAATCTGGGTAGTTTCAGAACACCTGCTCCACTAACTTTTCCTTTTTCACAATCTCCAAACGTTACTATCTTCCCTCCAGTGGTGTTAGATGCTTTAGAAAGGCTGAATTACCTGTCATATGTGCTGGACAACCGCTATCAAAGTACCACATATCTTTGTTCATGTTGACAGTCATAAGTAACAAAGCATACCTCCTTTCCATGTTTCTTTGGTCTCCATTCTTGCATCATGCGTGTCTCAGCAAGTCCATACTCAGCTAGGAACTTTCTGGACTTTCTTTATGTGTCCTCGAGTATGGCAGTAATGATAGATCCTAATATCTTTGGTCCAGGGAGTGTTATAACGGTTGCTGTAGATGAAGCTGGAACTTTCCTTTAACATCTTTCCTCTGACAAACTGTGTCTTGCCCTTGCTGCTTCCAGATGCATTCCCCATACCAGACCGTCCGGTACCATACCTCTGAGCACCAAGGATCTCATTCAAGTCTTTCATTCCAGAATCCATCATCCTTACTCTTTTTCTCAGATTAGCCAGCTCCTGCTTTGTCTCACCATGATCACAAGTTTCCTTATTGAGTCTGATTTTTGTTGCAGCAAGTTCCTCATCCAGGCCTTTCTTCTGCTCCTTTAGCTGTGTGATAGTGATACTGAGTTTTTCATTAGTCTTTACCACCAGCTTCCACTTGGTGTTCATATTACTCAGGTTTCTCCTTAGAGTTTCCTCATTGATTTCCTCACCATCATTAGAGTCAGTGTCACTTTCAAAATCTGTCTTCTCAGCTTCTTCTTTAGCAATTAATGTGACAAGATCTACAACAAAGTTACTCTGATCTTCTCTAGTATCACTTCTCCCGGACTCATCATCGATGTATGTGGCTACCATGGCTTTCTTTTTAATCAAAGTGTTGGCACAGTACCTTTGTATGTGACCGTATCCTTGACAGGCTCTGCATTGAATCTCTTCATTTTGATTTTGATCATTCTCTCTACGCTTGCCTTTTTGAGGTCTGTCATCTTTCCTTACAAGATATCTTTGGTCACTACGCTCCTCCTTCCTCCCTTGATATCCTTGATCACCACGAGCTTTGTAATTTGATCTCCTCTTGTCCATTCTTTTCATAAACCTTCCTAACTGTTTGGCCATCATGGCTATTTGATCATCATCCATCTCACCATCAGACTCTATTTCAGTGTTTGTTACAGCAGCCTTTAGTGCAATTCCTTTTGTCTTCTTCTCTGCTGACTTTCTGCTGTTCATCTTCATCTCATGAACTCTGAGAGATCCTATGAGAGAGTCTATCTTCATGTTTTCCAGATCAACAGTTTTCTCAATGGCTGTATCCTTGACATCAAACTTCTGAGGGAGTGACCTGAGAACCTTTTCAACCTGTTCAGTTTCTGACGCATACTTCCCGAGTATGCCCATTTCATTCACTATATCCATCAGACGGTTGTTGAAGTCAGCTATGGCCTCATCATCTTTCATCACCAGCTGCTCATAGCTAAGTCTCAGCATCTGCATTCTGATTTTCTTTACCTTAGCATCTCCTTCAAAGGTTGTTTCCAGAATGGTCCATGCAACTTTCGCTATCTCAACACCAGCAATCAACTTATAGTTCCGTTTATCTACGACCGTTATAATAGCATACAAAGCCTAACTCTTCCCTTGGAACAATTTCTTCTCTTCTTCGGTCCAGTCTTTTTCTGGCTTTGGCGCTTTTACTCTAGTAGAATCTGCTGCACCAGTTGGTACAGCCCAACCATCAACAATAGCCTTCCATGCATACTCATTTATCGATTTGATGTATGCTTTGATCTTTGACTTCAAGTAGCCAAACTCATATTCCTCCAAACTGGGAGGTCTCCACATATCTCTTCCACTCATTCTGAGGTTCCTCCGATCTCACCCTGTGTGTCGGATGCCCGCTCTGATACCATTGTAGTTCTAGGATTGTAGATAGAACTTGTCACAGCTGTTGTTATGACAACTGCTGTGGAAACGCGTTAGGAATATTTTGACTGTTTTGAGTGAAACGCAATTACTGTAAAGTAAATACGAGACGTAGAGATTTGGTAACCCACTTCGTGACAATGTGTCATAATTTGGGAGGTTATCCTAACCCCAACAAGCAGCAATCCACTTAGTAACGATCGGAAAATGAAGTACAAACTTGCAAGACTCCCTCTTCAAGTCCTCCTACCACCGACTCGCCTGGATGCTCATTGAGCTCCCCTCAGTGTAGAGATCCCTTTCTATGGCTTGTCGCAGCAGCATCATTCTCCCAAACAGCTGCTCGTCCACTAATCCTCCTCCCGAATAGCTGGACAATTCTAATTTACAACAGGATATGTCAAGGGTATTGCTTCAGCAGATACTTGTCGATTCTCGTAATTGAATGATAACTTCGCTCCAATCTCCAATGGGTACACTCAATCATTCAACCTTGTCCTCTCTTGTATATTGCTATAATGCAAGAGAGCTGCTTGAATGTTCGATCTTTTTCATAATGCTCTTCAACTTCGTTCACCCTTCTTTTAAATCCCTCGCCAATCTCCTTATGGATTTAAACAATATTCATTTGAATATTCGTTGATCTTATCTTGTTGTCAAACCAAGAGTTAGCATATCGAAGATGACGTTCATGAATATTCTACATAGCCAAGTCTCCGGGGATTTCAGGACTCTTGATTCTTGAGGAATCTGCTGATTCCCGAGAATATCCATCTTTGGTTAACAGACAGCTCGTACTTCAGCACTTGCTAAATGTCTTGTGTTGCATCTCCTGACCTCAGTGATGGAGTTATATCTTTTGGCTATTCTACGCATAGTTTCTAACTCACTTGAACAAATCTTTGCACAAAAATATGTCATACATAAATATGGGACTAATAAGTGTAAATCACGAATCGAGTCGGGTACAAAACAGGAATCCAATGGGTGCGCCCACGATGTGCGCGATGCGAATGGTTGACTAATTTAGTCGCACCTGGACATGCACAGTTTTCTACTCGAACATTTAGTTTTGGGAGCATCAAAGTTGAGGCGACGCATCAACACTACTTGGAGCGTCCCCTTAGTGACCATTAAAGATAATGAATAGAAATTAAACTCTTAGACGTTAAGGATCTAATTGTTACTCATGTTAAAAATACACAAAACATACATAACACACCGACAATCCTCTCTTCGAGTTCCAAGCCGGCTGTTTTCAGATTTCTCCTCTCTTTTAGTATTTTTCAAGTCATGGTGATAGTGAAAGGGAAAAGTCACTTAGCCAGAGCAAATTCGTTGATGCACGAAGAGTTGCCCAAAGTTGATGTATATTTGGAAATGGTTGACCAAGAATCCCGTACCGAATGTAAGAAGATCGTCCAACGAGCCTCGACACACTCCTACTTAGTCTCAAAGTACACTGGATTGAAGGCAAGACAACATGAAGAGGATCAATAGATGTGGTTGTTGCTGGATATGATATGTTTACCGCATTAAAAAGCTTTATGACTCCAAAGTTGTGTCACATCGACCTCACGTCTTAAAGATCACCAACGGAACGTAAGAGATACGAAGCCTTGAGCATGTATATAAATAAATTATAGCATTAATATAAATAAGAACTTGCAAATAAAATTTTAATAAAGATTAGCTAACATGAGTATCATATTCTGCCATATGATTAGGCAATTAAGAATTATAATCGGATTGTAAACCTTCAGAGTCAAACTCGAATGCTAACATAAAACATGAGCGCTAAGGTTAGATGATAAACAAGAAATTTTGCTTAGTGGGACTAAAATATTTCACAAGAAATCACTCATGATTCAAGTTTTAAGGAAAATAAAATTTTAGTAATATCAAGATTGTCATATAAATTGAAAAATCAAATTGAAGAAATAACTAGAATGGTTGATATTATACTTATCTCGAATGCGCATCAAATGAATTCTTACAAAATTATAACAAGTTGCAATCAAATAGTTCATTTTGAGTAGACTATCATAGAATTAAGAAACAGTGAATTCGAATGACAAATATAAAAGTCACGTTGTTTTAGTTCTCGGCAATTCAACATAAAATAAGACATTTAAAATCCGTCAAATTCTCATCCAAACTCCAAAGCACCTTTATATCCTGATAACCATCCTCCATTATATTAGAAAGCATAAAATCTAAATCTCTCTCTCACGACTCATCATCAAAAAATCAATCAACTATTAATCAAATTATATATGAATATTTACTTAGACATATTGAACGTATTTCTTTCGAGTGTTGAGTGATGATGAAATCTTGAACTTTCACGAAAGATTTTATTTTTTTCTTGATGTGAGATTGAAAGAAGAAGTCATATAAGAACAAGACAATTCTATCCTCCTTCCCAAATTTAAAGCTTTCCACCTCCCTATTTTATATTTTTTTATCTTTGACTTTCCATATTTTTACGGCACGAACAACAATAATGATGATCATAAAACACCAGGTTCTTGGAGATGGGGCTTGAAGCTATATTTTTTGTAGTATCCTTTCCATATTTTCTTGGTTGAAATAGTAGCACGGACGGTATTGGGAATCATGGTATGGATGGGGTTAGGATAACTAGTGATCATGCATGATGAGTTCGATTTTTGATGGGGCCAGAGTATAGGGGCTTTGGGTGGGGGTTTGGGGTAGAATAGGAAAAAAAATAAAAAAATAAAAAAAAGTTTGAGATGAATCATCACATGGTATTATATCTCGATATGTTATTTTGATGTGGTGTATCAGATTGTTAGAATTTAGATAGTGGGATAGTTTGGCATTCTGTCGACGATCTGTTCAAAACACCAGATAATGAGTTGTTCAAAACTGCACCGCAACATGTGTGGAACAAAAAATCCAGTCAAAAGCTGTTAGGATTTGACAATCATAAAGCAGAGTCCAGGTGACAGATAGAATCAAGTTGAGACTAAGAAATATCCAAACTAGATATTCTAATCAAATATCTAGGTTGAATACTTTTCAAACTTTAGTTGCCATTTGATTTCCAAATTTAAATTTTGGAAAGATAACTATTGGACGGACGAGTATATATATGGATGGCCAAAGTTCCTCAAAGAACATCTCTCACACTCAGAAATTATAAACACACCAGGAAAGAAGAACGACCTTCATGCAGTATGAACTGATCATATAAAAGCATAAAGACGAAGGTCTAGTTGAGCTTAGATTACTACCGAAAAGAGTCATCAAGGAGAAAAGCTCAACACTGTTCTAAATTTTTTTAAGTGCCGGTCAAGACGGACAATATTGCGAACGTCCACCACAAGTTTCATTAAACTTACAGATGGAAAGACTTATTGCGAGTCAAGAAGAGATCCTTAAAAAGATCCCATTTGTCAAAAGCCACGGATCCCAAACAAACTCAGGTGTGACCACATTTGTCAAAGCCACAGATCCCGAACAAATTGATTAGAACAATGTGTGTGAAAGATTACTTCTTGATAGTGTTTTGCATCGTAGTTGTATCAATATCGGTTTCGAGATTTATGGCATTTTTGGAGAATCGATGTGCATCTTAGTGAGAATGGCGCCAGCGGCACACTTTAGCAGCGGTTAATGTCTTCTTCGGGCGCGCAGCTATTGTCTTCATCGGGCGCAATTCCTAATGTCTTCTACTGGAGCGAAAAATATTTGATGACGTCAGCATTGGGCCCGCAGCCCAAAATCAGATTTAGAAGTCTCCTTTACTTATAAATACAGACTTTCTACACCAAATCAATCTTCAGCACGAAAATTGAGAACGACGTTTTAGAGGCAGAAGTAGCAGCGCACGGATTTCGAGGTGGAATACTATTCATCGCCAGAATTACTATTCACGGTCTGAGTTACTGTGCATTACAGATTACTATTCACAGTTTCAGTATTATTCCTAAATTCAGTTTATTTTCATTATTTTAGATGACTCGTAGTAGCTAAACTCTTAATTTCAGTTTGGAAATTTTGTATTACGACGTATGGTTTGAGATATTTATGTTTCGTAATTCAATTCAGTAAATTCCTGTTCTTCGTTTGAAACATATGCTCTGGTTATCAGGTTAGCGTAACCTAGCGGTGAAACTGAGTTGATATCTATTGCATGATATTGGATTGACTTCCCTATTAGCTAAGCCTAGCGGTGTAACCTATTCGGTGTCGTTAATCGAGTAATCGTTAAACATATTCGAGAACCTAGCGGTTGAGATTAGGTAGAACACTAGAGTCGGCATTACCCTAGCGGGATTGTTAGACTAGGAACGGTAGTTTACTCATTGATGCATGTTACAATCGATGATTACCAGTTGCAATGCATATCCCTGAACAAACTTTTCTCTGAATTTGATAACAACAAACATTCTTCCTGCAACTCCCCTTCTTATTGTGACAATTATTAGTAGAACCTTATCACTGATTGCTCTCTCGTGGGTTTGACCCTGCATACCGCTTGCAGAGTGTTAACAGGAGATATAAATATAAGTTTAGTGCACACAACAACGTGCTGTCGAGTAGTCCCAGAGAAGATGCTGGAGATTGGAAGGTTCCGAGTTCCCGAAGTGAATACCCTTCTGAGATAGGTAAATTTACTAAAGTCCTTAACTACTACCAAGAAGATGTATAACTTGCATTTGGTAAAGGAGTTCCTAGCAAATATTCTTAGCGATTTTGGGAGAGTAGTCAGCTTGATGTATGGGGTAAGCGTGGTAGAAGGTTGAGAGTTGTGATCACTCCATCGGTGATCAACAAGTATCTGGGGATCACGGAGGAAGCCAGTCCTCTAACTGAAGTGAGCCATGACTCCCTAGCTGCAAAGCTCACTGGTGGCATTTGCAAAGGTTGGGTGTCACACAATTTGGGAGCTGCGGATTTGACAGCGAAATACTCCATTCTCTACTCTATTACGATGAGGAGCTGGATGCCCAACTCGCACAAAGACAAGGTGATCAGAGCCATTGGGTTGCTACTGTTCAACATTGGGGAGAGGAAATAAGTCAACTTGAGACAGATTATCTTCAATGAAATTGCTACTCATGCCAACTACCCGAAATCCAACTTGAGCATTGAATTTCCCTCTTTGATATAAGAGATCATGATCAGCCAACACAAAGAGTTGGAAGCTGCCTTTGAAGGATTATCTGGAGCTCCGCAGGTGTTTCTGCTAGACCACAAAGTATTCAAAGGCAGACATGTGGTGGACGTGACTGAACGAGAGCCAGCCCTGATATCAGGTCCCAAAGATCCAGAGAATGCTGAAGCACTCCCTGCTGCTCATGCTCAGGTCGTGGATGCCGCTCTACGAGAAAGAATGATCAGCCACCTCAAATCAGAACGTGCATACCTAACAGCAGAGAGTGGTGTGAATGAAGAAATTGACATTGATACAAGCCGAGTCAATGGAACTAAGAAGAGAAAAAGAAAAGACTTCGTCCAGCTGTTGTGAAAGAGAGTGTATGGTTTCACGCCCTAGAATTAGTAATAAATAGGATGTCATCAAGAAAAGGTCAGTGATTCATGAAAGGGTTATTGATGAAACCAGGTACCCAGTAAAGGAAATAATCAACCTAATGAAGGAAGGTGGTCTGTGTGGCATAGTGACCATGTCCAAGCCATTCTTGGAGCAACTTGTGAGAGAAGTAGTGGGAAATATGCCAAACTGACTTGGTTCGATTGAAAATACCAAGTATGGTAAAATTCGAGTGAGGGGGATTGGATGTTCGAGAAGATCAACGAAAATTTTGGATTTCATGTTCCAGAGCCTGTTCAGGGGGAGCCGAACTGGACTAATATAGCGGTTTGTCTATCAGCTGGTATATGAACTTCATGGAATGATGCAACTATCCCTACAGCTAAGCTCTTCACAAAATAGTCAATCCTTTATGTCATTGGCATCAAAAATTGGGTACCAAATAAGCACCAGACCACTGTGAGCAAAACTCTGGGGTTATTGCTCTTCAGAATAGGAAACAAGCAGTGAGTGAACCTGGGGGAAGTCATGTTTGACCACATTGTAACACATTCCAGCTCAAAAAACACAGAATGAGACAGTTGGGTACCCATCACTGTTGCCCAAACTACTTCTCTCTCAGCGTCCTGAAGAACTCCTCAAATAGATACTCAAAGGCACCCTCTTTCTTCATTGCAGGCCACAAGCAATTTAAAGGTAACCATATCAATGATTTGGTTGAAACAATTGGTGCAGCCTCTGACTAGACGGTCCCAGTGCACCCTGCAAGCCTAGGACTCTCATATAGAAGACTAACAAGTGCTATGAGAGCATAAGTGATGACCCCACTAGAAGTAGAACTTACCTTTCTCAACTCCATAATCTTGGAAGCAACTGGTAGAAAAAGAGAGGTACTGAACCTACTTCGTGATCTACGTCATCCATTGGAAGACAAAAATGAAGATGCAGCTGAAGGAGATGAGGGGAATGAAGCATGAAGATAAGTTGGTGACTGGTGAATCTTGAAAAACTCATTACTAATATCCTTTTGTGTTGAACTATGATCTTGAACCTCTAGACTTGAACCCTCCTCGTCATTGTTTGACAAAAAGGGGAGTATGTCTTGATGGTAGCAGTTTAGTATCTCATGCTAGATGTCTTCAAGTTGCCTTATAGACAAAAATAGAGTCACATGAGTAGCAATAGATTAACATTAATAGTTTTGCCAAAAATGCAAGGGGGAGAATGTTATCACTTAGATAGTGGCATAGTTTGGCATCCTGTCGACGACCTGTTCAAGACACCAGACAAGGAGCTATTCAAGACTTCATCGCAACATATGTGGAACAGTCGGATCCGGTTAAAAGCGGTTAGGATTTGGCAATCAAAAAGCAAAGTTTAGATGGCGGACAAAATCCCCATGCTGGATGTCTTCAAGTTGCCTTATAGATAAAAATAGAGTCACATGAGTAGCAATAGATTAACATTAATAGTTTTGCCAAAAATGCAAGGGGGAGAATGTTATCACTTAGATAGTGGCATAGTTTGGCATCCTGTCGACGACCTGTTCAAGACACCAGACAAGGAGCTATTCAAGACTTCATCGCAACATATGTGGAACAGTCGGATCTGGTCAAAAGCGGTTAGGATTTGGCAATCAAAAAGCAGAGTTCAGATGGCGGACAAAATCAAAATGAGACTAGAAAATATCCAAACTAGATATCTAATTAAATATGTAGGTTGTATACTTTTCAAATTTTAGTTGAGATTTAACTTCCAAATTTAAATTTTAGAAAGATAAATATTGGAAAAACGAGTATATATATATGGATGGCCAAAGCTCCTCAAAGAATATCTCTCATACTCGGAAATTATGAACACGCCAGGAGAGAAGAACAATCTTCATGTAGTATGACCTGATCATATAAATGGAGAAAGGTGAAGGTCTAATTGAGCTTGGATTACTACCAGAATCAGTCATCAAGGAGAAAAGCTCAACATTGTTCTAATCAATTTGTTCGAAGTGCCGATCAAGATTGATTGTTGCGCTTAAACAAAAGCACACGCATTGTTGCTGTTAAATTTTTGGGAGAAGATTGCTACCTTCGGGAGAAGAAGGGTGGACTATAGAGAGGGATCCTTGATATGATGGGAGCTCAGAGTGCATTCACTAGAAGTATAAGACGGTGGTCGTTTAAGAAGGATTTTGTAAACGTAAGTCATACCCTAACTTTAGTGAATTGCTTTCCACCGGGCTTGAGATAAGCCCCCAGACTTAGACTATTTAACGCCGAAGTGGGTAACAAACGTGCGTGTGTCGTTTTGTTTTACATGCACAAGTTCTCGGCTCTGTTCGGCGCAGAGTAGTTCTACACACTGTTAGAACAGTACGTTACACCTGACAAGAACAAGTTCAATACAGAATGATACAATTACACTTACTTACATAAAATGTTAGTAATTGTTGTTGAATTCATCGAGAGCAAGTTAAGTGCACAGTACGTGGAATCAATACATTTCAAATTCTTCTAGACACAGTTTTGACACAAATACGTTGTATAACAGCAAACTTTCAGTAAGTTATTTCACCCCAAAACAGACATGCAACTTCATGTTATTGGTTTAAAGAAGCTCACGCAGTACAACCGGTTGGAAAGGGTTGTGTTATTATTGGCTTCAGATTCTTACATACAGCAATAGCAGGTCCATTTGACCCACTGTACTTCAGATCAATGTCCCCGGCCTCCACATTCTTGCATGGAAATCCTTTGCTACAAATAAGTTTCACCGCCTCCCGTGTCGCTGTTGTCCCTCTAATGTCTTTGAAGCTCACATTGCCGATCTTCACCTTTGATGGAACCTGCAACCAATTCATTAAAACAAAATCATACATATATAGGTAGGTACGTCTCTATCAGATGAATGTCATCGAAATGTAGATGGGAATATTACCCCCAACGTACACAGGTTCCATGGACAGTATTCTTGATCAATGATCACAGGATTGGTGACATTATTCATTATGATGTTTTCAAAGTGCAGGTCTGAAACAACGCCGGGCTCTGAAGCAGGCCAAGTCTTGATCCTCACTCCATTGTCTGTGTTAGTTAGACTGCAATTCTTAACTGTAATCCCTATAACATCCTCTTCATTTTTGTACTTTCCCAAACTGCCAACACTAATGCCATGTCCTGGTCCGCATGTAACTCTTTCAATGTGCACATACTGGCTGCCATCACCGATCGAAATGCAGTCATCTCCTGTTTCGATGGTCGTGTCAGTAATATTGACCCCAGTTGACCTGCCGATATGGATACCGTCTGTATTGAGGCTTTCTGCTGGGGCAGATACCTTGAAATTTTGGAATGTCAAGTTCTTGCATCCCAATACATTGACGTGGAAGTTTTTACTGTCTTTGGTTGTCACATCTTTGATGATTGAGTTGGTCAGGAAATTGAATCTTATGCTCTGTTTTCATCCAATAACAAACAAAAAATCAGCACGACAGAATGTTCAATGATCATGCCGAATCAAGGATTGTTTTTCGTGTGTGATGAAAATCTAGAGGAAAACTTACAATTGGGAGGCCAGAGCATTTGATGTTTTTGTTGCAATCATTTTTGGCCCAAGCAATGTGTCCTTGGCCATCAAAAACTCCATTACCAGACATTGTGAATTGATCAATGTGTCCAAAGACTGCCCAACCATCAGCTCCCTGAAACGCTTCAAGGTCGCTGGGCGCCTGCAATGTGCCTTGAACGTTGAGCTCAACCGGGGCCTTGCAAGGGCCATCAAGTTTGATTAGTCCGAGAATAAATGTCCCTTTAGGCACCACTACTTTGCTAGGAGTGTTGGATGTGCAGGCTTCTTTCCATGCGCTCGTAAGAGCCTGCACAGCAAATCAATCTTCTCTATAAGAGCAAAAAATCCCCTATACACTGAACTCATCTTTAAAAAACAAATAGAAATCTCACATACGGTCGTCGCATCATTATCCGGCTTTGCACCATATTTTGTGATATCAAAAACCATGTCTTGGGCTGTAGCCGGTGCTGTGATGTAGGCTGCCAGTATAAAGACAACAATGGGATTAATGTTAAATTGGGAGGCCATTTTTTCTTATGTTTCAAGATGAATTCGTTTAGAATATTGAAGGCATTGCTATTTATAAAACTGAGAAGTCAATGAGAACCGCAGAAGCAGACTGGTATCTTTTTCTGACCTCCCTATTTTTGACATGCTTCAAGTTTGGTTTTCACACATCTTTGTCAAGGGGCAACATCATTTCCAGTTTCGAAATTTTGTTTTTATTGACTATTTATATCGATGCGACATAAGATCATCGTGTGTATTCGAGTGTTCATATAATTTCCTGTATAAGCCGGACGGAGCCAATAATTTTATTAATAAAGGATCCAAAAAGTGTGGATCGTGGCTCATACAAGCAACGGGCACTCCATCACACAGGCCATGATGGAGCACCAAAATAAGAAAAAGGAACAAAGATACTAAACATTTGACCATTGATCAACGGTACTTTTCACCTCTATAACAGTCAAAGATATATGTTTTTGAGATTACGCTGCAGTCAAATAATATTTGTAAACCTAAACAAGTACTTAGGATCGCTGAAGGATTTGATGTTACACACACTGGTTATGAATATAAAATTCCTAATCTATCATATCCCGCTAAGGTTCTTTGTGTGGAAAAGCAATTTAGAATCAACAAGTGAGCAAGGATAAGCGACTCAACTTAGCAAGAAGAGAACATACAATCTATGCATGAGAAGAAAATCCTAAATACCTGAAAGAGTAGTTCTACTGGCTTAGATCATTAAACCCATACAATAGATGATAGTAAAAATACTAAAGTAGAATATAAAAAATTTAGTTTATAAAGATATATTAAGATCCTTCACCGAATGATGACAAATACAAGGGAAACAACAAAAGCATCAAAATAAGGGAAGACTTAAACCTGTTACGTAGGAACTCCCTTATGAGCGTCGAAATATTCCTCCGTGTGATCTTGGGTCTTCTTAGCTGAAGCTTCAACTTCTCTACTCTTCTCTGGACTCTATGGACTATATTCGAGGTGCCAAACTCAATGAATAGTTGCCGGGAATGAGCTGCCTATTTATACCAAAAATGAGGCGTCGCTTAGAAGTTTCCTAAATTGGTAAGGCATCATTTGGTAGAGTGAGGCTTCGTCCCACAATGTCGCAATAGAATGAGGCATCGCCTGGAAACCTTCCTAATTAGTGAGATGCCGCCTGGATGAACTAGGCGTCGCCCGACAATTCTATAACAGAACGAGGCGTCGCTTGGATAAGGAGGCAATGCCCGAAATATCCCAAACTGAATGAGGCTTCGCCTAGAATAAGTAAGGCAACGCCTCAGTCTCCTGGAAGATTATTTCCAATATGCTCATTTTTTCCTCGAGATCCTTCTTAAAGTGAAATTGTCTTTCAAAAAGAAATGGAAAAGCAAACCAACATATGTTTCGAAAACGAGTCAAAATGATTAAAAAATGGAGCCTAAATGGTGTAATAAAATCCACTCATCACAATTTCACACTTAGGATTCGTTCGTTCCGAACTAATAACAAGCATAAATCACACATCATATAATCATGTTGAAGATTACAAAAGAAAATCTAAGCAGGGAAATCCTATGTTATCTCGTGAGGGTTTTCAGGAAGTGGAATACCGACGAATTCAATAGATTTCAATCCTAAGCTAAATGCTGCATGCAATGCAATACTCACAGTATCAATACATACGATAATATCCTTGAACCACATATGCAAGCCTAGGATTCAATAGATTTCAATTGAAAAAACTCAAGATCATGCTCAGAAAATTCTCAATCATGCCTAAACAAAGTTATCAACTCCCAAATAGATTACCCCTAACAGTTCTGTTGTTGGTAGATTATGTATGACATGTGCTTGGCAAACTACTGTATGTTGTTCTACCCGTCATCAAGTGGAACAAGATGGCTTGGAAGGAACGGCATACGCGTAACTGACTTTCCAAAAATGGTGCCGCACATCCAAGTCCGAGATACTCGAGGAATATTTTTCAGTTATTGATGGAAGTACTCAACTAGGTTATTGGAGATCTTCTAGGGATTAGATGGCTACTTGCTTAAAAAGGAAGATCAAATATTTGAAAAGATAGAATCAAATCTTGGTGGTGAGATTTGATTACCAAATATGGATATGCAACCTAGGCTATTTATTTAATACCTAGACCATAATATACACTGAGAATATTCCCAGAGTGTCCTTGACCAGAGAACTCCATCATCCAGCGCCGGTCTTCATTGTAGTGGAGTTCTCATCGGAAAGTTGATTCAGCCGAATTTGTTCAACATTCTAGATGTACATATGACCATTGCTGCGGCAGTTACTAGTAAGCTTTCAGGTAGAAAAACTCAGATCTTTTGGAGAAAGATCGTTGGTGGTAGAGGAGAGGCAATAGGAAACTCGGTGGTAAGCTTGCATTCACTAGAGGTGTAAATGTAAGATCGCTTGAGCTTGGGTGGTCTCGATAAGCACTGTAATTTGTTCACTGAACTCACATAGTGAATTGCTCTCCTTAGACTTGGACAAGTCCCTCAGACGTAGGCTGTTGTGCCGAACTGGGTAACATTCCGCGCTAACTTTGTTCCAGTCGAAACTGTCCTACAAGGTAACCTTGTAGATTAACTGGAACAAGATTAATCACATACACATGATTTCAAGTTCAAAAACATGCATTCAAATAGATTAGATTCAACATGTTTATGACTAGTCGGTCTATGCTATCAAGAAGGATAGTCCATGGGCGTCTAACATTGAATTCATTTCCAAGTCCACAAATTCGATGCCTGTGTCCGTAAGGAAAGAAAAACTCGACCAGACACATCCATGCAACAACAGTTGCAAATAATAGACTTGATTTAATGATCATTTCTAAGTAAATCATTCACAAAGATGCAATGCATACAACATATTCACAAGTGATGGCGGGATGCGATAAATGTTCAATGTGATGTTTAGTTTGAACTGTACCTTAAAACTTTTTTTTTTCTTTTTCTAAAAAGCTAACACATTTTTGTGAGGCCAATTTTTCGGCCTCTTTTGACCGTCCCCCTCAACTCAGTGGGTCTCCACACTTAAGATTGAATTATATGGTGATCATGAATATGAGTGATAAGCAAACATGTTATCAAAGATCATGAATGAAAAACTTAGATCACGAAAAGTCATGTGATATGCTCATGTCATGCTAGTAGAGTTGGTTATTTGATTTCTGTAAATCTTCGGCATGCTTTTGGTGTCAGGAGTGCACTAAGAAGATAATAAATAAAAAGGTCATATCATGAAGAGTCTCAACTGAGCAGACATCATCAAATAATCAAACCTAAGCTCAATAAATCATGGTAGAATCCTAGGCAACTCATTATGTAGAGAGAACAAAGTCAAGAAGCAGAAACATGTGAGCATATGCAAGTGATCCTAATTCATGTCATGTTAAAAAAGTAAGTACAGAAATAAAGCTATATATCATGCGCTACTAAAAATTATATGTAAGTGACAAGTTACAAGCTACCCACTCCACACTTAAAAACATGACGAGTGGGAAAGGGTATTGTTCTGAGGTTATTGTGTTTTCTGATCATGCAGCCATTAGGTACTTGATGGCTAAGGAGTCCAAGCCACGACTTATCAGATGGATCCTACTTTTTCAGGAAGTCCACGTTGAAATCAAGGACAAGAAGGGAATCGAGAACACAGTAGCTGACCACTTGAGCAGAATAGTCACGAAAAAGATGCGGTGGCGATAACTGAGACATTTCCTAATGAGCATGTCTTCGATGTGCATATGAAGACACCATGGTATGCTAACATAGTTAACTACTTGGTGGGGGGTTAAGTTTCCCCCATCTCTCAATAGAGCTCAAAGAATGAAACTCAAGCATGATTCTAGATATTATATATGGGATGATCCTTATTTGTGGAAGATTGGTGTTGATCCGATACTTAGACAATGTGTGCCAGATAATGAGATTTCATCTGTTTGGTCTTTTTGTCATGAATGCTTGTGGTGGACATTTTGGTCCTAAGAGAACTTGCTAGGAAGATTCTGGTTATTGGATTGTTTTGGCCTCATTTGTTTAGAGATGCTTATGACCATTGTAAGAGCTGTGATAGATGCCAGAGGGTAGAAAATATTTCTGCTAGGAATGAAACGCCTCAGAATCCGATAATTTTTGATGAAGTTTTTGATATATGAGGCATAGACTTTATGGGCCCGTTTCTTACTTCATTTGATTATCAATACATTTTGGTTGCTGAGGATTATATCTCGAAATGGGTGGAAGCTAAGGCCACTAGAAATGATGATGGAAAAACTGTTGTGGATTTCTTGCGTACTATTAAGGTAATGGCATTCAAATGACAAAACCCTCCAGGGTGAACAAGCTGAAGTGCATAAGGGGTTGCTACAGCAGCCTGTGTAGCAGAAGAGGTGGAGCATCCTATGAGCAGATTTACCGCGTGATATACAGTTGCCCAGAATTGAAGAACGGAGCAAGGGAAGTATCCTAATACAGATTAGAATATTCTCTAAATCAAGATCATCTTCAACAAACCAACTTGAAGATAATGATGCTTTTGGAAGGTAAATGTCCTTATCAAGTATCCGACAAAGTAGGAGGGGAAACCAACTTGAAGATAATGATGCTTTTGGAAGTACGGAGCTCAGCATATATAAGTAAGCCTCGGCAGAAAGCAGAGGCATCCAGAATCCATCCAAGTGCTGAGCAAAGAATTGAGCAGAGTGGAGAGATTAGATCCATCACTCATTGAGCAGAGCGTGCGTGCAGAGCATGAGTGATTGTGAACCAGAGACTGATCGGGACTTGGAGAGTCTGATCAGTGCTTGATCGGAGAAGGTCAATTGGAGCAGGAGGCTCGCTGATTGATCAACGAGAGTCGAGGGAGAATCGTGAGTGTCTGAGGAACTCGAAAGATGACTGAAGACTCACTCCCTTTAGTGACAGGCGGTCACAGAGTGAAGGGGAGTAATCTGAAGTCTGCAACGCTCGTAGAGAAGTTTGTTCGACTCAGCAGAAGGCTTGGAGAGTCGCGGACAAATTCGGCACAAGCTATACTACACAATGGTGTGCTATAACATCCTACTGTAACACTGTTTTAATTAGAATAGGCTGAGTCTGAGAGCAGAGCTATAGCTATTTAATTTACTCGAGTGTGTAAGAGTGTGACACTGATTAGAGGGTGTTCAGATCAGGTGCGATTCGTGCTAGTTGGGTTGGGTAGCATAGATTGATTTAGCATAGGCGTAAAGTCAAGTCTGTGTTGTACGAGAAGCAGAGAACTAGTAGAATCATTGAGGACTCGAGAGCAGTCCTCCCTAGATGTAGGCAGTTGGCCGAACTAGGTGAACAAATCATCGTATGTGGTTTCTTTCAGGTTATTTACGGTACAAGCTAATTCTGTACAAGAGGTTTCTATAGCAACTTGCTGGTACACCCTCAGTAAACAAAGGCGCCACAATTTCACGTACTAACGTGTTTTGTAGGTATGGAGTATCGAAGGCGGTGATAAGTGATCAAGGATCACACTTCTACAACAAATGGGTTGCAGCACTGTTTAAGCAATTTGGAGTGCACCACCGAATGTCTTCATCCTACCATCCACAAACGAATGGGCAAGCAGAGATCTCCAATAGGGAAATCAAATCTATTCTATAGAAGATGGTTAAGCCTTCGAGGAAGGACTGGTCCACTAGGTTGGATGAAGCATTGTGGGCTTACAGAACAGCCTACCAGACACCTATTGGAACCTCTCCATTCAGACTCGGTTTAGGTAGAGCACAAAGCTTATTGGGCTATTAAATCATGTAACTTTGTCTTCGCTAGTGCAGGTAGTAAAAGGAAATTGCAACTAAATGAGCTGGAGGAGCTGCGCTTAGAGGCTTATGATAGCCAATCAGATTACAAGGCGCGGGCTAAGCTTTACCACGATAAATTCATTCTTCGACGCTCATTCAACGTTGGACAGAAGGTGAAATTCTGCTACGTTGCTGATGCGGAGTTATAGCTTCTACTTGAGGACTCTCTGTATCTATATGCGGAATTAGTCTACTGATGAATAAGAGAGACAGAGTGCGTTTGTTCACCCAGTTCGACAACTTGCCTAAGTCTGCGGAGGATGCTCCAATCCTCAAGATTTCATTATAACAGCTCGAAGTACAAGGACTCACACCTCTACTTCTCACCTAGCCAAAATCTAATGCCCACTCTAACCATCTAGACTAGCTAGCAGTCTGATCACACAGACTCTCTTCGTGCAGCCTACACTTTCACAGTAATAAATAGCTACGGACCTGACACACAGACCTAGCCTAGTCTATGACAATCTGTAACTCACGGATTGCTTCAGCACACTCTTCACCAGAGTTGTTGTATTTTCAGTCCACAACACTTCAAGCTCTCTTGCCAAAAGTGGGACACTCTTAGTTCTTCCAACTCAGCCTTAGCTCCCCCTCAATCAATGACTCCATCCGTCACAGTTGGGAAACTTCGAACACTGCCTCGCAGCCCCCGACAGTCCTTGTCCACGGCTGATCACCGAGCTTTGACTATTCCTTAAACGAGCAGCGCTCCAGTTGAACTCAGAATCAGTCCTGAATCAAACTTCATGAGTTTTGATTCCTTCAACACAACACAACAGTCTTCAACTCAAAGAATAACCCATGCCACCGTGGTTGATCTCTATGTGTATGCTCTAACTCTCTTCGTTTTTGTCTCGTGTGTGCTCTCTACTCTTGCTGCCCTTTGCTTGCCTCATTAAGCTCTCCAGCACACCAAAAACGCCAAGGATCATTATCAGAATCTTCTCCTACATTCTAGCAACTTTGTTGAGGATTCCGTTGCCAAATTTGAACTCTTGGATCTGTATCTTCTTAGACCACGTGATGGCAATTGCTGAGCTCTTGATGACCTCTGCATACTTCTCTGAGCTACCCCGATGCCAGCCGTATCAAGCTGGAGCCTCACAGTGCAACGGAAGCATTATGCTCTAGCTCTGAATCATCATGGAGTGCTGAAGAAGACTCTATCTCTTCATAGCTGTCACTTGCCCATTCTGCAAAAAGTGTCTCAACTACAGCTCTTCAAGGATTGCTGAGGCAGACTCTGGGCCTTTGTTGTTGTTATTTTGTCAGTCTTCATGTTGTGCTCCAGCCACAAATCTTCAGAGAGTGCTTCAGCATTCTCTTGAGCGGTTTTGTCAAGGATGCCATATCCTCAACAATCTCCCTCTTGGCATTTTGACAAAAATAAAACACAACTACAACTAGACTACTGATTCGAATTGATGATGTAGTTTGGCAGTGTTTGACAAAACCAGCACAAGTGAACAAGGAGCAGCTACAGCAGGAGCTTGTTCAAGTTGCTGCAACATCTATCCGAGTAGCAGCAGCAACCTGGGCTTGGCTAGAAGGCCTGGCAGCCCTGCGGAGAGCATTAGAAGAATTTCTTAAAGTGCTGCGGAGAATATTCCAGTGGGGAATTCCTAGCTAGAGAAGGAGATTTGTTTTGGAGATCAAATCAAATCTAATCTCCTAAAAATTAGGAGATAATTGTTTCTTTTTGGGACATTGCTAAATTCTATTCTGGATTGAAGCTGGCGTTGCTTTTAAGGAAGAACAGGTCAGAGCAGAAAGGTTGATCGAAGCTGAGGGATACACGAGTGCGTGCGCAAAATTCAGAGAGGAATTTTGGTGTGCGACGGACGAGTTCTTCGATCATCACCCGAAAGCAGAGCGTGAGCGCAGAGCTGTGGTGACTGAAGCAGAAGGATATCAGGGCTTGCGTAGTCTGATCCGAGCTTGATCTGGAAGCCAATTCAGAGCAGTGGTGCTTGTTGGTTGATCAAGGAAGGCCACGGAAGAACTGACGGGTGTGTGGCTCGGTCGAGTGTCTAAGCGGCAGTTCTCGCTAGTGGCAGAAGGTCACTGAGTGAGGGGGAGTATTCCAGAGTGTGCAGCGCTGGTGGAATCATTCGATCGGCTCGGCAAAAGGCTTTGGAGCGACGCGGACAATTGTGCATCAGCTGTGTGCTACAGCAGATGCTGCAGCAACCCTACAGAGTTGAGTGTAGTTTAGAATAGGCTGAGTTTCGAGGAGACATTAGCTATTCTAGATTGACATTTGTAGAGGGTGTGCAGACACAAGTCAGAGCCTGTTCTGATTGTGTCCAGTGATCCACACAAGGTTGAGTAGTATAGGTTGCGTGGAGTTGTAACCGAGTGTACTTGGAGGCCTTTTTGATTAGTGGATTGAGGACTGGAGAATAGTCCTCCCCAGACGTAAACAGTTGGCCGAACTGGGTGAACAAACCTCTGTCTTGTTCATTGTTTGCTGAGACAATTTCCGAGTGAACAAGAGCGTGCTGTAGCAACTGCTTGTTCACAAATCTGTCTGTCAAGAGACTCTGCGAATTTCACGAATACTCTGGTAAAAACTAGATCTATGCTAGATAATTGCGCTAACTATTACACTTGAGTTTAGAGTTTCTTAATGAATACTAAACATCAAAAATGATCTAACAGTTGTAGGATCTAGGAGCAGTTCATAGTTCACAGATAGTAATGTCAGTGTATACATCCTTCTCCCCCTTTTTGGCACAAATGCCGAGGGCTTCATTCATTGACTAGGCTGAGCAGGGGCGGTGCTTCTGGCTGTTTTTTTGTCTCTCCAGTATTGTGCTCTAGCTCTAAATCTTCAGGGATTGCTGTAGTAGAATCTTATGCTATTTTGTCAAGGATGTCATTACCTTAACAATCTCCCCCTTGGCATTTTTGACAAAACTTTAGCCCTTGCAGCCTTCACTCTTGACTGGCAAAACCTGTCATATCATAAACAATAATATCAACACCATCTTGGCAGCAAACACTTCTTTTTCTTCTTCTCCCCCCTTTTTGTCACAAATGACAAGGGTTCTTGCATCTTGTCTTTTGCTGCCTAGTGTTTTTCCATAGCTTCCATGTATTCTCTCAAAGAATCTTTCATCCTCGGTCTTTTCCACTTCTTCTCCAAACTATTCATCTGGTTTCTCCGAGGATTTTTTAGTAACACCTCAATTACATCATCATTCTGCCACGGGTGCTCTACCTCTTTGGATAATCTGGTTGCCACAGCAACCTATTCAGATTTAGCTCTTCTTTCAGTCTGATCATCAGTTTCTTCTATAGCAACCTCTGGCGAGTGAAAGCTTCAAGTTACCAGGGAGTGCTTCAGCACTCTAGTCAGCTATCTTTTTTGGAAGAATAATATTTTGTGCATGATTATGTTCTTTCTCTCCTGCTTCAGTGGGGGGTATCTGCTGGCTGTTTCTCAACCAAGTGCTTTTGACACTTGTTCCTTTTCACCTCCACCCAGCGCATTTGACACTTGTTCTTTTCAGATGTACTTCTGATTTTTGCGGTTGTTGAAGAGTGATAGAGCCTATTTATACGCGTTATTTAGATCATAACCCTATGCTTGTTCGCATTATTTTATGTACAAGATTACTGGTTTCCAGTGTTTTTGTATCTCAGGGCAAAACGAGGGCCTAAGCCGGATACGCGCTAACAGGCAGCGTTTAGGACGCGCAGCACACAGCCTGCGGAGCTAGCGGCGCAAACAGAAGAAATGGCGAGACACAGCAGAGTTGCGCCGACAAATGCGCTAAGCAGTACGCCGTGCACCAGGCGCAGAGTCCAGTATTTCCTAATCCCGACATGACCAGATTTGGAAGTTGCCAAGGATGGACCTCTCGAGCAGTATATAAAGGGGAGGAGGTCTAGGGTTTCAAAAACAACAACAACAATAATAGGAAGAGACGATCATCATCAGAGACACACAGAGCGGCAAACTAGAAAACACACGGACTTGTTGAGAGGACTTGTGCCAGCCGAGAAACATTCTGCACGCACTGTTTGCTACTTGTTTCTCAGATACATTAGTTATTATTTACTATTCTATGATGTTTATCACTAGCATGTCTAGCTAAACGCTTAGTGTTGGTTGGGCATGAATCTATGATGTATTTCCTTTGAGACTTGAGCATAATGCATAGTTTGCTTACTTGTATTAAACTCTGTGCATACGGAGACAGCTAGTTGCATGAGTAGGGGAAGCCTTGAACCGCAATCTTACTCTTGTTGCTTGTTCGTCATATGTTAAACTAGTTGATAGCTTGACGGTGACAACTAGGAGTAACGAGCTAGGGTGATCAGTTGCTACCTTGAACGGATTCGTAGCTGTTTTAGTCTAGTTCTAGAGATTAATAGCACATGAACTTTGAACGGAACATGCGCACGTGTTAGGAAGCCTTGACCGGACACTAACCCAAGTGAAATCAAGCTATAGACATATTACAGTCAGTGATAAGGAATGCACTCATAGAGGATTGTCTGCCCAATACTTCTCATAGTCATAGTACTTAATCTCTACTGCCTGCGCACGTCTAGTGCAAATTCCTGCGTTTTACAACTGTTACTTGCGCACTGTGCAACCCAATCACTCACCCCCCAATCTTCGTAAGTGTAGGTCACTGGCTAGAACCAAACTACTTGCTCCCTGTGGAGATCGACCCTTACTTAACCGCTGTACTGAGTGGAAAAGGAAGGATTATATTTGACGCGCACGACGACGCGCGATAAAATTTTGGCGCCGTTGCCGGGGATCAACACAGCTAAGTTCTAGTTAGTTTACGTTTTTCCTTTTAGTAACTAGTTATTTCAGTTTGTTTTGTTTTCGTTGTTGTTTCTGACAGCGTGCAATCACCATTAGCCTGCGCAACCTTGAAACAGTTGCGCTGCGCAGATTCTAGTTGCGCACTGACAGGCGCAGCAGCATTAGTTATCTTTGAACTTCATTTTTCTTTAAGATTCAGAACAGGTCATGGAGGATAACAGTGTCGTAGGAGACAACTTGGGGGACAGAACCCCAGAGGAAGCAAGAGCACATAACCGCGCAGCCCTGTTCAGAGAGGAAGTGCAGCGCGAGGTTGAAGCAAGGAGGGCCGCTGAAGTGCATCATGCGCCACCCGTGCAACAGGCCGCGCGACGTAGAACAGTGCGCGAGATGTCAGCCCCTATCACTGTTAACCAGCCATGGTGCATCGTGCTTCCACCAGGTGGTCATTTTGAGCTAAGGAGCTCGCTCATTCATCACATGCCCAAGTTCCACGGGATGAACAATGAAAATCCAGTCAAGCATGTGCGAGAGTTCCTGGTTATATGCGAAAACATGAAAACCGAAGGGGAAAGCGATGAAGCGCTGAAGATGAAGGCATTCCCATTTTCACTGTGTGATACAGCCAGAAATTGGTTGATGAACTTACCCGCAGGATCCATTCACACATGGGAGCAGCTGCAGAAGAAATTCCTGGACAAATTCTATCCCGCAGCAAAGATCGCGCTACTCAGAAGAGAGCTGGCCGCGCCAAGGCAGAGCGCAGGGGAGTCACTGTCAGAATATTACGAGCGTTTCAGGGAGCTAGAGGCCAACTGCTACAATCATGGCCTGCCCCAGAATGTGCTGATAGAAAACTTCCTGAATGGGCTGCTGCCCATGGAGCTGAGGCTATTGAACGCATGCGCAGGAGGGGACATTTGCAACATGTATCCAGAAGACGCGTGGCAGCTGATAGAAGACTCTGCTGGTCAGGGACGACATCAGCTAACACTTGAAAATAGTCGTACTCGTTCTGTGCATCAGGTAGAAACAAGCGCTGAGATCAAGGAAATGAAGGCCATGCTGCAGAAGTTGATGAGTGCGCAGAGCGCACAACCAGTTGCGCCAAAGGTATGTGAATTTTGCAGATCCACCGAGCACAAGACTGATGAATGTCCCACGCTATTTGAGGAATCTGGAGATGTCAATGCTCTCGGAGGATGGGACAACAGAGGGCCACCGAGGCAGAATCAGCCGCGCTTTGGACTAGCAGCAAATGGATTCAGATGGAAGGAGGAGAACAATTTCCAGAGGCAGTCCACAGATCAGCGCGCGCCACAGCAGACGCAACAAGCTGCGCCTTACAATCTACCGCATCGCCGCACTGACGCACCAGCACATAACAACCAGCAACCGAGGCGATCCTTGGAAGATATCGTGGGGCAGCTAGCAGACACAGTGCGCAAAAATGACGAGAAATATGACAAGAGGTTCGAGTCCATTGAAAAGCAGCTATCACAGATCGCAACCACGGTATATGAGCTGAAAAAGAGCGATGGCAACCTGCCTTCGCAAGTGATTCAGAACCCCAAAGGAGGAGTCAATGCAGTAACACTGAGGACTGGGCGAACAATAGGAACAGAGCAGACCGCGAAAGCGCCCGCGCCACCAGCTGCGCAAGTCCCAGAATCGACAGAGCAGAATGCGCAACTAGAGCAGAACGCGCAACCTGAAGTGCCAGCCACAAGCCAGCAGGGCGAAGCGCCAGGTATAACAGAATTAAAAGACAAGGGCACGAATCGTACTAATATACGTGCACCTTTCCCTGTGCAGGCACCCTTGGCTAGGAAGGAAGCGCAGGACAAAGAGCTATACGAGTTATTCAGCAAGGTGGAAATCAACATTCCCCTTATCGAAGCAGTCCGGCAGATTCACAGGTACGCCAAGTTTTTGAAGGAGCTGTGCACGAACAAGCGATGGAAAGGCGAATGCGCACAGGTAATGTTAAATGCGCAGGCCTCAGCGATCGTGCAACATAAGGTACCACCTAAGTGCCGAGACCCAAGAACATTCACTATCCCATGCACTCTAGGTAAAACCACGGTGAGCAACTGCATGATTGATTTAGGCGCATCCATAAATTTGTTACCGTATTCTCTATATGCAACATTGCGCCTTGGACCACTAAAGCCTGCAGGTCTCACCATTCAGCTAGCGGATCGATCGTGCAAACAACCTGCAGGCATGATAGAGGATGTTCTTGTGCGAGTAGGAGAGCTGGTGTTCCCAGCAGATTTTTATGTGCTAGAAATGGAGGGCGAATCGAGCACCAGCAGTGCGCAGATCCTACTAGGCAGACCTTTCCTTATGACCGCGCGCACGAAGATAGATGTGTGGAGAGGCACGCTCTCCATGGAAGTAGATGGCGAAGAGATCCATTTCAATATTTTCAAGGGGATGCAGCACCCACTCGAGGACGCCACAGTGCACGCAATGGACAACTTGGATGATTTAGTCACAGATGCGCAATGCGCAAGCGCAACAATAGGACCAGAGCCACTGGCACAAGCAGAGTTGGAAGAGCAGGAAGACGAGCCGAGCAGTGCTGAACCAGAGTCCACACAGGTACATGATATAGTTCATATTTGCACCGCTACTAAAATCTTGCCCTCCATTGAACAGGCACCCAAGGTCGAGCTAAAGCAACTCCCAGAACATCTCAAATACATTTTCTTAGGAAATGAGGACACCCTGCCAGTGATCATCAAGAAAGGATTAGAAGAAGAGCAGGAAGTGCGCTTACAGCAGGTGCTGCGCAAGAACCAGCGCGCCATAGGATGGACACTTGCTGACCTGCGCGGAGTGAGCCCAGACGTATGCATGCATAGAATTCTGTTGGAAGATGGTGCCAAACCATCCAGGGAGGCTCAGCGCAGGTTAAACCCGAATATGATGGAGGTAGTGCAGAAGGAGATTTTAAAGTTGCTTGACGCAGGAGTCATCTACCCCATCTCGGACAGCAAATGGGTCAGTCCAGTGCACGTTGTGCCTAAGAAGGGAGGAATCACAGTGGAGGAAAATGCGCAGGGCGAGCTAGTTCCCAAGCGCATACAGACTGGATGGCGCATGTGCATCGACTACAGGAAGCTTAACGCAGTGACGCGCAAGGACCACTTCCCGCTTCCCTTCATGGATCAGATGCTGGACAGATTAGCAGGTAAGCCCTATTTCTGCTTCTTGGACGGATATTCAGGGTATAATCAGATACCCATAGCTGCGGAGGATCAGAAGAAGACCACGTTCACCTGCCCGTTCGGTACGTTTGCGTTTCGGCGCATGTCATTTGGGCTCTGCAACGCGCCAGGTACGTTCCAACGCTTAGTCATGAGCATTTTCTCGGATATGATTGGTATATGCATAGAAGTGTTCATGGATGATTTTACTGTATATGGAGGTACCTTTGATACATGCTTGACTCATCTAGATAAACGTTGGCGTTTTAGGCAAGCAAAATGAAGTGCTATTCTAGTCACGCAAATATCAAACAATATTTATAACCGAGTGACCTCGGGTCGAACCCAAGAGAAAAGCTTAGACTAATTTACAACTAATTAATGCTATTATTGAAAGTCTACGGATTTGGGGGGGATTTGTCCTCCTTTAGAGGTACCTCTAGTAAGTACTAAAGATAAATGATATTTTTGGTTTTTGGTTGATGAAACAAAAGAGTGACTAGGGATTCAACTTCTCTCCTAAGATATGAGGAAAATGAAATAACTCACTAACACATGCATGAACTACATTTGGTTGATAAAAGCAAGGCTAATGCATCGTCCACTCTAGGTTCAACTCTCGCTCCTTCCCTAGAGTGGAGAGGATACACAAAGGACATGGTTCTCAAACTCTTGCTCTATTGAACCGTGTAGAACTTGAGTCCCATAACCGCACCCTCTCGGTCTATTGGCCGGTTACTCAAATCCGCTTAAAACTTAGCCTAATGTCAAGAATGCATGTCGCTCTCACGCACAAACACTCGATCTATGATCATACAATAGCTATGAAACATCCTAAGTTCAACTCTCGCTCCTTCCTTAGGGGTTCTAACCAAGCATACTCACTTAAGCATTTCGTCAAACACTTGGTGTGCATACAATGAATACATAGCTAGGGCACAATATAATCAAACCAAACTTCATTCAATGCAATCAATTAGAGTTCTACATCATATCCAATCCTAGGGGATCCATTTAATCCCCAACCACAAGTACAACTACTCACTCATAATGAGTGTGCACAAATACATGAAAACTAAATGAGACATGAATGTAAATACAAAGGGTAAAGGGTTTAAGAGAAGTTGATGTAGAATCTTCGACTCAAGCTTGGTTCTCCACCCAAGCTTGGTCTTCTCCGAGCTCCAGTCGCCTAGGGTTGAGAAAATGTGGAAGCCCCCTTTCTTCATTTCCATCTCATTCTATTTATACATTTTGAAGATTTCCAAAAAGTGCCCGAAGTGACCGAATTACATGATTCGGTCACTCCCTTGTGTTGATTCGGTCAAACGTCTTATGGAGCTCAACTGATTCGAGCAAACGTCTAATGGAGCTCAACTAATTCGGGCACCTCATGGGCGAATCACTTCTGATTCGGCCGAATCATCTGTTCAGTGCTGTTCTCAGACTGGGCGAATCACTTTTCTTGGCCGAATCACTATGTGATTCGGTCAACCCCTGAAGTGATTCGGTCAAACCTTCAAGACTTTCCCCGGATCAGGTCGATTCGTGCAACTGAGAGTGATTCGACCGAATCACTTCTGCAGTTAGCAACTAGCTTTTTTGACACTTTAAACCTTTGATTTACGTCTTGACGTAAACTACGAAGTTGTAGATCTTTGAATTACCTTTCCAACAAGCTATAGAACGTCCCAATCGGATAAGAATCGCGCGCTCGGCAAGCCTTCGAAGATAAACAGGTCAGTCTGCCCAGATTTGATCTACAGGCGAATTCTCCCCGAATCAACTTTGATTCGGGCAAGCCTTGAGTTGATTCGTGCGAATCATCTGTTCAGTGCTGTAATGAAGTATCATGCTTGCCCGAATCACTTTTCTTTGGCCGAATCAAAAGTGATTCGGCCTATCCTGAATTCCTCTTTGGGAGAATCAACTTTGTAGCGCTGGAATTCTCGCCTGTTTTGACCAATTAAACCTTTGAATTATGTCTTGATGTAAACTATGAAGTTGTAGCCCTTTGAGTTAGCTTTCCAACAAGACATGACACGCCTTAATCGGATAAGAAACGTGTGCTGGGCGAGCCTTCGAAGCTGAATAGGTCAATCATGGACGAAAAACTAGCCTTTTGCTTGATTTTGACCTCTTTTGCTCTCGATCGACTAGAATTCATCCAGATTTTCTTCACACCACTTCATATCATGTAATATACATTTTTAACCTGAAATGGGCAAAGAAGACATCAAGTGACTTTATAAAATAGGGAAACAAACAAGAAGTAAGGGGAAAATATGGACAAATATAAGGTTATTTGTCCGCTCATCAAAGACCACCTTCACCTGCCCGTTCGGTACGTTTGCGTTTCGGCGCATGTCATTTGGGCTGTGCAACGCGCCAGGTACGTTCCAACGCTTAGTCATGAGCATTTTCTCGTGTGAAGGTATGTAGCATCATTGACAAACTCCTACAAAGTGAACTAGAGCCTGCTACAGCAAGTATGGAAAGAAAACAGCTGATGAAGAGCATTCCAGAGTGAGCAAACTCAGTAAGTGGCGCTCCAGCTGAAGACATTAAGTGGCGCTCCAGATGAAGACATTAAGTGGCTAATGTCTTCACGAGGCGCGCGACCTAATGTTGCCTTGGGGAGCTCGAAATTCTAAAAGAGAGCATGAAGACATCAGCTTGTGCAATCTGGGCAGAGTGACTATCTCTGGAGCTAACGTGGAGTAAGCAAGTGCTACAGCAATCTCTGGAGCAGAAGTTCAGTAGTAGATGCTGGAGCTAAAATGTGGTAGCACAAATTCAAAGCTTTCTCGAAGATTGCATTCAATCAACAAATCAGTGGACCGAAGGGCTTTCGGAAAGAGCTGAATATTCAGGAGAATATTTCTGGAGTGTCTCTCAAGAACAAGGGCAGATTTGTTGAATGAAGATTTGATTGGAAAATCAAAACCTCTATAAATTGGAGGATCTTCCTTAGAATTGATGGGATTGTTTCCTAATGCATTTAGGAAATTCCAGCAGCAGCAAACAGCTACAGCACAAGTGAACAAGGAGTTGTTGCAGCTCAAACAATCAAGCCGGCAGCAGAAGTGAACTAGCAGCAGCTACAGCAGGGGATGCTGCAGCAGGTGCTGGTTCAAGTGCTGTATCAACTGGCCAAGTAGCAGTTTTGTGCTGGGTGCGATTTGAAGGTATGGCTGCTTTGTGAAAGCTCTTAGAAGGTTTTCTAAAATGCTGCTGAGCATTTTCCAGCAAGGTTTGCTAGTCAGAGAAGGAGATTTGCATTGAAGATATTAATCAAATCTAATCTCCTAGATTTTAGGAGATAATTGATCTTGTGGGTCAATTGCCTAAACCTGGAAATTGCTTAAAGTGGTGTGGGTATTTAAGCAGAAGGTTTGAGGGCTGAAGAGGGTGATCGAAGCTGAGTGATACACGAGAGTAGACACAGATTTCAGAGAGAGGATTTTCTGGGTGCTACGGACGTTGTTCTTCGATCAAACACACACGGGCAGAGCGTTGAGCGCAGAGCTGTGGTGAGCATTGCAGAAGAGAATCAGGTCTTGCAAAGACTGATTCGTGCATTGATCTGGAAGCCAATTCAGAGCTGGTGAGCTTGTTGGTTGATCAAGAGGCAGCCGCGGGAGAACTGACGGGTGGAAGGCTCGGTCGAGGTTCGTGCGGAAGAACTCACTAGTGGCAGGTGGTCACTGAGTGAGGGGGAGTTACTCAGAGTGTGCAGCGCTCTTGGAGAGGTTCGATCGGCTCGGCAGAAGGCCTTGGAGCGACGCGGACATTGTGCTTCAGCTGTGTGTTACAGCTGTTGCTGCAGCAACTCTGCTGAGTAGTGTAGTATAGAATATGCTAAGTTCTTTGAGAGGATTGTAGCTATTCTAGACTGACATACTGTAGAGAGTGTGCTGACACAAATCAGAGCTTGTTCTGATTGTGTTGTGTGATCCACACGAGGTTAAAGTAGCATAGGTTGCGTGCGTTGTAACCGAGTGTACTTGGAACCGTTGGTTGAGTGGATTGAGGACTGAAGAATAGTCCTCCCCAGACGTAGGCAGTTTGGCCGAACTGGGTGAACAAACTTGTGCCTTTGTTCATTGCTTGCTGAGATTATTTCTTGTGAACAAGAGTGTGCTGCAGCAACTGCTAGTTCACAAATCTGCTGAATTGAGACACTGTGAAATTTCATCTCGGATATGATTGGTATATGCATAGAAGTGTTCATGGATGATTTTACTGTATATGGAGGTACCTTTGATACATGCTTGACTCATCTAGATAAAGTCTTAGTGCGCTGCATTTCTAAGAACCTAGTGCTAAATTATGAAAAATGTCATTTCATGGTAACGCATGGTGTAGTACTAGGACATATCATCTCAGAGGAGGGGATCAAGGTAGATAAAGCTAAGATAGACCTTATTTCTAATCTACCTTATGCCACTAACGTACGCGATGTGAAGTCTTTCTTAGGACATGCCGGCTTTTACAGGCGATTTATAAAAGACTTCTCTAAAATTTGCATACCCCTGTCTAACCTCTTGCAAAAAGATGTGTGCTTCGATTTTACCGATGAGTGCAGGGCAGCATTTGATAAGCTGAAGGAAGCGCTGACCAGTGCGCCAGTGATGCGCGTACCAGACTGGAACCTGCCATTTGAATTAATGTGCGACGCAAGTGATTATGCAGTAGGTGCAGTCTTGGGACAGCGCGTGGACAAGAAGCCGCACGCCATTTACTATGCATCGCGCACACTGGACGCTGCGCAGAGGAACTACACCACCACGGAGAAGGAGCTTCTGGCAATTGTGTTTGCGCTTGAGAAGTTCCGTGCATATGTTCTAGGCGCCAGGGTCATTGTATACACAGATCACGCAGCCATCCGCTACCTAATGTCCAAGAAGGAAACTAAGCCGCGCCTGATGCGCTGGGTACTCTTACTTCAGGAATTCGACTTGGAGATCAAAGACAAGAAGGGTACGGAGAACACAGTTGCTGACCACCTGAGCAGGATCGTGAAAGAGGAGGAGCCAGGGCAGATCACGGAGACATTCCCTGACGAGCATCTGATGGCGCTGACAGGTAAGGTACCATGGTATGCGCACATTGCGAATTACCTGGTCACAGGTACGTTTCCTCCGCATTTCAATAAAACCCAGTGCATGAGATTAAAACATGAGTCCAAACATTATATTTGGGATGATCCGTATATGCTTAGAATAGGACCTGACCAGATATTGAGGCGCTGCGTGCCTGACCATGAAATTAACTCTGTTTTGCTGTTTTGTCATGCGCACGCATGTGGAGGACATTTTGGTCCCAAGCGCACAAGCAGAAAGGTCCTGGATTGCGGATTTTATTGGCCGCATCTGTTCCGAGACGCATATGATCATTGCAGGAATTGTGATAGGTGCCAGCGCACAGGAGGCATATCAGCGCGCAATGAGATGCCGCAGACGCCGATTCTAGTGGATGAAGTATTTGATGTATGGGGCATTGATTTCATGGGGCCATTTCCTCCATCTGCCGGATACGAGTACATTTTAGTGGCAGTAGATTATGTCTCCAAATGGGTCGAAGCTAAGGCCACGCGGAAGGATGATGGTAAGACCGTCGCTGATTTTCTCAAAACTAACATCTTTTGCAGATACGGAGTGCCTTAGGCAGTCATCAGCGACCAAGGGATGCACTTTTGCAACAGGATTGTGGCGCAAGTTTTCAAGCACTATGGAGTGCGCCACAAGACGTCCACTGCCTATCATCCTCAGACAAATGGACAGGCCGAGGTTTCCAACAGAGAGATCAAGCGCATCCTGGAAAAGACTGTCAGACCTTCACGCAAAGATTGGAGCCAGCGCCTGGATGATGCGCTGTGGGCATACCGCACTGCGCATAAGACGCCCTCATAGGCATCCATTCCGGTTGGTCTACGGAAAAGCGTGCAGTCCCTCATAGGCATCCATTCCGGTTGGTCTACGGAAAAGCGTGCCACCTGCCAGTAGAGCTAGAGCACAAAGCATATTGGGCCTTGCGCATTTGCAACCTGAATCTAGACGAGGCAGGGAAGGAGCGCACCTTTGAGCTCAGTGAATTAGAAGAGCTGCGCCTGGATGCCTATGAGGGACTGCGCGATTACAAGGAGCGGACAAAGGCGTTTCATGACAAGCATATCCTCAGACGCACTTTCACGCCAGGAGACCAGGTATTATTATTCTCATCACGACTAAAGCTCATGCCTGGAAAGCTGCGCAGCAAATGGACAGGACCGTACATAGTCACCAAGGTTTTCCCCTACGGAACAATCGAGTTAGAAAACGAGCACCGGCATCGTTTTCAGGTAAATGGGCAGAGAGTCAAACGGTATCTCGGAGAACCTTGGGATGGTGCAACGCGCGACATTGAGTTGGCAGAACCAGAAATAACAGATGCGCCAAATGCCGCGCCAGAGGCACCACCGGATGTACCAGAAGGAGAACTGGAGACTATTGCTAACATTTCTTCTTCCTCTTCATCCACCCTCGTTACTGCAGATTTATCACATATTAACCATGCTGATTTCCCTTTTTATCCTTTGCGCAGAACTAAGAAGAACACAGCACATGCACAAGCGCAGGGTCACTCAGGAGCAAGGGTGGGGGAGGTCGCTGACACACATTTTGGCACGTAACGAGGTACAGTCGAGCCAACGACGTTAAACAAAGGCACTTGTCGGGAGGTAACCCGACTCGTTTTTATTTTTACATGTTTTATTTTTAGTTTTTCTAGTGTTTTTTTAGGCAGTTTAGGACTTGTTATTTTTAGTCGAGCAGCAGTGCGCAGGACCTCTGCGCCAGCCAGAGGGGTATATAAGGGCAGGACTTAGAATTTTTCCAGCACTTTTCTCACTCGACCGTTGCCAGTAGCCTTTACCTCCCATTTCCACCAGCCGATCAGAGCTTCCAGTTAGAGAGATCTGCAGAGCACACAGCCGCACTACCCCCAGGTAACCCTTCCCCCCGATCTGAGCAGATTTTATTAGGGTTTGTACGGTGGAGGAGTGCATTAGGGTTTTGAAATCGCACCAAGCTAGAGTGCCCCGACTGGATTGCTGTTTAGTGGGTTGTGTAGGCGAGCAGTAGGCGCTCCTTTGGTGAAAGTTTCATTGGATTTGGAGGAGTTTGGATTTTTGCAGTTTTTGAGAAGTGTTGACCGGCGTTGACCAGAGCACCAAGCACAGAATGAGGCCCGCTGAGGACCAAGAGACCCCTGCCGACTTCGCCTACAAATATGCGGCGTTTATGAGCCTGGAAATGTGCGGGACCCCGTACATTAGCCGAGACTTTCTGCGCGAGGTCGGACTGGAGAACCTCGTTGTAGAGCGCCTTGCGCTAGCAGGCTGGGAGGCGCTGTTGGACCTCAACAGCGCATCAGACCAAGAGGACACATGCGAGTTCCTGGCATCGCTGGAGATGGGCGACCAGGAGATCAGATATAGGCATCGGGGCGTATGGTTCATCGCCTCAGCTGGGAGGATGAAGCGCGCACTCGGATGCGGTAAGGTGCGCGAGGGAGACACAGACACGCACTCCAACCAGGAGGCCTGGCGCGAGATGGCGACCGGGTCAGCTTTTGCCGCGGGGCGCAGCAAAGGACGCGAGCTGCGTGACCCGTGGATGTTCTACTTGTGGCGCTTGGTCGCTTATGCAGTCATTGGTCGATTTAATGGTGCGCCCAAGATCAACCTCCTGGACTTGGACATTTTGAAGGGGCTGTACTATGGAAGGAGGGTGCTATTTGTTTCAAACATGGTCGTCCATTGGGGACGGGTTAGCACAAGGGGACCGCTGACGTGCGATGGAATTATTACGCACCTGCTGCGGGCATTACATGGAGAGCCCGAGGTGCCTGAGCACACTATGGTGCCGGCTGTCCCGCTGGACCGCGCCCACATGCTGCAGATCAGGGCGGTAGCTGTGAAGGAAGATGGCACATTGGAATGGTGCTACCGCCTGCAGCCGGCCAGAGTTCCGCGACCTAGGGCAGAAAGCAGTGCGCAGGGCGCAGCGGCCGCGCTGGAAATGGAGGAGGATGAGGCCCCAGAACCAGTCGTGCCTCTGGTCAGACACGCAAGGACCCGCGCACAGACTGGAGCGCAAAGGAGGGCTCGTGCACCGCAGGGGGAGCCAATTACAATTTCGATCGAGGATTCTCCCCCTCGTGCACGCGCAAAGCGCCCAAGGACTGCGGCTGAGGAGGCGCCCGAGGAAGCATCAGCCGAGCAGCGCATGATGTTTAACGTCATGCGTGTGCTCGAATAGTTAGCGCCAGAGGGGGCGGATTTGAGTATGAGTCCACCATCCGGGTGGAGATTTGGAGACGCGATTCCCCCTCTCCTCAGCCTGCACCGACCACCTCCAGGTTCCCCCAGTGAGCCACATCAGCCAGCTAGCCCTCCTACTCAGCCCCCAGTATATCCAGCCGCACCCTCCCCAGTACCAGTACCACCATCAGCCCCAGCACCAGCAGCCCCAGCACCAGCAGCCCCAGCACCAGCACTAGCAGCACCAGCACCAGCAGAACCCACCCCTGAACCGGAACCAGTACCAGTACCCGCACCTTCCCCTGCCCAGCCGCCCATTCCACGGTCCCCGATAGCCGAACCCATCATTAGCACCAGCTCAGAATCGCTATGGGACCGTGTTTCAGAGGATGACGGCGAGGCGCAGCCTGTCGCCCTATCAGTTGTACCGCCTCCCTCCAGCTTCGAATATGTGACAGATTCTTCAGAGGAGGAGGCGCATAGTTCATCGGCTGCGTCCAGCTCAGATGACATCTAGAGCTGTGGAGGGGAGCGCATATTTTCTTTTCGGGTGGTGTTCTTTTTTCTTTTTGGTGCTGACCTCTATTTGATATTCTGTTGCTATATTTGTGTTGAACTTGTGTGCTACATATTTTTGTGCCCCTATGCTATATTTGCGCTGCTTTGACTATTATGTTTTTTAGGGTTTTATGTTCTTTATTTTTGCTTGCATGCGTGTGCGCCGCCTCCGTGCGCTTGAGCTTGAGTCGTGGGGACACGTCTCTGTTTAAGTGTGGGGGGGGGGGAGCGTTACACTTACATTTCACGTTTTTTTGAGCTTTTTAGTGTAGCTTAGTTTTTTTGAAGGAAACAGTAGCAGTAGTGCGCTGTGTGCGGGTTGCGCGCACTGATCAGCTTGTTTGTGCTATCCATATTGCGCCGTGCGCTACCAACTGTTTTTAGTTTTTTTTTTTCGTTTTTCTGCTCCTGTTAGTTGGGATATACAGGGGATGTGGAGTTGACAGAAACGCTCCAGAGAGGCGGTTAGTCGTTCGCGCTTCAGAGGAAAGGTATATGGTCGAGAGCGCGAGTGGAGGCCAATGCTTCGCGACCTTCGGAGCAAGAGAGTGCGCTCAGTCACGCAGATGCCAAAAGCGAAATACCCAAAGCATGGCGAGGTGGGAAAACAGACCACCTTCCCTCTGGAAGTCGAGCTAAGGAAGGCGGGCGCGGGTGTAAATGCGTGCGCCGACCTGCGCAGATAGACCAAGGAGGGAGAGCGGGGCGGTGTTCCATAGCTGTTATCCGGAGGCCGAGACTGGAACCGTTCTGGGAAGATAGGAACCATAGACAAAGCTGTACGAAAGAAAGACACCAGCAGATGATATGCGCCACAAAAGAATCAGCATGCGCACTGATAAGCACCAGCGTGCGCAAGTTCACAAAAGGAAAAGAATCATCATCAAAAAGGCTTGAGTTCCCAGGAAGTGCGCGGAAGAATCACGCATAGGAAGAAGCTTGCGTTGTTAACCATATACCTATCCTCGGAGCAAGAGCTGACAACCTGGAGCCTATGAAGAGCTATCTCCCAGCCATCCAAAATAATTTTTCATCCCAGCTGAGAGGTAATGAATTTCGAAATTATTACACTTGAAACTGTTGAGAGCAGATGTGCGCAGGTGGTAGAGCAGCGCAAGGTGTTCAGCAGCATAGACCGCGCCAGAGTGCAAGACTGTGCGCTAGACTCCAGAGAGGTAATGGTATCCGTGCTTGAGTGCTTGTTCGAGGACGAACAAGGGGCAAGTGTGGGGGGTTTGATAGAGCCTATTTATACGCGTTATTTAGATCATAACCCTATGCTTGTTCGCATTATTTTATGTACAAGATTACTGGTTTCCAGTGTTTTTGTATCTCAGGGCAAAACGAGGGCCTAAGCCGGATACGCGCTAACAGGCAGCGTTTAGGACGCGCAGTACACAGCCTGCGGAGCTAGCGGCGCAAACAGAAGAAATGGCGAGACACAGCAGAGTTGCGCCGACCAATGCGCTAAGCAGTACGCCGTGCGCCAGGCGCAGAGTCCAGTATTTCCTAATCCCGACATGACCAGATTTGGAAGTTGCCAAGGATGGACCTCTCGAGCAGTATATAAAGGGGAGGAGGTCTAGGGTTTCAAAAACAACAACAACAATAATAGGAAGAGACGATCATCATCAGAGACACACAGAGCGGCAAACTGGAAAACACACGGACTTGTTGAGAGGACTTGCGCCAGCCGAGAAACATTCTGCACGCACTGTTTGCTACTTGTTTCTCAGATACATTAGTTATTATTTACTATTCTATGATGTTTATCACTAGCATGTCTAGCTAAACGCTTAGTGTTGGTTGGGCATGAATCTATGATGTATTTCCTTTGAGACTTGAGCATAATGCATAGTTTGCTTACTTGTATTAAACTCTGTGCATACGGAGACAGCTAGTTGCATGAGTAGGGGAAGCCTTGAACCGCAATCTTACTCTTGTTGCTTGTTCGTCATATGTTAAACTAGTTGATAGCTTGACGGTGACAACTAGGAGTAACGAGCTAGGGTGATCAGTTGCTACCTTGAACGGATTCGTAGCTGTTTTAGTCTAGTTCTAGAGATTAATAGCACATGAACTTTGAACGGAACATGCGCACGTGTTAGGAAGCCTTGACCGGACACTAACCCAAGTGAAATCAAGCTATAGACATATTACAGTCAGTGATAAAAAATGCACTCATAGAGGATTGTCTGCCCAATACTTCTCATAGTCATAGTACTTAATCTCTACTGCCTGCGCACGTTTAGTGCAAATTCCTGCGTTTTACAACTGTTACTTGCGCACTGCGCAACCCAATCACTCACCCCCCAATCTTCATAAGTGTAGGTCACTAGCTAGAACCGAACTACTTGCTCCCTGTGGAGATCGACCCTTACTTAACCGCTGTACTGAGTGGAAGAGGAAGGATTATATTTGACGCGCACGACGACGCGCGATCAAAGAGTGACATTTGCTTTATTTCTTTCTATGCCTCCTTCTCTGAATGAATCCCTCTTCAGCACTTCTGCAAGTAACACAATAACCTCGATTTTACAGCATCTGTGTACCATAGCATTCATACGTCCTCGAAGGATTCCTTGTTCTGGCACGTAGGTCATTCGATCTTCTCCAAGTCTCCCTGTTGATGGAGCTTATTTATACCATCCATCGAGTTGTTTATTCCCATTGTTTAATTTCATTTTGTGTGTGAAAGATTACTTCTTGGTAGTGTTTTGCATCGGAGGTGTATCAAGACCGCTTTGGAACTTTACTGCGCATTTGGACGAATATAGACATAATTTGGGCAGATTGACTTGTTCATCGTTGAAGACTTGCCGAGCGCATGATTCTTATCTGACTGAGACGGTCCATATCTTGTTGGAAAGCTAATTCAAAGGGAAACAACTCTTAGTTTACACCCAGACGTGATTCGAAGGTTTAAAGGGTCAAACGAGTGAGATTATAACACTGTAGAAGTGATCTTCCCAAGCAGTGGGCTAATCAAGAGTGATCCGCCCAAGAGGACTTGATTTGCCCAGCTCCGGAGGCCACTGATTATTTGACTCGAGCAAGACTGCACGAAGCCCTTGGAAGCCAACCTGAATCACTATTGACTCGCCCAAGCCCTGCACGATTCACCTTAGGCTTGGTCTATCAAAGTTGATTCGTGCAGCAGGAGAGCGGCATTAAGTCTTTGATTCACCCAGCCTTGGGCGAATCACTTGTCAAAGCCTTGCAGGAATCAAAAGTGATTCGTGCAAGCGGAAGTCGCCCCGTCCCAAATCGTGTATTTTAAATAGAAAAGAGAGAGAAAACCCTAGAGAGCTTTTTTGGCAGCCATCATTTGTACTGAGTTCTAGCTAGCCGCCTAGACGAGGGACAGAGATTGGGGAGGCGAAATCAGCAGCAACGCATCGCGAAATAGATTTTAGTATTTTTCTTTACTCTTTACTTTCATTGTTATTAGATGGATAGTCATTGCTAAACCCTAATTCGGTTTGGGGATTTGTATTGCAACGTACGGTTTGAGATACTTATGTTTTCAAATTTTGATTTGGTGAATTTCTGGCCTTGAACTTAATGGCATGCTTGTATGTTTCATTGGAGGAACTTAGCGGTGATCTAGTTAGACTAGCAATTCATGATATTCTATTAGTCCAATATTACTGTAAGCCTAGCGGTGGAACTAGTACTGGTAACTAAGAGGATAAAAATTACATCTACTTGAGAACTTAGAGTAGGTAGAACATTGAAGTCGGCATTACCCTAGCAGGATTGTTAGACTAGAACAGTAGTTTTAGTAGATGATGCATGTTTCAATCGATGATTACAAATTGCAATGCATATCCCTGAACTGATTTTTTCTGAATTTGTGAAACGCTGTGGTTGTAGCGGTAGTATGAATACTAGTCCAATCACGGTGTTCACAATATTTATATCCGAGTGACCTCGAGTTGAACCCAAGAGAAAATAGTCTAAAGCTAGCTAGTAATGCTTAATGCAAGTCTACTAAATAAAAGGGGGGATTTTTCCGTGAAATAATAGAGAAAGCGTAGTCGGAATCCTACTTCACCCCTAGGTCATGCGATTAGCAATACAAAACTTGTCTAAATCATGAGTAATTTTGAGTGATGGTTCTAGGCTAAGGTATCGCACATTCTAAATTCAATTCTCGCTCCTTCTCTAGAATGGGAATGATACCTAAATAGTACGGTTCTCAAACTCTCGCTCTATTGAACCGCGTAGAACTAAAGTCTCCTAATCTCAACCTCTCGGTCTATTGATAGTCAACTAAAGTCGCTCAATACTTAGCCTAGTGGAATGCGTATGTCACTCTCGCGCACACACGCAACCTAAAATAATCATGCTTGATCTTCTAAACAACCTAGGTTAAACTCTCATTCCATCCCTAGGTGTTCTACCAATTCATACTCACTTAGGTATTTCGTCAAACACTTGGTGTGCACAGAATTGATATGAAGAACAAGCAAGAGAATTTTCAACCAAACTTCATTCATATAGATAAAAAGACAAGTCTTGCATTACAATCAAACCTAAGGGATCCATAAGGACCCCAACTACTGAAAAATTACTCACTCATGGTGAGTTTGAAACAAAACATGCTATTCAAATTGAAATTGTTCACCAATTGGATGCAAAAGAGTAGTGGATGAGTAGAGGGTTGATGTAGGATCTCCAATTGCGTGTCTCTTCCTTCAATCCTTGACAATTCTCCAATTTCTCCAAGAGCCAATCGCCTAGGTTTTCGAATTCTGAAAGACAGCCCTTCTAATTTGCATCTCATTCTATTTATACCCTTTGAAATTTCCAAATTTTGCCCGCAGTGCCCGAATCACTTGATTCGGACAACCCTTAAAGAAACTGATTAGGACAGGGTGTCCGAATCATTTACTCAGTGTTCTTTCGAGCTGGGCGAATCACTTTGTCCTGGCAGAATCACTTTTTGATTCGGTCAACCCTTATTTGATTCGGTCAATGATCCTTGTAGAGCTGAAGTGATTCGGGCACATTGGCGAATCACTTTCTGATTCGGCCGTATCATATACTCAGTGCTGCTTCTGCTTGGCCGAGTCGATTACTCTTGGCCGAATCACTTTTTGATTCGGTCAACCTCCATGTGATTCGGTCAAACCTCTCAAATTCTCCCCGAGTCAATTTGATTCGTGCAGCTGAGGTGATTCGGCCATGCTGGTGGGCGAATCACTTTGTGAATCGGGCAGAATCACTTTTGCAGTCTTGCCCAATTTTGCTGCTTTTGATCTCGATCGACTGGAATTCATCCAGACTTTCTTCGGACCACTTCGTATCATGTAGTACACATTTTCAACTTGAAACGGACAAAGAAAACATCAAATGACTTTATAAAATAACAGAACAAACAAGAAGTAAGGGGAAAATTATGAACAAATATAAGGTCATTTGTCCGCTTATCATATATGACAATATCAAAACATGTAGCACAACTTACGCACACATAGCACATCCACCCCCTACTCATGTAACCTAACCTAAAAGTAACTAAACGAAAGAAAATTAAAATCTACTCCTAACTCACTGTCGTAGGAATCACGGATGCATTTAGCGCATGCATCAAGCCTTTAAACCCCTAGGCTACCCTAGTGGACGAGTTATAGTCTCGTGAGAGTTTTCAGAATAGGAATACTCACAAATCCCATTTGCCATCACCCATAAGAGTTCATAATCCAAATATAGTTTGCTAAGCAAGTAGTTTACTATCACCTCAAATTATAATAAAGTTGTGCGAATCATTCACTTCACGTAAACTCTAAGGATCATTCACTTCAATGTGACCACAATTATTCATAGAATCGATGTCAAGACTAGCATTCGTCAAATTCGAATTATCGCTCAATTTCCCATGCAAGTAGTATGAAGAAAAGCGTCGCTTACCCAAGAATTTTGTCGAGTCAATCACATATGCTTGCTAAGGGCAAGTCCATAAGCTCATGACAACAAACTCATTCCCAAGTTTTAGACTACACGTCATAATCCGTAAGAGAAGAGGAGTTTCGACATTGAAAATTTTAAACTTCACTCGTACAAATCTTGATGCTTAAGTATTAAATTACGAGGGTCATACCTTAGACGCTTCCTAAAAGCGAAATGCAAATGCTCTACTCACACTCATGCGAAAGAAATTGTGGAATAAGCACAAAGTCAAGAATTAAGTGTGTTTAATACTTTTCTTGCGTTTATACAAATGCTTTCAAGGGGGAACTTACCTTCCTAACCGTCGGCATTTGTAAAAATTTTCTTTAACCCAAAAAACAAATAGATAATATTTTTATGTTTATACAAAAACTTTCAAAGGGGAACTTACCTTCCTAACCCTCGGCATTTGTAAAATCTTAAAAATATTATTTTTTCTTTCTTGCGCCTCGTTTTTTTTCTTATCGCAAACACTTTATTTGACCCCACACTTAATACTTGACAATGTGCCTAAGTGATATATAATGAAGCATGAAGTGTGAGCTCAACAAATTCAAAAGCTAAATAGGAATGCTAAAGTCACCTAAAAGCAAACAAGAACAAGTATGAGGTTTTTATATGAAAACTATTTTTATTTTATTTTTGTGCTCGCTAGACTTAACATCATTCTTCATGCACGGAAAGAGCTCAAAAATAAATCGAACTAAGCTAGTCAAAACACCGAATCATGTGAATAAAATCATCCCAAAGAATGTCAATCGACTTAAAGATACGATTCATGAATTCAAAGCACAACTCATTCCAAAAGAATTTTAAATGATACTACTTAAGTGCTTAGCAAACATTACTCCGTGTGATCAATACTTAAAGCTAGGATGACAGCAATCATGCGAGGATAATGTGCTCAAAGTAAATGTGTAGCATAGAATCATGTTGTTAAGCAAATAAAAGCCCAAGCGCAAAACACTCCACAGTAAATGGATCATCGATGGTGGCTGGGGTGGGGTGAAGAAAATGTCCTGCCCAGTAATTTCCTTCCAGAACTTGTACCGCTCGCTTTCCTTGAATGTCGTATATTCCCCATACTGAGTGCACCCAAATGCCTTTCTGATATCATCGGTTGGCATGTCAAAGGTCTGACCGCCCAAACGGAAGTTCCAAAAATGCACAAAGTGCTTCCTCTTGCCTTTGCAATTTGAATCATATTGACGATCTTTCCAAGTCGCTGAAAACGAGGCCATAACTTCCTTAATCAGCCTCCGGTAAGTACCCGGATCACTCATCAAGATATATTGAAGATCACTAACACTTAGATAATGACTGATTTCATCAAATATTTTGAGCTCATTTAGTGTGGGACGATGCGGGTAAATGGGAGCTAGTACCTCATAGCTGTTGTACTGCGCCAACAAGGCCTTCATCTGAGCATCGGCAGCCTGAATTTCTCCACTAAAAGGAAAGGGTGTCCTTTCCCTTTCTGTGCTCGAATCTGGGACGATGGCTAAGCTTGTTCGTGCACGGGATGATTCTCCCATAGGTCTGTATTCCTCGGAGGAGGATGATGATGATGCACTGGCTGGAGACGGCTGGGGAGAGGAGCAGAAAACAATGCCGCCAACAGCTCATCTTGGCTTTGGCTGGGGCTTTAGGTTTAGCAACTCCCTTTTCTTTCTGAGCTGCGGATAGTTTCTTGGTGGGCGGCTGTGTTGGTTTCCCAGCTGTGTTCATATTGGTGCGAGCCATAGGAGCAGGGTAGGTAGAGAGTGAGTCGGCCGAATTAGAGCTGAGTCGGGCACGGGCAAAGCGGCTGGAGTGAGCTGCGGCTAGTTCGGACGGATGCTGCGCTTTAGGGTTCGCTCGGGAGGGAAGTTTTGGCGACTGAAAGCTAGGTCGGAAAGTAAGAAGCTGGTGACGGACGGGGTCGGATGGAGTGGGAGAGATTTTAGTGTTCGCGGTTAGGGAGAAAAAACGGGAGGAAACGAAGGCTGATTCGGGATATAAGCCAGAATGAAATTTGATTCGGGCAATGGTGAGTGAAGGGTTGTTTCCCGAATCATTAACTCAGTGCTGCTTTGAGGCTGCACGAGTCAACTGATTCGCGGACTCCCTGTCCGGATAAAAACTGGTTCGCAGACTTTGCCCCGAATCGAAAGTGATTCGGGGTGGCTAAAAGAGATTCGCCTGAATCATTTACTCAGTGCTATCTTGAGAAGTTTCAGGTTGCACGAGTCAACTGATTCGGGCAAGCCCGAAAACTGATTCGGCCGAATCAACTGATGTGTGTTAACAGCCACTCTGCATATTTTTTTTTCACAAAAATGCACCAGATTCCACAATCACTTAAATATCCCTAATACTCACTCAAAACACCCACACTTAAATATTTCTACACATAGACGATTAAACCAAAGGGGTAATTCGAGTGCACTCAAACACAAAATCCCTAAAACCTCTAACTTAATATAGGCACGCCGCACCACGAAGTCAAAAATAACTCTACACTACCAACAAATAGAAACAAAAGCACAAGTACTCACCATCCTAGTTTAACGCCTTGGCTAAGACCTAGCCGATTCCCTTCTTCATTAGAAACACACTTGAGAAGTCCTTTGCGAGGGTCCCTTCTCAAGTGGCATACAATAATTTGGGTATTAGGTAGAATCATCAAGCTTAAAGTCTCCGAGCTCCAAGCTTTGCTCGTCTCCATGGTACGCTTTAATTCGATGGTCATTCACCTTGAAAGTTTCGCCTTCTTTGTTCATCAATTTGAAGTGGCCATCTTCGTACACTTTTTTGACCTTGAAAGGTCCCGACCACCTTGATTTCAGCTTTCCCGGGAATAGTCTAAGTCTAGAGTTGAAAAGTAACACGCTATCTCCTTTCGAGAAAGTTCTCCTCAGAATTTTCTTGTTGTGCCACAGCTTGGTCTTCTCCTTATAAATTTTGGCATTTTCATATGAGTCAAGTATGATTTCATCTAGCTCATTAAGCTGGAGTAGCCTCTTTTCCCCTGCTGATTTCAAGTCGAAATTCAGCTTCTTTACAGCCCACATGGCTTTATATTCGAGTTCCACGGGGAGATGGCAAGGTTTCCCGTACACGAGTCTATAAGGGGACATACCGATTGGTGTCTTAAACACCGTTCGGTAAGCCCATAATGCTTCATCAAGCTTTGACGACCAATCCTTGCGAGAACTACTAACCATTTTCTCCAATATTGCCTTGATCTCGCGATTATAGACTTCAACTTGCCCGTTGGTTTGAGGGTGATACAGCACCGCTATCTTATGGTAGACACCATATTTTCGGAGTAATGCCTCGAATTGTTTTTCTTTAAAGTGCGATCCATTATCACTAATCACTGTCCTTGGCGCACCGAACCTTGGAAATAATATTTTGGTGAAAAGTCTCTTTACCACATTAGCATCACAAGAAGGGGCAGCGACGGCTTCCACCATTTGGAGACATAATCGACAGCAACCAAAATATATTTTTCCCCATTTGATGATGGGAACGGTCCCATGAAGTCTATCCCCCAAACATCAAATATTTCAACCTCAAGGATCCCCTTCTCCGGCATCTGGTCACACTTAGAAATATTTCCCGTACGTTGGCATGCGTCACAAGATTTTACAAATTCATACACGTCTTTAGACAACGTAGGCCAATAAAAACCGCATTGTAGAACCTTCGCGGCTGTTTTGGAGCTAGAGCCATGTCCACCATATGGGGAAGAGTGGCAGCTTCGCAAAATACCCTTTTGATCCTCCTCTGTGATGCATGACCGATAGAACCCATCAGCGCATAGCCTATAAAGAAATGGCTCATCCCAATAATAACGGTTCACGTCTGGAGAAATTTCTTCCTTTGATTGTGATTTGCCCCTTCTGGTAAAATACCACAAGCAAGAAAATTTACGAAATCAGCATACCAAGGGGCTTGCGTCGTCTCAATGCTCAACAAATTTTCACCAATAAAAGAGTCTTCAATTGGCACACTCTTGGCATCATCACCACCGATTTGTTCAAGCCTCGATAGGTGATCGGCGACCACATTTTCCACTCCTTTCTTATCTTTAATTTCAACATCGAATTCTTGTAAAAGGAGAATCCAGCGAATTAGTCTCGGCTTTGCCTCCTTTGCCATAAGATATTTAATCGCTGCATGGTCCGTGTAGACAATTGTTTTGGACCCGATCAAGTATTGTTTGAATTTCTCGAAGGTATAAACAATGGCAAGCATCTCTTTTTCTGTGGTCGAATAATTTTCTTGTGTAGAGTCAAGGGCTGTACTCACATAATAAATCACGTGCAAGCGCTTCTCGATCCTTTGTCCCAATACCGCTCCAATAGCGCTATCGCTAGCGTCACACATTAGCTCAAATGGAATTTCCCAATTCGGTGGTTGAATTATCGGGGCGGAAACCAAAGCTGTCTTTAGCGTTTGAAACGCTTGATGGCACGGTTCATCGAAATTAAATTCTACCTCATTACATAACAGATTTGTAAGAGGTTTAGCAATTTTTGAGAAATTCTTGATGAACCCCCTATAAAATCCAGCGTGCCCGAGGAAACTCCGTATTCCTTTCGCATCTCTCGGCGGTGGCAGCTTCTCAATAACATCAATTTTGGCCCTATCGACCTCAATTCCTCTTTTTGACACAAGGTGTCCCAACACAATGCCTTCTTTGACCATAAAATGGCATTTCGTCCATAAATACTTCGATAGAAGTCTCTAAAAACTCAGCAAAAATGGACATCATACAACGTTGAAAAGTTCCCGGTGCTTACAAAGACCAAAGGGCATCCTCCTATATGCAAATGTGCCGTAGGGGCAAGTAAATGTGGTCTTTTCTTGGTCATCGGGGTGGATTGGAATTTGAAAGAAACCACTATACCCATCAACAAAATAGAAATATTCGTGTCCCGCTAGACGTTCTAACATTTGATCTATAAAGGGAATGGGAAAGTGATCTTTCTTAGTGGCTGAATTTAACTTCCTATAGTCTACGTACATTCTCCACCCCGTGACCGTACGCGTAGGTATCAACTTCTTCTCATTTCTAACCACGGTGAGCCCGCCTTTTTTAGGCACCACATGAATCGGGCTCACCCATTCAGAATCTGGGACAACATAAATAATCCCTGCATTTTGCAATTTCGTGACTTCCTTCAATACAACTTCTCCTAGCTTAGGATTTAAACGCCTAAGGAACTCCCGACTAGGCTTCGCATTATCTTCTAAACAAATTCTATGCATGCAAACATCGGGGTTAATCCCCTTTAAATCATCAATGGAGTGCCCAATGGCACCATTATATTCATGCAGCATATTCATCAATCTAGAAGTTTCAACATCATTCAAAGAAGCTTCTACGATAACAGGTAAAGATTCGTTTGGTCCCAAGAATTCATACCTTAGATTCGGTGGAAGAGGTTTCAACCCCTCACTGAATTCCTTACCTTTTGGCGCCTCATTTATTCCTCTCGCACCATCATTAAAATCAGCGAGATCCTCATCCATTTCCATTATAGAGGTGAACGACGAGCTATTTTCCTCTTGTGCAAGCAACTCATACTCAAGGATCGTTAGTTCACCAAGAGACTCAAAAACATTATACGCATCATATGATTCAATCAAGTGACAATCCATAGAATTACTAGGTGTCCTAAGCATGCTTTTCAAATCGAATTTCATCTTTTCATTACCAAAATTTAATTCGATTGTACCTTTCCCGCAATCTATAATAGCCTTAACCGTGTTCAAAAATGGTCTACCTAGAATTATGGGGATTTCCTTATCTTCATCCATGTCTAACACGTAAAAATCAACCGGAACATAAAATTATCCAACCTTAATGGGAACGTCTTCTAGGATACCGTTAGGTGCCCGAGAAGAACGATCCGCTAATCTCAAATTAACCGTGGTTGGAGTCAATTCCCCCATATCTAGCTTATTAAAAAGTGAATAAGGCATTAAAGAAATGCTAGCACCTAAATCACACAATGCACTAGCTATGCTAATTTCTCCGATAGAAAAAGGAATAGAAAATGACCCATGATCGCTAAGCTTCCTAGGCATGGCACGCTGAATTATAGCACTACAATTTGCGTCTAAAGCCACGTGGTCTAAATCATGCATTTCCCTTCTATGAGACATAATATCTTTCAAAAATTTAGCATAAGTAGGCATTTGAGTGAGTACCTCCGTAAATGGCAAAGTCAGTTGTAGCTTTTTCAGCATCTCCGCAAAGCGCTTGAAATGCGCATCCTCCTTCTTCTTTTTCAGCCTTTGTGGGAATGGAATCGGCGGCACATAAGGTGCTGGCTCCTGCGGCTTTTCCTTCTCCCGTACATCACTCGAATTCTGCGGCAAAGACTTTTCTTCGACAACTCCATCTGCTGCCTTTCCCACTTTGGCCTTTGGCTGCGGCTCCTCTAGAACTCTCCCACTCTTGAGTGTAATTGCGTTGATCTTCTCTGAGGAGTTCACATCAGGTTGCGAGGGAAGCTTCCCTTGATATTTCGAAGACGAGCCAGCTTGTTGCGCAATCTGAGTTTTGAGCATTTTATAGTGCGCTTGCAATTGATCTAGCCTCTGAAGAATAAGCTGGTTGTCTTTTTGCTGCTGGGCTTGAGTCGCGGCTAACTGGGCAACAATAGAAATCAGGGACGGCTCCTCGTTGCTTTGTTTCTCTTCGTGCCTTTGGTGCGTTCCTTGATTTTGATGGCTGAAATTGTTTGGTCTTGGAAAATTTCCGCTTTGATAATTATTCCTCGCCTGATATGTGTTGGAGGGAGTTCCTTGATTCTGATTTCTTGGAACAAATCCTGGCGGTGCTCGTTTGGGCTCTATATTCAGCGGCGGTCTTCTTGGAAAATTCGGATCTTCATGGAATCTCACATGGGCTGGAGGATTCCGTGGCTGATAACTGCTAGCTTGCGGTGGCGCATATTCTCTCCCTTTATTTCTTACTAAGTAATTAATATCCTCATATTCGTCCGCGTGCTTTGCGGTGCACGAGTCATCATTATGCGCCGGGCTAGAACAAATCCCGCAAACTTGCTGGTTTTCTCTCTTTTTGTTGAGGTTTAGATTTCCAATTGAAGCTGCCAAGGAATTCACCGTCTTTGCTAGGGAATTGAAATCTTCTTTCATCAAGGCTTTGGAGGTATGCTCCTTCCCTTTCTTTTTTAGGTGGTTCCTTTCTCCACCCCATTGATGTGAATTCTGCTCGATTTTGTCAATAATCTTGAATCCATCGGAGGCCCTCAAGTCCATCATTGCTCCTCCGCTGGCTTGGTCCATATGGTTTCTCGCGTCTTGATCCATTCCATCATAGAAGCTTTGCATGAGCTGCCATTTGCTGAATCCGTGATGCGGTCTCTTTGTAGCTCTTTGAAGCACTCATATGCCTCATGAAAATTCTCGTCATCTTGTTGTGTGAATTGGCATATTCTATCCCGGATTTTCTTAGTCTTTTCCGGCGGGAAGAATTGAATTAGGAAGGCTTGAGCAAGTTGTTCCCATGTGTGGAAGGTATTCAGCTCGTGACTCATTAGCCAATCCTTGGCTTTTCCGCTTAGCGAGAATGGAAATACCTTCATATATATGGCCTTCGGTCTGATCCCCTGCAATTTGTAAGTGCGACATAATTCTGTAAATTGTGCTAAATGCGCATTAGGGTTACCATACCGTTCAAATTGATTCGCGGCTACTATGTGGAGAAGCGCCGACGTTATTTCGAATTCCTTATCGTCACCCTCTTCCAAATAAATGGGTGATCCGTAATGTCCAATGGTTGGGGCAATGTATTCCCCAACCGGTCTCTCATCGTCCTCTTGCGAACGAGCGGCATTCCCTAGCCTCCTCGGATTCGGTTGATCTGCAATTCTTGCTGGTGGTTGTTCCATATTCTCCATTATAAGTTGATCAACTTGAATTTGAGGAAGGGGGGGTATCAAAATTTGGTGTTGATGCGGAAGCTTGTTCTTGTGCCTTTTTCGTGCGCGATCGAGTTTGCATTCAACCACCTACCATGCGATCGAAGAAAGCGTTAGTAAGCGTGAACTTAAATTAGAGTAGGCAAGAATAACACGCAAACACGCAATCACGATCAACAAAAGTAAAGAAAAAAATAAAGTAGACTAAGTAAAGCAATACTAAATAGCAAACTAGTCTAATGGCTAATCCCCAGCAACGGCGCCATTTTGAAACGCTGTGGTTGTAGCGGTAGTATGGATACTACTCCAATCACGGTGTTCAAACAATATTTATATTCTAGTGACCTCGAGTCGAACCCAAGAGAAAAGCCTAGATTAGTCTAAAGCTAGCTAGTAATGCCTAATGCAAGTCTACTAAATAAAAGAGGGGATTTTTCCTCTATGCGAGGTATCTCTAGTGAATACTAAAGATAAGATGAAATATGGTCTAGGAGAAAATAATAGAGAAAGCGTAGTCGGAATCCTACTTCACCCCTAGGCCATGCGATTAGCAATACAAAACTTGTCTAAATCATGAGTAAATTCGAGTGATGGTTCTACGCTAAGGTATCACACATTCTAAATTCAACTCTCGCTCCTGCTCTAGAATGGGAATGATACCTAAATAGTACGGTTCTCAAACTCTCGCTCTATTGAACCGCGTAGAACTAAAGTCTCCTAATCTCAATCTCTCGGTCTATTGATAGTCAACTAAAGTCGCTCAATACTTAGCCTAGTGGAATGCGTATGTCACTCTCGCGCACACACGCAACCTAAAATAATCATGCTTAATCTTCTAAACAACCTAGGTTCAACTCTCATTCCATCCCTAGGTATTCTACCAATTCATACTCACTTAGGTATTTCGTCAAACACTTGGTGTGCACAAAATTGATATGAAGAACAAGCAAGAGAATTTTCAACCAAACTTCATTCATATAGATAAAAAGACAAGTCTTGCATTACAATCAAACCTAAGGGATCCATAAGGACCCCAACTACTGAACAATTACTCACTCATGGTGAGTTTGAAACAAAACATGATATTCAAATTGAAATTGTTCACCAATTGGATGCAAAAGAGTAGTGGATGAGTAGAGGGTTGATGTAGGATCTCCAATTGCGTGTCTCTTCCTTCAATCCTTGACAATTCTCCAACTTCTTCAAGAGCCAATCGCCTAGGTTTTCGAATTCTGAAAAAGAGAGCCCTTCTAATTTGCATCTCATTCTATTTATACCCTTTGAAATTTCCAAATTTTGCCCGCAGTGCCCGAATCACTTGATTCGGACAACCCTTAAAGAAACTGATTCGGACAGGGTGTCCGAATCATTTACTCAGTGTTCTTTCGAGCTGGGCGAATCACTTTGTCCTGGCAGAATCACTTTTTGATTCGGTCAACCCTTATTTGATTCGGTCAATGATCCTTGTAGAGCTGAAGTGATTCGGGCACCTGGGCGAATCACTTTCTGATTCGGCCGTATCATATACTCAGTGCTACTTCTGCTTGGCCGAATCAATTACTCTTGGCCGAATCACTTTTTGATTCGGTCAACCTCCATGTGATTCGGTCAAACCTCTCAAATTCTCCCCAAGGCAATTTGATTCGTGCAGCTGAGGTGATTCGGCCATGCTGGTGGGCGAATCACTTTGTGATTCGGGCGAATCACTTCTCCAGTCTTGCCCAATTTTGCTGCTTTTGATCTCGATTGATTGGAATTCATCCAGATTTTCTTCGGGCCACTTCGTATCATGTAGTACACATTTTCAACCTGAAACGGACAAAGAAAACATCAAATGACTTTGTAAAATAACGGAACAAACAAAAAGTAAGGAGAAAATTATGGACAAATATAAGGTCATTTGTCCGCTTATCAATTTGATAAACGACAACATTCTTCTTGCAAAACCCCCTTGGTAGTGTGACAATTAATCAGTAGAACTCTAGATTATTCGTCGCGTTCGACCATGCTTACTGCAGTCTCTTGCACTCCGTCTCTGGCATTTTTTTCGGAACACTTGTGATAGGACCCTCCTGTATACTTGCACTTTGATTAGTAACCTTGGTTTTGACAAACATAGTTACACTTGTTCCTACATCACTGTGTACCCGAGACCTTCAATCCCACATCTAAACCTTTGGTAAGCTAGAATCTCATCCAGAATGGATGACTGTCCTCTGTTTGATTCAGGTGTGATTCTCTGTTCACATACCTCACCAACTTTGTTAGCATCATCTTGATGATGCTGTATGGCAGTGATTGACAAAACCAGCACAAGTGAACAAGGAGCAGCTACAACAGGGGATGCTATAGCAGGAGCTTGTTCAAGTTGCTGCAACATCTGTCCGAGAAGCAGCAGCAACCTGGGCTTGGCTAGAAGGCCTGGCAGCTATGCGGAGAACACCAGAAGAACTTTTTAAAGTGCTGTGGAGAATATTTCCGTGGGCTTTCCTAGCAAGGGAAGGAGATTTGTGTTGGAGATCAAAAACAAATCTAATCTCCTAAAAATTAGGAGATAATTGTTCTTTTTGGAACATTGCTAAATTCTGGTCTTGCTTAAAGCTGGTGCTGCTATTTAAGAGAGAGGAGTTCAAAGCAGAAAGGTTGATCGAAGCTGAGGGATACACGAGTGCATACACAGAATTCAAAGAGAGCAATTTTGGTGTGCGACGGACGAGTTCTTCGATCATCACCCGAGAGCAGAGCGTGAGCGCAGAGCTGTGGTGACAGAAGGAGAAGGAGATCAGGACTTGCATAGCCTGATCCGAGCTTGATCTGGAAGCCAATTCAGAGCAGTGGTGCTTGTTGGTTGATCAAGGGCAGCCGCGGAAGAACTGACGGGTGTGTGGCTCGGTCGAGTGTCTAAGCGGCAGTTCTCGCTAGTGGCAGGAGGTCACTGAGTGAGGGGGAGTATTCCAGAGTGTGCAACGCTCGTGGAATCATTCGATCGGCTCGGCAGAAGGCTTTGGAGCGACGCGAACAATTGTGCATCAGCTGTGTGCTACAGCAGTTGCTACAACAACCCTGCAGAGTTGAGTGTAGTTTAGAATAGGCTGAGTTTCGGGGAGACAGTAGCTATTCTAGATTGACATTTGTAGAGGGTGTGCAGACACAAGTCAGAGCTTGTTCTGATTGTGTCGAGTGATCCACACAAGGTTGAGTAGCATAGGTTGCGTGGAGTTGTAACCGAGTGTACTTGGAGACCTTTGTATTTAGTGGATTGAGGATTGGAGAATAGTCCTCCCCAGACGTAGGCAGTTGGCCGAACTGGGTGAACAAACTTCTGTCTTGTTCATTGTTTGCTGAGACAATTTCCGAGTGAACAAGAGTGTGCTGCAGCAACTGCTTGTTCACAAATCTGTCTGACTGAGACACTGCGAATTTCAATTGGTATCAGAGTGGGAGTTCAACACACAGAGTAAAAGATCCTACAGTGTCTCTGAAAAAACCAAGACAATGAAGGAAGGATAGAGCACAAGCAGACCTCCGTGGTTGGAAGAAAGAAACTATGGATATTGGAAGGCTAGGATGAAAGCCTTTCTCAAGGCCATTGATGAGAAGACCTGGAGAGCTATCGTGGTCCAGTGGTCTCCCCCCAATCACCATGGATCAACAGGGAGTCACACGGATAAAACCTGAAGAACAATGGACTGCTGAAAAGGGAGCTGCAGCAACTGGTAATTCTAAGGCTCTGAATGCGATTTTTGCTGCAGTTGATGCTAACAATTTCAGGTTGATATCAAATTGTGACATGGCCAAACAAGCGTGGGAAATTCTGCAAACTGCACATAAAGGAACTGATAGAGTAAAGCTGTCAAGACTCCATATCATTGCCACACAGTTTGAGAATCTGAGAATGCTGGAAGAGGAGACTGTCACTGAGTTTAATGCTAAACTTTGTGATCCGGCAAATGAAGCCCATGCGCTTGGTGAACCTATCCTTGAAGAGAACCTGATCAGGAAGGTCCTCAGATAGTTGCCCACAAAATTTGTCATGAAAGTGACGGCCATTGAAGAAGCTCAAAATGTCAGATTCATGATGGGATCCCTCAAACAATTTGAGATGAAACTGGTTAAAGAAGATCTCACTCCTAAGGACAAGAATGTTGGTCTGAAGGCTGAAACAGAAGCTAAGAAGCCAGTTCCAGATGATCAGCTGAGTATGCTAGTCAAGAACCTTGGAAAGCTCCTGAAGAACATGGACTCAAGAACTGGGCAAAGCTCATCCTCACGAAAACAATTCAGAAGAGGTGGGGAAAATAAAAGAAGAGGGAAGGAACCTGCTCAGAATGAAGATGAGAAGAAAGAAATAAAAAAGTGTGTCCAATGCTGGAACTGTGCAGGATACGGTCATCGACAAATCAACTGCACCAGCAAACCGATGAAAAAGAGGGCTCTCTCTGCCAGTGGAAGTGAAGACGAGAAAGATCTGAGTGAGGATGAATGCAACTTGGCCAGATACAAATCAGTCAGAAGAGGCAGAAAAACACAAGGAAGAGTGAACCAGCACCTGCTACAGCAACCTCTGTATCACCGTGACAAGAGAGTCTCAAAGTATAAAAGATTTTATAGCTGCGGGCACAAAGGTCACATAAAAAGGAACTGTTCTTCAGCATATACCGGAAAAGGTTCAGCCAGGAAACCAATCAAGCAGAAACATGCGCGGACTCAGCTTCTCGCGCTTGTCAGCACAGCAAGCACCTCGGACAAGATAAACTGGTATTTTGACAGTGGTTGTGCAGGGCACATGACAGGAGAAAGATCCTTCTTGAAAAAAATAACACCCTGCCTGGAACAACGGGTGAAGTTTGGAAACGGCCTGAAAGGAAAAGTTCTAGGAAAGGGAACTTTGGTAGTTGAAGGAATGCCGAACCTGAGCAATGGCTTGCTAGTGGAAGGACTAAAGGCAAACCTCATAAGCATTAGTCAGCTGTGTGATGGAACTAAACAGGTGAAATTTACGAAAGACTCGTGCAAAGTTTGCGACAAATCTGGAGAATGTATAATGGAAGGAGCCAGATCAAAAAGTAACTGTTATCTTCTCAACGTGAGTTCAAACTCACCGGTTCCAAAATGTATGCTGACAAAGGCCGAGGAAATGATTCTATGGCACAGAAGGATGGGGCATGTTAACCTAAGAACTTTGAAGAGAATTGCAACAGAAGGACTAGTCAGAGGAATACCGCTGATAAAAGGGGAGACAAACTCTATCTGTGGAGATTGTCAGATTGGGAAACAAAAGAAGGCTTCACACCCAAGAGTCAAAGATGTAGGTACTACCAGACCTCTACAGTTGATTCACATGGACCTGATGGGATCGATGGAAGTTGAGAGTCTGGGCAGAAAAAGGTATGCTTTCGTCTGTGTTGATGACTACTCCAGATTCACCTGGATTGATTTTATCAGAGAAAAATCAGATACTGTGAAAGTGATAGTGTCACGGGTGTCCCGTCTAGAGCAAGAGAAAAATCTCAGAATCGGCAGCATTCGCAGTGATCATGGTAGGGAATTTGAAAACGAAAAGCTGTGGAGGATTTCTGTCGTCAAAGGGGTATCTCACATCAGTATTCTTCTCCCATCACCCCTCAGCAGAATGGTGTAGTGGAATGAAAGAATCGAACAATTCAACAAATGGCCAGAGTCATGATTCATGCTAAGAGGGTTCCCCTGAGATTTTGGGCAGAGGCCATGAACACCGCATGTTACATCATCAACAGAGTCACCTTACGGAGAGGAACCAACTAGACCTGCTATGAGCTCTGGAATCAGAAGAAGCCCACAGTTAAATATTTCCACATCTTTGGAAGTGACTGCTTCATTCTGAGAGATCGGGAGTATAGGAAGAAGCTTGACCCAAAGAGTGATCCTGGAGTGTTCTTGGATTATTCGATAATTAGCAGGGCTTATCGAGTCTATAACCAGCGGACAAATACAGTAATGGAATCCATAAATGTAGTAGTCAATGATGCTGAAGAAGTCCCTGCCACTGATACTGCCACTGATGATGAAGACTCTGACCCTGAAGAGGTGCCTGTCAGTCAGAACAGAAGTGAACAAGCTGTAGCTCCAGAAGATGCTACAGCAAGTGCTGAAGCAGAAAATCCAGATGAACAATTAGAAAGCTTGTCTGAAGATCTGAACACTGAGGCTCCTGATCCACCTTCAAGGCAGCCTCCGAAGAAGATTCAGAAGAATCATCCCCTGACAAATGTGATTGGAGACCCGGCAGAAAGAAGAAGAAGAACCAGAAGCCATGCTTATCTCAATACATGTTTTTTGTCCAGCATTGAACCTAAGAACTTCAAGGAAGCCATGAGTGATGAATTCTGGATGATGGCAATGCAGGAAGAATTGGCAGAGTTCGAAAGACACGATGTTTGGGACCTGGTGGACAGACCCAATGGAGTAAATATTAAAGGCACAAAGTGGATCTTCAAAAACAAAACTAATGAAAAGGGAAACATCACAAGAAATAAAGCCAGACTGGTTGCTCAAGGATACTCTCAGATTGAGGGCCTAGATTTTGAAAAAAAGTTTGCTCCAGTTGCTCGTCTGGAGGCCATCAGACTCCTTCTAGCCATGTCTTGTTTCCTAGGGTTTAAATTATATCAAATTGATGTCAAAAGTGCGTTCCTGAATGGAGACCTCTCTGAAGAAGTATATGTTTCTCAGCCAAAAGGCTTTGAAGATCCTCATCACCCAGAGCATGTATATAAGTTAAAGAAAGCCGTATACGGACTGAAACAGGCTCCTCGGGCATGGTATGAGAGGTTGACAGTGTTTCTGGAAAAACATGGCTACAAACGAGGCGGAGCTGACAAAACTCTATTTGTAAAAAGAACCAAGTCAGATGTGATCATTGCACAAATCTATGTGGATGATATTGTCTTTGGATCAAAGTCTCAGCACCTGGTGAAGCAGTTTGTGGATCACATGCAGCAGGAATTTCAAATGAGCATGGTCGGAGAACTGTCATATTTTCTTGGTCTGGAGATTACCAGAAAGAAGATGGCATCTTTATTGCACAAAGCAAATACAGCAAGAATCTTGTGCAGAAATTTCAGCTAGATAAGGCCAGTCACAAACGAACCCCTGCTGCCACTCATGTCAAAGCCATCTAAGATGAACATGGAGTGGAAGTGAGTCAGACAATCTACAGAAGCATGATTGGGAGCTTACTGTACCTGACTGCCAGCCGCCCCGACATTTCCTTTGCAGTAGGAGTCTGTGCCAGATTTCAAGCCTGTCCCAAAGATAGTCACTTACAGTTGGTCAAGCGAATCCTTCGGTATGTTGGAGGAACTGTGAACTATGGCTTATGGTATACTAAGGACACAAATGTTAATCTGGTAGGATACAGTGATGCGGACTGGGCAGGATGCTCAGAGGATAGGAAGAGCACTTCGGGAGGATGCTTCTTTCTAGGAAATAACCTGGTGTCCTAGTTCAGCAGGAAGCAAAACAGCATTTCATTATCCACAGCCGAGGCTGAATACATAGCTGCTCAGAGCTGCTGTGCACAAATGCTGTGGATGAAGCAAATGCTGAGTGAGTATGGTCTTGATCAAGATGAAATGACTCTCTACTGTGACAACATGAGTGCCATCAGCATATCTAAGAATCCGGTTCAGCACAGCAGAACCAAGCACATTGACATTCGTCATCACTTCATCCGTGATCTAGTAGAAAAGAATATCATTGCGCTACAGCATGTGGTGTCTGCCAAACAGCTTGCTGATATCTTCACAAAAGCTCTGGATGCAGTCCGGTTCGAAGACCTGAGGGCCTCTCTGGGGCTTTGTGTATTGCCTTCCTAGGGCGGCCAGGAGCACCCCCTTGTCATTTATTCCAAAAAGGGGGAGGAGAAGAGAAGGAGAAGAAGGGGAGGTTAAGGAAAAAAAACAACAAACAAATCTCAGTATGGTTTTGTCAAAATGCCAAGGGGGAGATTGATGATGCTGTATGGCAGTGATTGACAAAACCAGCACAAGTGAACAAGGAGCAGCTACAGCAGGGGATGCTATAGCAGGAGCTTGTTCAAGTTGCTGCAACATCTGTCCGAGAAGCAGCAGCAACCTGGGCTTGGCTAGAAGGCCTGGCAGCTATGCGGAGAACACCAGAAGAACTTTTTAAAGTGCTGTGGAGAATATTCCAGTGGGGTTTCCTAGCAAGAGAAGGAGATTTGTGTTGGCGATTAAAAAACAAATCTAATCTCCTAAAAATTAGGAGATAATTGTTCTTTTTGCGACATTGCTAAATTTTGGTCTTGCTTAAAGCTGGTGCTGCTATTTAAGAGAGAGGAGTTCAGAGCAAAAATGTTGATCGAAGTTGAGGGATACACGAGCGCATACACAGAATTCAAAGAGAGCAATTTTGGTGTGCGACGGACGAGTTCTTCGATCATCACCCGAGAGCAGAGCGTGAGCGCAGAGCTGTGGTGACAGAAGGATAAGGAGATCAGGACTTGCATAGTCTGATCAGAGCTTGATCTGGAAGCCAATTCAGAGAAGTGGTGCTTGTTGGTTTGATCAAGGGCAACCGCGGAAGAACTGACGGATTTTGGGGGGATTTGTCCTCCTTTAGAGGTACCTCTAGTAAGTACTAAAGATAAATGATATTTTTGGTTTTTGGTTGATGAAACAAAAGAGTGACTAGGGATTCAACTTCTCTCCTAAGATATGAGGAAAATGAAATAACTCACTAACACATGCATGAACTACATTTGGTTGATAAAAGCAAGGCTAATGCATCGTCCACTCTAGGTTCAACTCTCGCTCCTTCCCTAGAGTGGAGAGGATACACAAAGGACATGGTTCTCAAACTCTCGCTCTATTGAACCGTGTAGAACTTGAGTCCCATAACCGCACCCTCTCGGTCTATTGGCCGGTTACTCAAATCCGCTTAAAACTTAGCCTAATGTCAAGAATGCATGTCGCTCTCACGCACAAACACTCCATCTATGATCATACAATAGCTATGAAACATCCTAAGTTCAACTCTCGCTCCTTCCTTAGGGGTTCTAACCAAGCATACTCACTTAAGCATTTCGTCAAACACTTGGTGTGCATACAATGAATACATAGCTAGGGCATAATATAATCAAACCAACCTTCATTCAGTGCAATAACAATAGTGTTTTACATCATATCCAATCCTAGGGGATCCATTTAATCCCCAACCACAAGTACAACTACTCACTCATAATGAGTGTGCACAAATACATGAAAACTAAATGAGACATGAATGTAAATACAAAGGGTAAAGGGTTTAAGAGAAGTTGATGTAGAATCTTCGACTCAAGCTTGGTTCTTCACCCAAGCTTGGTCTTCTCCGAGCTCCAGTCGCCTAGGGTTGAGAAAATGTGGAAGCTCTCTCTCTTCACTTCCATCTCATTCTATTTATACCTTTTCCAACATTTACACTCACTGCCCGAATCAGGTGATTCGGACAAGGCTTAGTAAGTTGATTCGGACAAGGTATCCGAATCACTTCTGCTGCGTTAGCAACTCGCTTGTTTAACACTTTAAAACTTTGATTTACGTCTTGACGTAAACTAGGAAGTTGTAGAACTTTGAATTACCTTTCCAACAAGCTATAGAACGTCCCAATCGGATAAGAATCGCGCGCTCGGCAAGCCTTCGAAGCTGAATAGGTCAATCATGGACGAATCAAACTAGCCTTTTGCTTGATTTTGCTCTCTTTTGCTCTCGATCGACTAGAATTCATCCAGATTTTCTTCACACCACTTCATATCATGTAATATACATTTTTAACCTAAAATGGGCAAAGAAAACATCAAGTGACTTTATAAAATAGGGAAACAAACAAGAAGTAAGGGGAAAATATAGGAAAATATAAGGTTATTTGTCCGCTCATCAAAACACCCCACACTTAAGTCTTGTTCGTCCCGAACAAATATGTGCATAAGTCAAGCGGAGAGTAAGATGCTAGATCATATATGGCAATATCAAAGCACGTAGCAAATCTTACACACATGAAACACATCAACCTCCTACTCATGTAACCTAACTAAAGAAAACTTAAACAAAGGAAATTAATCTACTCCTAACTCACTGTCGTAGGAATCACGAATGCATTTAGCGTATGCATCAAGCCTTTAAACCTCTAGGTTACCCTAGCGGACGAGTTGAAGTCTCGTGAGAGTTTTCAGAAAAGGAATACTCACAAATCCCATTTGCAATCATCCATGAGAGTTCAAAATCCAAATATAGCTAGCTAAGCAAGTAGTTCACTATCACCTCAAATTGTAATAGAGTTGTGCAAATTATTCACTTCACGCAAACTCTAAGGATCATTCACTTCAATGTGACAATAAATACTCATAGAATCGATATCAACCTAGCATTCGTCAGATTCAAATTTCCGCTCAATTTCCTATGCAAGTAGTATGAAGAAAAGCGTCGCTAGCACAAAAATTTTGTCAAATCAATCACATATGCTTGCTAAGGGCAAGTCCATAAGCTCAAGACAATAAACTCGTTCTCAAGTTTTAGACTATACGTGATAAACCGTAAGAGAAGAGGAGTTTTGACAATGAACAATTTAGAATTCCCTCGTACAAATCTGGATGCTTAAGTAATAAATTACGAGGGTCATACCTTAGACGCTTCCTAAAAACCGAATGCAAAAGCCTTACTCACACACATGCGAAAGAATTTGCGGAAAAGGCACAAAGTCAAGAATTAAGTGTGTTTATTTATTTTTTTTTTTGCGTTTATACAAATGCTTTCGAGGGGGAAATTACCTTCCTAACCCTCGGCAATTGTAAAACTTTTCCTTGACCCAAAAAACAAACAAATAATATTTTTGTGTTTATACAAATGCTTTCAAGGGGGAACTTACCTTCCTAACCCTCGGCATTTGTAAAACCTTAAGAATATAATTTGTCCTTTCTTGCGCCTCTTTTGTTTTTCTTATCGCAAACACTTTATTTGACCCCACACTTAATACTTGACAATGTGCCTAAGTGATATATAATGAAGCATGAAGTGTGAGCTCAACAAATGCAAAGGCTAAATAGGAATGCTAAAGTCACCTAAAAGCAAACAAGAGCAAGTACAAGGTTTTTGTATGAAAACATTTTTATTTTTGTGCTCGCTTAACTTAACTTCATATTTCATGCATGGAAAGAGCTTAAAAAAAAATCAAACTAAGCTAGTCAAACACCGAATCATGTGAATAAAATCATCACAAAGAATGTCAATCGACTTAAAGATACGATTCATGAATTCAAAGCACAACTCATCCCAAATATGTTTTTAAATGATACTACTTAATCTCTTAGCAGACATTACTCCGTGTGATCAATATTTAAAGCTAGGATGAAAGCAATCATGCGAGTATAATGCGCACAAAATAAATGTGTAGCATAGAATCATGTTGTTAAGCAAATAAAAGCGCAAGCGCAAACACCCCACACTTAAAAGTTTGCTTAGTCCCTAAGCAATAGAAAGTAAAAGAAGCAAAGAGAGTTTCGAAGGAACTTCTCTCGTGTGGAGGTAGCCAAATGTGCTGCCGCTCACATCCGTGAATGATGCTCCAAATTGGTTGCGGTAAATCTAAAACTCAAGAAAAATATCAGCACAACACCTGAATTCGCAAATTGAAACAGCTAGCTATTACATATAAATCAATGCGGAACATATAGCTAGGCGAAAGATTGGAAAACAAATGTGCAACGATTCAAACGATGAGTTTACTTAGATATGCTCGTGTAAATCAAAAGTTCGCAACCTAAAAATCATCCAATTACCCCACACTTAAAACTGCTACATATAGCTAATCAAACCAAAGGGGTATGAAATTTCAAGTGTCTCTACTTATGCAGATTTGTGAACTAGCAGTTGCTGCAGCACACTCTTATTCACTTAAATGTATGCACAGCAGACAATGAATAGGACACAGATTTGTTCACCCAGTTCGGCCAATCTGCCTACGTCTGGGGAGGACTATTCTCCAGTCCTCAATCCACTCAACCAAAGGTTCAGATCACACTAGGTTACAACGCACGCAACCTATGCTACTTTAACCCCGTGTGGACTACTCAACACAATCAGAACAAGCTCTGATTTGTGCCAGCACACCCTCTACAATATGTCAGTCTAGAATAGCTACAATCCTCTTCAAGAACTCAGCCTATTCTAGCCTACACTACTCAGCAGGGTTGCTGCAGCAACAGCTGTAACACCAGCTGAAGCACTCTGTCCGCGTCGCTCCAAGGCCTCCTGCCGAGCCGATCGAACCACTCCAAGAGCGCTGCACACTCTGAGTAACTCCCCCTCACTCAGTGACCACCTGCCACTAGTGAGTTCTTCCGCACGAACCTCGACCGAGCCTTCCACCCGTCAGCTCTCCCGCGGCTGCCTTTGATCAACCAACAAGCTCCACAGCTCTAAATTGGCTTCCAGATCAAAGCACGAATCAGTCTCTGCAAGACCTGACTCTCTTCTGCAATACGCACCACAGCTCTGCGCTCAACGCTCTGCCCGTGTGTGTTGATCGAAGAACAACTTCCGTAGCACACCCAGAAAGTCCTCTCTCTGAATTTCGTGTCTACCCTCGTGTATCACTCAGCTTCGATCGCCCTCTTCAGCCCTCGAACCTTCTGCTTAAATACCCACACCACTTTAAGCAATTTCCAGGTTTAGGCAATTGACCCACAAGATCAATTATCTCCTAAAATCTAGGAGATTAGATTTGATAAATAACTTCAATGCAAATCTCCTTCTCTGACTAGCAAACCTTGCTGGAATATGCTCAACGGTATTTTAGAAATTCTTCTAAGCACTTTCACAAAGCTGCCAAACCTTCAAAAACGCACCCAGCACAAAACTGCTACTCGGACAGTTGAACCAGCACCTGCTGCAGCATCCCCTGCTGCATCTGCTGCTGGTTTACTTCTGCTGCCAGCTTGATTGTTTGAGCTGCAACAACTCCTTGTTCACCTTTGCTGTAGCTGTTTGCTGCTGCTGGAATTTCCTAAATGCATTAGGAAACAATCCCATCAATTCTAAGGAAGATCCTCCAAGATCTCTACAAGATCATATCTTCACTTCAACAAATCTGCCCTTGTTCTTGAGAGACACTCCAGAAATATTCTCCTGAATATTCAGCTCTTTCCGGAAGCCCTTCGGTCCACTGATGTGTTGTTTGAATGCAATCTTCGAGAAAGCTAAATTTCTGCTACAGCATTTGTGCTGCAGCATCTGCTGTAGCACAAGCTGTCTGAAGGTGTGCAATACTTCTGCTGCTGAACTTCTGCTCCAGAGGTTGCTATTGCACTTGCTTACTCCACTTGAGTACTGAGATAGTCACTCTGCCCAGATTGCACAAGCTGATGTCTTCATGCTCTCTTTCAGAATTTCGAGCTCCCCAAGGCAACATTAGGTCGCGCCTCGTGAAGACATTAGCCACTTAATGTCTTCATCTGGAGCGCCACTTAATGTCTTCAGCCGGAGCGCCACTTACTGAGTTTGCTCACTCTGGAATGCTCTTCATCAGCTGTTTTCTTTCCATACTTGCTGTAGCAAGCTCTAGTTCACTTTGTAGGAGTTTGTCAATGATGCCACATACCTTCACAATCTCCCCCTTGGCATTTTGACAAAATCCAAGAACCCTTCTAATCTTAGGCAATCCTCCTCTCATCTTTGGACTCCTTCTTTTGCAGCTTCTTCAGCTTCAATCTTCAGGGGATGTTGTAGCAACTTCTTGCACTTGTTTTGTCAAGGATGCCATATACCTTAACAATCTCCCCCTTGGCATTTTTGACAAAACCTGAGCATCATCTATGAGAGCACCTCTTCTCTTCTTCTCCCCTTCTCCTCTTCTCCCCCTTTTTGTCACAAATGATAGAGGGGGATACCAGCTAAATTCAGCGAGTATGCCAACGCCTCTTCTCCATCCACAGGAGAGGGCATTCCAATGTGTCAACATGTGCTTCTTTGGTTGGGTTTGGGGGAAAATCAGGTGGCTGCTTCTCCACCCATACTTGTACTGGTTTTCGAACAAGCTCCTTCCTAGATTTGTTGTGACCAGCAACTCTTCCTTTCCTTCCGGCATTGTTTCGGAGTCTCATCCTCTCTGTGCCAGCATCCTTCTTGATCCTCATTTTCGTTGTCCCTCCAACATATCTGATGTTTTCGTGCACAACTGAACAGTGACAGTCCATCGGCTTTGATGAGCTGGAGATCACCTGCGTGCCACGCCTGATCCTTGGCTTCATCTGGCGTTGTCCGTCTGTAGGCGATTTCTGAGGTCTCCAATACTTGTTCAGGATCGGGCATCTTCTCTGAATGTGTCCCTCTCGATTACAGAAATAACATCTGCGACTTTTGCACCTGGGTTTCTTTTCTGCTACAGGTTGTTGACACAACGGTTGCTGTAGCAACTTCTTGTTCACCCTTCTATGCACCTTCTTCTGAACTGGTTTCTGGGACAGGACCGGTTTCTCCACTGCAATCTCAGCATCTTCTAGCTCCGTAGCTTTGATGAATACAGTACTTTCAGCACCTTCTTCTCCAGTGTATCCAAGACCAGAGTAGCCTCCTCCATATCTTTGGCGAGCTAGAATATCTTCAAGAGTGCTTGTTCCACTGTTAAGCATCTTTGTAGTCTTCCGGTAGAGGTTGAGCTCTTCCTTCTCTGCAGCAAACTTCTCTTCTTGCTGGGCAACCTGATCCGTAAGAGCAGTGATCATATTCAGCAACTCCTCTTGTTTTTCTTGCAGATCTGAAACTTTAGCCGTCAATCCTTTGTTGACCTCCATGACTTGCAGCCACTCTTCGTGCAACAGGGTAAAGTTTCTTGCAATGGACTCCTCAGTGATTTCTTCATCATCACTACTGTCTGACTCATCAACACAATCAACACTTTCTAGCTTTGTTGAAACGATGCTCTCCATATCAGTTTCAAACATCAAAGCAACATTGCTAATTTGGTCAGATTTTTCTTCACTGTCTTCGTCTCTCCAATTTGTAGCAGGAGTTTTGTTCCTTTCATGAGCCGACTGAAGGATCTCCCATGCTTTCTTGGCAACTTCACAGTCAGAGATCAGCCTGAAATTATTTTCGTCAACAGCGGCAAATATCGCATTCAAGGCTCTTGAGTTACTAGTTGCTACAGCTTCCTCTTCAGCTGTCCATGTCTCCTCTGGTTTCTCCAGTGCAACTCCTTTGTCGTCGATGATCAGAGGGTGTGACCATCCAGACACTACTGCTCTCCAAGTCTTCTCATCCATCATCTTAAGGAAGACCTTCATTCCCGCCTTCCAACATCCATAGTTGCTTTCTTCCAACAATGGGGGTCTGCTTGTGCTCTGTCCTTCCTTCATTGTCTTTGCTTCTTCAGAGACACTGTAGGATCTTTGTAACTCTGTGTGTCGAGTTCCCGCTCTGATACCAATTGAAATTTCAAGTGTCTCTACTTATGCAGATTTGTGAACTAGCAGTTGCTGCAGCACACTCTTGTTCACTTAAATGTATGCACAGCAGACAATGAATAGGACACAGATTTGTTCACCCAGTTCGGCCAATCTGCCTACGTCTGGGGAGGACTATTCTCCAGTCCTCAATCCACTCAACCAAAGGTTCAGATCACACTAGGTTACAACGCACGCAACCTATGCTACTTTAACCCCGTGTGGACTACTCAACACAATCAGAACAAGCTCTGATTTGTGCCAGCACACCCTCTACAATATGTCAGTCTAGAATAGCTACAATCCTCTTCAAGAACTCAGCCTATTCTAGCCTACACTACTCAGCAGGGTTGCTGCAGCAACAGCTGTAACACCAGCTGAAGCACTCTGTCCGCGTCGCTCCAAGGCCTCCTGCCGAGCCGATCGAACCACTCCAAGAGCGCTGCACACTCTGAGTAACTCCCCCTCACTCAGTGACCACCTGCCACTAGTGAGTTCTTCCGCACGAACCTCGACCGAGCCTTCCACCCGTCAGCTCTCCCGCGGCTGCCTTTGATCAACCAACAAGCTCCACAGCTCTAAATTGGCTTCCAGATCAAAGCACGAATCAGTCTCTGCAAGACCTGACTCTCTTCTGCAATACGCACCACAGCTCTGCGCTCAACGCTCTGCCCGTGTGTGTTGATCGAAGAACAACTTCCGTAGCACACCCAGAAAGTCCTCTCTCTGAATTTCGTGTCTACCCTCGTGTATCACTCAGCTTCGATCGCCCTCTTCAGCCCTCGAACCTTCTGCTTAAATACCCACACCACTTTAAGCAATTTCCAGGTTTAGGCAATTGACCCACAAGATCAATTATCTCCTAAAATCTAGGAGATTAGATTTGATAAATAACTTCAATGCAAATCTCCTTCTCTGACTAGCAAACCTTGCTGGAATATGCTCAACGGTATTTTAGAAATTCTTCTAAGCACTTTCACAAAGCTGCCAAACCTTCAAAAACGCACCCAGCACAAAACTGCTACTCGGACAGTTGAACCAGCACCTGCTGCAGCATCCCCTGCTGCATCTGCTGCTGGTTTACTTCTGCTGCCAGCTTGATTGTTGGAGCTGCAACAACTCCTTGTTCACCTTTGCTGTAGCTGTTTGCTGCTGCTGGAATTTCCTAAATGCATTAGGAAACAATCCCATCAATTCTAAGGAAGATCCTCCAAGATCTCTACAAGATCATATCTTCACTTCAACAAATCTGCCCTTGTTCTTGAGAGACACTCTAGAAATATTCTCCTGAATATTCAGCTCTTTCCGGAAGCCCTTCGGTCCACTGATGTGTTGTTTGAATGCAATCTTCGAGAAAGCTAAATTTCTGCTACAGCATTTGTGCTGCAGCATCTGCTGTAGCACAAGCTGTCTGAAGGTGTGCAATACTTCTGCTGCTGAACTTCTGCTCCAGAGGTTGCTATTGCACTTGCTTACTCCACTTGAGTACTGAGATAGTCACTCTGCCCAGATTGCACAAGCTGATGTCTTCATGCTCTCTTTCAGAATTTCGAGCTCCCCAAGGCAACATTAGGTCGCGCGCCTCGTGAAGACATTAGCCACTTAATGTCTTCATCTGGAGCGCCACTTAATGTCTTCAGCCGGAGCGCCACTTACTGAGTTTGCTCACTCTGGAATGCTCTTCATCAGCTGTTTTCTTTCCATACTTGCTGTAGCAAGCTCTAGTTCACTTTGTAGGAGTTTGTCAAGGATGCCATATACCTTAACAGGGTAATTTGTGGGCACAAACAAAACCACTAATCAAAAATTTGGCGCACGGTGCAACATAAAGTCCAAAACAATTCTATACTACCAACAAGTAGAAGCAAAAGCACAAATACTCACCAGCCTAGTTTAACGTCTTCGCTAAGACGTAGCCGATTCCCTTTTTCATAAGAAACACACTTGAGAAGTCCTTTGCGAGGATCCCTTCTCAAGTGACATGCGTCGATAGCGTGGGAATTCAACCGGTCTCTCGTCTTCCTCTTGCGGAAGAGTGGCATTTCCTTCCCTCCTCGAGTTTGGTTGATCCATAGTTTCTGTTGGTGGTTGATCAACGCAAATTTGAGGTGAAGGAGTATCAAAATCTGGCAATTTCTGCTCCGTTGATGTGGAGGCTTGTTCTTATGCCTTTTTCGCGCGTGCTTTGATTTTCATTCAAACACCTACCAAGCAATCAGAGAAAGCATCAATAAGTGTGAACTTAAATTAAAGTAAGCAAGAAAAGCACGCAAACACGCAATCACGATCAACAAAAAAAAAGGAAAAAAAAAAAAGGTAGTAGACTAACTAAAATAATATTAACTAGCAAACTAGTCTAATGGCTATTCCCCGGCAACGGCGCCATTTTGACGTTGGCGTTTTAGGCAAGCAAAATGAAGTGCTATTCTAGTCACGCAAATATCAAACAATATTTATAACCGAGTGACCTCGGGTCGAACCCAAGAGAAAAGCTTAGACTAATTTACAACTAATTAGTGCTATTATTGAAAGTCTACGGATTTGGGGGGGATTTGTCCTCCTTTAGAGGTACCTCTAGTAAGTACTAAAGATAAATGATATTTTTGGTTTTTGGTTGATGAAACAAAAGAGTGACTAGGGATTCAACTTCTCTCCTAAGATATGAGGAAAATGAAATAACTCACTAACACATGCATGAACTACATTTGGTTGATAAAAGCAAGGCTAATGCATCGTCCACTCTAGGTTCAACTCTCGCTCCTTCCCTAGAGTGGAGAGGATACACAAAGGACATGGTTCTCAAACTCTCGCTCTATTGAACCGTGTAGAACTTGAGTCCCATAACCGCACCCTCTCCGTCTATTGGCCGGTTACTCAAATCCGCTTAAAACTTAGCCTAATGTCAAGAATGCATGTCGCTCTCACGCACAAACACTCCATCTATGATCATACAATAGCTATGAAACATCCTAAGTTCAACTCTCGCTCCTTCCTTAGGGGTTCTAACCAAGCATACTCACTTAAGCATTTCGTCAAACACTTGGTGTGCATACAATGAATACATAGCTAGGGCATAATATAATCAAACCAACCTTCATTCAGTGCAATAACAATAGTGTTCTACATCATATCCAATCCTAGGGGATCCATTTAATCCCCAACCACAAGTACAACTACTCACTCATAATGAGTGTGCACAAATACATGAAAACTAAATGAGACATGAATGTAAATACAAAGGGTAAAGGGTTTAAGAGAAGTTGATGTAGAATCTTCGACTCAAGCTTGGTTCTTCACCCAAGCTTGGTCTTCTCCGAGCTCCAGTCGCCTAGGGTTGAGAAAATGTGGAAGCTCTCTCTCTTCACTTCCATCTCATTCTATTTATACCTTTTCCAACATTTACACTCACTGCCCGAATCAGGTGATTCGGACAAGGCTTAGTAAGTTGATTCGGACAAGGTGTCCGAATCACTTCTGCTGCGTTAGCAACTCGCTTGTTTGACACTTTAAACCTTTGATTTACGTCTTGACGTAAACTAGGAAGTTGTAGATCTTTGAATTACCTTTCCAACAAGCTATAGAACGTCCCAATCGGATAAGAATCGCGCGCTCGGCAAGCCTTCGAAGCTGAATAGGTCAATCATGGACGAATCAAACTAGCCTTTTGCTTGATTTTGCTCTCTTTTGCTCTCGATCGACTAGAATTCATCCAGATTTTCTTCACACCACTTCATATCATGTAATATACATTTTAAACCTAAAATGGGCAAAGAAAACATCAAGTGACTTTATAAAATAGGGAAACAAACAAGAAGTAAGGGGAAAATATGGACAAATATAAGGTTATTTGTCCGCTCATCACATCCCGCGACAGTCCCTGTCCACGGCTGATCATCGAGCTTTGACTATTCCTTAAACGAGCAGCGCTCCGGTTGGACTTAGAATCAGTCCTAAATCAAACTTCATGAGTTTTGATTCATTCGGCACACCACAACAGTCTTCAACTCAAAGAATAACCCCTGCCACTGTGGTTGATCTCTGTGTATGCTCTAACTCTCTTCATTTTTCTCTCAAGTGTGCCCTCTATTCTTGCTCCCCTTTGCCTGCCTTATCAAGCTCTCCAGCACACCAAAAACGCCAAGGATCATTATCAAAATCTTCTCCTATATTCTGTTGCCAAATTTAAACTCTTGGATCTGTATCTTCTTGGACCACGTGCTAGTAAATGCTGAGCTCTTTATGACATCTGCATACCTTTCTCAACTTACTCGATGCCAGGCATATCAAGCCGGAGCCTCATCGTGCAACACCAGGATTCTTCTCTAGCTCTAAATCATCAAGGAGTGCTAAAGTAGACTCTGTCTCTTCATAGCTATATCTTGCCCATTCTGCAAAAAAAGTCTCAGTTTCATATCTTCAGGGATTGCTGAGGCAGAGTCTGGCTCTTTGTTGTTGTTGTTTTATCAGTCTTAAGATTATGCTCCAGCCACCAAACTTCAGGGAGTGCTTCAGCAGTTTCTTGAGCAGTTTTGTCAAGGATGTCATATCCGCAACAGAAGGTATTGCTATTATCTTCCAGACTTAAACTAATGCCTAGAAAGCTTCGTTCTCATTGAACAGGTCCACATACGGTGGTGAAGGTTATTAATCACGGAGCACTGGATATTGAGAAGTTGAGTAATGGAGAGAAGTTTGTCGTGAACGTCCAGCGCGTTAAACATTATCATGGAAAGGATATCCTACCTGATGAGGACTTTGAGCTGGCTGAGCCGGTACATGATGGATGATGAGAGGTATCGTCGAGCCAACGATGTTAAACAAGTGCGCTCCTCGGGAGGTAGCCCGAGCGTAGTTAGGATTTGTTATTTGTTTCTTTTATTTGAATCTTGCATGAGTACACTTCCCGATGATCTAATTGTACCGTGAGGACTCGGTTCGGTTCAAGTGTGGGGTGGGGAAGTTAGTATGCTGTGTGAGCACGTTTACCTTTATTAGCATGCATTAGTAGTAGTTAGAGCAAGTTTTTTTTAGTACTAGATGCTGTGATGATGCTGGTTTTATGAGATTATATGCTACGATGAAGATGCTGATTTTATGGGATGATGTTCGATTCTATGAGGTTTTGATGTATATGTTGTAGAGGTATGGCGTACCTTGACAAAACTGTACATGATTCTGCTTCAGCACTCCCTTAAGATTTAAAGCTGGAGCACAATCGGAATAATGGGCGAGATGCATCAATCAAGCACAGGGATCTCCTACAGCACTCCATGGACCACTAAAGCTGAGGCAAACTAGTCAAAAGGCAATAAACTGAATCTACTTCAGCTAACCGTGGTGCTCCGACACTAGAGCAGAATAAGCGAACATCTTGAAGATGCACAGAGAAGGCCTAGAGAGGTGCGGCTTACATCACGGAAGTTCAGGGTGCGCCGCAAACGTCATCGAGTGTCTAGAGGTCATCAGTCAGGTGAAGAAATGCTCTAAAAGATGAAGATCCTAAAGTTCAAATTAGGAAACAGAATCTTCAACAACCTTGCAAGAATCTAGGTGAAGATTCTATTTTTGCTCAACCGTCATAGGGATCCAAAGGAAACAAGGTTTCCGCCTCTGAAAACCGAGAATCATAAAAGAGGAAGGCTTAAGGCAGTTCTAATGAGGTGTATTTATAAGACTCGTTGAACCTTTTAAGCCCAACAATTTGGGCATTTTTGTATGTGAACAGTTGCTTTTTAGTGTTGTTTGCATTTCAAGTGTTTGGAATACATAAAAAAAAGGAGATTCGTGTCTTAAATGGCGTTTTAGAGAGTCGATGTTGAAATTGACTTTGATGGAAGCTGAGCGTGGCACTCAGGAGATACCGCTCCGGAAGAAGACATTAGTGTGGCGTGCTAGAGCTTAATGTCTCTTGCTGGCGCGCTGGTTAATGTCTACATGAGGCACGGCCAACACATGATGACCTCAGCATTGGGCTCGCTGTCCGAGATCAGATTTTAAAGCCTAATCTCAATTAGGGTTTCGAGGAGAGGCTTAGAGGAAAAAAAACTCAGAGAATTGATGGAAGAGAGAGGACGGAGACAGCCATTGGAGAGATCGTAGAGGAGAGAAGAAACCAGCATCGCGGGAAGTTTTTAGTAATTTTCTAAACAATTTACTTTCGTTGTTATTAGATGGATTGTAGTAGCTAAACCCTATTTTCAGTTTGAGGATTTTGTGTTGCAATGTACGGTTTGAGATACTTATGTTTCATAATTCAATTTGGTGAATTCCTATTCTTGAACTTAATGGTATGCTTGTATGTTTGATTGGAGGAACTTAGTAGTGATCCAGTTAGACTAGCAGTGCATGATATTCAATTAGTCCAATATTAGCGTAAGCCTAGTGGTGGAACTAGTACTGGTAACTAAGAGGATAAGTATTAAATCTATTTGAGAACCTAGCAGTTAAGAGTAGGTAGAACATTGAAGTCGACATTACCCTAGCAGTATTGTTAGACTAGGAATAGTAGTTTTACTAATTGATGCATGTTTTAATCTATGATTACCAATTGTAATGCATATCCTTGAACTGATTTTCTCTTAATTTGTTAAATAACAAACATTCTTCCTGTAACCCCCCTTTTTAGTTTGACAATTAGTCAATAGAACTCTAGACTATTTGTGCTCTCGTGGGTTCGACCCTGCTTATCACTAGCTAGTAATTAGGTCTTATAAATTTAACTTTGACGCACACCAGAACGTGTCGTCAAGTTCCCAAGAGAGATCGCGCTGAGAGCATAAAGAGATACATACACAGAAGACACACACGACTAGAGTTCAGAGCAGAAGACTTTCTGAGTTGTGTGGTGCGCAAAGTAGATCAGAACTCGCTGAGTTGATCAAGGTTTGATCCGCATCGTTCAACTGGAGCGTGGCACGTTGAAAGATCAAACAGAAGCTTCAGAGAATAGCTACGAACCAGAGGTGTTGCAGGCTATTGAAGCACGATTGAGGCTACCCGATACTGATACACGCTCATTGATCAAGGGGGAGGAACATCTGAATTAGAAGAATTCAGAGAGAGTGTCTGATGGCGTGGCAGATTCTGCTAGATAATTTGTTGATAGAAGTTATAGCAACTCTGATATAGAGTGTGCTGAAGCATTCCGTGTACTACACATTGTAATAGGCTAGGCTGAGTCTGAGTGTCAAGTCTGTAGCTATTCATTACTGGAAGTGTGTAGGTAGCATGAAGAGAGTCTATGTGATCAAACTGCTAGCTAGTCTAGGGGGTTAGACTAAGCAAAAGATTTCGACTAGATGAGAAATAGAGGTGTGATCCTTTGTACTTTGAACCGTGATAGTGGAGTCTTGAGGATCGGGGAGTGATCCTCCCTAGACGTAGGCAAGTTGCCAAACTGAGTGAACAAATTTTCTGTGTCTTTCTTATTCCTCAGAAGAATAATTTGCACAGGAAGATAAAGAGAGTGCTACAGCAGAAGCTATAACTCTGGAGGCTGTAACTCGAGATCAGCAGCGCAGTCAAATTGCATATGCTTTGCATAATTTCTGCAATATTGTGATACTAGTAACTTGATGTTATATGTTCTTTTGAGTTAAGATATTACAGGATGTGGAGTTGATAGAAAATGTTATAGAGGGACTTGACACACATTCGAAGGTACATGGGATTAGTCGCATAGCATGCTGAGTTTTTGGAGGTTGACATTTCAAGTTACGATGAGTGAGACTTTCACTCCACGTTTGCAGCGTTTATGCAATGGTGGGACGGGATAACAAACCGTTCTATCTCTAGTCCTAGTAACCGGGAATGGGTGTGTAACTCTTATTCTGCCTCGCGCTGAAAGGATAATGATGAGAAAGAGCGGGACGTGCTCCATATGCTGCTATTCGAAGGCTGTGATTGGAACGGTTCAAAGAGCAAAAATGAAAAGGACAAGCAATTCACATTGGAGAGCAAAGCTCGAAAAGAAAATTCAAACAAATGTGAAAGAAAGAAAGAGAAAAGCAATCGAGTTGAGTGAAGTCTTTGAACTAAACAAAACAAGAAAGTTTCAAGAGCTGTCCTACAAAAAAGAAGAAGAAAAAAACTGAGTTCCTCATAACTTGGATTCAGCATAGAAGCGTGACTATGACCTTGAGTTGAAGAATGGAGTCAGGAGTCTGAAATATACTAAATCCCACTCATCCATTGAAATTCATCTCTGCCTCATAGGTAACATGTATCATTGCAGTTTCTTACTGATCATTATTGAAGAATGAGTGTGAGTATATGTTGATGAACTGATAAGTGAAGACATCTCGAGTAGATCCAGTGTTTAGTCTTTGGCATGACAGGAGTGATTTGAGTGTTTATGAGTCTTCATTTTGTTCTTGTTCGGGATGAACAAAGATAAGTGTGGGGTAATTTGATGGAGCGTATTTCTTCTATCCATCGAGTTGTTTATTCCCATTGTTTAGTTGCATTTTACGTGTGATAAATTACTTCTTTGCAGTGTTTCGCATCGCTGAAACGTTTGTCGAAATTGTGGTAGTAAAAATACTAGTCCAATCAAGGTACGCAAACAATATTTATAATCCGAGTGACCTCGAGTCGAATTTAAGAGAAAAACGTAGATTAGTCTAAAGCTAGCTAGTAATGCCTAATGCGGGTCTACTAAATAAAAGGGGGGGGGGTTCCTCTAGGTGAGGCATCTCTAGTGAATACTAAAGACAAGTTCAAATTTGGGGTGGAAAGAAAGTAATAGAGAAAACGTAGTCGGCATCCTATTTCACCCTAGGTCATGCGATTAGTAATGCAAAACAGAAATATATTCATGAGTTAATTTGATTGATTATTCTAGGCTAAAGTATCACGCATTCTAAATTCAACTCTCGCTCCATTTCTAGAATGAGAATGATGCCTAAATGAAACAATTCTCAAACTCTCGCTCTGTTGAACCGTGTAGAACAATAATCCCTTAATCTCAACCTCTCGGTCTGTTGATCGGTAACTAAAGTCCGCTATATGCTTAGCCTAAGAGATTGCCAATGTCACTCTCTCGCACAAAAGCTATCTAAATAATCATGCTTGATCTACTAAACAACCTAAGTTCCATTCTCATTCCGTCTCTAGGTGTTTTATCTATTCATACTCATTCATGCGCTTCGTCAAACACTTGGTGTGCATAAAATTTACAAGAAGAACAAGCATAAGAATTTCCAATCCAAAAACCTCATTCATAATAAAATTGCATGTTTTGCATTAGAATCTAACCTAAGGGATCCATAAGAATCCCTACTACTAAAGAACTACTCACTCATGGTGAGTTGGAAACAAGACATAATAAAATTGAATAACAAGGAAAAGTAAAGGAAGTAGAGTAGTAGGGAAGTAGGGAATGAGTAAAGGGTTGATGTAGAATCTTCAATTGTTGTGTGTCTTCTCCAAATCCTTGACAATTTTCTAAGTTTTTGATTTGGGGTTTTGTCCCAAGGAACCCTAAGCGTCGGAGGCACCCCAAGTTTCACCCTAATTTATCCATCTTTTTTCTATTTATACTTATCCGCCATTTCCAATTTTGTCCCGCAGTGCCCGAATCAAAAAGTGATTCAGTCACTCTCCAGGTGATTCGGTCGAATCACTATCTCAGTGATGTTTTGAGCTAGGCGAATCACTTTTTCTTGGCGGAATCACTTTTGATTCGGTCAACCTTTATTTGATTTGGTCAAGCCTTGGTCCATGAAATGAAATCCTTCTCCTTGGCAAAATCACTTTTGATTCGCCAACTGCATGGGCGGATCACTCCTGCAGAGTTAGAAACTTGCTCGTTTAAACCTTCGAATCACGTCTTGACGTAAACTATGAAGTTGTAGGTCTTTGAATTATATTTCCAAAAAGCTATGGCGCATTTCAATCGGATAAGAATCATGCGCTCGGCAAGCCTTCGAAGATGAACAGGTCAATCTGCCCAGATTGGATCTACAGGCAAATTCTCCACGAATTACTTTTGATTCGTGCAACCCCATAATTTGATTCGACCGAATCATAATGTCAGTGGGTTACTGATTGGCGAATTGATTTCTTCTTGAGCGAATCACTTATGATTCGCCCTAGCCTGAATTCCTCTTGGGCAAATCAAATTTACAGTGCTGGACTCCCTCCCGTTTGACCCTTTAGACCTTCGAATTACGTCTTGATGTAAACTAAGCAAATTTAGCCCTTTGAGTTAGATTTCTAACAAAATATGGCAAGCCTTAATAGGATTAGAATCATGTGCTCGGCAAGCATTTGATGACGAATGGTATCGCATTGAACGACCCAATTAGCGAAGCCTAGCAGTAGAACTAATTGGTATTGTTCGTCAAGTAATCGTTAACCTATTTGAAATTTCGCAGCGCTGCTGAGATGCAGATTGTGTACAAGTAGTTGCTGTAGCACACTCTTGTACCGATGGCTCTTGTGCAGCAAGAACAAAGAGCAAACAATTTGTTCACTCAGTTCGGCCAACTGCCTATGTCTGGGAGGGACTGAACTTCAGCCCTTAATCCACTAGTCTTAAGGTCTCGAGTACAACACGGTAGAACGCACGCAACCTATGATACTCAACCTTTACTAGTACCACAATTAGAACAAACTCTGACTTGTGTATCACACACCTACACACTTGATTTAATTCAGAATAGCTATACCACTGTCTTCACAGACTCAGCGTATTCTAATTAAAGCAATGCTACTGTGGGTTTGCTATAGCACACCCTTGTGCCACTAGCTTGTGCCGAATCTGTCCGCGTCGCTCCAAGCCTTCCGCTAAGCCGATCGAACCTCTCCTCGAGCGCTGCAATGCTCCCCCTCACTCAGTGACCACCTGTCACTAGCGAGACCTGGCCTCCTGCCAATTGCCCGAGTACCTCGACTCGACAATTGCTCCGCAGCCTCCCTTGATCAACCAACAAGCAATCACTGCTCTGAATTGGCTTTCCAGATCAAGCACTGATCAGAATCTGCAAGTCTCGATCACGCTCCGCTTTAATCACCTCAGCTCTGCGCTCATGCTATGCTCTTGGTGATGATCGAAGCATGGCTCACACACAATCCCCCTCCGCGGTATTCTGTGTATGCCCTCGGTGTTTTCACTCTCTTAGCTTCGATAATATGACGCTCTGCTCAGCCTCCTTTAAATAGAAACCCCAAGTTCCATCAGTATCAATTTTTAAGAAATTTCCCAATCATTAATATTTCCTAATTTGTAGGAGATTAGATTTGATTTGAAAATCTAGTCTTCCACAAACAAGACTTCACCCTGGGATGGAATCTTCACTAGGATATTCTCTGCTGAATATTTAGAAGCTCCCTGTAAGCTCTGCTCTTCATGATGAACCGTTTGAAAGCAATCTCCGAATGGGCGCTAATCTTCTGCTACGGCTCTACGCTCCAGAATCTGCTATAGCAGCAGCTTGTTCACGTGTGCTGGTTTTGTCAATTGAATGCCATACTGCATCATCACTATTTAAGAACCTAGCGGTTAAGAGTAGGTAGAACATTGGAGTCGACACTAAACTTATTCTTAGACTAGAACAGTAGTGCATGTTCGATCGGTAATTACTAGTTTCAATGCATACCCATAAACTTATTCTTCTAAAATTGATAAACAACATTCTTTCTGAGAAAAACCCCATTAACTAATAGTCGAACTCTAGAAATATTTGCTCTCAGTTCAATCCTACTTACCGCTTGCTAGTATAGTAGGTCATTATAAATCAAAATTGGGCGCACAAAACAACGTGCCGTCAAAGGGTGTCCAGGAGATTTCCACCGTTGTAAAAGAAGGCAGTGGACGGCCCAGATGATCAGAGAATCTTCCGCAGCAGCGCGGACAAAAGAAGGTTTCTTAATTCCAAATTAGAAACTAAATCTCAACAACCTTCCAGGAATCTAGGGGAGAATTCGGAAGGTAGTATTATCTGCTGGAAGAAGTTGTTGCGGTGCAAAAGCTATATGTAGTAGACAGAGACCGAAGCAATAGACATCTCGAAGAATAAAAGATAACACACACTGAGCCGAGAAGTGCTGGAGCAATAGTTGTGTTCTGAGTGAAGAAGTAATTTGGACTGGAGTAGTCTGATTACCATATTTGATTCGAGGGAGTCGACTGGAGTGCAACTTTCACGGACTATCCCTGCGTGCTCCTTGATAAGTGGCAGGAGGTCATTCTTTGAGGGGGCGAGCAGCGTAGAATGTCCGACTACTTAGCATAGAGTTCTTAGAGAAGTCATCGACAGAACCGACAATAACTTGCCGGAAGTAGTTGCTGTAGCATCTACTGTAACACATTGTAATATGAAAGGTTGCGCCTGTGAGTTCATGTCGTTACCTATCTATAACTAGAAGTGTGTTGATAGTGTAAGCTAGTTTGTGTTGATGGATTGAGCAGAGACTTTGACACGGTTAGGAGTAATGATTAGACTAGTGATCGCGCGTCGTTGTACGCGTCAAATTAATCCTTCCATCTCCACTTAGTATAGCGGCTAAGTCAGGGTCGATCCCACAAGGAGCAAGCAGACTCGTTTTAGCTAGCAACCTACAACTTACGAAATTGGGGTTGTGAGTGGTTGGGTTGCGCAAGTGCGCGAATGAACAGTGGTGAAAGCAGAATTGCACAATACGTGCGCAGGCAGTAGATTTTAAGTACTATGACTATGAAGAGTATCGGTACAGACAATCCTCTATGAATGTATCCCTTATCATCGACTCTAAACATATATAGTGCAGTTCTACTTAAGTTAGTGTCCGATCAAGGCTTCCTAACGTACGCGCATGTTCCGATCAAAGTTCATGAGCTATTAATTTCTGAAACTAGTCTAAACAGCCACGAATCCTATCACAGTAGCAGCTGAGTATCCTAGTGTGTTACTTCTAGTTGTCACCGTCAAGCTATCAACTAGTTTAACATACAATAACTAGCAATTAGAATAAGATTGCGGTTCAAGGCTTCCCTTATTCGCACAACTAATTATCACCCATATGCATAGAATTAATATTAGTAGATGTACCAAGCATTAAGAACAAGTCTCAAAGGAAACACTTCATAGAATCATGCCCAACCGATACAAGGTGTTTAGCTAGACATGTTAGAAACAAACATCATAGCAATAATAAATAAAACTAAAGCAGCAAGAGAAACGTAGCAGGTTGGCGTAATTGCGCGTTGCTGTTCTCGGCTGGCGCAGGTGGTTCGCGCAGAGTCTGGCTGAAGTAGCTCGTGTGTTTTTCTGCTGAGTGTCCTTCTCTCTATCTGCTCTCTCTCCCCCTCTAACCCTAGCTTCCATCCTCTTATATAGTGGTCTTGAAGCCCAAGGAATGCTTAGATTTGGCCGGAGAAACTTTTAGCAACTTCCCAAATCTAGGAGATCAATATTTAGAAACTCTTCCCTTCTGCGCACGCTGATTGCGCTACTCGCTTTGCGCACTGTAGGCCGAAACAGCTATCTCCTTTTGCGCTACTAGCTCCGCAGATCATGCATTGCGCTCTAAAAAACGTCCGTTAGCGCACATCTGACTTATCCTCCTGTTTTATCCTGAAATACAAAAATACCGAAAACCAGTAATCTTGTACACAAAATAATGCAAACAAGCACAGTGTTAAGATCTAAATAGCGCATATAACTAGGCTCTATCAAATCCCCCACACTTGCCCTTGTTCGTCCCGAACAAGTACTGAAGCACAGATACTTTACCTCTCTGAAGTCTAGCGCTCAGCCTCATACTCATGCGCGATCCGCACAGCGATTCACCCTGCGCTGCTCTATCACCTACGCGCACAAACCCTTAACAATTCTAATATAATAATTTCGAAATTTGTTACCTCTCAGCCAGGATGCAATTTAATTCGGATGATTCCGAGATAGCTGTTCGTAGGCTCCTGGTTGTCAGTCTCTACTCCGATTTCTGGTACATGGATAATCGCGCAGGTATCTTCAGGTGCGTGATTCATTCGCGCGCTTCTTGGGAACTCAAGCCTTTCGTCCTTGATGATATTTTTTTTGGACTTGCGCATGCGCTAGTATGGAGTTTTGTGCGCACGCTGATTCTTTTTTCCTTGCGTATATCTTCAACTGATTCATTTCTTTTATTCGGCTTCGTCCACTCTTCTGATTTTCCCAGAACGGTTCCAGTCTCAGCCTTCGGATAGCAACTATGGAACAACGCCCCGCTCTCCCTCCTTGGTCTACTTGCGCAGGTCAGCGCACGCGTTTACACCTGCGCCCACTTTCCTACACTCGACTTCCGGAGGAAAGGTGGTCTGTTTTCCCACCTCACCACGCTATGGGTATTCTCCTTTGGCATCTGCGTGGCTGAGCGCGCTCTATTGTTCCGAAGGTTGCGAAGCACCGGCCTCCACTAGCGCTTTTAGCCATGTACCTTACTCTTGAAGCGAAAACGACTAACCGCCTCTCTAGAGCTTTTTCTTTCAACTCCACATCCCCTGAGTATCCCAACTAAAAAGACAACAAAAACGAAAAAAATATATTAAATTAGTTAAAGGCAGTGCATGTAGGATGAATAAGGCAAAACAAGTCGAAAGGTGCGCGCAATCCGCATAGAAGCGCACAACCACTGCTATTTCCTACACTGCACTAACTACGCTAAACTACAATGATAAATATGAATGTAAATGTAATGTACGCCCCCCCCCCCCCCCCCACACTTTAACAGAGACGTGTCCCCACGACTCAAGCTCAAGCGCAACGGAGAGCGCACATATGCAAACTACTAGGACAACTAAGAATGAAAAAATGAAATGCATCATGAAAATGAAAAACAGAGTCAATGCAGCAATTGAAAAACGGCCAGGGGTTCACAAAATATCCACACAAAATAAGAACAGAATATCCAATGATAGTATTCAAAAGCAGCAATGACAACCCGAGATGATATGCACCTAGCCCCCTACTGCGCCCTAAACGTCTTCTGAGCTGGAGTCCTGGGCAGACCCTTGTGCCTCCTCGTCCATGGACTCTGTCTCTGTCTCATATTCTGAGCTGGAGGATGGCTGCGCAACTGATACGGCTGCGGGCTCCTCGTCCGAGTCGGTGTCCCATATTGAAACTGAACTGAATTCTTTGACGGGGGAGACCTCAGAGGGCGATCGAATTATCTGGGCAGAGGGTTGCTGAGGGGGCTCTGATGGCATTGGCTGTGGGTCCATGACTGGGGTGCGCACTGAGGATTGGGCTTGTGACTGCGCGAGAGAACTGGCTGGCTGGCGCTGCTCTGAAGGTGGCCTTGGAGGTGGCCTACGCAGACTGAGGAGAGGGGGAATGGGGTCTCCAAATTGCCACCCTGCTGGTGGATTGATGCTTAAATCTGCCCCCTCAGGCGCCAAGTACTCCAGCACGCGCATGACGTTGAACAACATGCGCTGCTCTGCTGCCGCCTCCTCAAAATCCTGGCTGCGCCGCTTTGCTGGCGTGCGCGGGGGAGAATCTCTGATGTCAATGGTGACAACTTCCCCTGGCGGTCCACACGCCCGCGCGCGCGCTCCAGTCTGAGCGCGCGTCCTCATGCGCCTAGCCGACGGCATGACTGGTGCCTCCACATTCTCCATTTCCTCCTCAGCAACAGCTTCCTCTTGCCACGCACTACTCTCTGCGGGCGCTCCTCTGATTGCCGCGCGCCTCGGTGCCCTAGCAGCCTGCAGCCGGTAACACCATTCCAGGGACCTGTCTCCCTTAGCAGTAACTGCTCGGTACTGCAGCATTTGAGCACGGTCAAGAGGCACGACTAGAATAACTTTGTGCTCAGGCACCTCTGGCTCTCCGTGCAGCCCACGCAGCAAATGCATAACCACACCTCCACAAGTGAGCGGGCCCTTGGTGCTGAGCCGCTCCCAGTGCACTACCATGTCTGACACGAACCTCACCTTTTTCCCATAATATAACCCCTTCAGCACGTCCATATCAAGCAAGCTGACCTTCGGCGCACCGTTGTAGCGTCCAATGACTGCGTAAGCGACCATGCGCCACAGGTAATACATCCAGGGGTCGCGCAGCTCACGCCCTTGGCTGCGCCCAGCGGAAAACGGTTTGCCCGGCGCCATCTCGCGCCACGCCTCTTGGTTTGTGTGCGTATCCACCTTGTGCTCGCGCACCTTGTCACAGCGCAGGATGCGCTTCAACCTCTTGGCCGATGCAGTGTACCACACCCCTCGGTGTCAGTACCGGATCTCTAAGTCTTGGATCTGCAGGGACGCCAGGAACTCACAGGTATCCTCTTTGTCGGCTGCGCTTTCTAAGTCCATTAGCGCTTCCCAGCCAGCCTGCGCGAGCTTTTCTGTGACCAATTCCTCTAAGCCCATCTCGCGTAGGAAGTCCCTGTTGATGCACGGTGTGCCATACATGTCCAGCCCCCAGAAGGCATCATACTTCCGGGCGAAAGATGCTGGGGTGTCCTGGTCCTCGGCTGGCCTCATATTTACAGCGGTCAACTGTAGTCAACGTTCTACCAAGAATCCCAAAATCAGAACTTTAAATCAAACCCTCAAATTCCTACCAGATGGGCGCCTCACTCGTGTCAACAAAACCCAGCAAAGAAATCACCAAACGGAGCTAGCTACCTAGGTGCGGTTTTGATCGTAGGGTTACGTCCTCAGTCGGGTACTTTCACCAAACCCTCACTAAAATGTCTGAAACGAGGAAGGAGAGGTTACCTAGTGTGCTGGTGGTGTTGTGCTCCTCAAGTCTCTCTAGAGAACACTGGAAACAGTGAGCGGACGGCAAGATCGGCGGGCAGCAGTGCTGAGTGGTTAACGGTCGAAATTGCAAAATGTCCAGATTTTTCTAAGTACCTGCCCTTATATACCCCCCTGACCTGCGCATCTGTCCTGTGCACTGAGCTGCGCACTGACTCGCGCATTGCTACGTGACTCAAGAAAAATATGCAAGTGCTGAACTAGCTAAAATGCAAATCCTAAAAAGTGTAAAAAGTAAAACATGGAAAACGTGTCGGGTTACCTCCCGACAAGTGCCTTCGTTTAACGTCATTGGCTCGACAGTACCTCGTTACTTGCTCAAGTTCGTGCTATGTCCTCCTTAGTCCTGCGCAAAGGAACAGATAGGTGGTCAGTGTGGCCAAAATTGTGTGGCACATCATAAGTAACGAGGTTAATCAGTGAGGGAGAAGATATATAATCAGTAGCTTCTAGTTCTCCCTCCGATGCAGTAGGTTGTATTTCTGGCGCAGCAGCTTGCGCATCTTCTATTTCGGGTTCCGCCAAATCAACTTCGCGCGTGGCCTCATCCCACGGTTCTCCCAAGTATTTCTTGACTCTTTGCCCATTAACCTGAAAGCGATGCTTGCGCTCGTTCTCTAACTCGATAGTTCCATACGGGAAAACCTTTGTGACCGTGTAAGGTCCCGTCCACTTGCTGCGCAGCTTCCCAGGCATCAGTTTTAGGCGCGAGGAGAACAACAGCACCCGGTCTCCTGGCTCGAAGGTGCGTCTGAGGATGTTCTTATCGTGAAATGCTTTTGTGCGCGCTTTGTAGTCGCGCAACCCCTCATATGCATCCAAGCGCAGCTCCTCTAGCTCGCTTAACTCAAATGCACGCTCCTTACCAGCCTCATCGAGGTTCAGATTGGAAGTGCGCAATGCCCAGTATGCCTTGTGCTCCAACTCAACCAGTAGGTGGCACGCCTTTCCGTACACCAATCGAAATGGTGAAGTCCCAATCGGTGTCTTGTGCGCAGTCCTGTATGCCCAGAGTGCATCGTCCAACTGCTGGCTCCAGTCTTTACGCGAAGGTCTCACTGTCTTCTCCAGAATGCGCTTGATCTCTCTATTGGAAACCTCGGCCTGGCCATTCGTTTGAGGATGGTATGCAGTGGACGTCTTGTGGCGCACCCCATAATGCTTTAGTACTTGCGCCACTATTCTGTTGCAGAAGTGCGTCCCCTGGTCGCTGATTATTGCCTTAGACACTCCGTACCTGCAGAAAATGTTAGTTATTAAGAAGTCAACGACCGTTTTACCATCATCCTTGCGCGTGGCCTTAGCTTCGACCCACTTCGAGACATAGTCCACCGTAACTAGTATGTACTCATATCCACAAGATGGCGGAAATGGCCCCATGAAGTCAATTCCCCACAAATCGAATACTTCGTCTACCAGTATAGGTGTTTGTGGCATCTCATTGCGCGGTGAGATATTTCCTGTGCGCTGGCACCTGTCACAAGCCCTGCCGTGGTCATGTGAGTCACGGAATAAGTGTGGCCAATAAGAACCGCAATCTAGGATTTTCCTGCTCGTGCGCTTTGGACCAAAGTGTCCTCCGCACGCGTGCGCATGACAAAATCTCAAAACAGAGCTCTTCTCATGATCAGGCACACATCGCCTCAAGATCTGATCAGGGCCTATTCTAAGCATGTATGGATCATCCCAAACGTAATATTTAGACTCATGTTTTAACCTCATGCATTGAGTTTTAGTGAAATTAGGAGGAAACGCACCTGTGACCAGGTAATTTGCAATATGCGCATACATGGTACCTTACCGTTCAGCGCCATCAGGTGTTCGTCAGGGAATGTCTTCGTGATCTGCCCTGACTCCTCTTCCTTCACTATCCTGCTTAGGTGATCAGCAACAGTGTTTTCCATTCCCATCTTATCCTTGATTTCTAAATCGAACTCTTGGAGCAGCAGCAACCAGCCCATCAAACGCGGCTTAGTCTCTTTTTTGGACATCAGGTAGCGGATAGCAGCGTGGTCAGTGTAGACAGTGACTTTAGCACCCAGAACATATGCGTGGAACTTCTCCAGTGCAAACACGATTGCCAAAGTTCCTTCTCGATCGTGGTGTAGTTCCTCTGCGCAGTGTCCAGTGTGCGCGACGCATAATAGATAGCATGCGGCCTCTTATCCACACGCTGGCCAAGTACTGTACCTACAGCGTGAGTCGCCGGCATCGCACATCAGCTCAAATGGTAGGTTCCAGTCTAGTGCGCGCATTACTGGCGCATTGGTCAGCGCATCCTTTAACTTGTCAAAAGCATTCCTGCACTCATCAGTGAACTCAAAGCACACATCCTTTTGAAGGAGGTTAGACAATGGGATACATATTTTAGAAAAATCTTTAAAAAAGCGCCTATAGAACCCTGCATGCCCAAGAAACGACTTAACGTCGCGCACATTAGTGGATAAGGCAGATTTGAGATAGGATCAATTTTTGCTTTATCGACCTTAATTCCTTCGTGCGAGACGATATGTCCTAAGACTACTCCATGTGACACCATAAAGTGACATTTTTCATAATTGAGAACTAAGTTCTTGGTAATGCAGCGCGCTAAGACCTTATCAAGATTATCCAAACATGCATCAAACGTCTCACCATGCACAATGAAGTCATCCATGAATACCTCAATACATAAACCAATCATATTAGAGAAAATGCTCATGACTAGGCGTTGGAATGTACCTGGCGCATTACATAGCCCAAACGACATGGGCCAGAACGCAAAGGTACCGAATGGGCAGGTAAAGGTTGTCTTCTCCTGATCCTCCGCAGCAATAGGGATCTGATTGTACCCTGAGTAACCGTACAAGAAGCAAAAGTGTGGTTTTCCCGCCAACCGGTCGAGCATCTGGTCCATGAATGGTAGCGGGAAATGATCCTTGCGCGTGACTGCGTTTAACTTCCTGTAATCAATGCACATGCGCCATCCAGTCTATATGCGCTTGGGAACTAGCTCACCCCGCGCATTCTCCTCTACTGTGATGCCTCCTTTCTTTGGCACAACGTGCACTGGACTCACCCACTTGCTATCTGAAATCGGGTATATTACACTTGCGTCAAGCAGCTTCAGGATCTCCTTCTGTACTACCTCCATCATAATCGGATTCAGTCTGCGCTGAGGTTCCCTGGATGGTTTGGCATCATTTTCCAGCAGAATTCTGTGCATGCACACATCAGGGCTTACTCCTCGCAGGTCAGCCAATGTCCATCCTATGGCGCGCTGGTTTTTGCACAACACCTCCTGTAATCGCGCCTCCTGCTCCTCCTCTAATCCTTTCTTTACAATGACAGGCAAGGTGTACTCATTGCCCAGGAAGATGTACATTAAGTGCTCGGGCAATTGCTTTAGCTCAACCCTGGGTGCCTGTTCAATAGAAGGCAGGATTTTATTAGTAGCGCAAACATTAACCAGATCACATACCTGTCTGCACACTGGTTCTGTGCTGCTCAGCTCATCATCTTTGCCTCCATCTCTGTCTGTGCCAGTGGCGCAGGCTCCCCTGTTGCGCACGCACACTGCGCATGCGCAACCAAGTCGTCCATACTGTCTAATGCGTGCACTGTGGCGTCCTCATGAGGATGCTGCATCCCCTTGAAAATGTTAAAGTGAATCTCCTCGCCATCTACCTCCATTGAGAGCGTGCCTTTCCATACGTGTATCTTTGTGCGCGCTGTAGGATTTGCGCGCTTCCCTTGCTCGGCTCACCCTCCATTTCCAAGACGTAGAAATCTGCTGGGAACACCAGCTCTCCTACTCTGACAAGAACGTCCTCTATCATGCCCGTTGGTTGTTTGCACGACCGATCTGCTAATTGGATGGTGAGACCTGCAGGCTTTAGTGGACCAAGGTGCAATGACACATACAAGGAGTAGGGAAGCACATTTATAGATGCACCGAGATCAATCATGCAGTTGCTTACCGTGGTCTTACCTAAGGTGCACGGTATGGTGAACGTACCTGGATCTCGGCATTTAGGTGGTACCTTGTGTTGCACAATTGCCGATGCATGTGCGTTAAGCATTACTTGTGCGCAATCGCCATTCCTCCTCTTGTTTGTGCACAGCTCCTTCAAGAATTTGGCATATCTGGGAATCTGCCGAACTGCCTCAATCAGGGGAATGTTTATTTCCACCTTGCTGAATAACTCGTATAACTCCTTGTCCAGCGCCTCCTTCCTTGCTAAAGGTGCCTGCACGGGAAAAGGTGCAGGTGCATTAGTGCTCTTTGCTCCTGATTGTATCATACCTGGTGCCACCCCCTGTTGGTTTGTAGCAGGCGCGGCTGGTTGCGCATCTGGCTGTTCTGGCTCTGGAGGTTGCGCAACTGGCTGCGCGGGCTCCTTTGCGGTTGGAGCTGTCCCCACTGTGCGTCCAGTCCTTAGTGTTACGGCGTTAACTCCTCCCTTAGGGTTTTGGATCACTTGTGAAGTCAGGTTACCATCGCTCTTTTTCAGCTCATAGGCCGTGGTAGCAATCTGCGACAACTGCTTCTCAATTGACTCGAACCTCTTGTCATATTATTCATCGTTCTTGCGCATGGTGTCTGCCAACTGACCCACTATGTCTTCTAAGGAGCGCCTCGGTTGCTGGTTATTCTGTGCTGGTGCGTCATTGCGGCGGTGCGGTGGGTTGTATGCTTGCTGCGCCTGCTGAGGTGCACGATATTCCGCTGGCTGCCTTTGGGGATTGCTGCTTCCCTCCATCTGAATTCATTTGCGGCCAGTCCAAAGCGCGGTTGATTATGCCTCTGCGGTCCTCTATTGTCCCATCCTCCTAGAGCATTGACATCTCTTGATTCCTCGAAAAGTGTGGGACATGCGTCGGTTTTGTGCTCAGTGGACGTACAGAACTCGCATACCTTCGGCGCAACTGGTTGCGTGCCTTGCGCACTCATCAGTTTCTGCAGCATGGCTTTCATTTCCTTAATTTCAGCGCTGGAATCCAACTGGTGCACGGCGGGCGCACGACTATTCTCGAGCATCAATTGATGCCTTACCTGTCCAGCAGCCTCTATTGTCCCATCCTCCTAGAGCATTGACATCTCCTGATTCCTCGAAAAGTGTGGGACATGCGTCGGTTTTGTGCTCAGTGGACGTACAGAACTCACATACCTTCAGCGCAACTGGTTGTGCGCCTTGCGCACTCATCAGTTTCTGCAGCATGGCTTTCATTTCCTTAATTTCAGCGCTGGAATCCACCTGGTGCACGGCGCGCGCACGACTATTCTCGAGCGTCAATTGATGCCTTACCTGTCCAGCAGAGTCCTCGATCATCTGCCATACATCCTCCAGGTACATGTTGCATATATCAGCAATCTAAGTTCCATTGGTTGTAGCCCGTTTAGGAAATTCTCTATCAGCACATGTTGGGGCAGGCCATGATTGTAGCAGTTGGCTTCCAGCTCCCTGAAACGCTCATAGTACTCTGATAGTGACTCTCCTGAGTAGAACTTATCCAAGAACTTCTTCTGGAGCTGCTCCCATGTGCGAATAGATCCTGCTGGTAAGCTCATCAGCCAATGCCTGGCTGTATCACACAATGAAAAAAGAAACGCCTTCAGCTTCAGCGCTTCTTCACTCTCCCCGTCGGTCTTCATGTTCTCGCAGACAACTAGGAATTCGCGCACATGCTTGACTGGGTTCTCGTTGTTCATCCCATGGAACTTCGGCATATGATGAATGAATGAGCTCTGTAGTTCAAAATACCCATCGGGTGGAAGCACTATGCACCACGGTTGGTTGACTGTGATTGGAGCCGACATCTCGCGCACTGTTCTGCGTCGCACGATCTGCTTCAACTTGCTTCAGCGGCCATCCTTGCTTCAACTTCGCGCTGCACTTCCTCTCTGAATCGAGCTGCGCTGTTATCTACCCTTGCATTGTTAGGTCCCTCTGGGGTTCTGTCCCCTAAGTTATCGCCAATGACACTGTTATTCTCCATGTCCTGTTCTAGACTTCAAGCAAACGGAATTATAAGAAACTAGGTTGTTGCCCCTGTCTGTGCGCAACTATGATCTGCGCAGCACAACCGTTTCAAGATTGCGTAGGCGGATGTTGATTGCGTACTAGCAGAAACACCAACGAAAATAAAAAGAAATAACTAGCTACTGTAAAAGAAAACTTGAACCAGTTAAAAGTTATTTGTGTTGCTCCCCGGCAACGGCGCCAAAGTTTGATCGCGCGTCGTTGTACGCGTCAAATTAATCCTTCCTTCTCCACTTAGTATAGCGGCTAAGTCAGGGTCGATCCCACAAGGAGCAAGCAGACTCGTTTTAGCTAGCAACCTACAACTTACGAAATTGGGGTTGTGAGTGGTTGGGTTGCGCAAGTGCGCGAATGAACAGTGGTGAAAGCAGAATTGCACAATACGTGCGCAGGCAGTAGATTTTAAGTACTATGACTATGAAGAGTATCGGTACAGACAATCCTCTATGAATGTATCCCTTATCATCGACTCTAAACATCTATAGTGCAGTTCTACTTAAGTTAGTGTCCGATGAAGGCTTTCTAACGTGCGCGCATGTTCCGATCAAAGTTCATGAGCTATTAATTCCTGAAACTAGTCTAAACAGCCACGAATCCTATCACAGTAGCAGCTGAGAATCCTAGTGTGTTACTCCTAGTTGTCACCGTCAAGCTATCAACTAGTTTAACATACAATAACTAGCAATTAGAATAAGATTGCGGTTCAAGGCTTCCCTTATTCACGGCCGGAAAACACTATTCACTCAGATTTGTTTTAGTTCAGCTTTTGTTGTCTAACTTATTGTAGTGTAATGAACTCATCTTTATTGTATTCCATGGATAATATGAGTAGCTAAATCCTATTTTCAATTTGGGGTTTATAATGCAACATTTGGTTTGAGGTCAATGAATACATGATTCGAGCTGTTGATTCGCTGCCTTTGTATGAATGAATGAATGCTTTGATTGTCAATTTAGTGCAGCTTAGCGGTGAGCTGAATTGATGTCATTTGTGTTATACTTGATTGGATTGCATTGTTGGGGAGAACCTAGCGGTAGAACCGATTTTGTGGTGTTAGTTGAGTAACTATTGCACTTGTTCGAAAACCTAGCGGTTAAGAATAGGTAGAACTGAGGCAGAATTCATTAGCTTATTCATGTATTCGATCGGTGATAACTAGTTGCATTGTATTCCCCGAACTGATTTTCTCTGAATTGATATTCTTAGTTTGTTCCTTTTTTTGTGACTTTCATTAGAACTTTAACCTACTTGCTCTCTTTGGGTTCGACCCTGCTTACCGCTTGCTAGTGTGTTTACAGGAGTTATAAATTCAAATTTGAGGCGCACGACGACGCGTTGTCAGTTATATTTTTTTATTTTTCGTTGGTGTTTCTGCCAGTACGCAATCAACATCAGCCTGGCGCAACCTTGAAACAGTTGCGCACCGACAGGGGCAACAACCTAGTTTCTTTTAATTTCGTTTTCTTAAGTTTAGAGCAGGGCATGGAGAATAATAGTGTCATCGGCGATAATTTAGGGGACAGAACCACAGAGGGACCTAACAATGCAAGTGCAGATAACCGCGCAGCTCGGTTCAGAGAGGAAGTGCAGCGCGAAGTTGAAGCACGGATGGCCGCTGAGGCAGTATATAATGCGCAACCCGCGCAACAGATCGTGCGACGCGGAATAGTACGCGAGATGTCGGCTCCAATCACAGTCAACTAACCTTGGTGCATAGTACTTCCACCCGATGGGCATTTTGAACTATGAAGCTCATTCATTCATCATATGCCTAAGTTTCATGGGATGAACAACAAGAACCCAGTCAAGCATGTGCGCGAATTCCTAGTTATCTGCGAGAACATGAAGACCGATGGGGAGAGTGAAGAAGCGCTGAAGCTGAAGGCGTTCCCTTTTTCATTGTGTGATACAGCCAGGCATTAGCTGATGAGCTTACCAGCAAGATCTATTTGCACATGGGAGCAGCTCCAGAAGAAGTTCTTGGATAAGTTCTACCCCGCAGCAAAGATCGCGCTACTCAGGAGGGAGTTGGCCGCACCTAGGCAGGGCGTAGGAGAGTCACTATCATAGTACTATGAGCATTTCAGGGAGCTGGAAGCCCACTGCTATAATCATGGGCTGCCCCAAAATGTGCTGATAGAGAATTTCCTGAACGGGCTACAACCGATGGACCTTAGATTGTTAAATGCATGCGCTGGTGGTGACATATGCAACATGTACCCGGAGGATGTATGGCAGATGATCGAGGACTCTGCTGGACAGGTGAGGCATCAATTGACGCTCGAGAACAGCCATGCGCGCGCTGTGCATCAGGTGGATTCCAGTGCTGAAATAAAGGAAATGAAAGCCATGCTGCAGAAGCTGATGAGTGCGCAAGGCACGCAACCAGTTGCGCCGAAGGCATGCGAGTTCTGTACGTCCACTGAGCACAAAACCGACGCATGTCCCACACTTTTCGAGGAATCAGGAGATGTAAATGCTCTTGGAGGATGGGACAATAGAGGACCGCAGAGGCAGAATCAGCCGCGCTTGGGACTGGCCGGAAATGGATTCAGATGGAGGGAGGACAGCAATCTCCAAAGGCAGCCAGCGGAATATCCTGCACCTCAGCAGGCGCAGCATGCATACAACCGACCGCACCGCCGCAATGACGCACCAGCACAGAATAACCAGCAACTGCGGCGCTCTTTAGAAGACATAGTGGGTCAGTTGGCAGACACCGTGCGCAAGAATGATGAAAAGTATGACAAGAGGTTCGAGTCAATTGAGAAGCAGTTGTCGCAGATTGCTACCACGGTCTATGAGCTGAAAAAGAGCGATGGCAACCTGCCTTCGCAAGTGATTCAAAACCCTAAGGGAGGAGTTAACGCCGTAACACTGAGGACTGGGCGCACAGTTGGGACAGCTCCGACCGCGAAGGTGCCCGCGCAGCCAGTTGCGCAACCTCCAGAGCCAGAACAGCCGGATGCGCAACCAGCCGCGCCAGCTACAAACCAACAGGGGGTGGCGCCAGGTATGATACAATCAGGAGAAAAGAGTACCAGTCATACTAACGCACCTGCACCTTTTCCTGTGCAGGCACCTTTAGCAAGAAAGGAGGCGCTGGACAAGGAGTTATACGAATTATTCAGTAAGGTAGAAATAAACATCCAGCTGATTGAGGTAGTTCGGCAGATTCCCAGATATGCCGAGTTCTTGAAGGAGCTGTGCACAAACAAGAGGAGGAAAGGCGAGTGCGCACAAGTAATGCTTAATGCACATGCATCAGCAATTGTGCAACACAAGGTACCACCTAAATGCCGGGATCCAGGTAAGTTCACCATACCGTGCACCATAGGTAAGACCACGGTAAGCAATTGCATGATTGATCTCGGTGCATCTATAAATGTGCTTCCTTACTCCTTGTATGTGTCATTGCACCTTGGTCCACTAAAGCCTGTAGGTCTCACCATCCAATTAGTTGATCGGTCGTGCAAACGACCAACGGGCATGATAGAGGACGTTCTCGTCCGAGTGGGAGAGCTGGTGTTCCCAGCAGATTTCTACGTCTTGGAAATGGAGGGTGAGCCGAGCAAGGGAAGCGCGCAAATCCTACTGGGCAGACCGTTTCTAATGACAGCGCGCACAAAGATAGACGTGTGGAAAGGCACGCTCTCAATGGAGGTAGATGGCGAGGAGATTCACTTTAACATTTTTAAGGGGATGCAGCATCCTCATGAGGACGCCACAGTGCACGCATTAGACAGTATGGACGACTTGGTTGTGCATGCTCAGTGGGCGTGCGCAACAGGGGAGCCTGCGCCACTGGCACAGATAGAGATGGAGGCACAAGATGATGAGCTGAGCAGCACAGAACCAGTGTGCAGACAGGTATGTGATCTGGTTAATGTTTGCGCTACTAATAAAATCCTGCCTTCTATTGAACAGGCACCCAAGGTTGAGCTGAAGCAATTGCCCGAGCACTTAAAGTACATCTTCCTGGGCAACGAGGATACCCTGCCTGTCATTATAAAGAAAGGATTAGAGGAGGAGCAGGAGGCGCGATTACAGAAGGTGTTGTGCAAGAACCAGCGCGCTATAGGATGGACATTAGCTGACCTGCGCGGAGTAAGCCCTGATGTGTGCATGCACAGAATTATGCTGGAAAATGATGCCAAACCATCAGGGAACCTCAGCGCAGACTGAATCCGATTATGATGGAGGTACTGCAGAAGGAGATCCTGAAGCTGCTTGACGCAGGAGTAATATACCCGATTTCAGACAGTAAGTGGGTAAGTCCAGTGCACGTTGTGCCCAAGAAAGGAGGCATCACAGTAGAGGAGAATGCGCAAGGCGAGCTAGTTCCCAAGCGCATACAGACTGGATGGCGCATGTGCATTGACTACAGGAAGCTAAACGCAGTCACGCGCAAGGATCATTTCCCGCTACCATTCATGGACCAGATGCTCGACCGGTTGGCGGGGAAGCCACACTTCTGCTTCTTGGACGGTTACTCAGGTACAATCAGATCCCTATTGCTGCAGAGGATCAGGAGAAGACAACCTTTACCTGCCCATTCGATACCTTTGCGTTTCGGCGCATGTCGTTTGGGCTGTGTAATACGCCAGGTACGTTCCAACGCTTAGTCATGAGCATTTTCTCTGATATGATTGGTTTATGTATAGAGGTATTCATGGATGACTTCACTATGCATGGTGAGACTTTTGATGCATGTTTGGATAATCTTGATAGGGTCTTAGCGCTCTGCATTACCAAGAACCTAGTTCTCAATTATGAAAAATGTCACTTTATGGTGTCACATGGAGTAGTACTAGGACATATCGTCTCACAGGAAGGAATTAAGGTCGATAAAGCAAAAATTGATCTTATCTCAAATCTACCTTATTCCACTAATGTGCGCGACGTTTAGTCGTTTCTTGGGCATGCAGGGTTCTACGGGCGCTTTATTAAAGATTTTTCTAAAATATGTATTCCATTGTCTAACCTCCTTCAAAAGGATGTGTGCTTTGAGTTCACTGATGAGTGCAGGAATGCTTTTGATAAGTTAAAGGATGCGCTGACCAGGGCGCCAGTGATGCGCGCACCAGACTGGAACTTACCATTTGAGCTGATGTGCGATGCTAGTGACTACGCTGTAGGCGCAGTGCTGGGCCAGCGCCTGGATAAAAGGCCGCACGCTATCTATTATGCGTCTCGCACACTGGAAACTGCGCAGAGGAACTACACCACGACCGAGAAGGAACTTCTGGCAATCGTATTTGCGCTGGAGAAGTTCCGCGCATATGTTCTGGGCGCTAAAGTCACTGTCTACACTGACCACGCCGCTATCCGCTACCTGATGTCCAAAAAAGAGACTAAGCCGCGTTTGATGCGCTGGTTGCTGCTGCTCCAAGAGTTCGATTTAGAAATCAAGGATAAGATGGGAACAGAAAACACTGTTGCTGATCACCTAAGCAGGATAGTGAAGGAAGAGGAGCCAGGGCAGATCACGGAGACATTCCCGGACGAGCACCTGATGGCGCTGAACGGTAAGGTACCATGGTATGCGCATATTGCAAATTACCTGGTCACAGGTGCGTTTCCCCCTCATTTCACTAAAACTCAATGCATGAGGTTAAGACATGAGTCTAAATATTACGTTTGGGATGATCCGTACATGCTTAGAATAGGCCCTAATCAGATCTTGAGGCGATGTGTTCCTGATCATGAGATGAGCTCTGTTTTGAGATTTTGTCATGCACACGCGTGCGGAGGACACTTTGGTCCAAAGCGCACGAGCAGGAAAATCCTAGATTGCGGTTTTTATTGGCCGCACTTATTTCGTGGCTCATATAACCATTGCAGGGCTTGTGACAGGTGTCAGCGCACAGGAAATATCTCAGCGCGCAACGAGATGCCACAAACACCTATACTGGTAGACGAAGTGTTCGACTTGTGGGGAATTGACTTCATGGGGCCGTTTCCGCCATCTTGTGGATCCGAGTACATATTAGTTGCGGTGGACCATGTCTCGAAGTGGGGCGAAGCTAAGGCCACGCGCAAGGATGATGGTAAAACGGTCGTTGAGTTTTTAAGGACTAACATTTTCTGCAGGTACGGAGTGCCTAATGCAATAATCAGCGACCAGGGGACGCACTTCTGCAACAGAATAGTGGCCCAAGTACTAAAGCATTATGGGGTGCGCCACAAGACGTCCACTGCATACCATCCTCAAACGAATGGCCAGGCCAAGGTTTCTAACTGAGAGATTAAGCGCATTCTGGAGAAAACCGTGAGACCTTCGCGCAAAGACTGGAGCCAGCGGCTGGACGATGCACTTTGGGCATACAGGACTGCGCACAAGACCTAGATTGGGACTTCACCATTTCGGTTGGTGTATGGAAAGGCGTGCCACCTACCGGTTGAGTTGGAGCACAAGGCATACTGGGCATTGCGCACTTCCAATCTGAACCTCGATGAGGCTGGTAAGGAGCGCGCATTTGAATTAAACGAGCTAGAGGAGCTGCGTCTGGATGCATATGAGTGGTTGCGCGACTACAAAGCGCGCACGAAAGCATTTCACGATAAGTACATCCTCAGACGCACCTTCGAGCCAGGAGACCGGGTGCTGTTGTTCTCCTCGCGCTTAAAACTGATGCCCGGGAAGCTGCGCAGCAAGTGGACGAGACCTTACACAGTCACAAAGGTTTTCTCATATGGAACAGTCGAGTTAGAGAACGAGCGCAACCATCGCTTTCAGGTCAATGGGCAAAGAGTCAAGAAATACTTGGGAGAACCTTGGGATGAGGCCACGCGCGAAGTTGATTTGGCGGAACCAGAAATAGAGGATGCACAGGCTGCTGCACCAGAGATACGACCTGATGCACCGGAGGGAGAACTAGGAGCTACTGATTATATATCTTCTCCCTCACTTATTCACCTCATTACTTATGATGTGCCACATAATTTTGGCCACAATGACCACCTATTTGTTCCTTTGCGCAGGACTAAAGAGCACATAGGACACACAGATGCACAAGAGCGTGCAGGAGCAAGTGCGGGAGTGGTCACAAACGCGAACTTGAGCAAGTAACGAGGTACTGTCGAGCCAACGACGTTAAACAAAGGCACTTGTCGGGAGGTAACCCGACACGTTTTCCACGTTTTATTTTTACACGTTTTTTTAGGATTTGCATTTTAGCTAGTTCAGTACTTGCATATTTTTTGAGTCACATAGCAATGCGCGAGTCAGTGCACAGTTCAGTGCGCAGGACAGATGCGCAGGTCAGGGGGTATATAAGGGCAGATACTTAGAAAATTCCAGACATTCTGCAATTTTGACCGTTAAGAGCTCTGCACTACTGCCAGCCGATCTTTGCCGTCCACCCACCGTTTCCAGCGTTCTTTAGTGAGATTTGAAGAGCACAACATCACCAGCGCACTAGGTAACCTATCATTCCTTGTTTCAGTCATTTTAGTGAGGGTTTGGTGAAGGAAGCCGACTGAGGACGTAACCCTAGAATCGAAATCGCACCTACTTAGCCAGCTCCGTTTGGTGATTTCATTGCTGGGTTTTGTTGACAAGAGTAAGGTGCCCATCTGGTAGAAATTTGAGGGTTTGATTCGAAGATTTTGGGATCCTTAGTAGAGCGTTGACTACAGTTGACCGCTGCAAATATGAGGCCAGCAGAGGACCAGGACACCCCGGCATCTTTCGCACGGAACTATCAACACACTATAGATGTTTAGAGTCGATGATAAGGGATACATTCATAGAAGATTGTCTGTACCGATACTTTTCATAGTCATAGTACCTAAAATCTACTGCCTGTGCACGTATCGTGCAATTCTGCTTTCACTACTGTTCATTCGCGCACCTGCGCAACCCAATCACTCACAACCCCAATTTCGTAAGTTGTAGGTTGCTAGCTAAGACGAGTCTGCACGCTCCTTGTGGGATCGACCCTGACTTAGCCGCTATACTAAGTGGAGAAGGATGGATTAATTTTACGCGTACAACGACGCGCGATTAGAGATCGAGTCTCAGCGCAGAACTGGAGAACCGTGTTTTGATATGGTAGTCAAGGATCCAGCATTTCAACCATCGCGGCAGAGACCTTCACCATCGAGAGAGCCGTCAACAAGAAGAGGAGGCTTGTGCAAGATGGAGTACCAGTGACCGATGCAACAGCGGTTGAAGAAGAGGTAGTCGATGAAGTAGAAGAGGACTCCCCTAGTGGTGAACAAGCTACAGAGGTTACTGCAGCAACCCAACGAATAGAAGAGCCTAGCAGAGCTGTAGTGACATCTCCTGGCTCAGATGAAGACTCCGAGGAATCTTGGACAGAGGAGCAGTCTGAACAAGAAACTGCTGAAGCAACTCCTCCACCACCAGCAGACAAAGGGAAGTCCCCCATCATCATTCCAAACTCAAGTAGTGAAGAAGAAGAGGACTCTATTGACACTGAAGGTGCTCACAGTGGAGAACCTTCTCCTAGACCGTCTGAGATGCATCCCACTCTGCCAGAGATCAAAGAGGGGGTCACCATAAGAGGCATTTGGTTCAGGAGCATGCCTGCATCAGAATCATGGGGACTAGTGGAAAGGAAGACTGTTGTACCTGAAAAGAGGATGGTTCTCGGAGGATACAAATCTACTGCAATCATCCAGCTTCTAACTAGGGTAAATCTTCTGAGAACTCTAACCATTCCTAAAAAGTTCAATATTTCATTGGTTAGGGAGTTTTTGGCAAATATGGAGGATGAGTTTGCAAGATGAGTTTGCAACTGAGAAGGGTGTCAATTATGGGAGAAGCTGAGTAAGAGGGCAGCTAGTTGTGATCACTCCGAATAAGATAAATGGATATCTAAGGATAAGCAATGAGTTAAGAGGGCCAGCTAGTGTCGACCCAGAGGTCCTTGCTAGTATTCTTAATGGTGGGTTGTGTAGGACCTGGGCAGCACCAAGCTTGTATGCTTCGGAGCTGTCGTCAAAGTACGCATTGCTTTACAATCTTGGCATCAAGAACTGGATTCCTAGCGCCCATAGAGGAAAGGTCAGCATGGACTTTGGAGATCTCTTGTACACCATTGGGAAGCGAAGAAGAGTAAATATGGGTCAGCTGATGTTCCCTCAGATTGCCGCGTATGCTGGCTGCACCAAGTCTACTCAGGCCATTGTTCGCGCGTCGTTGTACGCGTCAAATTAATCCTTCCTCTTCCACTAGTACAGCGGTTAAGTAAGGGTCGATCTCCACAGGGAGCAAGCAGTTCAGTTTTAACCAGTGACCTACACTTACGAAAATGGGGGTGTGAGTGATTGGGGTTGCGCTATGCACGAGTAAACAGTCGTAAACGCAGGAATTGCACTAGACGTGCGCAGGCAGTAGAGATTAAGTACTATGACTATGAGAAGTATCGGCGCAGACAATCCTCTATGAGTGTATTCCTTATCATTGACTCTAAACGTCTATAGTTTGGTTTTACTTAAGTCAGTGTCCGGTCAAGGCTTCCTAACATGTGCGCATGTTCCGATCAAAGTTCATGTGCTATTAATTCTTGAACTAGACTAAACAACTACGAATCCGATCAAGGTAGTAATTGCCTATCCTAGCGCGTTACTCCTAGTTGGCACCGTCAGGCTATTCAACTAGTTTAACATACAACAACAAGCAACACGAGTACGATTGCGGTTCAAGGCTTCCCCTACTCATGCAACTTGCTGCCAACAATGTGCACATAATTAATATAAGCAAGCAAGCTATGCATTAAGCACAAGTCTCAAAGGAAATACTCATAGATTCATGCCCAACCGATACTAAGAGTTTAGCTAGACATGCTAGTGGTAAACATCATAGAAACAGTAAATAATAACTAAGGTGTCCAAGAAAACAATAGCAAACAGTGGGTGCAGGTTGCAGTCTTGGCTGGCGCAATCGGCTAGCGCAGGTCCTCTCAGCAAGCTCGTGTGTTTTCCAGTTTTTGCCGCTCTCTCTCTGAATTATGATGTGATGATCCTCTGATGTGTCGTCCTCAAACCCTAGACTTCTTCTTCTTTATATACTGCTCAAGAGGGTCATTCTTGGCAACTTCCAAATCTGGTTGTGTTAGGATTTGGAAACACCGTCATCTGCGCATGGGGCACGGCATCTGCTTAGCGCACCGTGGTCGACTCTGCCAATTCTTCTGTTTGCGCGGCTAGCTCCGCAGGCTGTGTGATGCGCGTCCTAAACGCTGCCTGTTAGCGCGTATCCGACTTAGGCCCTCGTTTTGCCCTGAAATACAAAAACACTGGAAACCAGTAATCTTGTACATACAATAATGCAAACAAGCATAGGGTTATGATCTAAATAATGCGTATAAATAGGCTCCATCAAACCCCCCACACTTGCCCCTTGTTCGTCCTCGAACAAGCACTCAAGCACGGATAGTATTACCTTTCTGGAGTCTAGCGCACAGTCTTGCACTCTTGCGCGATCTGCACTACTGATCACCTTGCGCTGCTCTACCACCTGCGCGCAACTGCTTTTAACAGTTTTAAGTGTGATTTCGAAATTCATTACCTCTCAGCTGGGATGAAGATCATTTCGGATGGCTGGGAGATAGCTCTTCATAGGCTCCAGGTTGTCAGCTCTCGCTCCGAGGATGGGTATATGGTTAACAGCGCAAGCTTCTTCCCGTGCGTGATTCTTCCGCGCACTTCCTGGGAACTCAAGCCTTTTGATGATTTTCTGTGGACTTTGCGCACGCTGGTACTGAGTAGTGCGCATGCTGATTCTTTTGTAGCACATATCATCTGCTGGTGTTTTTCTTTTGTACAGCTTTGTCTACGATTTCTCACATTCCCAGAACGGTTCCAGTCTCGGCCTCCGGATAACAGCTATGGAACACCGCCCCGCTCTCCCTCCTTGGTCTATCTGCGCAGGTCGGCGCACGCGTTTACACCCGCGCCTGCCTTCCTTAGCTCGACTTCCGGAGGAAAGGTGGTCTGTTTTCCCACCTCGCCACGCTTTTGGGTATTTTCCTTTGGATCTGCGTGACTCAGCGCACTCTCTTGTTCCGAAGGTTGCGAAGCACAGGCCTCCACTCGCGCTCTCGACCATATACCTCTCCTTCGAAGCTCGCACGACTAACCGCCTCTCTAGAGCGTTTCTGTCAACTCCACATCCCCTGTATATCCCAACTAACAGGAGCAGAAAAAATGAAAAAAATATACTAAAACAGGTTGATAGCAGCGCACGCAGAATGGGTAGCGCAAACAAGCTGAACAGTGCACGCAACCCGCACTCAAGCGCACTACTGCTACTGTTTCCTTCAATCAAACTAAGCTACACTAAAAAATGCTAAAAAAACGTGAAATGTAAATGTAACGCTCTCCCCCCCCACACTTAAACAGAGACGTGTCCCCACGACTCAAGCTCAAGCGCACGGAGGACGTGCACATGCATGCAAGCAAAATAAAGAACATAAAAAAACTAAAAGAAAACGTGTAAAAGTAAAACGAGTCGGGTTACCTCCCGACAAGTGCCTTTGTTTAACGTCGTTGGCTCGACTGTACCTCGTTACGTGTCCAAATGTGTGCCAGCGACCTCCCCCACTCTTGCTCCTGAGTGACCCTGCGCTTGTGTATGTGTTGTGTTCTTCTTGGTCCTGCGCAAAGGGTGAGAAGGGTAGTCAGCATGGATAATATGTGAGAAGTCTGCAGTAACGAGGGTAGATGAAGAGGAAGAAGAAATGTGAGCAATAGTTTCCAGTTCTCCCTCTGGTGCATCTGGTGGCGGCTCTTGCGCAATGCTCATGCGCCATCCAGTTTGCATGCGCTTGGGAACGAGCTCGCCCTGCGTATTCTCCTCTACGGTAATTCCTCCTTTCTTCGGCACAACGTGCACTGGACTGACCCATTTGCTGTCCGAGATCGGGTAAATGACTCCTGCGTCAAGCAACTTTAGAATCTCCTTCTGCACTACCTCCATCATATTTGGATTCAATCTGCGCTGAGCCTCCCTGGATGGTTTGGCACCATCTTCCAACAGAACTCTATGCATGCATACGTCTGGGCTCACTCCACGCAGATCGGCAAGTGTCCATCCTATGGCGCGCTGGTTCTTGCGCAGCACTTGCTGTAAGCGCGCTTCCCGCTCCTCTTCCAATTCTTTCTTTATGATCACTGGCAGGGTGTCCTCATCTCCTAAGAAAATGTATTTGAGGTGCTCTGGAAGTTGCTTCAGTTCGATCTTGGGTGCCTGTTCAATAGAGGGCAAGATTTTAGTAGCAGTGCAAATATGAACTACATCGTGTACCTGCTTGGATTGTGGTTCGGCACTGCTCAGCTCGTCTTCCTGCTCCTCCAACTCTGCCTATGCCAGTGGCTCTGGTCCTACCGTTGCGTTTGCACATTGCGCATCTGTGACTAAATCATCAATGCTGTCCATTGCGTGCACTGTGGCGTCCTCATGTGGGTGCTGCATCCCCTTGAATATATTGAAATGGATTTCTTCGCCATCAACTTCCATGGAGAGTGTGCCCCTCCACACGTCTATCTTAGTGCACGCGGTCATCAGAAAAGGTCTGCCCAGAAGGATCTGCGCACTGCTGGTGCTTGATTCACCCTCCATTTCTAGCACATAAAAATCTGCTGGGAACACCAGCTCTCCTACTCGCACAAGAACATCCTCTATCATGCCTGCAGGTTGTTTGCAAGACCGGTCTGCTAGCTGAATGGTGAGACCTGCAGGCTTTAGTGGTCCAAGGCGCAATGTCGCATATAGGGAATAGGGTAACAAATTGATGGATGCGCCTAAATCATTCATGCAATTGCTTACTGTGGTTTTACCTAAAGTTCATGGGATGGTGAACGTACCTGGGTCTCGGCACTTAGGTGGTACCTTATGTTGCACGATTGCTGAGGCCTGCGCATTTAGCATTACCTGTGCGCACTCGCCTTTCCTCCTCTTGTTTGTGCACAGCTCCTTCAAAAGCTTCGCATACCTATGGATCTGCCGAACTGCTTCAATAAGGGGAATGTTTATTTCCACCTTACTGAATAACTCATATAGCTCCTTATCCAGCGCTTCCTTCCTAGCCAAGGGTGCCTGCACAGGGAAAGGCGCAGGTGTGTTAGTACGATTCGAGCCCTTGTCTTTTAATTGTGTTATACCTGGCGCTTCGCCCTGCTGGCTTGTGGCTTGCACTTCTGGTTGCGTGTCTTGCTCTGGTTGCGCATTCTGTTCTGCTGGATTTGGGACTTGCGCAGCTGGTTGCGCGGGCGCCTTCGCGGTCTGCTCTGTTCCTATTGTGCGCCCAGTCCTCAGTGTCACTGCATTGACTCGTCCTTTGGGGTTCTGAATCACTTGCGAAGGCAGGTTGCCATCGCTCTTCTTTAGCTCATACACCGTGGTAGCGATCTGTGATAGCTGCTTTTCAATGGACTCGAACCTCTTGTCATACTTCTCGTCATTTTTGCGCACGGTGTCCGCTAGCTGCCCCACGATATCTTCCAAAGATCGCCTCGGTTGCTGGTTGTTATGCGCTAGTGCGTCAGTGCGGCGATGCGGTGGATTGTAGGGCGCATCTTGTTGCGTCTGCTGTGGCGCGCGCTGATCTGTGGACTGCCTCTGGAAATTATTTTCCTCCTTCCATCTGAATCCATTTGCGGCTAGTCCAAAGCGCGGCTGATTCTGTGTCTGTGATCCTCGATTATCCCATCCTCCAAGAGCATTGACATCTCCTGATTCCTCGAAAAGCGTGGGACATTCATCAGTCTTGTGCTCGGTGGACCTGCAGAATTCACATACCTTTGGCGCAACTGGTTGTGCGCTTTGCGCACTCATCTACTTCTGCAGCATGGCCTTCATTTCCTTGATCTCAGCGCTTGTTTCTACCTGATGCACAGGACGAGCACGACTATTTTCAAGTGTTAGCTGATGTCTTACCTGCCCAGCAGAGTCTTCTATCAGCTGCCACGCGTCTTCTGGATACATGTTGCAAATGTCGCCTCCTGCGCATGCGTTCAATAGCCTCAGCTCCATGGGTAGCAGTCCATTAAGGAAGTTCTCTATCAGCACATTTTGGGGCAGGCCATGATTGTAGCAATTGGCCTCTAGCTCCCTGAAACGCTCGTAATATTCTGACAGTGACTCTCCTGCGCTCTGCCTTGGCGCGGCCAGTTCCCTCCTGAGTAGCGCGATCTTTGCTGTGGGATAGAATTTGTCCAGGAACTTCTTCTGCAGCTGCTCCCATGTGTGAATTGATCCGGCTGGTAAGTTCATCAACCAATGTCTGGCCGTATCACACAGTGAAAATGGGAATGCCTTCATTTTCAGCTCCTCATCGCTCTCCCCTTCGGTCTTCATGTTCTCGCAGATGACTAGGAACTCTCGCACATGCTTGACTGGATTTTCGTTGTTCATTCCGTGGAACTTGGGCATGTGATGAATGAGCGAGCTTCTTAGTTCGAAATGACCGTCTGGCGGTAGCATGATGCACCATGGCCGGTTAACTGTGATTGGGGCTGACATCTCGCGCACTGTTCTGCATCGCGCAGCTTGTCGCGCGGGTGGCGCATTATACAGCTCAGCGGCCATCCTTGCTTCAACCTCGCGCTGCACTTCCTCTCTGAACAGGGCTGCGTGATTATGTGGTCTTGCTTCTTCCGGGGTTCTGTCCCTTAAGTTGTCCCCAACGACACTGTTATCCTCCATGACTGTTCTAAATCTCAAAGAACCGAAATTAAAAGATAACTAATGCTGCTGCGTCTGTCAGTGCACAACTAGAATCTACGCAGCGCAACTGTTTCAAGGTTCCGTAGGCTGACGTTGATTGCGCGCTGTCAGAAACAACAACGAGAAACAAAACAAATTGAAAATAACTAGTTACTAAAAAGGAAAACGTAAACTAGCTAAAACTTAGCTGTGTTGCTCCCCGGCAACGGCGCCAAAATTTGATCGCGCGTCGTTGTACGCGTCAAATTAATCTTTCTCTTCCACTAGTACAGCGGTTAAGTAAGGGTCGATCTCCACAGGGAGAAAGCAGTTCAGTTTTAACCAGTGACCTACACTTACGAAAATGGGGGTGTGAGTGATTGGGGTTGCGCTATGCACGAGTAAACAGTCATAAACGCAGGAATTGCACTAGACGTGCGCAGGTAGTAGAGATTAAGTACTATGACTATGAGAAGTATCGGCGCAGACAATCCTCTATGAGTGTATTCCTTATCATTGACTCTAAACGTCTATAGCTTGGTTTTACTTAAGTCAGTGTCCGGTCAAGGCTTCCTAACATGTGCGCATGTTCCGATCAAAGTTCATGTGCTATTAATTCTTGAACTAGACTAAACAACTACGAATCCGATCAAGGTAGTAATTGCCTATCCTAGCGCGTTACTCCTAGTTGGCACCGTCAGGCTATTCAACTAGTTTAACATACAACAACAAGCAACACGAGTACGATTGCGGTTCAAGGCTTCCCCTACTCATGCAACTTGCTGCCAACAATGTGCACATAATTAATATAAGCAAGCAAGCTATGCATTAAGCACAAGTCTCAAAGGAAATACTCATAGATTCATGCCCAACCGATACTAAGCGTTTAGCTATACATGCTAGTGGTAAACATCATAGAAACAGTAAATAATAACTAAGGTGTCCAAGAAAGCAAACAGTGCGTGCAGGTTGCAGTCTTGGCTGGCGCAGTCGGCTAGCGCAGGTCCTCTCAGCAAGCTCGTGTGTTTTCCAGTTTTTGCCGCTCTCTCTCTGAATTATGCTGTGATGATCCTCTGATGTGTCGTCCTCAAACCCTAGACTTCTTCTTCTTTATATACTGCTCAAGAGGCTCATTCTTGGCAACTTCCAAATCTGGTTGTGTCAGGTTTTGGAAACACCATCATCTGCGCATAGCGCACGGCATCTGCTTAGCGCAATCGATTAGCGCACCGTGGTCGACTCTGCCAATTCTTCTATTTGCGCGGCTAGCTCCGCAGGCTGTGTGATGCGCGTCCTAAACGTTGCCTGTTAGCGCGTATCCGACTTAGGCCCTCGTTTTGCCCTGAAATACAAAAACACTGGAAACCAGTAATCTTGTACATACAATAATGCAAACAAGCATACGGTTATGATCTAAATAATGCATATAAATAGGCTCCATCATTCTTCCCTCCCTCATTTATGAATTGATCATCGGACAACATCCGGAGTTAAAGTCTGCTTCAGAAGGGATGTCAGAAGAGCTGCAAGTGTTTGTGGCAGATCACAAACTTTTCAAGGGAAAGCATGCGGTGGACATTGCACAAAAGGATCCCCTGCTGGTTGCAGCACCATCTGTCCCAGGTCGTAGAGTAGATGCAAATGCCCCTATTCTATCTATACAAGCTGCCCTCAAAGCTCAATTCAATGGACATCAGGTTTTGACAAAAATGCCAAGGGGAGATTGATAATGCAATTGGCATTCAATTGACAAAACCTGCCAGAGTGTACAAGTTCAGTGAACAAGCAGTTGCTACAGCTCCTGCTGTAGCAGCAGAGTCGCAGCCTTGGCCGAAAGAAATCTGCCAGATTTGAAGTACCAGTGCATCGGGAGGCTTCCAAATATTCTAAGAATATCCCAGTGAAGATCCCATGCCAGAGCTTGAAGATTTGATTTGGAAATCTTTCCTCATCACCTCCCCTTCTTCATGCTCAGCCCTTGCAGCCATATACGCCTTCCATTTTTCTTCACCAGTCCGATGAGCCTCATCCGAGGGCTACTACCAGACCCACCCTCAAGTATTGCAGTGGGCATCCCCTGAATTTCAGTATACATTGAACCCCCTTCTTTGATTCGGGTGGGAGATCGCGGGTGTGTTTCTCGGACCATACCAGACGAAGGCTTCGGCTGAGGGGAAACTGAGAGATCCCTCTGTTATGGATCTGCCATCTGGGATAAAGCGAAAGATGCCAAGCGAAAGAAGATGCTACATCATCCTGTGGTACCAGGAGCTGATACTTGCAAATGAAGACTCACAAAATAAAAGAGCCAGAAGAAGCTATAGCATCCTGTGACGTTGAAGTTGGTAAATATGTCAGAAGGGATCAAGACAAGAACCAGAAGAGGCTATAGCATCCTCTGAAGATTCAAGGCTAAAGCATCAAGAGAGTATCTTTGTAGCCGATCAATCTGGAGGAGCTCGGAGGATGTCCGGGTGATTGTTGCCGGTGCAGCAACGGTCAGAGAGGGTTCCAGTTGGTCAGAGATCTTCGGTAGAGGCTCGGTTGAAAAAAAAAACAAGATCTTCCTTTAAATTCTATTTTGGGAAACAAAATCGCAGCATCTTTCAAGAATCCAGAGGAGAATTCGACTCTCAACAATCTTCCAGGAATCCAGGGGAGGATTCGGAAGGTAGCATTATCGGTTGGGACTAAAGTTGCTGATGTGCAAAAGCTATATATGCAGACAGAGACCGAAGCAACAGAGAATCAAAAACACACACACATAGAGTAGAGATCTGAGTTCGCGGAAGCAACGAGTGCTGAAGTGTTAGTTGTATTAGAGCTGAAGAGAGAATAGGACTGAAGAGGTCTTATCCTACACACACACAAAAGTACAGTTGCGGAGTGTGTCTCGCGTAGGCTTTATGAGCGTGCTCTTGGATAGTGACGGGAGGTCATTAATTGAGGGGGAGCAGCGCAGAGTGTCCGACTGAGTTAGCAGAGAGTGTTTGAAGAAGTCGTTGACAGAAGCGTCAGCAACTTGGCTGAAGAAGTTGCTGCAGCATCATCTGGGTACACTTTGTAATAGGATAGGCTGAGAGTTGTAGGACTACTAGATATTTATTATTGAAAGTAGAGTACTGAACGTTATCGAAATTTTGGTAGTATAAATACTAGTCCATTCACGGTACGCAAACAATATTTATAATCCGAGTGACCTCGAGTCAAACCCAAGAAAAATCCTAGATTAGTCTAAAGCGAGCTAGTAATGCCTAATGCGAGTCTACTAAATATAAAGGAGGTTTTTTCCTGTAGGTGAGGTATCTCTAGGGAATACTAAAGACAAGTTCGAATTTGGTTGGAAGTAAAATAATAGAGAAAGCGTATTCGGAATCCTATTTCACCCCTAGGTCATGTGATTAGCAATGCAAAACAGAAATATATTCGTGAGTTAATTTGATTGATTATTCTAAGCTAAAGTATCACGCATTCTAAATTCAACTCTCGCTCCTTCTCAAGAATGGGAATGACACCTATATTACACAATTCTCGAACTCTCGCTCTCCTAATCTCAACCTCTCGGTCTATCGATAGTTAACTAAAGTCCGCTCTATGCTTAGCCTAAGAGATTGCCAATGTCATTCTCGCGCACAAAAGCTATCTAAAATAATCATGCTTGATCTTGTAAACAACCTAAGTTCAATTCTCATTCCATCCCTAGGTGTTTTATCAATTCATACTCATTCATGAGTTTCGTCAAACACGTGGTGTGCATAGAATTAACATGAAGAACAAACATAAGAATTTTCAACCAAACTTCACTCATATAGATAAAAGAACATGTTTTGCATTACAATCTAACCTAAGGGATCCATGAGGACCCCAACTTTAATGTGACTACTCGCTCATGGTGAGTTCGAAACAAAACATAGTTTTTAATTGAAACTGTTCACCAATTGAATGCAAAGGAGTAGTGGTTGAGTAAAGGGTTGATGTAGAACGGCCAATTGCGTGTGTCTTCTCCAAATCCTTGGCAATTCTCCAAATCGTCTAAGAGCAATCGTCTAGGGTTTTTGATTTTGGAGGCAACCCTAATAAATTTGCATCTCTTTCTTATTTATACTGTTCCGAAAAATTACCAAATTACCCGAAACAAAATTGATTCGAGCAAGTCTTGATTTGTTGATTCGGACAGAGTGTCCGAATCAAATACTCAATGCGGTTTCGTAGCTGGGCGAATCAATCTTCCTTGGCCGAATCAATTTTGATTCGGTCAAGCCTTGTTTTGATTCGGTCAAGATCCTTATAAAGCTAAGCCGATTAGGGCAACACACTTCTTCCTTGGGCGAATCACTTTCTGATTCGGTCGCGCCCTTTTAGATTCGGTCAAACCTTTCAATGTTCTCCCCGAGTCAGGTTGATTCGTGCATGGGAGATGATTCGCCCAAGCTGTTGGTGGAATCAAAATTGATCCGGGCGAATCACTATTGGAGCTTGCACCAATCTTGATTATTTTTCTCTCTATCGACCTGAGTTCATCTAGATTTTCTTCAGGCCACTTCATATCGTGTAATACACATTTCAAACCTGAAATGGACAAAGAAAGCATCAAATGACTTTATAAAATAACAGAACACACAAGAAGCAAGGGGAAAATGCAGACAAAAATAAGGTTGTTTTCCTGCACATCAAAATACCCCACACTTAAGTCTTATTCGTCCTGAACAAGTATATGCACAATTCAAGTGGAGAGTAAGATGCTAGATCATATATGACAGTATCAAAGCACGTAGCAAATCTTACTCTCATAAAACATATCCAACCCCTACTCATGTAACATAGCATAAAGATAACTAAACAAAGAAAATTAAATCTACTCCGAACTCACTGTAGTAGGAATCACGGATGAATTTAGCGTATGCATAGAGCCTTTAAACCCCTAGGTTACCCTAGTGGACGAGTTATAGTCTCGTGAGAGTTTTCAGAATAGGAATACTCACTCATAAATCCTACTCGCAATCATCCATAAGAATTCAAAATCCAAATATAGTTTGCTAAGCAAGTAGTTCTTTATCAGCCCACATAATAATAAAGTTGTGCAAATCATTCACTTCACGCAAACTCTAAGGATCATTCACTTCAATGCGACAATGAATATTCATAGAATCGATATCAAAACCAGCATTGGTCAAATTCAATTTACCACTCAATTTCCTATGCAAGTAGTATGAAGAGAAGTGTCGTTTACACAAAATTTTTGTCGAGTCAATCACATATGCTTGCAAAGGCAAGTCCATAAGCTCATGACAACGAACTCATTCCCAAGTTTTAGACTATACGTCATAATTCATAAGAGAAGAGGAGTTTTGACATTGAAATTTTTAAAATTCGCTCGTACAAATCTTGATGCTTAAATAATAAATTACCAGGGTCATACCTTAGACGCTTCCTAAAAGCGAAATGGAAAATGGCTTACTCACACCCATGCAAAAGAAATTGCGGAATAGACACAAAGTCAAGAATTAAGTGTGTTTAATATTTTTCTAGCGTTTATACAAATGCTTTCAAGGGGAAACTTACCTTCCTAACCCTCGGCATTTGTACAACTTTTCCTTGACCCAAAAAACAAACAAATAATATTTTTGTGTTTATACAAAAGCTTTCAAGGGGGAACTTACCTTCCTAACCCTCTGATCGCGCGTCGTTGTGCGCGTCAAATTAATTCCTTCCTCTTCCACTAGTACAGCGGTTAAGTAAGGGTCGATCTCCACAGGGAGCAAGCAGTTCAGTTTTAGCCAGTAACCTACACTTACGAAGATTGGGGGGTGAGTGATTGGTTTGCGCGATGCGCAAGTAACAGTGGTATCGTAACGCAGGAAATTGCACTAGACGTGCACAGGCAATAGAGATTAAGTACTATGACTTATGAGAAGTATCGGCGCAGACAATCCTCTATGAGTGTATTCCTTATCATCGACTCTAAATGTCTATAGCTCGATTTGCTAATGTTAGTGTCCGATCAAGGCTTCCTAACATGTGCCCATGTTCCGATCAAAGTTCATGTGCTATTAATTCTTACACTAGACTAAACAACTACGAATCCGATCAAGGTAGTAATTGCCTAACCTAGCGCGTTACTCCTAGTTGGCACCGTCAGGCTATTCAACTAGTTTAACAGACAACAACAAGCAACAAGAGTAAGATTGCGGTTCAAGGCTTCCCCTACTCATGTAACAAGCTGCCAGTAATGTGCACAGAATTAATATAAGCAAGCAAGCTATGCATTAAGCGCAAGTCTCAAAAGGAAATACTCATAGATTCATGTCCAACCGATACTAAGCGTTTAGCTAGACATGCTAGTGATAAACATCATAGAAATAGTAAATAATAACTAAAGTGTCCAAGAAAACAATAGCAGCAGTGCGTGCAGGTTGCTGTCTTGGCTGGCGCAGTCGGCTGGCGCAAATCCTCTCAACAAGCTCGTGTGTTTTCTAGTCCTGCTGCGCAGTGCCTCCTGGGTGTACGAATTGTGAATCCTGAGAATCGTCTATGTGTCTGTGTAACCCTAGCCTCCTTCTCTTCTTTATATACTGCTCAGAGGCTCACTCTTGGCAACTTCCAAATCTGGTCGTGTCAGGATTCAACTGCTGTCAACAGTTTAAGTATAGGGATTTCGCAATTCATTACCTCCCAGCTGGGATGAAAATCATTTTGGACGGCTGGGGGATAGCTCTTTATAGGCGCTAGGTTGTCAGCTCTCACTCCGAGGATGGGTATATGGTTAATAGCGCAAGCTTCTTCCGGTGTGTGATTCTTCCGCGCACTTCCTGGAACTCAAGCCTTTTGATGATTTTCTGTGGACTTTGCGCACGCTGGTACTTATTTGTGTGCATGCTGATTCTTTTGTAGCGCATATCATCTGCTGGTGTTTTTTCTTTTGTACAGCTTTGTCTACGATTCCTCACATTCCCAGAACGGTTCCAGTCTCGGCCTCCGGATAACAGCTATGGAACACCACCCCGCTCTCCCTCCTTGGTCTATCTGCGCAGGTCGGCGCACGCGTTTACACCCGCGCCCGCCTTCCTTGGCTCAACTTCCAGAGGGAAGGTGGTCTGTTTTGCCACCTCGCCACGCTTTTGGGTATTTGCCTTCGGCATCTGCATGACTGGGCGCGCTCTCTTGTTCCGAAGGTCGCGAAGCACAGGCCTCCACTCGCGCTCTCGACCATATACCTCTCCTCTGAAGCGCGAGCGACTAACCGCCTCTCTAGAGCGTTTCTGTCAACTCCACATCCCTTGCATATCCCAACTAACAGGTGCAGAAAAACGAAAAAAATATACTAAAAACAGTTGATAGCGCACGGCGCAATATGGGTAGCGCAAACAAGCTGAACAGTGCGTGCAACCCGCACTCAAGCGCACTACTGCTACTGTTTCCTTTAATTAAACTAAGCTACACTAAAAAGCTCAAAAAACGTGAAATGTAAGTGTAACGCTCCCCCCCCACACTTAAACCGAGACGTGTCCCCACGACTCAAGCTCAAGCGCACGGAGGACGCGCACATGCAGAACTTATGTATGCAAGCAAAATAAAGAATATAAAAATGAAGAACATATAGTCAAAACAGCGCAAATATAGCATAGGGGCACAAAATATGTATCGCAGGAGTTTAGCAAATTTTCTAAGTCCTGCCCTTATATACCCTCCTGACTGGCGCAGCGGTCCTGCGCACTGAAGTGCGCACGGACCTGCGCACTGCTGCTCGACTAAAACAAACTACGAGACCTAGACTAACTAAAAGACACTAGAAAGACTAAAAGAAAGACATAAAAAAGTAAAACAAGTCGGGTTACCTCCCGACAAGTGCCTTTGTTTAACGTCGTTGGCTCGACTGTACCTCGTTACGTGCCCAAATGGTTGCCAGCGACCTCCCCCACTCTTGCTCCTGAGTAACCCTGCCCTTGTGCATGTGCTGTCTTCTGCGTGGTCCTGCGCAAAGGGTGAGAAGGGTAGTCAACATGGATAATATGTGAGAAGTCTGCAGTAACGAGGGTAGATGAAGAGGAAGAAGAAATGTGAGCAATAGTTTCCAGTTCTCCCTCTGGTGCATCTGGTGGGGCCTCTGGCGCAGCAGCTGGCGCATCTGCCATCTCAGGTTCTGCCAAGTCAATGTCGCGCACTGTGTCGTCCCAAGGTTCTCCTAGATACCGTTTGACTCTCTGCCCATTGACCTGAAAACGATGCCGGTGCTCGTTTTCTAACTCGATTGTTCCATAGGGGAAAACCTTGATGACTGTGTACGGTCCAGTCCATTTGCTGTGCAGCTTTCCAGACAGGAGCTTCAGGCGTGATGAGAATAATAATACCTGGTCTCCTGGCTCAAAAGTGCGTCTGAGGATATGCTAGTCATGAAACGCCTTTGTCCGCTCCTTGTAATCGCGCAGTCCCTCATAGGCATCCAGGCGCAGCTCTTCTAATTCACTCAGCTCAAACGCGCGCTCCTTTCCAGCCTCATCTAAGTTCAGGTTGCAAATGCGTAAGGCCCAGTATGCTTTGTGCTCTAACTCCACTGGCAGGTGGCAGGCTTTTCCGTAGACCAACCGAAACGGTGAAGTCCCGATTGGTGTCTTATGCGCAGTGCGGTATGCCCACAGCGCATCATCCAGGCGCTGGCTCCAATCCTTGCACGATGGTCTCACAGTCTTCTCCAGGATGCGCTTGATTTCTCTGTTAGAAACCTCAGCCTGTCCATTTGTCTGAGGATGATAAGCAGTGGACGTCTTGTGGCGCACCCCGTAATGCTTGAAAACTTGCGCCACGATCCTGTTGCAAAAGTGCGTCCCCTGGTCGCTGATGATTGCCTTAGGCACCCCGTACCTGCAAAAGATGTTAGTTTTCAGAAACTCAGCGACCGTCTTACCATCATCCTTCCGTGTGGCCTTAGCTTCGACCCATTTGGAGACATAGTCCACCGCGACCAATATGTATTCATATCCTGCAGACGGGGGAAAAGGCCCCATGAAGTCAATTCCCCATATGTCAAACACTTCATCCACTAGAATTGGCGTCTGCGGCATCTCGTTGCGCGCTGATATGCCTCCTGTGCGCTGGCACCTGTCACAACTCCTGCAATAGTCATATGCGTCTCTAAACAGGTGCGGCCAATAAAATCCGCAGTCCAGGACCTTCCTGCTAGTGCGCTTGGGACCAAAGTGTCCTCCACCTGTGAACAGGTAATTCGCAATGTGCGCATACCATGGTACCTTACCTGTCAGCGCCATCAGATGCTCGTCAGGAAATGTCTCAGTGATCTACCCTGGCTCCTCCTCCTTCACGATTCTGCTCAGGTGATCCGCAACTGTGTTCTCTGTGCCCTTCTTATCCTTGATCTCCAGGTCGAATTCCTGCAGTAGGAGCACCCAGCGCATCAGGCGCGGCTTAGTTTCTTTCTTGGACATTAGGTAGCGGATGGCTGCGTGGTCTGTGGATATGATGACCCTGGCGCCTAGAACATATGCACGGAACTTCTCTAGCGCAAACACAATTGCCAGAAGCTCCTTCTCCGTGGTGGTGTAGTTCTTCTGCGCAGCGTCCAGGGTGCGCGATGCATAATAGATGCGTGCGGCTTCTTGTCCACTCGCTGCCCCAGGACTGCACCTACTGCATAATCGTTGGCGTCGCACATCAGTTCAAATGGCAGGTTCCAGTCTGGTGCGCGCATCACTGGCGCACTGGTCAGCGCTTCCTTCAGCTTATCGAACGCGGTCCTGCACTCATCAGAGAAATCGAAGCACACATCCTTTTGCAAGAGGTTAGACAGGGGAATACAGATTTTAGAGAAGTCTTTTATAAAACGCCTGTAAAATCCGGCGTGCCCTAAGAATGACTTGACATCGCGCACGCTAGTGGCATAAGGTAGATTAGAAATAAGGTCTATCTTAGCTTTGTCTACCTTGATCCCCTCCTCTGAGATAATGTGTCCTAGCACTACACCATGCGTTACCATGAAATGGCATTTTTCATAATTAAGCACTAGGTTCTTAGAAATACAGCGCGCTAAGACCTTATCTAGATGAGTTAAGCACGCATCAAAGGTACCTCCATATACAGTAAAATCATCCATGAACACTTCTATGCATATACCAATCATATCAGAGAAAATGCTCATGACAAGTCGTTGGAACGTACCTGGCGCGTTGCACAGCCCAAATGACATGCGCCGAAACGCAAATGTACCGAACGGGCAGGTGAACGTGGTCTTCTCCTGATCCTCCGCAGCTATGGGTATCTGATTGTACCCTGAATATCCATCCAAGAAACAAAAATAGGGCTTACCTGCTAATCTGTCCAGCATTTGATCCATAAAGGGTAGCGGGAAATGGTCCCTGCGCGTTACTGCGTTAAGCTTCCTGTAGTCGATGCACAAGCACCATCCAGTCTGGATGCGCTTGGGAACTAGCTCGCCCTGCGCATTCTCTTCCACTGTGATTCCTCCCTTCTTAGGCACAACGTGCACTGGACTGACCCATTTACTGTCCGAGATGGGGTAGATGACTCCTGCGTCAAGCAACTTTAGAATTTCCTTCTGCACTACCTCCATCATATTTGGGTTCAATCTGCGCTGAGCCTCTCTGGATCGTTTGGCACCATCTTCCAACAGAATTCTATGCATGCATACGTCTAGGCTCACTCCACGCAGATCTGCCAGTGTCCATCCTATAGCGCGCTGGTTCCTGCGCAACACCTGCTGTAAACGCACTTCCTGCTCCTCTTCTAATCCTTTCTTTATGATCACTGGCAGGGTGCCTTCATTTCCTAAGAAAATGTATTTGAGATGCTCTGGCAATTGCTTCAGCTCTACCTTGGGTGCCTGTTCAATAGAGGGCAAGATTTTATTGGCCGTGCAAATATGAACTATATCGTGTACCTGTTTGGATTCTGGTTTGGCACTGCTCAGCTCGTCTTCCTGCTCCTCCAACGCTGTCTGTGCCAGTGGCTCTGGTCCTATTGTTGCACTTGCGCATTGCGCATCTGTGACTAAATCATCTAAGCTGTCCATTGCGTGCACTGTGGCGTCCTCATGAGGATGCTGCATCCCCTTGAATATATTGAAATGGATCTCTTCGCCATCTACCTCCATGGAAAGCGTGCCCCTCCACACGTCTATCTTTGTGCGTGCGGTCATCAGAAAAGGTCTACCCAGTAGGATCTGCGCACTGCTGGTGCTTGATTCACCCTCCATTTCCAGAACATAAAAATCTGCTGGAAACACCAGCTCTCCTACTCGCACAAGAACATCCTCGATCATGCCTGCAGGTTGTTTGCAAGACCGATCTGCTAGCTGAATAGTGAGACCTGCAGGCTTTAGTGGTCCAAGGCGCAATGTCGTATATAGGGAATAAGGTAACAAATTGATGGATGCGCCTAAATCAATCATGCAGTTGCTCACTGTGGTCTTACCTAAAGTGCAAGGGATAGTGAACGTACCTGGGTCTCGGCACTTAGGTGGTACCTTATGTTGCACGATCACTGAGGCCTGCGCATTGAGCATTACCTGTGCGCATTCGCCTTTCCTCCTCTTGTTTGTGCACAGCTCCTTTAAAAACTTGGCGTACCTGGGAATCTGCCGAACTGCTTCGATAAGGGGAATGTTGATTTCCACCTTGCTGAATAACTCGTATAGTTCCTTGTCCAGCGCTTCCTTTCTAGCCGACGGTGCCTGTACAGGAAAAGGTGCAGGTATATTAGTACGATTCGTGCCCTTGTCGTTTAATTGCGTTATACCTGGCGCTTCGCCCTGCTGGCTTGTGACTGGCACTTCTGGTTGCGCGTCTTGCTCTGGTTGCGCATTCTGTTCTGCTGGATCCGGGACTTGCGCAGCTGGTTGCGCGGGCGCCTTCGAGGTCTGCTCTGCTCCTATTGTGCGCCCAGTCCTCAGTGTTACTGCATTGACTCCTCCTTTGGGGTTCTGAATCACTTGCGAAGGCAGGTTGCCATCGCTCTTTTTCAGCTCATACACCGTGGTGGCGATCTGTGATAGCTGCTTTTCAATGGACTCGAACCTCTTGTCATACTTCTCGTCATTTTTGCGCACCTTGTCTGCTAGCTGCCCCACGATATCTTCCAAAGATCGCCTCGGTTGCTGATTGTTATGCGCTAGTGCGTCAGTGCGGCGATGCGGTGGATTGTAGCGCGCAGCTTGTTGCGTCTGCTGTGGTGCGCGCTGATTTGTGGACTGCCTCTGGAAATTGTTCTCCTCCTTCCATCTGAATCCATTTGCTGCCACTCCAAAGCGCGGCTGATTCTGCCTCTGTGGTCCTCTGTTATCCCATCCTCCAAGAGCATTGACATCTCCAGATTCCTCGAAAAGTGTGGGACACTCATCAGTTTTGTGCTCGGTGGACCTGCAGAATTCACATACCTTTGGCGCAACTGGTTGTGCACTTTGCGCACTCATCAATTTCTGCAGCATGGCCTTCATTTCCTTGATCTCAACGCTTGTTTCTACCTGATGCACAGAACGCGTACGACTATTTTCAAGTGTTAGCTGATGTCTTACCTGACCAGCAGATTCTTCTATCAGCTGCCACGCATCTTCTGGATACATGTTGCAAATGTCGCCTCCTGCGCATGCGTTCAACAACCTCAGCTCCATGGGCAGCAGTCCATTCAGGAAGTTCTCTATCAGCACATTCTGGGGCAGGCCATGATTGTAGCAATGGCCTCTAGCTCCCTGAAACGCTCGTAATATTCTGACAGTGACTCTCCTGCGCTCTGCCTCGGCGCGGCCAGTTCTCTCTTGAGTAGCGCGATCTTTGCTGCTAGATAGAATTTGTCCAGGAACTTCTTCTGCAGCTGCTCCCATGTGTGAATTGATCCTGCGGGTATGTTCATCAACCAATGTCTGGCTGTATCACACACTGAAAATGGGAATGCCTTCATCTTCAGCGCCTCATCGCTCTCCCCTTCGGTCTTCATGTTCTCGCAAATGACTAGGAACTCTCGCACATGCTTGACTGGATTTTCATTGTTCATCCCGTGGAACTTGGGCATGTGATGAATGAGCGAGCTTCTTAGTTCAAAATGACCGCCTGGCGGAAGCACGATGCACCATGGCTGGTTAACTGTGAGTGGGGCTGACATCTCGCGCACTGTTCTGCGTCGCGCGGCCTGTTGCACGGGTGGCCCATGATACACTTCAGCGGCCCTCCTTGCTTCAACCTCGCGCTGCACTTCCTCTCTGAACAGGGCTGCGCGGTTGTGTGCTCTTGCTTCCTCTGGGGTCTGTCCCCTAAGTTGTCCCCAACGACACTGTTATCCTCCATGACCTGTTCTAAATCTCAAAGAAAACGAAATTAAAAGATAACTAATGCTGCTGCGTCTGTCAGTGCGCAACTAGAATCTGCGCAGCGCAACTGTTTCAACGTTGCACAGGCTAATGGTGATTGCGCGCTGTCAGAAACAACAACGAGAAAATAAAACAAACTGAAAATAACTAGTTACTAATAAGGAAAAAAAACGTAAACTAGCTATAACTTAGCTGTGTTGCTCCCCGGCAACGGCGCCAAAATTTGATCACGCGTCGTTGTGCGCGTCAAATTAATTCCTTCCTCTTCCACTAGTACAGCGGTTAAGTAAGCGTCGATCTCCATAGGGAGCAAGCAGTTCAGTTTTAGCCAGTAACCTACACTTACGAAGATTGGGGGGTGAGTGATTGGTTTGCGCGATGCGCAAGTAACAGTGGTATCGTAACGCAGGAAATTGCACTAGACGTGCACAGGCAATAGAGATTAAGTACTATGACTTATGAGAAGTATCGGCGCAGACAATCCTCTATGAGTGTATTCCTTATCATCGACTCTAAATGTCTATAGCTCGATTTGCTAATGTTAGTGTCCGATCAAGGCTTCCTAACATGTGCGCATGTTCCGATCAAAGTTCATGTGCTATTAATTCTTACACTAGACTAAACAACTACGAATCCGATCAAGGTAGTAATTGCCTAACCTAGCGCGTTACTCCTAGTTGGCACCGTCAGGCTATTCAACTAGTTTAACAGATAACAACAAGCAACAAGAGTAAGATTGCGGTTCAAGGCTTCCCCTACTCATGTAACAAGCTGCCAGTAATGTGCACAGAATTAATATAAGCAAGCAAGCTATGCATTAAGCACAAGTCTCAAAAGGAAATACTCATAGATTCATGTCCAACCGATACTAAGCGTTTAGCTAGACATGCTAGTGATAAACATCATAGAAATAGTAAATAATAACTAAAGTGTCCAAGAAAACAATAGCAAACAGTGCGTGCAGGTTGCTGTCTTGGCTGGCGCAGTCGGCTGGCGCAGTGCCTCCTGGGTGTACGAATTGTGAATCCTGAGAATCGTCTGTGTGTCTGTGTAACCCTAGCCTCCTTCTCTTCTTTATATACTGCTCAGAGGCTCACTCTTGGCAACTTCCAAATCTGGTCGTGTCAGGATTTGGAAACACCAACATCTGCGCCTGGCGCACGGCATCTGCTTAGCGCAATCGGTTAGCGCACCGTGGTCGACTCTGCCAATTCTTCTGTTTGCGCCGCTAGCTCCGCAGGCTGTGTGATGCGCGTCCTAAACGCTGCCTGTTAGCGCGTATCCGACATAGGCCCTCGTTTTGCCCTGAAATACAAAAACACTGGAAACCAGTAATCTTGTACACAAAATATTGCAAACAAGCACAGGGTTATGATCTAAATAATGCGTATAAATAGGCTCTATCACCCTCCGCATTTGTAAAACCTTAAAAATATAATTTTTTTCTTTCTTGTGCCTCTCTCTTTTTTTTCTTTCTTTTTTTCTTTTCACCAACACTTTATTTGACCCCACACTTAATACTTGACAATGTGCCTAAGTGATATATGAAGCATAAAGTATGAGCTAAACAAATGCAAAGGCTAAATAGGAACACTAAACTCACCTAAAAGCAAACAAGAGCAAGTACAAGGTTTTTATATGAAAACTATTTTTATTTTATTTTTGTGCTCGCTAAACTTAACTTCATTTTACATGCACGGAAAGAGCTTAAAAATAAATCAAACTAAGCTAGTCAAAACACCGAATCATGTGAATAAAATCTTCACAAAGAATGTCAATCAACTTAAAGATACGATTCATGAATTCAAAGCACAACTCATTCCAAAAAAAAAATGTGAAATTTCGCAGTGTCTCAATTCGGCAGATTTGTGAACTAGCAGTTGCTGCAGCACACTCCTGTTCACTTAAATGTAGGCACAGCAGACAATGAATAGGACACAGATTTGTTCACCCAGTTCGGCCAATCTGCCTACGTCTGGGGAGGACTATTCTCCAGTCCTCAATCCACTCAACCAAAGGTTCAGATCACACTAGGTTACAACGCACGCAACCTATGCTACTTTAACCCCGTGTGGACTACTCAACACAATCAGAACAAGCTCTGATTTGTGCCAGCACACCCTCTACAATATGTCAGTCTAGAATAGCTACAATCCTCTTCAAGAACTCAGCCTATTCTAGCCTACACTACTCAGCAGGGTTGCTGCAGCAACAGCTGTAACACCAGCTGAAGCACTCTGTCCGCGTCGCTCCAAGGCCTCCTGCCGAGCCGATCGAACCACTCCAAGAGTGCTGCACACTCTGAGTAACTCCCCCTCACTCAGTGACCACCTGCCACTAGTGAGTTCTTCCGCACGAACCTCGACCGAGCCTTCCACCCGTCAGCTCTCCCGCGGCTGCCTTTGATCAACCAACAAGCTCCACAGCTCTAAATTGGCTTCCAGATCAAAGCGCGAATCAGTCTCTGCAAGACCTGACTCTCTTCTGCAATACGCACCACAGCTCTGCACTCAACGCTCTGCCCGTGTGTGTTTGATCGAAGAACAACGTCCGTAGTCACCCAGAAAATCCTGTCTCTTAAATCTGTGTCTACACTCGTGTATCACTGAGCTTCGATCAACCTCTTCAGCCCTCGAACCTTCTGCTTAAATACCCACACCACTTTAAGCAATTTCCAGGTTTAGGCAATTGACCCACAAGATCAATTATCTCCTAAAATCTAGGAGATGAGATTTGATAAATAACTTCAATGCAAATCTCCTTCTCTGACTAGCAAACCTTGCTGGAATATGCTCAACGGTATTTTAGAAATTCTTCTAAGCACTTTCACAAAGCTGCCATACCTTCAAAACGCACCCAGCACAAAACTGCTACTCGGACAGTTGAACCAGCACTTGAACCAGCACCTGCTGCAGCATCCCCTGCTGCATCTGCTGCTGGTTTACTTCTGCTGCCAGCTTGATTGTTTGAGCTGCAACAACTCCTTGTTCACCTTTGCTGTAGCTGTTTGCTGCTGCTGGAATTCCCTAAATGCATTAGGAAACAATCCCATCAATTCTAAGGAAGATCCTCCAAGATCTCTACAAGATCATATCTTCACTTCAACAAATCTGCCCTTGTTCTTGAGAGACACTCCAGAAATATTCTCCTGAATATTCAGCTCTTTCCGGAAGCCCTTCGGTCCACTGATTTGTTGTTTGAATGCAATCTTCGAGAAAGCTAAATTTCTGCTACAGCATTTGTGCTGCAGCATCTGCTGTAGCACAAGCTGTCTGAAGGTGTGCAATACTTCTGCTGCTGAACTTCTGCTCCAGAGGTTGCTATTGCACTTGCTTACTCCACTTGAGTACTGAGATAGTCACTCTGCCCAGATTGCACAAGCTGATGTCTTCATGATCTCTTTCAGATTTTCGAGCGCCCCAAGGCAACATTAAGTCGCGCGCCTCGTGAAGACATTAGCCACTTAATGTCTTCATCTGGAGCGCCACTTACTGAGTTTGCTCACTCTGGAATGCTCTTCATCAGCTGTTTTCTTTCCATACTTGCTGTAGCAAGCTCTAGTTCTGTAGGAGTTTGTCAATGATGCCACATACCTTCACAATCTCCCCCTTGGCATTTTGACAAAATCCAAGAACCCTTCTAATCTTAGGCAATCCTCTTCTCATCTTTGAACTCCTTCTTTTGCAGCTTCTTCAGCTTCAATCTGCAGGGGTTGTTGTAGCAACTTCTTGTGCTTGTTTTGTCAAGGATGCCATTACCTTAACACTCTCCCCCTTGGCATTTTTGACAAAACCTGAGCATCATTTCTAAGAGCACCTCTTCTCTTCTTCTCCCCTTCTCCTCTTCTCCCCCTTTTTGTCACAAATGATAGAGGGGGATACCAGATAAACTCAGCGAGTATGCCAACGCCTCTTCTCCATCCACAGGAGAGGGCATTCCAATGTGTCAACATGTGCTTCTTTGGTTGGCTTTGGGGGAATATCAGGTGGCTGCTTCTCCACCCATACTTGTACTGGTTTTCGAACATGCTGCTTCCGAGTTTTGTTGTAACCAGCAACTCTTTCTTTCCTTCCGGCATTGTTTCGGTGTCTCATCCTCTCTGTGCCAGCATCCTTCTTGATCCTCATTTTCGTTGTCCCTCTGATAGAGCCTAGTTATACACATTATTTAGGTCATAACCCTATACTTGTTTGCAATATTTCATGAGTAAGATTACTCGTTTCCAATGTTTTTGTATATCAGGTCAGAACGAGTCCTTGAGTCGGATACGCGCTAACAGGCAGCGTTCTAGGAGTGAAAGATCAGCCTGAGGAGCTAGCGGCGCAAACAGAAGAAGAAATGGCGAAAGACAGCAGAGGTGCGCTAACCATATGCGCTAGCCGATGCCGTGCGCCAGGCGCAAAGTCCCAGTGACCAGATTTGGAAGTTGCCGAAAGTTGAACCTCCTATATAAAGGAAGTAAGTCTAGGGTTTCAGGGAGTTCGAGAAGACTGTTGTTCCAGAGGCACCAGAGGACGCAAGGAGGCACTGTGCGGCAGAACTGGAAAACACACGGACTTATTGAGGAGATCTGCGCCAGCCGACTGCGCCAGCCGAGAGAAGACACTGCACGCACTGTTTGCTACCGTTTTCTTGGATTCAGTAGTTATTACTTACTATTTTATGATGTTTACCACTAGCATGTCTAGCTAAACACTTAGTGTTGGTCGGGCATGAACCTATGATGTATTACCTTTGAGACTTGAGCTTAATGCATAGTTTATTTACTTGTATTAATTCTGTGCGCGCTGAGACAGTTAGTTGCATGAGTAGGGGAAGCCTTGAACCGCAAACTTACTTGTGTTGCTTGCTTGTCACCTGTTAAACTAGTTGCATGCGTAGGGGAAGCCTTGAACCGCAAACTTACCGTGACAATTAGGAGTAACGAGTTAGGATAGGCAGTTGCTACTGTGACAGGATTCGCAGCTGTTTAGTCTAGTTCTAGGATTAATAGCACATGAACTTTGAACGGAACATGCGCACGTGTTAGGAAGCCTTTACCGGACACTAACCCAAGTAAACCACAAGCTATAGATGTTTAGAGTCGATGATAAGGAATGCATTCATAGAGGATTGTCTGCCCAGCACTTCTCATAAAGATAGTATTTCATCTCTACTGCTTGCGCACGTCTAGTGCAATTTCCTGCGTTACGGTATTCACTGCTACTCGCGCATCGCGCAAAACCCCCAATCACTCACGCAACCCCCGTTTTCTTAAGTGTAGGTTACTGGCTAAGACTCACTGCTTGCTCCCTGTGGAGATCGACCCTTACTTAACCGCTGTACTAGTGGGAGAGGAAGGATTATATTTGACGCGCACGACGACGCGCGATCAAATTTTGGCGCCGTTGCCGGGGAGCAACACAGCTAAGTTTTAGCTAGCTTACATTTCTCATTTTAGTAACTAGTTATTTCATTTTGTTTTGTTTTCTCGTTGTTGTTTCTGACAGCGCACAATCACATCCGCCTGCGCAACCTTGAAACAGTTGCGCTACGCAGATTCTAGTTGCGCACTGACGGACGCAACAACTTCGTTGCCATTTAATTTCGTTTCTTGAGTTTGGATCAGGACATGGAGGATAACAGTGTGGTTGGAGATAACCTGGGAGACAGAACCCCAGAGGAAGCAAGGGCACATAACCGCGCAGCCCTATTCAGAGAGGAAGTGCAGCGTGAGGTCGACGCACGGATGGCCGCTGAACCATACATTGCGCCACCCGTTCGTCCAGTCGCGAGGCGCAGGACCGTGCGCGAGATGTCGGCCCCTATCACTGTTAACCAGCCATGGTGCATCGTGCTTCCACCAGGCGGTCACTTCGAGCTAAGGAGCTCACTCATCCATCACATGCCCAAGTTCCACGGGATGAACAATGAAAATCCAGTCAAGCATGTGCGAGAGTTCCTGGTCATTTGCGAAAACATGAAGACCGAAGGGGAAAGCGATGAAGCGCTGAAGATGAAGGCATTCCCATTTTCATTAAGTGATACAGCTAGACACTGGCTAATGAATTTACCTGCAGGATCTATTCACACATGGGAGCAGCTGCAGAAGAAGTTCTTAGACAAATTTTATCCAGCAGCGAAGATTGCGCTGCTCAGAAGGGAATTGGCCGCGCCAAGGCAGAGCGCAGGGGAGTCTCTGTCAGAATACTACGAGCGTTTCAGGGAGCTAGAAGCCAACTGCTACAATCACGGGCTTCCCCAGAATGTGCTGATAGAGAACTTTCTGAATGGACTGCTGCCCATGGAGCTGCGACTACTGAATGCATGCGCAGGAGGGGACATTTGCAACATGTACCCGGAGGATGCATGGCAGCTGATAGAAGATTCTGCTGGGCAGGTAAGACATCAATTGACACTTGAAAGTAGTCGTAATCGTTCTGTGCATCAGGTAGAGGCAAGCGCTGAGATCCAAGAAATGAAGGCCATGCTGCAGAAGCTGATGAGTGCGCAGAGCGCACAACCAGTTGCGCCAAAGGTATGTGAATTCTGCAGGTCCACTGAGCACAAGACAGACGAATGCCCAACACTTTTTGAAGAAACTGGAGACGTAAATGCCCTTGGAGGATGGGACAACAGAGGACCGCAGAGGCAGAATCAGCCGCGCTTTGGGCTTGCTGCAAATGGATTCAGATGGAGAGAAGAGAACAATTTCCAGAGGCAGCCCACTGATCAGCGCGCGCCACAGCAGACGCAACAAGCTGCACCCTACAATCCACCGCATCGCCGCACAGAAGCACCAGCGCAGAACAATCAGCAACCAAAGCGATCCTTGGAAGATATCATGGGGCAGCTAGCAGACACAGTGCGCAAGAATGACGAAAAGTATGACAAGAGGTTCGAATCCATAGAAAAGCAGTTATCACAGATCGCAACCATGGTGGATGAGATAAAAAAGAGCGATGGCAACCTGCCTTCGCAAGTGGTTCAGAACCCTAAAGGAGGAGTCAATGCAGTGACACTGAGGACTGGGCGCACAGTAGGAACATAGCAGACCGCGCAGGCGCCCGCGCAACCAGTTGCGCAAGTCCCAGATCCAGCAGCTCAGAGTGCGCAACCAGAGCCAGAGGCGCAATCAGAAGCGCCAACCACGAACCAGCAGGGCAATGCGCCAGGTATGTCTCACTCGAAAAACAAGGACAAAAATTGTACTAACATACCTGCTCCTTTCCCTGTGCAGGCACCACTGGCAAGAAAAGAAGCACTGGACAAGGAACTATATGAGCTGTTCAGCAAGGTGGAAATCAACATACCTCTCATAGAAGCTATTCGACAGATTCCCAGGTATGCGAAGTTTTTAAAAGAGCTGTGCACAAATAAAAGGAGGACAGGCGAATGCGCACAGGTAATGCTAAATGCGCAGGCCTCAGCAATCGTGCAACAAAAGGTACCACCTAAGTGCCGAGATCCAGGTCTCACAATTCAGCTAGCAGATCAATCGTGCAAACAACCTGCAGGCATGATAGAAGATGTCCTAGTTCGAGTAGGAGAGCTGGTGTTCCCAGCAGACTTTTATGTGCTCGAAATGGAGGGTGAATCAAGCGCCAGCGGTGCGCAGATCCTCCTAGGCAGACCTTTTCTGATGACCGCGCGCACGAAGATAGACGTGTGGAGGGGCACGCTGTCCATGGAGGTTGATAGGAAAGAAATCTACTTCGACATATTCAAAGGAATGCAGCACCCTCATGAAGACGCCACAGTGCACGCGATGGGCAGCATAGACGACTTGGTTGCAGATGCGCAGGGCGAGCTAGTTCCCAAGCGCATTCAGGCTGGATGGCGCATGAGCATTGCGCCAGAGCCGCCACCAGATGCACCAGAGGGAGAACTGGAAACTATCACTCATCTTTTTTCTCCCTCTTTACCTAACCTCGTTACTTATGATTTATCACATACTCTTACCCATGCTGACCACCTTTTCGATCCTTTGCGCAGGACCAAAGAGCACGCAACACATGCACAAGCGCGGGGCAACTCAGGAGCAAGAGTGGGGGAGGTCGCTGGCACACTTTCACGCAAGTAACGAGGTACAGTCGAGCCAACGACGTTAAACAAAGGCACTTGTCGGGAGGTAACCCGACACGTTTTTACTTTTACATGTTTTTTTTCTTATATTCGTTCTTTTTGCATTGCATGCATGTGCGCTCTCCATGCGCTTGAGCTTGAGTCGTGGGGACACGTCTCTGTTCAAGTGTGGGGGGGGGGAGGCGTTACTCTTACATTTCACGTTTTTGAGCATTTTTAGTATAGCTTAGTTTAAGTTAGAGAGAATAGTAGCAGTAGTGCGCTAGAGCGCAGGATGCGCATGCGCTCCAGCTCGTTTTGCGCTATCCATCTTGCGTGCACTGCTATCTACTGTTTTAGCATAATTTTTTCGTTTTTTCTGCTCCTGTCAGTTGGGATATACAGGGGATGTGGAGTTGATAGAAATGCTCCAGAGAGGCGGTTAGTCGCTTGTGCTTCGAAGGCGAGGTATATGGTCGAGTGCGCGAGTGGAGGCCGGTGCTTCGCAACCTTCGGAACAAAAGAGCGCGCTCAGTCACGCAGATGCCAAAGGCAAAATACCCAAAGCGTGGCGAGGTGGGAAAACAGACCACCTTCTCTCTGGAAATCCAGCTAAGGAAGGCGGGCGCGGATGTAAACGCGTGCGCTGACCGGCGCAGACAAACCAAGGAGGGAGAGCGGAACGAGTTCCATAGCTGCTATCCGAAGGCTGAGATTGGAACTGTTCTGGGAATGAAACAAATTGGAAAGGAAGCTGTACAAAAGAAAAATACCAGCAGAAGCAGATGATTTGCGTTACAAAGAATCAGCATGCGCACTACTTAGTACCTGCGTGCGCAAGACCAAAAGGATATCATCAAAGGCTCAGGTTCCCAGGAAGTGTGCGAACGAATCACGCACTGGAAGAAGCTCGCGCAAGAAACCATATACCTATCTTCGGAGCGGGAGCTGACAACCAGGAGCCTAAGAAGAGCTATCTCCCAGTCATCCAAAGATCTTCATCCCGGCTGAGAGGTAATGAAATTTCGGGATTATTATATTAGAACTATTGAGTGCAGTTGTGCGCAGGTGATAGAGCAGCACAAGTTGAGCAACTGTGCATTTTGCGCTAGAATGCAAGGCTGTGCGCTAGTCTCCAGAAAAGGTAATTGTATCCGCGTTTCAGTACTTGTTCGGGACGAACAAGGGGCAAGTGTGGGGGGTTTGATAGAGCCTAGTTATACACATTATTTAGGTCATAACCCTATGCTTGTTTGCAATATTTCATGAGTAAGATTACTCGTTTCCAATGTTTTTGTATATCAGGTCAGAACGAGTCCTTGAGTCGGATACGCGCTAACAGGCAGCGTTCTAGGAGTGAAAGATCAGTGACAGCGCGTCGTTGTGCGCCTCAAATTAGAATTTATAACTCCTGTAAACACACTAGCAAGCGGTAAGCAGGGTCGAACCCAAAGAGAGCAAATGAGTCGGAGTTCAATGAGAGTCACAGAAAATCAGAGAGAGGAAATCAATTCAAAGAAAATCAGTTCGGGGAATACAATGCAACTAGTTATCACCGATCGAATACATGAGTAAGCTAGTGAATTCTGCCTTAGTTCAACATTCCCGCTAAAGATATGTCGACAATCAATTCTACCTATTCTTAACCGCTAGGCCTTCGAACAAGTTCAATACTTACTCGACTAATACTACAAATTGGTTCTACCGCTAGGTTTTCCCCAACAATGCAATCAAGTCAAGTGTAACGCAAATGATATCAATCTAGCTCACCGCTAAGCTGCACTAAATTGTCAATCAAAGCATTCGATTTCATTCATACAAAGGCAGCATTCCATAACTCAAATCATGTACTCATTGACCTCCAACCATTGTTGCACTATAAATCCCCAAACTGAAATATTGATTTAGCTACTCATAATATCCATGAATACAATAGAAACTAGGTTCATCACACTACAATACACAAACTGAGCTCAAACAAGTCCGGCCGTGAACAGTGTTCCGGCGGCCGTGAATAGTAACAGTGAACAGTGAATGTGAACAGTGAACAGTGAATAGTAAAATGTGAACAGTAACCGGCGTGAATAGTAACTCCGGCGACTTTTCCAGCAGCTTCTCTCTAGAGCTCCTCCACGCCGTGAACAGTAGCTCCCGTGAATAGTAGTCCAGAAATGGAGTGTTGAAGAGAGATGAAACTTTTCCCAATTAGTCCATGTTTTAGGTTTAGGGTTTTTCTGGTTGAACCATCTTCATTGAACCACATTGAACCAGTAATTGAACCAGCAGAGTTGACTTTGACCGCTGTTGACTTCTTGATCTTGGATGAATGCTTCGAATTTGCGATAAATTCCAATGCGATCTTGAACATTCCTGCGATACGAAAACACTACAAAAGAGTAATCGATTCACGCAAAATGTAAGAAAATAATGGGAATAAATAACTCAATGGAGCGTATAAATACGCTCCATCAATCAGCCTGAGGAGCTAGCGGCGCAAACAGAAGAAGAAATGGCGAAAGACAGCAGAGGTGCGCTAACCATATGCGCTAGCCGATGCCGTGCGCCAGGCGCAAAGTCCCAGTGACCAGATTTGGAAGTTGCCGAAAGTTGAACCTCCTATATAAAGGAAGTAAGTCTAGGGTTTCAGGGAGTTCGAGAAGACTGTTGTTCCAGAGGCACCAGAGGACGCAAGGAGGCACTGTGCGGCAGAACTGGAAAACACACGGACTTATTGAGGAGATCTGCGCCAGCCGACTGCGCCAGCCGAGAGAAGACACTGCACGCACTGTTTGCTACCGTTTTCTTGGATTCAGTAGTTATTACTTACTATTTTATGATGTTTACCACTAGCATGTCTAGCTAAACACTTAGTGTTGGTCGGGCATGAACCTATGATGTATTACCTTTGAGACTTGAGCTTAATGCATAGTTTATTTACTTGTATTAATTCTGTGCGCGCTGAGACAGTTAGTTGCATGAGTAGGAGAAGCCTTGAACCGCAAACTTACTTGTGTTGCTTGCTTGTCACCTGTTAAACTAGTTGCATGCGTAGGGGAAGCCTTGAACCGCAAACTTACCGTGACAATTAGGAGTAACGAGTTAGGATAGGCAGTTGCTACTGTGACAGGATTCGCAGCTGTTTAGTCTAGTTCTAGGATTAATAGCACATGAACTTTGAACGGAACATGCGCACGTGTTAGGAAGCCTTTACCGGACACTAACCCAAGTAAACCACAAGCTATAGATGTTTAGAGTCGATGATAAGGAATGCATTCATAGAGGATTGTCTGCCCAGCACTTCTCATAAAGATAGTATTTCATCTCTACTGCTTGCGCACGTCTAGTGCAATTTCCTGCGTTACGGTATTCATTGCTACTCGCGCATCGCGCAAAACCCCCAATCACTCACGCAACCCCCGTTTTCTTAAGTGTAGGTTACTGGCTAAGACTCACTGCTTGCTCCCTGTGGAGATCGACCCTTACTTAACCGCTGTACTAGTGGGAGAGGAAGGATTATATTTGACGCGCACGACGACGCGCGATCACCCTCCAACATATCTGATGTTTTCGTGCACAACTGAACAGTGACAGTCCATCAGCTTTGATGAGCTGGAGATCACCTGCGTGCCACGCCTGATCCTTGGCTTCATCTGGCGTTGTCCGTCTGTAGGCGATTTCTGAGGTCTCCGATACATGTTCAGGATCGGGCATCTTCTCTGAATGTGTCCCTCTCGATCACAGAAATAACATCTGCGACTTTTGCACCTGGGTTTCTTTTCTGCTACAGGTTGTTGATACAACGGTTGCTGTAGCAGCTTCTTGTTCACCCTTCTATGCACATTCTTCTGAACTAGTTTCTGGGACAGGACCGGTTTCTCCACTACAATCTCAGCATCTTCTAGCTCCGTAGCTTTGATGAATATAGTACTTTCAGCACCTACTTCTCCAGTGTATCCAAGACCTGAGTAGCCACCTCCATACCTTTGGCGTGCTAGAATATCTTCAAGAGTGCTTGTTCCACTATTAAGCATCTTTGTAGTCTTCCGGTAGAGGTTGAGCTCTTCCTTCTCTGCAGCAAACTTCTCTTCTTGCTGGGCAACCTGATCCGTAAGAGCAGTGATCATATTCAGCAACTCCTCTTGTTTTTCTTGCAGATCTGAAACTTTAGCCGTCAATCCTTTGTTGACCTCCATGACTTGCAGCCACTCTTCGTGCAACAGGGTAAAGTTTCTTGCAATGGACTCCTCAGTGATTTCTTCATCATCACTCCTGTCTGACTCATCAACACAATCAACACTTTCTGGCTTTGTTGAAACGATGCTCTCCATATCAGTTTCAAACATCAAAGCAACATTGCTAATTTGGTCAGATTTTTCTTCACTGTCTTCGTCTCCTTCAGAGACACTGTAGGATCTTTTACTCTGTGTGTCGAGTTCCCGCTCTGATACCAATTGAAATTTCGCAGTGTCTCAATTCGGCAGATTTGTGAACTAGCAGTTGCTGCAGCACACTCTTGTTCACTTAAATGTAGGCACAGCAGACAATGAATAGGACACAGATTTGTTCACCCAGTTCGGCCAATCTGCCTACGTCTGGGGAGGACTATTCTCCAGTCCTCAATCCACTCAACCAAAGGTTCAGATCACACTAGGTTACAACGCACGCAACCTATGCTACTTTAACCCCGTGTGGACTACTCAACACAATCAGAACAAGCTCTGATTTGTGCCAGCACACCCTCTACAATATGTCAGTCTAGAATAGCTACAATCCTCTTCAAGAACTCAGCCTATTCTAGCCTACACTACTCAGCAGGGTTGCTGCAGCAACAGCTGTAACACCAGCTGAAGCACTCTGTCCGCGTCGCTCCAAGGCCTCCTGCCGAGCCGATCGAACCACTCCAAGAGCGCTGCACACTCTGAGTAACTCCCCCTCACTCAGTGACCACCTGCCACTAGTGAGTTCTTCCGCACGAACCTCGACCGAGCCTTCCACCCGTCAGCTCTCCCGCGGCTGCCTTTGATCAACCAACAAGCTCCACAGCTCTAAATTGGCTTCCAGATCAAAGCACGAATCAGTCTCTGCAAGACCTGACTCTCTTCTGCAATACGCACCACAGCTCTGCACTCAACGCTCTGCCCGTGTGTGTTTGATCGAAGAACAACGTCCGTAGTCACCCAGAAAATCCTGTCTCTGAAATCTGTGTCTACACTCGTGTATCACTCAGCTTCGATCAACCTCTTCAGCCCTCGAACCTTCTGCTTAAATACCCACACCACTTTAAGCAATTTCCAGGTTTAGGCAATTGACCCACAAGATCAATTATCTCCTAAAATCTAGGAGATGAGATTTGATAAATAACTTCAATGCAAATCTCCTTCTCTGACTAGCAAACCTTGCTGGAATATGCTCAACGGTATTTTAGAAATTCTTCTAAGCACTTTCACAAAGCTGCCATACCTTCAAAACGCACCCAGCACAAAACTGCTACTCGGACAGTTGAACCAGCACTTGAACCAGCACCTGCTGCAGCATCCCCTGCTGCATCTGCTGCTGGTTTACTTCTGCTGCCAGCCTTATTGTTTGAGCTGCAACAACTCCTTGTTCACCTTTGCTGTAGCTGTTTGCTGCTGCTGGAATTCCCTAAATGCATTAGGAAACAATCCCATCAATTCTAAGGAAGATCCTCCAAGATCTCTACAAGATCATATCTTCACTTCAACAAATCTGCCCTTGTTCTTGAGAGACACTCCAGAAATATTCTCCTGAATATTCAACTCTTTCCGGAAGCCCTTCGGTCCACTGATTTGTTGTTTGAATGCAATCTTCGAGAAAGCTAAATTTCTGCTACAGCATTTGTGCTGCAGCATCTGCTGTAGCACAAGCTGTCTGAAGGTGTGCAATACTTCTGCTGCTGAACTTCTGCTCCAGAGGTTGCTATTGCACTTGCTTACTCCACTTGAGTACTGAGATAGTCACTCTGCCCAGATTGCACAAGCTGATGTCTTCATGATCTCTTTCAGATTTTCGAGCGCCCCAAGGCAACATTAAGTCGCGCGCCTCGTGAAGACATTAGCCACTTAATGTCTTCATCTGGAGCGCCACTTACTGAGTTTGCTCACTCTGGAATGCTCTTCATCAGCTGTTTTCTTTCCATACTTGCTGTAGCAAGCTCTAGTTCACTTTGTAGGAGTTTGTCAATGATGCCACATACCTTCACAAAATGTTATGATACTACTTAATCGCTTAGCAAACATTACTTCGTGTGATCAATATTTAAAGCTAGGATGAAAGGAATCATGCGAGTATAATGCGCACAACAATAAATATGTAGCATAGAATCATGTTGTTAAGAAAATAAAAGCGAAAGCGCAAAACACCCCACACTTAAAAATTTGCTTAGTCCCTAAGCAATATAAAGTGAAAGAATATTAAAGAGAGAGTGTCGAAGGAACTTCTCTCGTGTGGAGATACCCAAAAGTGCATCCGCTAATGCCCGTGAATGATGCTCCAATCGTGTGCATTCAATCTGAAACTCAAGAAAAAGGTTAGCGCAACACCTGAATTCGTAAATAAAATCAGCTAGCTATTAAAAATAAATCAATGCGAAACATGTAGCTAGGCAAAAGATTGGAAAACAAATGTGCGACAATTCATACGATGAGTTTGCGTAGATATGCTCGTGTAAATCAAAAGTCATGAACTAGTGTATGATAGTGCTTGAAAAAGGTTTTGAACAAGTGTGAATAAAGTTGCAAAAATTCCCAAAGTTAACTGAAAATGGTGCTGCTCAAAACTACCCGAATCACAATTGATTCGGGGTCTATATAAAGTGATTCGACCAGGGCTTGCTCGAATCAAGGCAGTTCGGATAACATGAGCTTACCCGAATCAAAAGTGATTCAGGCAAGGCAAAGAAAGTGATTCGCCAAGGATGGTCAAATCAAACTTGCTCGGATAGCATTAGGGTCCCCGAATCAAACGTGATTCGGGCAAGGCAAAAAGGTGATTCGCCCGAATCACACTAGCAGTGGTGATAATAGCTTTATCCGAATCATTGGTGAAAATGGAAAATCTGCCAAATAAAAGTAATACAAGTTCGAAACACACCTGTCATGCAAATAAAATCACGACAAGGAGCCTTAAAATATAAATGGACTAGTCAAGCAAACTACATAGTAATAATACTGACACAAGTCATGACAAACATAAAAGACAATCCTAAACATCATTCCTATTCTTCTTGCGGGTCTCAGGGTTCGGGTCATCCGAATCGTCAGAATCCTCGCTGCCACTCCCGATGTCTCCCTCACCGTCACAACCTTGGGCGGAGGCATTGGTCGCATCAACCTTACCTTCGACCATGGCTGAAATGGAGTCATCATCCGCGTCTGCTGGTGGCATAGTCTGTGGAGGCGGCGGCTAAGCAAAAGGCGCTGGCGGAGGTGGAATGTCTATAATACCCAAGTGTGCTACCATACGAGCCATGACACCTCCTTGCCATGCGACAAAATCGTGGACAAGGGTGGATAATACCTCGTGGGAGCGAATGAGCGCCGTATGAGAGTCTGAAAAAGAGTCCAAACCAGCGCTCATCAACCTCATGTCCTCACGTATACCAGGCTCGGGCTCAACGGGGGGAGGGGCTGTGGAAGATGGTCTAAAACCTGGAATCTACTCGAAAGTAGGGGTAGATGCAGGGGCAGATTCTAGTGCCAGGGACTGCTCGCTGGCTGGTCTAGACAATGTTGCTAGCCGAGGAGCCCCATGCGCTATTCATTGTCTGGAAATCCGCTGCTCTAATTGCTTCAGCACATCCTTACAGACAATCCATTCACGCGTCTTTGCGTCTATCATGTGTATCTTGCGAAGACCCTCCATGTCGAGTACCTTCTTGGGCAGAGGCGTGCCTTGGTCCAAAGTGAAGCTCAAGTGCTTCACGAGAAGAGTAATAAATGATCCCCCACCTAAGGCACTCCCTTTGTATTCTGGATTCTGATAAGACTCAAACTGGAGTGTCAAGGCGTGGACAATGCAAACCTGCTGGCCGGAACAAATTTGAAGCATGAGGTATATATCTGCGGTGTTCACATACCGGCCACCATCCTTGCAGATGTGAATGCAAGTCGCAATAAAACGATGAATCAACCACCAAACCGGAGACTGAATCATCGACGCTGGCTAAGGAGGTGTGAAGAAAATGTCCTGGCCAGTAATTTCTATCCAGAACTTGTACCGGTGGCTACCCCTAAATAACGGGTACTCCCAATACTCAGTGCACCCAAATGTGGTCGCGACATCATCGGTTTCTAATCTAAAAGTCTGGCCGCCCAAGCGGAAATTCCAAAAGTGAACTTTGCGTTCCCTCTTTCCCTTATGGAACGAATTAGCTCCGCCATCCTCTTAAGTAGCAGAAAATGAAGTAATACAACCGCGGGTAAGTACCTGGATCATCCATCAAAGGGTAGTAAAATTGACTAATACGTAGATAATGACAAATTTCATCAAAGACTTGGAGCTCACGTAGGGTGGGACGATGGGTAAGTCGGTGTGAGGACTGGATACTTACTGTGCTACGCCATCAGCATCTTCATATGGGCGTCAGCAGTGTGTATCTCTTCATTGAAAGGGAAGGGTGTCCTTGTCTTTTCCTCTCTCGCATGCGGGACTATAGCCAAACTGGTGTGCACACAAGAGGACTCCCCTACTGGTTTGGCTTCCTTGGAGGATGATGAGGGTGATGCACTGACTGGAGATGCCGGAGGAGAAGAGCGAATGACAATGCCAGCAGTGGCAGCTCGCCTAGGCCTCGGTCTGGGTTTGGATTTAGGTTTAGGTTTAGCTATTCCTTTCTTCTTCTCAGTTGCGCAAAGCTTTCGGCTAGGTGGTGGTATCGGTTTCCCAGTTGTGTTCAAGTTGGTCTTAGCCATTGATTCCGGTAGGAGAGGCAACTCGGGGACTTATTAGTGATTCGTGCGAAATGGGACGGAGGAGTGTTGGGTCGGACGAAGGCTAGATTTTAGGGTTCGGTCGGAAGGGTGAACGCAGGCAACAGACAGCTAGGTCAGACGGCTAGGTCGCGTTTTAGGGTTTTGTCAGGAGGGTTCGGTGTCAGGGGGGAGGAGAGAGAAAAGAAATTTAAACGAATCAGCTTCAAACCCACGAATGAAATTGATTCGGGGAAGTGAGCGTAGGGCTTTTGCTCTAATCAAAACTGCTTTGCCCGGATCAAACACTCAGTGTGCAGTAAATAGTTTCAAGCTGGACGAATCAAAAGTGACTCGGGGAACCTTTGTCCGAATAGATTCTAGTTCTCATACTGTGCCCGAATCAACACTGATTCGGTGAGGCCAAAACGTGATTCGCCTGGATCAAACACTCAGTGTGCAATGAACAAGTTCAAGCTGGCCGAATCAAAAGTGACTCGGGCAAGCCAGAAATTGATTCGGGTGAATCAACTGCTGTGTGTTACAGCCTGCCCTCTCCACTAAATTCTCCCAAAATTTACCAAATTCCACAAATCGAATTACCCCACACTTAAAACTCCTACATATGGGTAATCTTACCAAAGGGGTGAATCAAGCGCACTTAAACACGAAAAATCCCTAAAACCACTAATCGAATATTTGCACAACACAAAGTCCAAAACGATTCCATGCTACCAACAAGTAGAAATAAAAGCACAAATACTCACTAGCCTAGTTTATTGTCTTGGCTAAGACGTAGCTGATTCCCTTCTTCATTAGAAACATGCTTGAGAAGTCCTTTGCGAGGATTTCTTCTCAAGTGGCATGTGATAGTATGGGAATTAGGTGGAATCATCGAGCTTGAAGTCACCAAGCTCCAAGCTCTGCTCGTCTCCATGGTACGCCTTGATTCGATGGCCATTTACTTTGAAAGTTTCACCGTCTTTATTCATCAATTCGAAGTGGCCATCTTCGTACACTTTTTTGACTTTGAAAGGCCTCGATCACCTTGATTTCAGCTTTTCCGAAAATAGTCTAAGTCTAGAGTTGAAAAGCAGAACGCTATCTCCCGAAAATAGTCTTGTCATGCAAAAGTTTGGTTTTCTCCTTTTAAATTCTGGCGCTTTCATAAGAGTTAAGTCTAATCTAAAATTTGCAGCGCCTCTGAGTTACAGATTGTGTACAAGCAGTTGCTATAGCACACTCTTATACCGACAGATCTTTTTCAGCAAGATAAAACAATGAACAGTGATTTGTTCATACAGTTCGGCCAAGTGTCTACCTCTAGGAAAGACTGAGGTAGTCTCAAGGTCTGTTGTACAACATGGTTCGACTCCATGCAACCTATGCTACTCAACCTTAGCTAGTCGATCACACACAATCAAAACACGCTCTGACTTGTGTTTTGCACACACCTACTCACTTGAACCAATTCAGAATAGTTCTACCTCTGATCCCATAGACTCAGCCTATTCTAATTAGTAAAACGTGATCGTAGGTTTGCTATAGGAACAGCTGTAGCAACTAGCTGGTGCAGGTTCTGTCCACGTCGCTCCAAAGCTTTCCACCGACCCGATCGAACTCTTCGACGAGCGCTGCTCACTCTGGAATGCTTCCCCTCACTCAATGACCTTCTGTCACTAGCAAGACCTGGCCTTCTGCAGATTGTCCGAGTTCCTCCACTCGACAATTCCCCTGCGGCCTGTGTTGATCAACCAACAAGCCCGTCCCACTCTGAATTGGTTTCTATGATCAAGCTCTGATCAGACTCTGCAGGTCTCGATTAGCCTCTCCTTCAGTCATTCAACTCTGCGTTCACGCTCTGCTCTTGGTGGTGATCCAATCTCTCCGCTCTAGCACCCTGAATATATCTCTCGGTATATTGGTCTATCTTTGTGCTTGGATTCTGTCTTGGATGGATGCTTTGCTTCTCTCCCCAGCCTCCTTTAAATAGGAACTCCACGCTCCATCAATATCAAATTTAGGAAGCCTTCCAAAAAGCTCTCCAGGATTATTGCAAGTTTGTTGAGATTTGATTTCCTAAAACTAATGTTAGAAATCTTATCTTTACCTTGAGCTTGCTGAATTGTTTGTTTCTGCTGGAATTTCCTAAGTCCATTAGGAAACCTTCCAAAACTTATCTCGTACTTTGTAGGATACCCACCTTCCAAAAGATCCATATCTTCAAGCTAACTTGTAGGCCGCAATCTCCATTAAGAATATTCTGATAGATGCTCTGGAATCTTCCCGTTGCTCTGCGGCTTCATATCTGGCCAGATTGTTCTTCGCACCAATACTGCTGCTACAGCTCCTGCTGTAGCAACTGCTTGTTCACTCTGGCTGGTTTTACACCAGCGGCTGTCTTCAGATGGGCAGCTGTATCATCTTGCGTTCAATCTTCAATATACTCTACCAACCTGTTGCGATGCTGGAAGCAACCCTCCATACGTTCTTTGGGCTGCTCCAAGTTAATCAGCATGCTGCTGACTCTAGGAATCTGCTAAATTGCATTTAGAAAGCTTACGCTGCTATTCTCTTCAATTCTGTGCAACTTGTTCTTTACACAGAAATCTGCTATTTAGGATGCTACACCTCTCTTCTACACAGGTTGTTGTAGGAACGCCTTGTGCACTCTGGAATGCTTTGCACCAGCTGTTGTCTTCACATTCTTGCTGTAGCAGACTCTTGTGCACCTTATAGGAGTTTGTCAATGATGCCACATACCTTAACAATTTCCTCCTTGGCATTTTTGACAAAATCCAAAGACCCTTCTGATCTTAGGCAATTCTCATCTCGTCTTCAGACTCCTTCTCTCGCAACTTCCTCATCTTCTTTAGGATTCATCTCAATTCAAGGACTCAAGCTATCCGTAGCCTTCTGGCTTCTTCTCAAGTGGTGTCTTCAGAGAGCTTCTGCTGTCATCGGATTGTGTACCAACTTCTTGCTCTTTGTTGTTGTTTTGTCAATCTTTGGAAGAAGCTCCAGCTTCAATCTTTGTGGGATGCTGTAGCAACTTCTTGCGCTGGCTTTGTCAAGGATGCCATTACTTTAACAATCTCCCCATTGCCATTTTTGACAAAACTTGTGCAACTTCTGCAAGGGCTCTCTTCTCCCTCTAGGGTCGACTGGCAAAACTTGCCACATTATACAAACGGCAGAATACATCTTCTGCCCCTTTTTGTCACAAATGATAAGGGGGGAGCCTCAAGCTAACCTCAGCGAATAGGCCAGCGCCTCTTCTAATGATTTTGGGGGACTATCTGGTGGCTGCTTCTCCATCACTGCCTACTCAAGCTTCCGTATCCAACGCTTCCGAGCTCTGTTGTGTCCAGTAACTTTTTCTTTCCTTCCGGCATTGTTTCGATGTCTCACCCGATCTGCACCTGTGTCTTTTGCAATCCTCATTCTCCAGTTCATTGTCCTTCCAACGTATCTGATGTTTTCGTGCACAACTGGATAGTGACAATCCTTCATTGGCTTTGATGAGCTAAAGATCACCTGCGTGCCACGTGGCTTCATCTGGCATTGTCCGTCTGTGGGCGATCTCTGACGTCTCGAATACTTGTTCAGGATCGGGCATCTCTTCTAAATGTGTTCCTTCTGATCACAAAAATAGCATCTGCGGCCATCGGTTCTGGGCTTCTTCTCAGCTACAGGTTGTTGACACAAAGGTTGCTGTAGCATCCTCTTGTTCATCCTTCTAAGCACCTTCTTCTGAACTGGTTTCTGGGTCATGACCGGTTTCTCCATGGCATTCCCAACATTTTCTGACTCCGTAGCTTTGACAAATACCATTATCCCAATATTTTCTTCACCCGTGTATCCAAGACTAGAGTAGCCTCCTCCATATCTTTGGCATGCTAGAATATCTTCAAGAGTGCTTGAGCCAATGTTAAGCATCTTTGCGGTCTTCCTGTAGAGGTTGAGCTCTTCCTTCTCTGAAGCAAACTTCTCCTCTTGCTGGGCAGCCTGATCCGTAAGAGAAGTGATCGTCTTCAGCAGCTCCTCTCGTTATACTTCCAGGTCAGATACTTTGGCAGTCAATCCTTTGTTGATCTCGATGACTTACAGCTGCTCTTCGTGCATTAGGGCAAAGTTTCTTGCAATGGACTTGATAGAGCCTAGTTATATGCGCTATTTAGATCTTAACACTATGCTTGTTTGCATTATTTTGTGTACAAGATTACTGGTTTTCGGTATTTTTGTGTTTCAGGATGAAACAAGGGCATATGTCAGATGCACGCTAACAGGCGCTTTTCAGGAGCGCAATGCACAACCTGCGGAGCTAGCAGCGCAAACGGAGATGGGAGATAGCTGATTCAGACTGCAGTGCGCAAACCAACTACGCAATCAATGTGCGCAGCGAGCCATGCGCAGGATAGCAGCGTTTCTAAATTTTGATCATCATTATCCCTACAAAATCTCCTAGATTTGGGAAGTAACTGAGATTCTCACGGGGCAAATCTGAGCATTCCTTGGGCTTCAAGAGCAGTATATAAAGAGGAGGAAGGCTAGGGTTTGAGGGATGACAGAAGATACACGAGCTCCAGAAATTCTGCCGTTGAGATTCTGCGCGAACCACCTGCGCCAGCCGAAAACAGCAACCTGCGATTGCACCGGCTTGCTACTTTTCCTTGGCTGCTTTAGTTTTACTTATTATTTCTATGATGTTTACTTCTAGCATGTCTAGCTAAACACTTTGTATCGGTTGGGCATGATTCTATGAAGTATTTCCTTTGAGACTTGTGTTTAATGCTTAGTTCGTTTACATATATTAATTTTATGCGCATGGGTGATAACTAGTGGTGCGAATAAGGGAAGCCTTAAACCGCAATCTTATTCTAACTGCTCGTCATTGTATGTTAAACTCGTTGATAACTTGACGGTGACAACTAGGAGTAACACACTAGGATAATCGGCTACTACTGTGATAGGATTCGTAGTTGCTTAGACTAGTTTCAAGAATTAATAGCTCATGGACTTTGATCGGAACATGCGCACACGTTAGGAAGCCTTGATCGGACACTAACTTAAGTAGAACTGAACTATAGATGTTTAGAGTCGATGATAAGGGATACATTCATAGAGGATTGTCTTTACCGATACTTTTCATAGTTATAGTACTTAATCTCTACTGCCTGCGCACGTATAGTGTAATTCTGCTTTCACTACTGTTCATTCGCGCACCTACGCAACCCAATCACGCATAACCCCCAATTTCGTAAGTTATAGGTTACTAGCGAAAACGAGTCTGCACGCTCCTTGTGGGATCGACCCTGACTTAGCCGCTGTACTAAGTGGAGAAGGAAGGATTAATTTGACGCGTACAACGACGCGCGATCAAATATTGACGCCGTTGCCGGGGAGCAACACAGATAAGTTTTAACTAGTTTAAGTTTTCTTTTACAGTAGTTAGTTATTTTTTTTATTTTATTTTTCGTTGTTATTTTTGGCAGTACGCAATCAACATCAGCCTGCGCAACCTTGAAACAGTTGCGCTGCGCAGATTATAGTTGCGCACCGACAGGGGCAACAACCTAGTTGTCTTTTAATTTCGTTTTCTTTAATGTTTAGAACAGGGCATGGAGAATAACAATGTAGTCGGGGATAACTTAGGAGATAGAACCCCGGAGGGACCTAACAATGCAAGAGCAGATAACCGCACAGCTCGGTTCAGAGAGGAAGTACAGCACGAAGTTGATGTTCGGATGGCCGCTGAACCAGTGTATAATCCGTAACCCGGGCAACAGATCATGCGACGCAGAACAGTGCGTGAGATGTCGGCCCCAATCACAGTCAACCAACCTTGGTGCATAGTACTTCCACCCGATGGGCATTTTGAACTATGGAGCTCATTCATTCATCATATGCCTAAGTTTCTTGGGATGAACAACGACAACCCAGTCAAGCATGTGCGTGAATTCCTAGTTATCTGCGAGAACATGAAGACCGATGGGGAGAGTGAAGAAGCGCTGAAGCTGAAGGCGTTCCCCTTTTCATTGTGTGATGCAGCCAGGCATTGGCTGATGAGTTTACCAGCAGGATCTATTCACATATGGGAGCAACTTCAGAAGAAGTTCTTGGACAAGTTCTACCCCGCAGCTAAGATTGCGTTACTCAGAAGGGAATTGGCCGCGCCGAAGCAGGGCGCAGGAGAGTCACTATCAGAGTACTATGAGCGTTTCAGGGAGCTGGAAGCCAACTGCTATAATCATGGCCTGCCCCAAAATGCGCTGATAGAGAATTTCCTGAACGGGCTACAACCGATGGAGCTTAGATTATTGAATGCATGCGCAGGCGGTGACATATGCAACATGTACCCGGAGGATGTATGGCAGATGATAGAGGATTCTGCTGGACAAGTGAGGCATCAACTGACAATCGGGAACAGTCGTGCGCGCGCTGTGCACCAGGTGGATTCCAGTGCTGAAATAAAGGAGGTGAAAGCCATGCTACAGAAGCTGATGAGTGCGCAAGGCACGCAACCATGCGAGTTCTGTACGTCCACAGAGCACAAAACCGACGCATGTCCCATACTTTTCGAGGAATCAGGAGATGTAAATGCTCTAGGAGGATGGGACAATAGAGGGCCTCAGAGGCAGAATCAGCCGTGTTTTGGACTAGCCACCAATGGATTCAGATGGAAGGAGGACAACAAGTTCCAGAGGCAGCCCGCGGAACATCGTGCACCACAGAAGACGCAACAAACAGCGCCATACAATCCACCGCACCGCCGCACTGATGCGCCAGCGCAGAATAACCAGCAACCGTGGCGCTCCTTAGAAGACATAGTGGGTCAGTTAGCAGACACTGTGCGCAAGAATGATGAAAATTATGACAAGAGGTTTGAGTCTATTGAGAAGCAGCTGTCACAGATTGCTACCACGGTTTATGAGCTGAACCCTAAGGGAGGGGCTAACGCACTGACGCTAAGGACTAGGCGCACAGTTGGGAGAGATCCGACCGCGAAGGCGTCTGCGCAACCTCCACAGCCAGCACGGTCGGATGCGCAACCAGCTGCGCACACTACAAACCAATAGGGCGTGGCGCCAGGTATGATACAATCAGGTGAAAAGAGTATAAATCGTACTAACGCACTTGCACCTTTTCCTGTGCAGGCACCTTTAGCAAGGAAGGAGGCGCTAGACAAGGAGCTGTATGAATTATTCAGTAAGGTGGAAATAAACATTCCCCTGATTGAGGCAGTTCGGCAGATCCCTAGATACGCCAAGTTCTTGAAGGAGCAGTGCACAAACAAGAGGAGGAAAGGCGAGTGCGCACAAGTAATGCTTAACGCGCATGCATCGGCAATTGTGCAACACAAGGTACCACTTAAATGCCGGGATCCAGGTACGTTCACCATACCGTGCACCTTAGGTAAGACCACGGTAAGCAACTGCATGATTGATCTCGGTGCATCTATAAACGTGCTTCCTTACTCCTTGTATGTGTCTGATGATGTAAGTATGGCAGTGTTTGACAAAACTAGCACAAGTGAACAAGGAATTGCTGCAGCTCAAGTTATCAAGCAGGCCAGCAGAAGTGAACTAGCAGCAGGGGATGCTACAGCAGGAGCTTTTTCAACTGGCTGTATCAACCGTCCAAGAAGCAGCAGCAACCTGGGCTTGTCCAGAAGGGCTGGAAACTCTATGGAGAGCATCTGAAGAATTTCTAAACTGCTGAAGAGTATATTCCAGTGAGGTTTACTAATCAGAGAAGGAGATTTATATTGAAGATAAATATCAGATCTAATCTCCTAGATTTTAGGAGATAATTGTTCTTATTGGACATTGCCTAAACCTGGACATTGCTAAAAGCTGGTGATGCTATTTAAGCAGAAGGGGTTTAGAGCAGAAGGGTTGATCGAAGCTGAGGGATACACGAGTGCATACACAGAATTCAGAGAGAGCAATTTGTGGTGTGCGACGGAAGTTTTCTTCGATCATCACCCGAGAGCAAAGCGTGAGCGCAGAGCTATGGGGACAGTAGCAGAAGGGAATCAGGACTTGCAGAGTCTGATTCAAGCTTGATCTGGAAGCCAATTCAGAGCTGCGGAGCTTGTTGGTTGATCAAGGGCAGCCGCGGAAGAACTGACGGGTGTGTGGCTCGGTCGAGTGTCTAAGCGGCAGTACTCACTAGTGGCAGGTGGTCACTGAGTGAGGGGGAGTATTCCAGAGTGTGCAGCGCTTGTGGAATCGTTCGATCGGCTCGGCAGAAGGCCTTGGAGCGACACGGACAAATTGTGCTTCAGCTGTGTGTTACAGCAGTTGCTACAGCAACCCTGCTGAGTAGGTGTAGTTTAGAATAGGCTGAGTTCTTGGAGAAGACTGTAGCTATTCTAGATTGACATATTTTAAAGGGTGTGCAGACACAAATCAGAGATTGTTCTGATTGTGCCGAGTGATCCACACAAGGTTGAGTAGCATAGGTTGCGTGAGTTGTAACCGAGTGTACTTGGAGACCTTTGGTTTGAGTGGATTGAGGACTGGAGAATAGTCCTCCCCAGACGTAGGCAGTTGGCCGAACTGGGTGAACAAACTTTGTCTTGTTCATTGTTTGCTGAGACAATTTCAGAGTGAACAAGAGTGTGCTACAGCAACTGCTTGTTCACGAATCTGTCGAACTGAGACACTGCGAATTTCAGTGTCATTGCACCTTGGTCCACTTAAGCCTGCAGATCTCACCATCCAATTAGCAGATCGGTCGTGCAAACAACCGACGGGCATGATAGAGGATGTTCTCGTCCAAGTGGGAGAGCTGTTGAGCAGTTAGAATAAGATTGCGGTTCAAGGCTTCTCTTATTCGCACAACTAATTATCACCCATATGCATAGAATTAATATAAGTAGACGAACTAAGCACTAAACACAAGTCTCAAAGGAAATATTTCATAGAATCATGCCCAACCGATACAAGGTGTTTAGCTAGACATGCTAGAAACAAACATCATAGAAATAATAAATAAAACTAAAGCAGCCAAGGAAAAGTAGCATGTCGGCGCAATCGCAGATTGCTGTTTTCGGCTGGCGCAGGTGGTTCGCGCAGAATCTCAGCGGCAGTAGCTGTGTGTTTTTGCTGCTGTGTGTCCTTCTCTCTATATGTCCTCTCTCCCTTCCAAACCCTAGCTTCCACCTCTTATATACTAGTCTTGAAGCCCAAGGAATGCTTAGATTTGGCCTGAGAGAATCTTAGCCACTTCCCAAATCTAGGAGATAATGATGATCAAAATTTAGAAACTCTGCTATCCTGCGCATGGCTCGCTGCGCACGTTGATTGCGCTACTCGCTCTGCGTAGTTGGTTCGTGCACTGCAGTCCGAATTAGCTATCTCCTATCTCCTTGATCGCGCGTCGTTGTGCGCGTCAAATATAATCCTTCCTCTTCCACTAGTACAGCGGTTAAGTAAGGGTCGATCTCCACAGGGAGCAAGTAGTTCAGTTCTAGCCAGTAACCTACACTTATGAAATTTGGGGGGTGTGAGTGATTGGGGTTGCGCGATGCGCAAGTAACAGTGGTATTGTAACGCAGGAATTTGCACTAGACGTGCGCAGGCAATAGAGATTAAGTACTATGACTATGAGAAGTATCGGCGCAGACAATCCTCTATGAGTGTATTCCTTATCATCGACTCTAAATGTCTATAGTTTGGTTTGCTAATGTTAGTGTCCGATCAAGGCTTCCTAACATGTGCGCATGTTCCGATCAAAGTTCATGTGCTATTAATTCTTACACTAGACTAAACAACTACGAATCCGATCAAGGTAGTAGTTGCCTATCCTAGCGCGTTACTCCTAGTTGGCACCGTCAGGCTATTCAACTAGTTTAACAAACAACAACAAGCAACAAGAGTAAGATTGCGGTTCAAGGCTTCCCCTACTCATGTAACAAGCTGCCAGTAATGTGCACAGAATTAATATAAGCAAGCAAGCTGTGCATTAGGCGCAAGTCTCAAAGGAAATACTCATAGATTCATGTCCAACCGATACTAAGCGTTTAGCTAGACATGCTAGTGATAAACATCACAGAAACAGTAAATAATAACTAGAGTGTCCAAGAAAACAATAGCGAACAGTGCGTGCAGGTTGCAGTCTTGGCTGGCGCGGTCGGCTGGCGCAGATCCTCTCAACAAGCTCGTGTGTTTTCCAGTCCTGCTGCGCAGTGCCTCCTGGGTGTACAAATTGTGAATCTTTGAAATCGTCTCTCAACCCTAGCCTCCTTCTCTTCTTTATATACTGCTCAGAGGCTCATCCTTGGCAACTTCCAAATCTGGTCGTGTCAGGATTTGGAAACACCACCATCTGCGCCTGGCGCATGGCATCTGCTTAGCGCAATCGGTTAGCGCACCGTGGTTGACTCTTCCAATTCTTTTGCTTGCGCTGCTAGCTCCCCAGGCTGTGTGATGCGCGTCCTAAACGCTGCCTGTTAGCGCATATCCGACTTAGGCCCTTGTTTTGCCCTGAAATACAAAAACACTGGAAACCAGTAATCTTGTACACAAAATAATGCAAACAAGCATAGGGTTATGATCTAAATAATGCGTATAAATAGGCTCTATCAAACCCCCCACACTCGCCCCCTGTTCGTCCTCGAACAAGCACTCAAGCACGGATACCACTACCTCTCTGGAGTCTAGCGCATAGTCTTGCACTCTGGCGCGATCTGCACTACTGAACACCTTGCGCTGCTCTACCACCTGCGCACAACTGCATTCAACAGTTCTAATATCATGATTTCGCAATTCATTAGGCGCCAGGTTGTCAGCTCTCACTCCGAGGATGGGTATATGGTTAACAGCACAAAGCTTCTTCCCGTGCGTGATTCTTCCGCGCACTTCCTGGGAACTCAATCTTTTTGATGATTTTCTGTGTATTTTGCGCACGCTGGTACTTGTGCGCATGCTGAAACTTTTGTAGCGCATATCATCTGCTAGTCTTTTTTTCTTTGTACAGCTTTGTCTACGGTTCCTATGTTTCCCAGAACGGTTCCAGTCTCGGCCTCCAGATAACAGCTATGGAACACCGCCCCGCTGTCCCTCCTTGGTCCCTTTGCGCAGGTCGGCGCAAGCGTTTACACCCGCGCCCGCCTTCCTTATCTCGACTACCAGAGGGAAGGTGGTCTGTTTTCCCACCTCGCCACGCTTTTGGGTACTTGCCTTCGGCATCTGCGTGACTGAGCGCGCTCTCTTGTTCCGAAGGTCGCGAAGCACAGGCCTCCACTAGCGCTCTCGACCATATACCTCTCCTCTGAAGCGCGAGCGACTAACCGCCTCTCTAGAGCGTTTCTGTCAACTCCACATCCCCTGTATATCCCAACTAACAGGAGCAGAAAAACGAAAAAAATACTAAAAACAGTTGATAGCAGCGCACGGCGCAATATGGATAGCGCAAACAAGCTGAACAGCGCGCGCAACCCGCACTCAAGCGCACTACTGCTACTGTTTCCGTCAATTAAACTAAGCTACACTAAAAAGCTCAAAAAACGTGAAATGTAAGTGTAACGCTCCCCCCCCCCACACTTAAACAGAGACGTGTCCCCACGACTCAAGCTCAAGCGCACGGAGAACGCGCACATGCAGAACAAATGCAAGCAAAATAAAGAACAGAAAAACTAAGAACGTAAAGTCAAAGCAGCGCAATATAGCATAGGGGCACCAAATATGTATCACCGGAGTTTAGCACACAAATATAGCAACAGAATATCAAAGAAAGTTCAGCAAATAAAGGAAAATAGACACCACCCGAAAGAAATAGTGCGCCCCCCCTGCAGCTCTAGAAGTCATCTGAGCTAGACGCAGCCGCTGAACTATGCGCCTCCTCCTCTGAAGAATCCGTCACATAGGTGCTGGAGGAAGGCGGTACAACTGAAAGGGCGACAGGCTGCGCCTCGACGTCATCCTCTGAAACGGGGTCCCATAGCGAGTCTGAGCTGGTGCTAATGATGGGTTCGGCTATAAGGGACCTTGGAATGGACGGCTGGGCAGGAGAAGGTGCAGGTGCGGGTACTTGTTCTGGTTCGGGGGTGGGTTCTGCTGGTGCTGGGGCTGATGGTGCTGGTGCTGGTGCTGCTGGTGATGGGAAGGGCTCTGCTGGATGCACTGGGGCCTGAGTAAGAGGGCTGGCTGGCTGGTGTGGACTGCCGGGAGAACCTGGAGGTGGCCGGTGTAGGCTGAGGAGAGGGGGAATTGCGTCTCCAAAACTCCACCCTGATGGTGGGCTCATGCTTAAGTCCGCCCCCTCTGGCGCTAAATATTCGAGCACGCGCATGACGTTGAACATCATGCGCTGCTCTGCTGATGCTGCCTCAGGCGCCGCCTCAGCCTCAGTCCTTGGGCGCTTCCCTGGGGCACGCGGGGGAGAATCCTCGATGGAAATGGTAACTGGCTCCCCCTGTGGTGCACGGGCCCTCCGGTGCGCTCCAGTCTGCGCGCGGGTCCACGCGCGCCTGACTGGAGGCACAACTTGCTCTGGAACTTCATCTTCCTCCATCTCCTGCGCGGCCTCTGCTGCTTGCGCACTGCTCTCTGCTCTTGGCCGCGGCACTCTGGCCGGCTGCAGGCGGTAGCACCACTCCAATGTGCCATCTTCCTTCACGGCTACCGCCCGGATCTGCAGCATGTGGGCGCGGTCCAGAGGGACAGCCGGCACCAATGTGTGCTCTGGCACCTCGGGCTCTCCATGTAACGCCCGCAGCAGGTGCGTAATAATTCCTCCGCAAGTCAGCGGCCCCTTGGTGCTGACTCGGCTCCAGTGGTGCACCATGTTCAGAACAAAGAGCACCCTCTTCCCATAATAAAACCCCTTTAAGATCTCCATATCCAGCAAACTGATCTTCGGCGCACCATTAAAGCACCCAATGATGGCATAGGCGACCAGGCGCCACAAGTAGAACATCCACGAGTCACGCAGCTCTCGTCCCCTGCTGCACCGCGGCAAACAAAGGCCCGGTTGCCATCTCTCGCCACGCCTCTTGGTTGGTGTGCCCGTCCATGTCAGCTTCTCGCACCTTAGCGCACCTCAATGTGCGCTTCAGCCTCGTAGCTGAGGTAATGTACCACACCCCTCGGTGCCGGTACCTGATCTCCATAGCTCCTGGCTCCAATGACGCCAAAAATTCGCAGGTGTCCTCCCTGTCTGCTGCGCTGTTGAGTTCCAACAGCGCCTCCCAGCCCGCCAGCGCGAGCCTCTCCAAAATGAAGTCCTCCAAACCGACCTCCCGCAGGAACTCCCGACTGATGCACGGAGTCCCGTACATCTCGAGCCTCAGGAAGGCCGCGTACATGCTAGCGAAGCGAGCTGGGGTAGCTTGGTCCTCGGCAGGCTGCATCTCTCTGGTCAACTCCGGTCAACACTTCTCAAACACTCCAAAAATCCAAACTCCTTCGAATGCACTGAAATTCTCACCAAAGGGGCGCCTACTGACCGCCTACAAAACCCTCTAAACAGCACTCCAATCGGCGCACTCTAGCCTGGTGCGATTTCAAAACCCTAGAACACTCCTCCACCGCACAAACCCTACTAAAATCTGCTCAAATCTGGGGGAAAGGTTACCTGAGGGGAGTGCGGCTGTGTGCTCTGCAAATCCCTCTAAACTGGAGCTGGGTTGGGCGCCGGACAGTGGGCGGAGGTGTGAGGGTGGGAGCTGCTGGTAACGGTCGAGTGTGAAAAAGTGTTGAAATTTTCTAAGTCCTGGCCTTATATACCCCCCTGACTGGCGCAGCGGTCCTGCGCACTGAAGTGCGCACGGGCCTTGCGCACTGCTGCTCGACTAAAAAAACTACAGGTCCTAGAATAACTAAAAGACACTAGAAAAAAACTAAAAGAAAGACATGTAAAAGTAAAACGAGTCGGGTTCCCTTCCGACAAGTGCCTTTGTTTAACGTCGTTGGCTCGACTGTACCTCGTTACGTGCCCAAATGTGTGCCAGCGACCTCCCCCACTCTTGCTCCTGAGTGATTCTGCGCTAGTGCATGGGTTGTGTTCTTCTTGGTCCTGCGCAAAGGGTGAGAAGGGTAGTCAACATGGATAATATGTGAGAAGTCTGTAGTAACGAGGGTAGATGAAGAGGAAGAAGAAATGTGAGCAATAGTTTCCAGTTCTCCCTCTAGTGCATCTGGTGGTGACTCTGGCGCAGCAACCTGCGCATCTGCTATCTCAGGTTCTGCCAAGTCGATGTCGCGCACTGTGTCGTCCCAAGGTTCTCCTAGATACCGTTTGACTCTCTGCCCATTGACCTGAAAACGATGCCGGTGCTCGTTTTCTAATTCGATTGTTCCATAGGGCAAAACCTTGGTGACTGTGTACGGTCCAGTCCATTTGCTGCGCAGCTTTCCAGGCATGAGCTTCAGGCGTGATGAGAATAATAATACCTGGTCTCCTGGCTCAAAAGTGCGTCTGAGGATATGCTTGTCATGAAACGCCTTTGTGCGCTCCTTGTAATCGCGCAATCCCTCATAGGTATCCAGGCGCAGCTCTTCTAATTCGCTCAGCTCTAACGCGCGCTCCTTTCCGGCCTCTTCCAAGTTTAGGTTGCAAGTGCGTAACGCCCAGTATGCTTTGTGCTCTAAATCCACTGGCAGGTGGCATGCTTTTCCGTAGACCAACCGGAACGGTGAAGTCCCGATTGGTGTCTTATGCGCATTGCGGTATGCCCACAGCGCGTCGTCTAGGTACTGGCTCCAATCTTTGCGCGATCGTTTCACAGTCTTCTCCAAGATGCGCTTGATCTCTCTGTTGGAGACCTCGGCCTGTCCATTTGTCTGAGGATGATAAGCAGTGGACGTCGTGTGGCGCACCCCATAATGCTTGAAAACTTGCATTAGGCAAAAGTGCGTCCCCTGGTCGCTGATGATTGCCTTAGGCACCCCGTACCTGCAAAAGATGTTAGTTTTCAGAAACTCAGCGACCCTCTTCCAATCATCCTTCCGTGTGGCCTTAGCTTCGACCCATTTGGAGACATAGTCCACCGCGACCAATATGTACTCGTATCCTGCAGACGGAGGAAATGGCCCCATGAAGTCAATTCCCCATATATCAAACACTTCATCCACTAGAATTGGCGTCTGCGGCATCTCGTTGCGCGCTGATATGCCTCCTGTGCGCTAGCACCTGTCACAATTCCTGCAATAGTCAAATGCGTCTCTGAACAGGTGCGGCCAATAAAATCCGCAGTCCAGGACCTTCCTGCTGGTGCGCTTGGGACCAAAGTGTCCTCCACATGCGTGCGCATGACAAAACATCAAAACAGAGTTAAATTCATGGTCAGGCACGCAGCGCCTCAATATCTGATCTGGTCCTATTCTAAGCATATAAGGATCATCCCACAGGTAATGCTTGGACTCATGTTTCAATCTCATGCACTGGGTTTTATTGAAATGCGGAGGAAACGTACCTGTGACCAGGTAATTCGCAATGTGCGCATGCCATGGTACCTTACCTGTCAGCGCCATCAGATGCTCGTCAGGAAATGTCTCAGTGATCTGCCCTGGCTCCTCCTCCTTCACGATCCTGCTCAGGTGGTCCGCAACTGTGTTCTCTGTGCCCTTCTTCTCCTTGATCTCCAAGTCAAATTCCTGTAGTAGGAGCACCCAGCGCATCAGGCGCGGCTTAGTTTCTTTCTTGGACATTAGGTAGCGGATGGCTGCGTGGTCTGTGTATATGATGACCCTGGCGCCTAGAACATATGCACGGAACTTGTCTAGCGCAAACACAATTGCCAGAAGCTCCTTCTCCGTGGTGGTGTAGTTCCTCTGCGCAGCGTCCAGTGTGCGCGATGCATAATAGATGGCGTGCGGCTTCTTGTCCACTCGCTGCCCCAGGACTGCACCTACTGCATAATCGCTTGCGTCGCACATCAGTTCAAATGGCAGGTTCCAGTCTGGTGCGCGCATCACTGGCGCACTGGTCAGCGCTTCCTTCAGCTTATCAAATGCGGCCCTGCACTCATCAGTAAAATCGAAGCACACATCCTTTTGCAAGAGGTTAGACAGGGGAATACAAATTTTAGAGAAGTCTTTTATAAAACGCCTGTAAAATCCGGCTTGTCCTAAGAATGACTTCACATCGCGCAAATTCGTGGCATAAGGTAGATTAGAAATAAGGTCTATCTTAGCTTTGTCTACCTTTATCCCCTCCTCTGAGATGATGTGTCCTAGCACTACACCATGCGTTACCATGAAATGGCTTTTTTCATAATTGAGTACTAGGTTCTTAGAGATGCAGCGCTCTAAAACTTTATCTAAATGAGTTAAGCATGCATCAAAGGTACCTCCATATACAGTAAAATCATCCATGAACACTTCTATGCATATACCAATCATATCAGAGAAAATGCTCATGACAAGGCGCTGGAACGTACCTGGCGCGTTACACAACCCAAATGACATGCGCTGAAACGCAAACGTTCCGAACGGGCAGGTGAACGTGGTCTTCTCTTGATCCTCCGCAGCTATGGGTATCTGGTTGTACCCTGAATATCCGTCCAAGAAGCAAAAATAGGGCTTTCCTGCTAATCTATCCAGCATCTGGTCCATAAAGGGTAGCGGGAAATGGTCCTTGCGCGTTACTGCGTTAAGCTTCCTGTAGTCCATGCACATGCGCCATCCAGTCTGGATGCGCTTGGGAACTAGCTCGCCCTGCGCATTCTCTTCCACTGTGATTCCTCCCTTCTTAGGCACAATGTGCACTGGACTGACCCATTTGCTGTCCGAGATGGGGTAAATGACTCCTGCGTCAAGCAACTTTAGAATTTCCTTCTGCACTACCTCCAACATATTTGGGTTCAATCTGCGCTGAGCCTCCCTGGATGGTTTGGCACCATCTTCCAATAGAATTCTATGCATGCATACGTCTGGGCTCACTCCACGCAGATCTGCGCACTGCTGGTGCTTGATTCATCCTCCATTTCTAGCACATAAAAATCTGCTGGGAACACCAGCTCTCCTACTCGGAGAAGAACATCCTCTATCATGCCTGCAGGTTGTTTGCACGACCGATCTGCTAGCTGAATAGTGAGACCTGCAGGCTTTAGTGGTCCAAGGCGTAATGTCGCATATAGGGAATAAGGTAACAAATTGATGGATGCGCCTAAATCAATCATGCAATTGCGTACTGTGGTCTTACCTAAAGTGCAAGGGATAGTGAACGTACCTGGGTCTCGGCACTTAGGGGGTACCTTATGTTGCACGATTGCTGAGGCCTGCGCATTTAGCATTACCTCTGCGCATTCGCCTTTCCTCCTCTTGTTTGTGCACAGCTCCTTTAAAAACTTGGCGTACCTGGGAATCTGCCGAACTGCTTCGATAAGGGGAATGTTGATTTCCACCTTGCTGAATAACTCGTATAGGTCTGTGTCCAGCGCTTCCTTTCTAGCCGATGGTGCCTGCACAGGAAAAGGTGCAGGTATATTAGTACGATTCGTGCCCTTGTCGTTTATTTGTGTTATACCTGGTGCTTCGCCCTGCTGGCTTGCGGCTGGCACTTCTGGTTGCGCTTCTTGCTCTGATTGCGCATTCTGTTCTGCTGGATCCGGGACTTGCGCAGCTGGTTGCGCGGGCGCCTTCGTGGTCTGCTCTGCTCCTATCGTGCGCCCAGTCCTCAGTGTTACTGCATTGACTCCTCCTTTGGGGTTCTGAATCACTTGCGAAGGCAGGTTACCATCGCTCTTTTTCAGCTCATACACCGTAGTAGCGATCTGTGATAGCTGTTTTTCAATGGACTCGAGCCTCTTGTCATACTTCTCGTCATTTTTGCGCATTGTGTCTACTAGCTGCCCCACGATGTCTTCCAAAGATCGCCTCGGTTGCTGGTTGTTATGCGCTGGTGCGTCAGTGCGGCGATGCGGTGGATTGTAGGGCGCAGCGTGTTGCGTCTGCTGTGGTGCGCGCTGATCTGTGGACTGCCTCAGGAAATTATTCTCCTCCTTCCATCTGAATCCATTTGCTGCCAGTCCGAAACGCGGCTGATTCTGTCTTTGTGGTCCTCTGTTATCCCATCCTCCAAGAGCATTGACATCTCCAGATTCCTCGAAAAGTGTGGGACATTCATTAGTTTTGTGCTCGGTTGACCTGCAGAATTCACATACCTTTGGCGCAACTGGTTGTGAGCTTTGCGCACTTATCAACTTCTGCAGCATGGCCTTCATTTCCTTGATCTCAGCGCTTGTTTCTACCTGATGCACAGAATGAGCACGACTATTTTCAAGTGTTAGCTGATGTTTTACCTGACCAGCAGAGTCTTCTATCAGCTGCCACGCGTCTTCTGGATACATGTTGCAAATGTCGCCTCCTGCGCATGCGTTCAATAACCTCAGCTCCATGGGCAGCAGTCCATTCAGGAAGTTCTCTATCAGCACATTCTGGGGCAGGCCATGATTGTAGCAGTTGGCCTCTAGCTCCCTGAAACACTCGTAATACTCTGACAGTGACTCTCCTGCGCTCTGCCTTGGTGCGGCCAGTTCCCTCTTGAGTAGCGCGATCTTTGCTGCGGGATAGAATTTGTCCAGGAACTTCTTCTGCAGCTGCTCCCATGTGTGAATTGATCCGGCTGGTAAGTTCATCAACCAATGTCTGGCCGTATCACATAGTGAAAATGGGAATGCCTTCATCTTCAGCGCCTCATCGCTCTCCCCTTCGGTCTTCATGTTCTCGCATATGACTAGGAATTCTCGCACATGCTTGACTGGATTTTCGTTGTTTATCCCGTGGAACTTGGGCATGTGATGGATGAGCGAGCTCCTTAGCTCAAAATGACCGTCTGGTGGAAGCACGATGCACCATGGCTGGTTAACAGTGATAGGGGCTGACATCTCGCGCACTGTTCTGCGTCTCGCAGCTTGTCGCGCGGGTGGCGCATTATACAATTCAGCGGCCATCCTTGCTTCAACCTCGCACTGCACTTCTTCTCTGAACAGGGCTGCGCGGTTATGTGCTCTTGCTTCCTCTGGGGTTCTGTCCCCTAAGTTGTCTCCTACGACACTGTTATCCTCCATGATCTGTTCTAAATCTTAAAGAAAACGAAATTAAAAGATAACTAATGCTGCTGCGTCTGTCAGTGCGCAACTAGAATCTACGCAGCGCAACTGTTTCAAGGTTGCGCAGGCTAATGGTGATTGCGCGCTGTGAGAAACAACAACGAGAAAACAAAACAAACTGAAAATAACTAATTACTAAAAAAAGGAAAAACGTAAACTAGCTAGAACTTAGCTGTGTTGCTCCCCGGCAACGGCGCCAAAATTTGATTGCGCATCGTTGTGCGCGTCAAATATAATCCTTCCTCTTCCACTAGTACAGCGGTTAAGTAAGGGTCGATCTCCACAGGGAGCAAGTAGTTCAGTTCTAGCCAGTAACCTACACTTATGGAATTTAGGGGGTGTGAGTGATTGGGGTTGCGCGATGCGCAAGTAACAGTGGTATTGTAACGCAGGAATTTGCACTAGACGTGCGCAGGCAATAGAGATTAAGTACTATGACTATGAGAAGTATCGGCGCAGACAATCCTCTATGAGTGTATTCCTTATCATCGACTCTAAATGTCTATAGTTTGATTTGCTAATGTTAGTGTCCGATCAAGGCTTCCTAACATGTGCGCATGTTCCGATCAAAGTTCATGTCCTATTAATTCTTACACTAGACTAAACAACTACGAATCCGATCAAGGTAGTAGTTGCCTATCCTAGCGCGTTACTCCTAGTTGGAACCGTCAGGCTATTCAACTAGTTTAACAAACAACAACAAGCAACAAGAGTAAGATTGCGGTTCAAGGCTTCCCCTACTCATGTAACAAGCTGCTAGTAATGTGCACAGAATTAATATAAGCAAGCAAGCTGTGCATTAGGCGCAAGTCTCAAAGGAAATACTCATAGATTCATATCCAACCGATACTAAGAGTTTAGCTAGACATGCTAGAGATAAACATCACAGAAACAGTAAATAATAACTAGAGTGTCCAAGAAAACAATAGCAAACAGTGCGTGCAGGTTGTAGTCTTGGCTGGCGCGGTCGGCTGGCGCAGATCCTCTCAACAAGCTCGTGTGTATTCCAGTCCTGCTGCGCAGTGCCTCCTGGGTGTACGAATTGTGAATCCTTGAAATCGTCTCTCAACCCTAGCCTCCTTCTCTTCTTTATATACTGCTCAGAGGCTCATCCTTGGTAACTTCCAAATCTGGTCGTGTCAGGATTTGGAAACACCACCATCTGCGCCTGGCGCATGGCATCTGCTTAGCGCAATCGGTTAGCACACCGTGGTTGACTCTGCCAATTCTTCTGTTTGCGCCGCTAGCTCCACAGGCTGTGTGATGCGCGTCCTAAACGCTGCCTGTTAGCGCATATCCGACTTAGGCCCTTGTTTTGCCCTGAAATACAAAAACACTGGAAACCAGTAATCTTGTACACAAAATAATGCAAACAAGCATAGGGTTATGATCTAAATAATGCGTATAAATAGGCTCTATCACTCCTTTTGCGCTGCTAGCTCCGCAGGTCGTGCATTGCGCTCTTTAAAAGCGCCTGTTAGCGCACATCTGACTTATGCTCCTGTTTTATCCTGAAATACAAAAATATTCAAAACTAGTAATCTTGTACACAAAATAATGCAAACAAGCACAGTGTTAAGATCTAAATAGCGCATATAACTAGGCTCTATCAAATCCCCCACACTTGCCCTTGTTCGTCCCGAACAAGCACTGAAGCACAGATACAATCACCTCACCGAAGTCTAGCGCACAACCTTACACTCATGCGCGATCTGCACATCGGTTCACCCTGCGTTGCTTTAACACCTACGCGCACAAACGCTTAACAATTCTAATATAATAATTTGGAAATTTGTTACCTCTCAGCCAGGATGCAATTTAATTCGGATGATTCGAAGATAGCTCTTCATAGGCTCCTAGTTGTCGGTCCCTACTCCGATTTCTAGTACATGGCTAATCTCGCAAGCTTCTTCAGGGGCGTGATTCATTCGCGCGCTTATTGGGAACTCAAGCCTTTCGTCCTTGACGATTTTTTTACTATTGGACTTGCGCATGCGCTAATATGGAGTTATGTGCGCATGCTAGTTTCTTTTCCTTGCGTATATCGTCAACTTTTCTTATATTCCCAGAACGGTTCCAGTCTCGGCCTTCGGATAGCAGCTATGGAACAACGCCCCGCTCTCCCTCCTTGGTCTACTTGCGCAGGTCAACGCAAGCGTTTACACCCGCGCCCACTTTCCTACAGCCGGTGCGCGCGGGGGAGAATCCTTGATGTCAATGGTCACAACTTCCACTGGCGGCCCACTCGCCCGCGCGCGCGCTCCAGTCTGTGCGCGCGTCCTCATGCGCCTAGCTGGCTGCGCGACTGGTGCTTCCACATTCTCCATCTCCTCATCATCAGCAGCTTCCTCTTGTTGCGCACTACTCTCTGCGGGCGCTCCTCTGATTGTTGCGTGCCTCGGTGCCCTAGCAGCCTACAGCCGGTAACATCACTCCAGTGACCCATCTTCCTTAGCAGTTACCACTCGGTACTGCAGCATCTGTGCGCAGTCAAGAGGGACGGCTGGAACAACCGTGTGCTCGGGCACCTCTGGCTCTCCGTGCAGCCCACGCAGCAAATGCGTGATTACACCTCCGCAAGTGAGCGGGCCCTTGGTGCTGAGCCGCTCCCAGTGCACCACCATATCCGACACAAACCTCACCTTCTTCCCTTAATACAACCCCTTGAGCACGTCAATGTCAAGCAGGCTGACCTTTGGCGCACCGTTGTAGCGCCCGATGACTGCGTACGCGACCATGCGCCACAGATAGTACATCCAAGGGTCGCGCAGCTCCCGTCCTCTACTGCGCCCAGCGGCAAACGGTTTGCCCGACGGCATCTCGCGCCATGCTTCCTGGTTGGTGTGCGTATCCACGTCCTGCTTGCGCACCTTGTCACAGCGCAAGGTGCGCTTCAGCCTCTTGGCCGATGCAACGTACCACACCCCTCGGTGTCGGTAACTGATCTCTAAGTCAGCGATCTGCAGGGACGCCAGGAACTCACAAGTGTCCTCCTTGTCGGTTGCGCTATCCACGTCCATCAGTGCCTCCCAGCCGGCCTGCGCGAGCTTCTCCGTGACCAAGTCCTCTAAGCCCACCTCGCGCAGGAAGTCCCTGCTGATGCACGGGGTGCCGTACATATCCAATCTCCAGAAGGCGTCATACTTCCTTGCGAAAGACGCCGGGGTGTCCCGGTTTTCTGCTGGCCTCATTTTTGCGACGATCGACTCAAGAATCGGCGGTCAACTATAGTCAACGCTCCACTAAGTACCCCAGAATCAGAACTCCGAATTAAACCCTCAAATCTTTACCAAATGGGCGCCTCACTCTTGTCAACAAAACCCACCAATGAAAACACCAAACGGAGCGGGCTAACTAGGTGCGATTTTGATTCTAGGTTACGTCCTCAGTCGGCTTCTTTCACCAAACCCTCACTAAAGCGACTAAAATAAAAAATGAGAGGTTACCTAGTGCGCTGGTGATGTCGTGCTCTTCAAATCTCACTAAAGAAAGCCGGAATCGATGGGCGGACGGCAAAGATTGGCTGGCAGCAGTGAAAGGCTCTAACGGTCGAAATTGCAGCATGTCTGGAATTTTCTAAGTTTCTACCCTTATATACTCTCTGACCTGTGCATCTGTCCTGCGCACTGACCCGCGCATTGCTATGTGACTCAAAAAAATATGGAAGTACTGAACTAGCTAAAAATTCAAATCCTAAAAAAAACGGATAAAGAATAAAACATGGAAAACGTGTCGAGTTACCTCCCGACAATTGCCTTTGTAAAACGTTTGGCTCGACAGTACCTCGTTACTTGCTCAAGTTCGCGCTCGTGACCACCCCCACACTTGCTCCTGCGCGCTCTTGTGCATCTGTGTGTGCTATGTCTTCCTTAGTCTTGCGCAAAGGAACAGATAGGTGGTCAGTGTGGCCAAAATCATGTGGCACATCATAAGTAACGAGGTTAATCAGTGAGGGAGAAGATATATAATCATTAGCTCCTAGTTTTCCCTCCGCTGCATCAGGTTGTATCTCTGGCGCAGCAGCCTGCGCATCCTTTATTTCTGGTTCCGCTAAATCAACTTCACGCGTGGCCTCATCCCAAGGTTCTCCCAAGTAATTCTTGACTCTTTGCCCATTAACCTGAAAATGATGCTTGGGCTCGTTCTCTAACTCGATAGTTCCATATGGGAAAACCTTTGTGATTGTGTATGGTCCCGTCCACTTGTTGCGCAGCTTTCCGGGCATCAGCTTTAAGCGCGAGGAGAACAACTGCACCTGGTCTCCTTGCTTGAAGCTGCGTCTGAGGATGTACTTATCGTGAAATGCTTTCGTTCGCGCTTTGTAGTCGCGCAGCTGATCGCGCGTCGTTGTGCGCGTCAAATATAATCCTTCCTCTTCCACTCAGTACAGCAGTTAAGTAAGGGTCGATCTCCACAGGGAGCAACTAGTTCGGTTCTAGCCAGTGACCTACACTTACGAAGATTGGGGGGTGAGTGATTGGGTTGCGCAGTGCGCAAGTAACAGTTGTAAAACGCAGGGAATTTGCACTAGACGTGCGCATGCAGTAGAGATTAAGTACTATGACTATGAGAAGTATTGGGCAGACAATCCTCTATGAGTGCATTCCTTATCACTGACTCTAATATGTCTATAGCTTGATTTCACTTGGGTTAGTGTCCGGTCAAGGCTTCCTAACACGTGCGCATGTTCCGTTCAAAGTTCATGTGCTATTAATCTCTAGAACTAGACTAAAACAGCTACGAATCCGTTCAAGGTAGCAACTGATCACCCTAGCTCGTTACTCCTAGTTGTCACCGTCAAGCTATCAACTAGTTTAACATATGACGAACAAGCAACAAGAGTAAGATTGCGGTTCAAGGCTTCCCCTACTCATGCAACTAGCTGTCTCCGTATGCACAGAGTTTAATACAAGTAAGCAAACTATGCATTATGCTCAAGTCTCAAAGGAAATACATCATAGATTCATGCCCAACCAACACTAAGCGTTTAGCTAGACATGCTAGTGATAAACATCATAGAATAGTAAATAATAACTAATGTATCTGAGAAACAAGTAGCAAACAGTGCGTGCAGAATGTTTCTCGGCTGGCGCAGTTGGCTGGCGCAAGTCCTCTCAACAAGTCCGTGTGCTTTCCAGTTTGCCGCTCTGTGTGTCTCTGATGATGATCGTCTCTTCCTCTTATTCTTCTTTTGAAACCCTAGACCTCCTCCCCTTTATATACTGCTCGAGAGGTCCATCCTTGGCAACTTCCAAATCTGGTCATGTCGGGATTAGGAAATACTGGACTCTGCGCCTGGCGCACGGCGTACTGCTTAGCGCATTGGTCGGCGCAACTCTGCTGTGTCTCGCCATTTCTTCTGTTTGCGCCGCTAGCTCCGCAGGCTGTGTGCTGCGGGTCCTAAACGCTGCCTGTTAGCGCGTATCCGGCTTAGGCCCTCGTTTTGCCCTGAAATACAAAAACACTGGAAACCAGTAATCTTGTACATAAAATAATGCGAACAAGCATAGGGTTATGATCTAAATAATGTGTACAAATAGGCTCTATCAAACCCCCCACACTTGCCCCTTGTTCGTCCTCGAACAAGCGCTCAAGCACGGATACCATTACCTCTCTGGAGTCTAGCGCACAGTCTTGCACTCTGGCGCGGTCTGCACTACTGATCACCTTGCGCTGCTCTGCCACCTGCGCACATCTGCTCTCAACAGTTTCAAGTATAATAATTTCGAAATTCATTACCTCTCAGCTGGGATGGAAAAAATCATTTTGGATAGCTGGGAGATAGCTCTTCATAGGCTCCAGGTTGTCAGCTCTTGCTCCGAGGATGGGTATATGGTTAACAGCGCACTTCCTGGGAACTCAAGCCTTTTTGATGATGATTCTTTTCCTTTTGTGAACTTGCGCACGCTGGTGCTTATCAGTTCGCATGCTGATTCTTTTGTGGCGCATATCATCTGCTGGTGTCTTTCTTTCGTACAGCTTTGTCTATGGTTCCTATCTTCCCAGAACGGTTCCAGTCTCGGCCTCCGGATAACAGCTATGGAACACCGCCCCGCTCTCCCTCCTTGGTCTATCTGCGCAGGTCGGCGCACGCGTTTACACCCGCGCCCGCCTTCCTTAGCTTGACTTCCAGAGGGAAGGTGGTCTGTTTTCCCACCTCGCCACGCTTTGGGTATTTCGCCTTTGGCATCTGCGTGACTGAGCGCACTCTCTTGCTCCGAAGGTCGCGAAGCATTGGCCTCCACTCGCGCTCTCGACCATATACCTTTCCTCTGAAGCGCGAATGACTAACCGCCTCTCTGGAGCGTTTCTGTCAACTCCACATCCCCTGTATATCCCAACTAACAGGAGCAGAAAAACGAAAAAAAATATACTAAAAATAGTTGGTAGCGCACGGCGCAATATGGATAGCGCAAACAAGCTGATCAGTGCGCGCAACCCGCACACAGCGCACTACTGCTACTGTTTCCTTCAAAAAAACTAAGCTACACTAAAAAGCTCAAAAAAACGTGAAATGTAAGTGTAACGCTCCCCCCCCACACTTAAACAGAGACGTGTCCCCACGACTCAAGCTCAAGCGCACGGAGGCGGCGCACACACATGCAAGCAAAAATAAAGAACATAAAACCCTAAAAAACATAATAGTCAAAGCAGCGCAAATAGAGCATAGGGGCACAAAAATATGTAGCACACAAGTTCAACACAAATATAACAACAGAATAACAAATAGAGTTCAGCACCAAAAAGAAAAGTACACCACCCGAAAAGAAAATATGCGCTCCCCTCCACAGCTCTAGATGTCATCTGAGCTGGACGCAGCCGCTGAACTATGCGCCTCCTCCTCTGAAGAATCCGTCGTATATTCGGAGCTGGAGGGAGGCGGTACAACTGATAGGGCGACAGGCTACGCCGCGCCGTCATCCTCTGAAGGGCGGTCCCATAGCGATTCTGAGCTGGTGCTAATGATGGGTTCGGCTATAGGGGACCTTGGAATGGACGGCTGGGCAGGGGAAGGTGCGGGTGCTGGTACTGGTTCAGGTTCAGGGGTGGGTTCTGCTGGTGCTGGTGCTGCTGGTGGTACTGGTACTGGGGAGGGTGCGGCTGGATATACTGGGGGCTGAGTAGGAGGGCTGGCTGGCTGATGTGGCTCACTGGGGGAACCGGGAGGTGGTCGGTGCAGGCTGAGGAGAGGGGGAATCGCGTCTCCAAATCTCCACCCGGATGCTGGACTCATACTCAAATCCGCCCCCTCTGGCTGGCGCAGAGGTCTTGCGCACTGTAGTGCGCACGGACCTGCGCACTGCTGCTCGACTAAAAATAACAAGTCCTAAACTGCCTAAAAAAACACTAGAAAAACTAAAAAGAAAACATGTAAAAATAAAAACGAGTCGGGTTACCTCCCGACAAGTGCCTTTGTTTAACGTCGTTGGCTCGACTGTACCTCGTTACGTGCCAAAATGTGTGTCAGCGACCTCCCCCACCCTTGCTCCTGAGTGATCCCCCGCTTGTGCAGGCGCTGTGTTCTTCTTAGTTCTGCGCAAGGGATAAAAAGGGAAATCAGCATGGTTAATACGTGAGAAATCTGCAGTAACGAGGGTGGATGAAGAGGAAGAAGAAATGTGAGCAATAGTCTCCAATTCTCCCTCTGGTACATCCGGTGGTGCCTCTGGCGCGGCATTTGGCGCATCTGTTATTTCTGGTTCTGCCAACTCAATGTCGCGCGTTGCACCATCCCAAGGTTCTCCGAGATACCGTTTGACTCTCTGCCCATTTACCTGAAAATGATGCCGGTGCTTGTTTTCTAACTCGATTGTTCCGTAGGGGAAAACCTTGGTGACTATGTACGGTCCTGTCCATTTGCTGCGCAGCTTTCCAGGCATGAGCTTTAGTCGTGATGAGAATAATAATACCTGGTCTCCTGGCGTGAAAGTGCGTCTGAGGATATGCTTGTCATGAAACGCCTTTGTCCGCTCCTTGTAATCGCACAGTCCCTCATAGGCATCCAGGCGCAGCTCTTCTAATTCACTGAGCTCAAGGGCGCGCTCCTTCCCGGCCTCGTCTAGATTCAGGTTGCAAATGCGCAAGGCCCAATATGCTTTGTGCTCTAGCTCTACTGGCAGGTGGCACGCTTTTCCGTAGACCAACCGGAATGGTGAAGTCCCGATGGGCATCTTATGCGCAGTGCGGTATGCCCACAGCGCATCATCCAGGCGCTGGCTCCAATCTTTGCGTGAAGGTCTGACAGTCTTTTCCAGGATGCGCTTGATCTCTCGGTTGGAAACCTCGGCCTGTCCATTTGTCTGAGGATGATAGGCAGTGGACGTCTTGTGGCGCACTCCATAGTGCTTGAAAACTTGCGCCACAATCCTGTTGCAAAAGTGCGTCCCTTGGTCGCTGATGACTGCCTTAGGCACGCTGTATCTGCAAAAGATGTTAGTTTTGAGAAAATCAGCGACGGTCTTACCATCATCCTTCCGCGTGGCCTTAGCTTCGACCCATTTGGAGACATAATCTACTGCCACTAAAATGTACTCGTATCCGGCAGATGGAGGAAATGGCCCCATGAAATCAATGCCCCATACATCAAATACTTCATCCACTAGAATCGGCGTCTGCGGCATCTCATTGCGCGCTAATATGCCTCCTGTGCGCTGGCACCTATCACAATTCCTACAATGATCATATGCGTCTCGGAACAGATGCGGCCAATAAAATCCGCAATCCAAGACCTTTCTGCTTGTGCGCTTGGGACCAAAATATCCTCCACATGCGTGCGCATGACAAAACAGCAAAACAGAGTTAATTTCATGGTCAGGCACGCAGCGCCTCAATATCTGGTCAGGTCCTATTCTAAGCATATACAGATCATCCCAAATATAATGTTTGGACTCATGTTTTAATCTCATGCACTGGGTTTTATTGAAATGCAGAGGAAACGTACCTGTGACCAGGTAATTCGCAATGTGCGCATAGCATGGTATCTTACCTGTCAGCGCCATCAGATGCTCGTTAGGGAATGTCTCCGTGATCTGCCCTGGCTCCTCCTCTTTCACGATCCTGCTCAGGTGGTCAGCAACTGTGTTCTCCATACCCTTCTTGTCTTTGATCTCCAAGTCGAATTCCTGAAGTAAGAGTACCCAGCGCATCAGGCGCGGCTTAGTTTCCTTCTTGGACATTAGGTAGCGGATGGCTGCGTGCTCTGTGTATACAATGACCCTGGCGCCTAGAACATATGCATGGAACTTCTCAAGCGCAAACATAATTGCCAGAAGCTCCTTCTCCGTGGTGGTGTAGTTCCTCTGCGCAGCGTCCAGTGTGCGCGAAGCATAGTAAATGGCGTGCGGCTTCTTGTCCACGCGCTGTCCCAAGACTGCACCTACTGCATAATCACTTGCGTCGCACATTAATTCAAATGGCAGGTTCCAGTCTGGTGCGCGCATCACTGGCGCACTAGTCAGCGCTTCCTTCAGCTTATCAAATGCTGCCCTGCACTCATCGGTAAAATCGAAGCACACATCTTTTTGCAAGAGGTTAGACAGGGGAATACAGATTTTAGAGAAGTCTTTGATAAAACGCCTGTAAAACCCAGCGTGTCCTAAGAATGACTTCACATCGCGCACGCTAGTGGCATAAGGTAGATTAGAAATAAGGTCTATCTTAGCTTTGTCTACTTTGATCCCCTCCTCTGAGATGATGTGTCCTAGTACTACACCATGCGTTACCATGAAATGACATTTTCATAATTAAGCACTAGGTTCTTAGAAATGCAGCGCGCTAAGACTTTATCTAGATGGGTCAAGCATGTATCAAAGGTACCTCCATATACAGTAAAATCATCCATGAACACTTCGATGCATATACCAATCATATCAGAGAAAATGCTCATGACTAAGCGTTGGAACGTACCTGGCGCGTTGCACAGCCCAAACGTACCGAACGGGCAAGTGAACGTGGTCTTCTCCTGATCCTCCGCAGCTATGGGTATCTGATTGTACCCTGAATATCCGTCCAAGAAACAAAAATAGGGTTTACCTGCTAATCTGTCCAGCATCTGATCTATGAACGGCAGCGGGAAGTGGTCCTTGCGCGTGATTGCGTTAGACTTCCTGTAGTCGATGCACATGCGCCATCCAGTCTGAATGCGCTTGGGAACTAGCTCGCCCTGCGCATTCTCCTCCACTGTGATTCCTCCCTTCTTAGGCACAACGTGTACTGGAATGACCCATTTGCTGTCCGAGATGGGGTAGATGACTCCTGCGTCAAGCAACTTTAAAATCTCCTTCTGCACTACCTCCATCATATTCGGGTTTAATCTGCGCTGAGCCTCCCTGGATGGTTTGGCACCATCTTCCAACAGAATTCTATGCATGCATACGTCTGGCTCACTCCGCGCAAGTCAGCAAGTGTCCATCCTATGGCGCGCTGGTTCTTGCGCAGCACCTGCTGTAAGCGCACTTCCTGCTGCTCTTCTAATCCTTTCTTGATGATCACTGGCAGGGTGTCCTCACTTCCCAGGAAAATGTATTTGAGGTGTACTGGGAGTTGCTTCAGCTCGACCTTGGGTGCCTGTTCAATGGAGGGCAAGATTTTAGTAGCTGTGCAAATATGAACTATATCATGTACCTGTGTGGACTCTGGTTCAGCACTGCTCGGCTCGTCTTCCTACTCTTCCAACTCTGCTTGTGCCAGTGGCTCTGGTCCTACTGTTGCGCTTGCCCATTGCGCATCTGTGACTAAATCATCCAAGTCGTCCATTGCGTGCACTGTGGCGTCATCATGTGGGTGCTGCATTCCTTTAAATATGTTGAAATGGATTTCTTCGCCATCTACTTCCATGGAGAGCGTGCCTCTCCACACATCTATCTTCGTGCGCGCGGTCATAAGGAAAGGTCTGCCTAGTAGGATCTGCGCACTGCTGGTGCTCGATTCGCCCTCCATTTCTAGCACATAAAAATCTGCTGGGAACACCAGCTCTCCTACGCGTACAAGAACATCCTCTATCATGCCCGCAGGTTGTTTGCACGATCGATCCGCTAGCTGAATGGTGAGACCTGCAGGCTTTAGTGGTCCAAGGCGCAATGTCGCATATAGAGAATATGGTAACAAATTAATGGATGCGCCTAAATCAGTCATGCAGTTGCTTACCGTGGTTTTACCTAGAGTGCATGGGATAGTGAATGTACCTGGTTCTCGGCACTTAGGTGGTACCTTATGTTGCACGATCGCTGTGGCCTGCGCATTTAACATTACCTGTGCGCATTCGCCTTTCCTTCTCTTGTTCGTGCACAGCTCTTTCAAAAACTTGGCGTACCTTGGGATCTGCCGAACTGCTTCAATAAGGGGAATGTTGATTTTCACCTTGCTGAATAACTCGTAGAGCTCTTTGTCCTGCGCTTCCTTCCTAGCCAAGGGTGCCTGCACAGGGAAAGGTGCAGGTATATTAGTACGATTCGTGCCCTTGTCTTTTAATTCTGTTATACCTGGCGCTTCGCCCTGCTGGCTCGCGGCTGGCACTTGCGCATTCTTCACTGGTTGCGCACTCTGCTCTGTCGATTCTCGGACTTGCGCAGCTGGTTGCGCGGGAGCCTTCGTGGTCTGCTCTGTTCCTATTGTGCGCCCAGTCCTCAGTGTTACTGCATTAACTCCTCCTTTGGGGTTCTGAATCACTTGCGAAGGCAGGTTGCCATCGCTCTTTTTCAGCTCATATACCGTGGTTGCGATCTGTGATAGCTGCTTTTCAATGGACTCGAACCGCTTGTCATATTTCTTGTCATTTTTGCGCACTGTGTCTGCTAGCTGCCCCACGATATCTTCCAAGGATCGCCTCGGTTGCTGGTTGTTATGTGCTGGTGCGTCAGTGCGGCGATGCGGTGGATTGTAAGGCGCAGCTTGTTGGGTCTGCTGTCGCGCGCGCTGATCTGTGGACTGCCTCTGGAAATTGTTCTCCTCCTTCCATCTGAATCCATTTGCTGCCAGTCCAAAGAGCGGCTGATTCTGCCTCGGTGGCCCTCTGTTATCTCATCCTCCAAGAGCATTGACATCTCCAGTTTCCTCAAATAGTGTGGGACATTCATCAGTCTTGTGCTCGGTGGACCTGCAGAATTCACATACCTTTGGCGCAACTGGTGGTGCGCTTTGCGCACTCATCAACTTCTGCAGCATGGCCTTCATTTCCTTGATCTCAGCGCTTGTTTCTACCTGATGCACAGAACGAGTACGACTATTTTCAAGTGTTAGCTGATGTCGTACCTGACCAGCAGAGTCTTCTATCAGCTGCCACGCGTCTTCTGGATACATGTTGCAAATGTCGCCTCCTACGCATGCGTTCAATAATCTCAGCTCCATGGGCAGCAATCCATTTAGGAAGTTCTCTATCAGCACATTCTGGGGCAGGCCATGATTGTAGCAGTTGGCCTCTAGCTCCCTGAAACGCTCGTAATATTCTGACAGTGACTCCCCTGCGCTCTGCCTTGGCGCGGCCAGCTCTCTTCTGAGGAGCGCGATCTTTGCTGCGGGATAAAATTTGTCCAGGAATTTCTTCTGCAGCTGCTCCCATGTGTGAATGGATCCTGCGGGTAAGTTCATCAACCAATGTCTGGCTGTATCACACAGTGAAAATGGGAATGCCTTCATCTTCAGCGCTTCATCGCTTTCCCCTTCGGTTTTCATGTTTTCGCATATAACCAGGAACTCTCGCACATGCTTGACTGGATTTTCATTGTTCATCCCGTGGAACTTGGGCATGTGATGAATGAGCGAGCTCCTTAGCTCAAAATGACCGCCTGGTGGAAGCACGATGCACCATGCCTGGTTAACAGTGATAGGGGCTGACATCTCGCGCACTGTTCTGAGTCGCGCGGCCTGTTGCACGGGTGGCGCATGATACACTTCAGCGGCCCTCCTTGCTTCAACCTCGCGCTGCACTTCCTCTCTGAACAGGGCTGCGCGGTTATGTGCTCTTGCTTCCTCTGGGGTTCTGTCTCCTAGGTTGTCGCCTACGACGCTGTTATCCTCCATGACCTATTCTGAATCTTAAAGAAAAAAGAAGTTAAAAGATAACTAATGCTGCTGCGTCTGTCAGTGCGCAACTAGAATCTGCGCAACGCAACTGTTTCAAGGTTGCGCAGGCCAATGGTGATTGCGCGCTGTCAGAAACAACAACAAAAATAAAACAAACTGAAATAACTAGTTACTAAAAGGAAAACGTAAACTAGCTAGAACTTAGCTGTGTTGCTCCCCGGCAACGGCACCAAAATTTGATCGCGCGTCGTTGTGCGCGTCAAATATAATCCTTCCTCTTCCACTCAGTACAGCGGTTAAGTAAGGGTCGATCTCCACAGGGAGCAAGTAGTTCGGTTCTAGCCAGTGACCTACACTTACGAAGATTGGGGGGTGAGTGATTGGGTTGCGCAGTGCGCAAGTAACAGTTGTAAAACGCAGGGAATTTGCACTAGACGTGCGCAGGTAGTAGAGATTAAGTACTATGACTATGAGAAGTATTGGGCAGACAATCCTCTATGAGTGCATTCCTTATCACTGACTCTAATATGTCTATAGCTTGATTTCACTTGGGTTAGTGTCCGGTCAAGGCTTCCTAACACGTGCGCATGTTCCGTTCAAAGTTCATGTGCTATTAATCTCTAGAACTAGACTAAAACAGCTACGAATCCGTTCAAGGTAGCAACTGATCACCCTAGCTCGTTACTCCTAGTTGTCAACGTCAAGCTATCAACTAGTTTAACATATGACGAACAAGCAACAAGAGTAAGATTGCGGTTCAAGGCTTCCCCTACTCATGCAACTAGCTGTCTCCGTATGCACAGAGTTTAATACAAGTAAGCAAACTATGCATTATGCTCAAGTCTCAAAGGAAACACATCATAGATTCATGCCCAACCAACACTAAGCGTTTAGCTAGACATGCTAGTGATAAACATCATAGAATAGTAAATAATAACTAATGTATCTGAGAAACAAGTAGCAAACAGTGCGTGCAGAATGTTTCTCGGCTGGCGCAGTTGGCTGGCGCAAGTCCTCTCAACAAGTCCGTGTGTTTTCCAGTTTGCCGCTCTGTGTGTCTCTGATGATGATCGTCTCTTCCTCTTATTCTTCTTTTGAAACCCTAGACCTCCTCCCCTTTATATACTACTCGAGAGGTCCATCCTTGGCAACTTCCAAATCTGGTCATGTCGGGATTAGGAAATACTGGACTCTGCGCCTGGCGCACGGCGTACTACTTAGCGCATTGGTCAGCGCAACTCTGCTATGTCTCGCCATTTCTTCTGTTTGCGCCGCTAGCTCCGCAGGCTGTGTGCTGCGCGTCCTAAACGCTGCCTGTTAGCGCGTATCCGGCTTAGGCCCTCGTTTTGCCCTGAAATACAAAAATACTGGAAACCAGTAATCTTGTACATAAAATAATGCGAACAAGCATAGGGTTATGATCTAAATAATTCATATAAATAGGCTCTATCAGCAGCCCTTCATATGCATCCAGGCGCAGCTCCTCTAGCTCGCTTAATTCAAATGCACGCTCTTTACCAGCCTCATCGAGTTTCAGATTGCAAGTGCGCAATGCCAGTATGCCTTGTGTTCCAACTCAACCGGTAGGTGGCACGCCTTTCCATACACCAACCGAAATGGTGAATTCCCAATCAGTGTCTTGTGCGTAGTTATGTATGCCCAAAGTGCATCATCCAGCCACTGGCTCCAGTCTTTGCGCGTAGGTCTGAAGGTTTTCTCCAGAATGCGCTTAATCTCTCTGTTGGAAACCTCGGCCTGGCCATTCGTTTGAGGATGGTATGCAGTGGACGTCTTGTGGCGCACTCCATAATGCTTCAGTACCTGCGCCACTATTCTGCTGCAGAAGTGCGTCCCCTGGTCGCTGATTATTGCCTTAGGCACTCCGTACCTGCAGAAAATGTTAGTCCATAAAAACTCAACAACCGTTTTACCACCATCCTTGCGCATGGCCTTAGCTTCGATCCACATCGAGAAATAATCCACCGCGACTAGTATGTACTCGTATCCACAAGATGGAGGAAACGGCCCCATGAAGTCAATCCCCCACAAGTCGAACACTTCGTCTACCAATATTGGCGTTTGTGGCATCTCGTTGCGCGCTGATATATTTCCTGTGCGCTGACACCTGTCACAAGCCCTGCAGTGGTTATATGAATCACGAAATAAGTGTGGCCAATAAAACCGCAATCTAGGATTTTCCTGCTCGTGCGCTTTGGACCAAAGTGTCCTCCGCATGCGTGCCCATGACAAAACCTTATAACAGAGCTCATCTCATGATCAGGCACGCATCGCCTCAAGATCTGATCAGGGCCTATTCTAAGCATGTACGGATCATCCCAAACGTAATATTTAGACTCAAGTTTTAACCTCATGCATTGAGCTTTAGTGAGATGAGGGGGAAACGCACCTGTGACCAAGTAATTTGCAATATGCGCATACCATGGTACCTTACCGTTCAGCGCCATCAGGTGCTCGTCAGGGAATGTCTCCGTGATCTGCCCTGGCTCCTCTTCCTTCACTATCCTGCTTAGGTGATCGCGCGTCGTTGTACGCGTCAAATTAATCCTTCCTTCTCCACTTAGTACAGCGGCTAAGTCAGGGTCGATCCCACAAGGAGCAAGCAGACTCGTTCTAGCTAGCAACTTACAACTTACGAAAATTGGGGTTGTGAGTGATTGGTTTGCGCAGGTGCGCGAATGAACAGTAGTGAAAGCAGAATTTGCACTAGACGTGCGCAGGCAGTAGAGATTAAGTACTATGACTACGAAAAGTATCGGTAAAGACAATCCTCTATGAATGTATTCCTTATCATCGACTCTAAACGTCTATAGTTCGATTTACTGAAGTTAGTGTCCGATCAAGGCTTCCTAACATGTGCGCATGTTCCGACCAAAGTTCATGAGCTATTAATTCTTGAAACTAGTCTAAGCAGCTACGAATCATGTCACAGTAGCAGCTGATTATCCTAGCGCGTTACTCCTAGTTGTCACCGTCAAGCTACCAACTAGTTTAACATATAACAAACAAGTAGTGAGAGTAAGACTGCGGTTCAAGGCTTCCCCTACTCATACAACTAGCTATCAACCGTGTGCACAGAATTAATACAAGCAAACAAACTATGCTTTAAGCACAAGTCTCAAAGGAAATACTCATAGAATCATGCACAACCGATACAAAGCGTTTAGCTAGACATGCTAGTAGTAAACATCATAGAAATAGTAAATAAAAGCTAAAGTGTCCAAGGAAACAGTAACAAGCAGGTGCGTGCAGGTTGCTATGTCTCGGTTCGCGCAGTCGGCTAGCGCAGGTCCTCGCGGCAGCTCGTGTGTTTTTCAGTTCTGGCTCTCTCTCGTTTGTTGTTGTGTGTCTCTCAAACCCTAGCCTTCCTCTCTTTATATACTGCTTGTGAGGCCCGTGACACTCTTGCCAACTTCCAAATCCTATGGTGTTCAAGATTTGGAAACACCACTATCCTGCGCATGGCTCACTGCGCACGTTGGTTCGCGCAGTTGGTTAGCGCACCGCAGTCTGAATTTTCCACTTCCTATCCTGTTTGCGCTGCTAGCTCCGCAGGCTGTGTGCTGCGCTCCTTAAATGCGCCTATTAGCGTGTATCCGACTTAGGCCCTTGTTTTGTCCTGGAATATAAAAACACCGGAAACCAGTAATCTTGTACATAAAATAACGCAAACAAGCACAGTGTTAGGATCTAAATAGTGCGTATAAATAGGCTCTATCAAACCCTCCACACTTGCCCTTGTTCGTCCCGAACAAGTACTCAAGCACGGATACAATTACCTCTCTGGAGTCTAGAGCACAGTTTTGTGCTCTGGCGCGATCTGTACAACCGCTCACCCTGCGTTGCTCTATCACTTGCGTGCATCTGTCTTCAACAGTTTTAATATAACAATTCCGAAATTCGTTACCTCTCAGCTGGGATGGAAATGATTTCGGATGGCTGGGAGATAGCTCTTCATAGGCTCCGGGTTGTCAGTCTTTACTTCGAGTACGGGTATATGGTTAATTGCGCAAGTTTCTTCCGGTGCGTGATTCTTTCGCGCACTTCCTGGGAACTCGAGCTTTCTTGATGATTTTCTTGTGAACGTGCGCACGCTGGTACGGAGTTGTGCGCATGCTGGTTTCTTTAGCGCATATCATCTGCTGGTGTTTTTCTTTTTGTACAGCTTTATCTACGGTTCCACTGTTCCCAGAACGGTTCCAGTCTCGGCCTTCGGATAGCAGCTATGGAACAACGCTCCGCTCTCCCTCCTTGATCTATTTGCGCAGGTCAACGCACGCGTTTACACCCGCGCCCGCCTTCCCTAACTCGACTTCCAGAGGAAAGGTGGTCTGTTTTCCCACCTCGCCACGCTTTGGGTATTCACCTTCGGCATCTGCGTGGCTGAGCGCGCTCTATTTTTCCGAAGGATGCGAAGCACCGGCCTCCACTAGCGCTCTCGACCATATACCTTACCTTCGAAGCAAAAACGACTAACCGCCTCTCCAGAGCTTTTCTGTCAACTCCACATCCCCTGTATATCCCAACTAATAGGAGCAGAAAAAATCGAAAAAAATAATACTAAAACAGTTGATAGCAGCGCATGCAAGATGAATAGGGCAATACAAGTCGAAAAGTGTGCACAACCCGCACACAAGCGCACCACTGCTACTATTCCCTTCAACTAAACTAAGCTACACTACAAAGCTAAAAAAAACGTGAAATGTAAATGTAACCCCCCCCCACCACACTTAAACAGAGACGTGTCCCACGACTCATGCTCAAGCGCAACGGAGAGCGCACACATGCATGCAAACAAAACAAAGGACATAAGAAAGAAAAACATATAGTCATCACAGCAAAGACATAGTCAGGAGTTCACGAAATATTCAGCACAAAAGAGCAAAATAACATCGAAGAATAGTTTTCAAAAAGATAAGAAACCACCCGAAAGTAATGAGCGCCCTCCCTGCGTCCCTAGACATCCTCGGAGCTGGACTCAGCCGCGGATCCTTGCGCCCCCTCATCTGTGGAATCTGTCTCATATTCTGAACTGGAGGCTGGCGGCACGACGGAAACTGCGGCTGGCTGAGCTACGAGATTGTCCTCCGAGATAGGGTCCCATATCGAATCTGAGCTCGAACCTATGATGGGATGGCCCTCAGAGGAGGACCTCTGTGCAGAGGGCTGCGCAGGGGGTTCTGTGGGTGCTGGTACCGGGTCTACTACTGGGGTGCGCACTGCTGAATGGACCGGTGATTGGGCAGGAGGGCTGGCTGACTTGCGCTGCTCGCTGGGGGACCCTGGAGGCGGCCTACGCAGACTGAGGAGAGGGGTGATAGAATCTCCAAATTTCCACCCTGATGGTGGACTTACGCTCAGGTCTGCCCCCTTTGGCGCTAAATACTCTAGCACGCGCATGACGTTGAACATCATGTGCTGCTCCTCTGATACCTCCTCAGGCGCCTCCTCTTCCTCTGTCCTGGGGCGCTTTCCCCGTGCACGCGGGGGAGAATCATCAATGGCTATTGTTACTGGCTCCCCCTGTTGCACACTCGCCCTCCTGCGCACTCCAGTCTGCGCATGAGTCCTCATGCGTCTGACTGGAGGTGCAACTGGCTCTGGGGCCTCTTCCATCTCCTCAGCGGCCTCCTCTGGCTGCGCGCTGCTCTCTGCTCTGTGCCTCGGTGCTCTAGCCGGCTACAGCTGGTAGCACCATTCTAAGGACCCGTCCTCTCTCGCAGCCACCGCTCGGAGCTGCAGCATATGGGCACGATCAAGGGGGACGGCTGGAACTACTGTGTGCTCGGGCACTTCCGGCTCTCCATGCAGCGCACGCAGCAGGTGCGTGATCATTCCTCCGCAAGTCATCGGCCCTTTTGTGCTGACCCGACTCCAATGTACCACCATGTTTGATACAAACAGCACCTTCTTCCCGTAGTAGAACCCCTTCAGTATATCCATGTCTAGCAGGCTGATATTTGGCGCACCATGAAAGCGCCCGATGATTGCATAGGCGACCATGCGCCAGAGGTAGAACATCCACGGGTCGCGCAGCTCGCGTCCTCGGCTGTGCCCCGCGGCAAAAGCTTGGCCGGTCGTCATCTCACGCCATGCCTCCTGATTTGGGTGCGTGTCCACATCCTCCTCACGCACCTTGGCCCACCTCAGCGTGCGCTTCAGCTTCTTGGCTGACGCTACCCCACCCCTCGGTGCCGGTACCTGATCTCCAAGTCGACAGTCTCCAACGATGCCAAGAACTCGCACGTATCCTCCTTCCCAGCCCGCCAGCACGAGCTTCTCCACAATCAGCTCCTCCATCCCGACTTCGCGCAGGAAGTCCTTGCTGATGTACGGGGTCCCGTACATCTCGAGTCTCATGAAGGCATCGTATTTGTTGGCGAATGACGCTGGGGTCTCCTGATCCTCTGCGAGCCTCATGGTGCGCTGCTATTCCTTTGGTCAACTACGGTCAAAGCTCAACAAATGCCCAAAAATCCAAACTCCGAATAACGCCCTTAAACTGTCACCTAAAGATCCCCTATCCTCCGCCAACAAAACCCAGTACCCAGAACTCCAAATGGTACGCACAAACTAGGTGCGATTTCAAACCTTGGGCAACTTCTCTATCGCACAAAACCCTAACTGAATCAGCTCAAACTAACGGGAAGGGTGACCTGGCGTATGTGCGACGGTAAGCTCCTCAAATCTTTCTGAACGGAGGCCTGGTCGATTGTCGGACGGTGAGCGGAGGCTGAGGGCAGGAGCTTTCTCGCAATGGTCGAATGTGAAAATGCTGAAATTTTTCTAAGTCCTTGCCTTTTATACCCCCTGTCTGGCGCATCTGTTCTGCGCACTGAATTTGCGCACTGACCTGTGTACTGCTGCGTGACTAAAAAACTGCAAGTCCTAAACTAGCTAAAAACACTAAAAAACGTGTCGGGTTACCTCCCGACAAGTGCCTTTGCTTAACGTCGTTGGCTCGACCGTACCTCGTTACTTGCTTAAAAGTGTGCCAGTGAGCCCCCCCACACTTGCTCCTGAGTAACCCCGCGCTCGTGTGCGCGTGGCGTTCTTCTTAGTCCTGCGCAAAGGAACGGAAGGGTGGTCAGCGTGGTTAATATCATGTGATAAATCATAAGTAACGAGGTTAGTTAATGAGGGAGAAGAAATATGAGCAATAGTTCTCAGTTCTCCCTCAGGTGCATCTAGGGGCAAGTCTGGCGCAGCAACCTGCGCATCTTCTATTTCTGGCTCTGCCAAGTCAACTTCGCGCGCTGTGTCATCCCAAGGTTCTCCTAAATACTTTTTGACTCTCTGTCCATTAACCTGAAAACGATGCTGGTGCTCATTTTCTAACTCGATTGTTCCGTAACGGAAAACCTTGGTAACTGTGTACGGTCCCGTCCATTTGCTGCGCAGCTTCCCAGGCATTAGCTTGAGGCGTGAGGAAAACAATAGTACCTAGTCTCCTGGCTCAAAGGTGCGTCTGAGGATGTTTTTGTCGTGAAATGCTTTTGTGCGCGCCTTGTAGTCGCGCAGTCCCTCATACGCATCTAGGCGCTGCTCCTCTAACTCGCTTAGCTCAAATGCGCGCTCCTTACCAACCTCGTCTAGGTTCAGATTGCAAACGCGCAATGCCCAGTATGCCTTGTGTTCCAACTCCACTGGCAGGTGCCACGCTTTTCCATAAACCAACCGAAACGGTGAAGTCCCAATCGGTGTCTTATGTGTAGTTCTGTATGCCCATAGCGCATCGTCAAGGCGCTGGCTCCAGTCTTTGCGTGACGGTCTCACAGTTTTCCCCAGGATGCGCTTGATCTCTCGGTTGGAAACCTCGGCCTGGCCATTCATCTGAGGATGGTAAGCGGTGGACGTCTTGTGGCGTACCCCATAATGCTTGAATACCTGCGCCACTATCCTATTACAAAAGTGCGTCCCCTGGTCGCTTATGATTGCCTTAGACACCCCGTACCTGCAAAAGATGTTAGTTCTCAAAAAGTCAGCGACCATCTTACCATCATCCTTTCGGGTGGCCTTAGCCTCAACCCATTTTGAGACATAATCCACTGCGACCAATATATACTCATATCCGGAAGATGGAGGAAATGGCCCCATGAAGTCAATCCCCCAAATATCGAATACTTCATCCACTAGTATCGGCGTCTGCGCCATCTCATTGCGCACTGATATTCCCCCTATGCGCTGGCACCTGTCACAATTCCTGCAGTGGTTATATGAGTCACTAAACAAGTGTGGCCAGTAAAATCTGCAATCCAGGATCTTTCTGCTGGTGCGCCTTGGACCAAAGTGTCCTCCACATGCGTGCGCATGACAAAACATTAAAACCGAGTTTATTTCATGGTCAGGCACGCATCGCCTCAAAATCTGATCAGGTCCTATTCTGAGCATATACAGATCATCCTAAATGTAATACCTGGACTCATGCTTTAATCTCATGCATGGGGTCTTAGTGAAATGAGGAGGAAACGTACCTGTGACTAGGTATTTCGCAATGTGCGCATACCATGGTAGCTTACCGGTCAGCGCCATCAGATGCTCGTCGGGGAATGTCTCCGTCATCTTCCCTGGCTCCTCTTCTTTCACTATCCTGCTCAGGTGGTCAGCGACTGTGTTCTCCGTTCCCTTCTTATCTTTGATTTCCAAGTCGAATTCCTTAAGTAGGAGCACCCAGCGCATCAGGCGCGGCTTAGTCTCTTTCTTGGACATCAGGTAACGGATTGCTGCGTGGTCTGTGTAGACGATGACTCTTGCGCCTAGAACTTATGCACGGAACTTCTCCAGTGCAAACACGATTGCCAGAAGTTCCTTTTCCGTGGTGGTGTAGTTCCTCTGCGCAGCGTACAATGTGCGCGATGCATAATAGATGGCATGCGGCTTCTTGTCCACGCGCTGTCCCAGGACTGCACCTACTGCATAGTCACTTGCGTCGCACATCAGTTCGAACGGCAGGCTCCAGTCTGGCGCGCGCATCACTGGCGTACTCGTCAGCGCCTCCTTCAGCTTATCAAAAGCAGCCCTGCACTCATCAGTGAATTTGAAACACACATCCTTTTGCAAGAGGTTAGACAGGGGTATACAAATCTTAGAAAAATCTTTTATGAAATGCCTGTAAAACCCTGCATGCCCAAGGAATGATTTCACATCGTGCACGTTAGAGGAATAAGGCAGATTTGAAATAAGATCTATTTTGGCCTTATCTACCTTGATCCCTTCCTGCGAGATAATATGTCCTAGTACTACTCCATGTGATACCATAAAATGACATTTTTCATAATTGAGCACTAGGTTTTTTGAAATGCAGCGCGCTAAGACCTTATCAAGATTAATTAAGCATCCGTCAAAGGTACCTCCGTACACATTAAAATCATCCATGAACACCTCTATGCATATACCAATCATATCAGAAAAGGTGCTCATGACTAGACGTTGGAACGTACCTGGCGCGTTACACAGCCCAAACGACATGCGCCGAAACGCAAACGTACCGAATGGTCAGGTAAATGTAGTTTTTTCTTGATCCTCCGCAGCTATGGGTATCTGATTGTACCCTGAGTACCCGTCCAGGAAGCAAAAGTATGGCTTCCCCGCTAATCGATCTAGCATCTGGTCCATGAAGGGCAGTGGAAAATGATCCTTGCGCGGGACTGCGTTAAGCTTTCTGTAGTCGATGCACATGCGCCATCCAGTTTGCATGCGCTTGGGAACTAACTCGCCCTGTGCATTCTCCTCTACTGTGATTCCTTCTTTCTTCGGCACAACGTGCACAGGACTCACCCATTTGCTGTCCGAGATTAGGTAAATGACTCCTGCGTCAAGTAGCTTCAGGATCTCCTTCTATACCACCTCCATCATATTCGGATTCAATCTGCGCTGAGGCTCCCTGGATGGTTTGGCACCATCTTCCAATAGAATCCTGTGCATGCATACGTCCGGGCTCACTCCGTGCAGGTCAGCAAGTGTCCATCCTATAGCGCACTGGTTCTTGCGCAGCACCTCTTGTAACCGTGTCAACTGCTCCTCTTCTAATCTTTTCTTTATGATTACCGGCAGGGTGTCCTCATTTTCAAAGAATATATATTTAAGGTGCTCGGGGAGTTGCTTCAGCTCGACCTTGGGTGCCTGTTCAATAGAGGGCAAGATTTTATTAGTAGTGCAGATATTAACTTTATCGTGTACTTGTCTGGATACTGGTTCAGCACTGCTCAGCTCATCCTCATGCACCTCCATCTCTGCCTGTGTCACCGGCTCAGGTCCTGCTATTGCGATCGCACATTGCGCATCTGCAACCAAGTCATCTATGCTGTCCAACGCGTGCACTGTGGCGTCCTCATGAGGGTGCTGCATCCCTTTAAATATGTCAAAGTGAATTTCCTCGCCTTCGACTTCCATTGAGAGCGTACCCCTCCACACGTCAATCTTTTTTGCGCGCTGTCATCAGAAATGGTCTGCCCAATAGGATCTGCGCATTTCCTTTGCTCGACTCACCCTCCATCTCTAAGACGTAGAAATCTGCTGGGAACACCAGCTCTCCTACTCGGACGAGGACGTCCTCTATCATGCCCGTCGGTTGCTTGCACGACCGATCCGCTAGTTGAATGGTGAGACCTGCAGGCTTTAGTGGACCAAGGTGCAGTGACGCATACAAGGAATATGGAAGCACATTTATAGATGCGCCTAGGTCAATCATGCAGTTACTTACTGTGGCCTTACCTAAAGTGCATGGAATGGTGAACGTACCTGGATCCCGGCATTTAGGTGGTACCTTATGTTGCACGATTGCTGAGGCCTACGCATTTAGCATTACTTGTGCGCACTCGCCTTTCCTCCTCTTGTTTGTGCACAGCTTCTTTAAGAACTTAGCGTACCTAGGGATCTGCCGAACTGCTTCAATAAGGGGAACGTTTATTTCCACCTTACTGAATAACTATTAGAGCTCCTTATCAAGCGCCTCTTTCCTAGCCAATGGTGCCTGTACAGGAAATGGTGCAGGTATGTTAGTACGATTCATGTCTTTGTCTTTCGATTGCGCCATACCTGGCGCCTCGCCCTGCTGGTTTGGAGCTTGCGCAACTGTCTGCGCATCCGGCTGTGCTGGCTCTCGAGCTTGCGCAACTGGTTGCGCGGGCGCCTCTGCGGTCTGCTCTGTTCCTACCGTGCGCCCATTCCTCAGTGTCACTGCGTTGACTCCTCCCTTGGGATTCTGAATCACTTGCGAAGGCAGGTTGCCATCGCTCTTTTTCAGCTCGTATACCGTGGTAGCTATCTGTGACAGCTGCTTTTCAATGGACTCGAACCTCTTGTCATACTTCTCATCATTCTTGCGCACTGTGTCTGCTAGCTGGCCCACGATATCTTCTAAGGATCGCCGCGGCTGCTGGTTATTTTGCGCTGGCGCGTCAGTGCGGCGATGCGGTGGATTGTAGGGCGCAGCTTGTTGCGTCTGCTGTGGTGCGCGCTGCTCCTTGGACTGCCTCTGGAAATTGTTGTCCTCCTTCCATCTGAACCCATTTGCGGCTAGTCCAAAACGCGGCTGATTCTGCCTCTGCGGCCCTCTATTATCCCATCCTCCTAGAGCATTCGCCTCTCCTGACTCCTCGAAAAGTGTGGGACATGCATCAGTTTTATGCTCGGTGGACGTGCAGAATTCGCATGCCTTTGGCGCAGCTGGTTGCCCCCCTTGCACATTCATCAACTTCTGCAGCATGGCCTTCATCTCCTTTATCTTAGCGCTTGTTTCTACCTGATGCACAGAACGAGCACGACTATTCTCAAGTGTTAGCTGATGTCTTACCTGTCCAGCAGAGTCTTCTATCAGCTGCCACGCGTCCTCTGGGTACATGTTGCAAATGTCGCCTCCTGCGCATGCATTCAATAATCTCAGCTCCATTGGTAGCAATCCGTTCAGGAAATTCTCTATCAGCACATTCTGGGGTAGGCCGTGATTGTAGCAGTTAGCCTCCAGCTCCCTGAAACGCTCATAATACTCCGATAGTGATTCTCCTGCGCCCTACCTAGGTGCGGCCAACTCCCTCCTGAGTAGCGTGATCTTGGCTGCAGGATAGAACTTGTCCAAGAACTTCTTCTGGAGCTGCTCCCATGTGTGAATAGATCCTGCTGGTAAGCTCATCAGCCAATGCCTGGCCGCATCACACAATGAAAAAGGGAACGCTTTCATCTTCAGCGCTTCGTCGCTCTCCCCTTCGGCCTTCATGTTCTCGCAAATAACTAGGAATTCTCGCACATGCTTGACTGGGTTCTCGTTGTTCATCCCGTGAAACTTGGGCATGTGATGAATGAGCGAGTTCCTTAGCTCAAAATGACCGTCTGGTGGAAGCACTATGCACCATGGCTGGTTAACCGTGATTGGAGCTGACATCTCGCGCACTGTTCTGCGTCGCGCGACCTGTCGCGCGGGTGGCGCATTATACACTTCAGCGGCCATCCTTGCTTCAACTTCGCGCTGCACTTCTTCTCTGAACCGATTTGCGCGGTTATCTGCTCCTGCATTGTTAGGTCCCTCCGGGTTCTGTCCCCTAAGTTATCTCCAATGACACTGTTATCCTCCATGACCTGTTCTAAATCTTAAAGAAAACGAAATTAAAAGGCAACTAAGCTGTCGCGTCTATCAGTGCGCAACTATAATCTGCACAGCGCAACTGTTTCAAGGTTGCGCAGGCTGATGTTGATTGCGCATTGTCAGAAACAACAACGAGGAAAATAAAGCAAACAGAAATAACTAACTACTGTAAAAGAAAACTTAAACTAGTTAAAACTTATCTGTGTTGCTCCCCGGCAACGGCGCCAAAATTTGATCGCGCGTCATTGTACGCGTTAAATTAATCCTTCCTTCTCCACTTAGTACAGCGGCTAAGTCAGGGTCGATCCCACAAGGAGCAAGCAGACTCGTTTTAGCTAGCAACCTACAACTTACGAAAATTGGGGTTGTGAGTGATTGGTTTGCGCAGGTGCGCGAATGAACAGTAGTGAAAGCAGAATTTGCACTAGACGTGCGCAGGCAGTAGAGATTAAGTACTATGACTATGAAAAGTATCGGTAAAGACAATCCTCTACGAATGTATTCCTTATCATCGACTCTAAACGTCTATAGTTCGATTTACTGAAGTTAGTGTCCGATCAAGGCTTCCTAACATGTGCGCATGTTCCGATCAAAGTTCATGAGCTATTAATTCTTGAAACTAGTCTAAGCAGCTACAAATCCTATCACAGTAGCAGATGATTATCCTAGCGAGTTACTCCTAGTTGTCACCGTCAAGCTACCAACTAGTTTAACATATAACAAACAAGTAGTGAGAGTAAGATTGCGGTTCAAGGCTTCCCCTACTCATACAACTAGCTTGATGATGTTAGTATGGCAGTGTTTGACAAAACTAGCACAAGTGAACAAGGAGTTGCTGCAACTCAAGTTATCAAGCAGGCCAGCAGAAGTAAACTAGCAGAAGCTACAGCAAGGGATGCTACAGCAGGAGCTTGTTCAACTGGCTGGTTCATCTGTCCGAGAAGCAGCAGCAACCTGGGCGTGTCTTGAAGGGCTGGAATCTCTACGGAGAGCATCTGAAGAATTTCTAAAATACTGTGGAGTAGTTTCCAGAGAGGTTTACTAGTCAGAGAAGGAGATTTGCATTGAAGATAAATATCAAATCTAATCTCCTAGATATTAGGAGATAATTGTTCCTTTTGGGACATTGCCTAAACCTGGACATTGCTTAAAGCTGGTGCTGCTATTTAAGCGAGAGGGGTTCAGAGCTGAGAGGTTGATCGAAGCTAAGGGATACACGAGTGCATACACAGATTTCAGAGAGAGCAATCTTTGGTGTGCGGCGGTCTAATTCTTCGATCATTACCTGAGAGTAGAGCGTGAGCGCAGAGCTGTGGTGATTATAGCAGAAGGGAATCAGGACTTGCAGAGTCTGGTTCGAGCTTGATCTGGAAGCCAATTCAGAGCTGTGGAGCTTGTTGGTTGATCAAGGGCAGCCGTAGAAGAACTGACGAGTTGTTGGCTCGGTCAAGTGTCGTGCGGCAGTACTCACTAGTGGCAGGTGGTCACTGAGTGAGGGGGAGTATTCCAGAGTGTGCAGCACTCGTGGAATCGTTCGATCGGCTTGGCAGAAGGCTTTGGAGCGACGCGGACATTTGTGCTTCAGCTGTGTGTTACAGCAGTTGCTACAACAACCCTGCTGAGTAGTTGTAGTTTAGAATAGGCTGAGTTTCGAGGAGACAGTAGCTATTCTAGATTGACATATTGTAGAGGGTGTGTAGGCACAAGTCAGAGCTTGTTCTGATTGTGTCAAGTGATCCACACAAGGTTGAGTAGCATAGGTTGCGTGAGTTGTAACCGTGTGTACGTGGAAACCTTCGAGTTAGTGGATTGAGGACTGGAGAATAGTCCTCCCCAGACGTAGGCAGTTGGCCGAACTGGGTGAACAAACTTTGTCTTGTTCATTGCTTGCTGAGACGATTTCCTAGTGAACAAGAGTGTGCTGCAGCAACTGCTTGTTCACAAATCTGTCGAACTAAGACACTGTGAAATTTCAATTGGTATCAGAGCGGGAGCTCAACACACAGAGTTAAAGATCCTACAGTGTCTCTGAAGAAGCCAAGACAATGAAGGAAGGACAGAGCACAAGCAGACCTCCATTGTTTGAAGAGAGCAACTATGGATATTGGAAAGCTAGAATGAAAGCCTTTCTCAAGGCTATTGATGAGAAGACATGGAGAGCTGTCGTAATCCAGTGGTCTCCCCCAATCACCATGGATGAACAAGGAGTCACAAGGATAAAGCCTGAAGAACAATGGTCTGCTGAAGAAGGTGCTGCAGCAACTGGAAATTCAAAGGCCCTGAATGCAATTTTTGCTGCAGTTGATGCCAACAACTTCAGGCTGATTTCAAACTGTGACATGGCCAAACAAGCGTGGGAAATTCTGCAAACTGCACATGAAGGAACTGATAGAGTGAAGCTGTCAAGACTTCAGATCATTGCCACACAATTTGAGAATCTGAGAATGCTGGATGAGGAAACAGTCACTGAGTTCAATGCCAAACTCTGTGATCTTGCAAATGAAGCCCATGCCCTTGGTGAACCCATCCCTGAAGAAAAGCTTATCAGAAAGGTTCTCAGATCGCTGCCCACAAAATTTGACATGAAAGTGACGGCCATTGAAGAAGCTCAAAATGTCAGATTCATGAAGTTGGAAGAGTTGATGGGGTCTCTCAAACAATTTGAGATGAAGCTGGTTAAAGGAGACACCACTCCCAAGGACAAGAATGTTGGATTGAAAGCTGAAGCAGAAACCAAGCAGACAGTTCCAGATGATCAGATGAGCATGCTTGTTAAGAATCTTGGAAAGCTCCTGAAGAACATGGACTCAAGAAATGGGAAAAGCTCCTCCTCACGAAAACAATTCAGAAGAGGTGGTGAAAATAAAAGGAAAGGGAAGGAACCAGCTCAGGATGAAGATGAGAAGAAAGAAATGAAAAAGGGAGTTCAATGCTGGAACTGTGAAGGGTATGGACACATTGAGGCTGACTGTCCAAGCAAACCCCTCAAAAACTCAGAGAAAAAGAACAATAAGTCCATGACAGCAAAATGGAGTGACTCTGATGAAAGTGATGAAGAAAACTTGTTGTGCTAACCAGTGTATCAGATTTCAACCTCAAAGAGCTAAAGAAGGAAGGATTTCACTATGGGATTGAAGTATCTGAAAGTGAAGATGAAGAGGACCCATCTAACGGCCTTGTTGACTATCTGAGGAAGATACTCGAGCAGTGTGAGGCAGTTCTTCAGACCAATCAAGCATTGACTGACAGAGTCAATCTCTTGGAAGAAGAACGAAAGAAAAGTCTTTTCTCATCCAATAATCAAGTCACCATTCTGAAAAGGGAAGACTCTGACAGATCTCTGTTGGATCCGCTCCAGCAACAGCCAAGACAGCTGATCCACAGAATAATATCTTGGACGAAATACTGTCTTACCAAAGACTTGGAAAAGGGAGAACAGGGCTTGGATATACTGGTGAAGAAAGCTCTAGAGGGACAGTTTTCATTAAAGCCTCGAATGCTGAGATAGATGAAAAGAATAATTCAGATGACTCTTTAAAACCTGCAAAGAAAGATGGAACTAGGCAGGTGAACAAGAGGATGTTGCAGCACCGGGCACATCATTTTTCTAGAACAAAGCTAAAGGCTCAGAATAAAAGGGGCTCTTGTACAAGTGTTGGGAATCAGAAGATTACCTCAAATCTGAAGCAGCTGCACAAAACCTCTTCAGTTGAAAAAGGGGGAGCAAAATCCAGAACCAACACATGCTGCATAAAGACCGCGTATCATGTAGCTTCAAGAAAAGCTCCTTGCTGGAAAGAATCGCAGAGGATGACTGCTAAGACTGCTGCACAAGGGCACTGGATCGCTAAAGACAAGGGAAAACCACAGACTTTACAGGTATGGAAACCCAAACATGACAAACGAAGAGATAGGAGGCTGGAGGGTCAGAAAAGGAGAAACTACGGCGTATCTCAGGTGTGGGTAAAGAAATCTCCATCAGAACCTCTTAAGGATCCTCCGAGCAAAGCTGTTGTCTGAACTGAGCAGGTGAACTAGCTCACATGTGCTATAGCAACCTGGCCAAGAATAAGCTTGTTCACATGTTTTGGTTGCTAATGATGGGAGAAGGCACATGTGAGGCACGTGATCTAACAACTTCAAAATGGAAAAGAAAATAACGGGTAAATCATTTTCTAGGGCAAGGACAAGGTGCAAGGTGCTTCCCAAAATCGTTGCCGATCATCCTCTGTACGTTCCTCAAACCGTCTGCAATTTAGCTACAATGGTGAAGACGCGCGGGTTGAAGAAGAATCTGGCACCAGACCGACAAGGCAGGTCTGAAAGAAGAACCAAGTCGCGCAATGAAGCCCCTGCTCAGCAACTGGATGTGGTGGTGTGGGAACCAGCACCTCTCCCTGTGTCGCACAGAGAGCCCTCCCCACACGAAGGAACATCGCAGAAAAGAAGGCGCCTGGTACGTGGCGGAGAACCTGTCTCCAGTGCCGCGGTGCCATCTGAAGAGGCTGTGGCTGAGGACGTCGCTGAAGAAGAACATGCTACAGCGGATGCTGTAGCAGGTTCAGCAGAAGAAGAGTGCAGAACTCTTGTTATGTCCCCAGGCATTGTGGGTGAAGGGGAGGAAACAGTTGCTGAGTCTCCTGTACAAGAACCTGCTGCAGCACATCCTCCCCCTCCATCAGACAAAGGAAAAGCTCCTATCCTAGTCCCAGTCTCCAGTAGTGAAGAAGAAGAATCAAGTGAGGAAAATGCAGGTGCTCCTGGTGAACCGTCTGTGAGAGGACCTGCATTGGTAGACACAACTGCAACCACCGTGGGAGGTATTTGGTTCAGAAATAGGAGTGCTTCTCAATCTTGGAGTGCAGTTGAGAGGAAGCATATAGTGTCAGAAAAGAGGCTGGACTTAGACAAGTACAGATCAGCAGCAATCATTCAGCTTCTCACAGAGGTAAACCTGCTCAAGTCCCTAACCTTTCCATTCAGATTCAATATTGCTCTGGTTAGGGAATTTATTGTGAATATGGAAGAGAAGTTTGGTGAGGAAGGAGTAGATGAGTATGGAAGAAGTTGGGTACGGGGTAAGATAGTGATGAGCGGACAAATAACCTTTTATTTGTCCACATTTTTCCCTTACTTCTTGTTCGTTCCGCAATTCCATAAAGCCATTTGATGATTTCTTCGTCCATTTCAGGTTAAAATTATGTATCTCGCAATACGAAGTGGCCCGAAGAAAATCTAGACGAATTCCGGTCGATGGAGATCAAAAGAAGAAAGGCTAAGCAAACTGCAGAAGTGATTCGGCCGAATCACTAGTGATTCGCCCACCAGCCTGACCGAATCACCCTCAGCTGCGCGAATTGACGTGATCCGGGGAAGTCCTGAAGATTTGACCAAATCACATAATGGGTGTGACCGAATCAAAGGTGATTCGGCCAAGAAAATTGATTCGCCCAGTCCGAGACCACTACTGAACAGATGATTCGGCCGAATCAGAGGTGATTCGCCCAGAGGTGCCCGAATCAGTTTAGCTCCACAAGACGTTTGACCGTATCAAAAAAAAGACGTTTGACCGAATCAAAAGTGATTCGGCCAGGATAATTGATTCGCCCAAACTCAAGACACCACTGAACAAAAGCTTCGAGCGAATCACATGGACATTGACCGAATCAAGTGATTCGGTCACTTCGGGCTCTTTTTGGAAATCTTCACAAAGTATAAATAGAAGGAGATAGAAGTAAAGAAAAAAAAGGCTTGCATATTTTCTCAACCCTAGAAAGAGCTTCCAACTTTTTGCAACCCTAGGCGACAAAAACTCAAGGAAGACCAAGCTTGATGGAAGATTGAAGCTTGGATTGAAGATTCTACATCATCCTCTCCTAAACCCTAGCTTTGTATTTACATTTATGCTTCCCTTAGTTGTCATGTATTTGTACACACTCATTATGAGTGAGTAGTTGCTTTTGTGGTTGGGGATTAAATGGATCCCCTAGGATTGGATATGATGTAGAACACTATTGTTATTGCATTGAATGAAGTTTGGTTTGATCTTATTGTGCCCTAGCTATGTATTCATTGTATGCACACCAAGTGTTTGACGAAATGCTTAAGTGAGTATGCTTGGTTAGAACCCCTAAGGAAGGAGCGAGAGTTGAACTTAGGATGTTTCATAGCTATTGTATGATCATAGATGGAGTGTTTGTGCGTGAGAGCGACATGCATTCTTGACATTAGGCTAAGTTTTGAGCGGATTTTAGTAACCGGCCAATAGACCGAGACGGTGCGGTTATGGGACTCAAATTCTACACGGTTCAAAAGAATGAGAGTTTGAGAACCATGTCATTTATGTATCCTCTCCATTCTAGGGAAGGAGCGAGAGTTGAACCTAGAGCGGACGATGCATTAGCCTTGCTTTTATCAACCAAATGTAGTTCATGCATGTATTAGTGAGTTATTTCATTTCCTCATATCTTAGGAGAGAAGTTGAATCCCTAGTCACCCTTTCTATTTCTTAAGTAGAACTCAAGAATATCATTTGTCTTTAGTGCTTGCTAGAGATACCTCTATAGGAGGACAAACCCCCCCCCCCCCCCCCCCAAAACCGTAGACTTACATCAGTAGCATTGATTAGTTGTCAATTAGTCTAAGCTTTTCCCTTGGGTTCGATCCGAGGTCACTCGGTTATAAATATTATTTGATATTTGCGTGACTAGAATAGCACTTCATTTTGCTTGCCTAAAACGCCAACGTCAAAATGGCGCCGTTGCCGGGGAATTAGCCATTAGATTAGATTGCTAATTAGTATTACTTCTAGTTAGTTTACTTCACTTTTTTTTCAATTATTTAGTTGTCGTAATTGCTTGCGTGCGTGCTATTCTTGTTTGTCTCTATTAAAGTTCACACTTATAAAAGCTCTTTTTGATTGCTTCATAGGTGTTTGAATGCAAACTAGAGCAAAGAGCAAGAGAGTACAAGAACAAGCTTCTACCTCAACTACAAGCCAACCTTCTCATCCCTCCGCTTCACACGAGCTTCACACTCCTCATTTGGATACTCCTTCGCCTACACGAGCCGAACAACCGGGAAATATGGATCCACAAAATCCTAGAAGGCAAGGAAATGCTCTTCTTCCGCAAGAGGAAGAAGAAAGACCGGTTGGGGCATACATCGCCCCAACCATTGGACATTATGGTTCCCCAATTTGCTTACCGGGGGGAGAAGACCAAGAGTTTGAAATCGAATCCGCCCTCCTCCATATGGTGGCCGCACATCAATTTGACGGATATGGGAACCCAAATGCCCATTTGGCCCAATTTACGGAGCCATGCCGCACATACAAAATGCCGGGCATCCAACAAGAGTGGGTATATATGAAGGTTTTTCCGTTCTCACTTTCCGGGAAATCTAAAGATTGGTTGATGAGTCATGAACCGGATACATTCAATACTTGGGAGGGACTAGCACAAGCCTTTTTAATCCAATATTTCCCTCCCGCCAAGACAAAGAAGATTCGGGATAGAATCAACCAATTTACTCAACTGGACGATGAAACCTTCTATGAGGCTTATGAGCGCTTCAAAGAGCTTCAAAGAGATTGCCCTCATCATGGATTCAACAAGTGGCAATTATTGCAAAGCTTTTACGATGGGATGGACCAAGATGCAAGGAACCATATGGACCATGCGAGTAATGGAGCGATGATGGACTTAACGGCTACCGATGGTTTCAAGATCATCGAAAAGATTGCACGAAATTCGCATCAATGGGGTGGTAAAAGGAACCACTTGAAGAAAAAGAGCAAGCAGGAAACCTCTAAAGCCGTGACAAAGGAAGATTTCAACTCCCTTGCAAAGACGGTAAATTCCTTGGCACAATCTCTTGGGAACATGAACTTGAACAAGAGAAGAGAACATCAGCAAGCTTGTAGCATATGCGCTAACCCGTCGCATGACGAAGATTCTTGCACCGCCAAACATGCGGATGAATTTGAAGATGTTAACTATCTTGTGGGGAATCAAGAGAGAGCTTATGTGCCACCTCAATCAAGTGGGTATCAACCGAGAAATTCTCCCTACCAACTAAGGAACCCTCCTCAACATGTAAGGTTCCATGAAGACCCAAACTTTCCGAGGAGAGCACCCATCAACAATGAGCCAAAGCCTACACCTCCGGGATTCCCACCAAGGAAACAATTACAAGCTCCTTACCAAAGAAACGACGAGAAGCCTAGCCAAGAGGAACCATCCCTATTATCCATTGTTGCTCAATTGGCCGCAACTCAAGCTCAACAACAAAAGGATAACCAACTCATCCTTCAAAGACTCGACCAATTGCAAGCACATAACAAAATGCTTGAGACACAAATTGCTCAACAAGCGAGTTCTTCCTCAAAATATCAAGGGAAATTGCCTTCTCAACCGGATGTGAACTCTTCCGAAACCATAAATGCCATCACCTTAAAGAGCGGAAGAGTCTTAGAAGAACCCCAAGCGAAGACCAAAGTTGCCAACACAACCGTTGCGGTTGAGAAAGAAGGGTCTTCATTTCAAGAGAAGGTTGAGAAGAGAGGAAAAGAAAAAGCTCAAGAGCCCGCTCCATATGTGCCTCCCATTCCATTTCCACAAAGATTGAAGAAGAAGAAGGAAGACACACATTTCAAGCGCTTTGCGGATATCTTGAGCAAACTCCAAGTGACTCTCCCCTTCACGGAGGTACTAACCCAAATGCCCACTTATGCAAAATTTTTTAAAGATATTATATCGCATAGGAGAGAAATGCATGAAATTGATCACGTAGCTTTGGATGCTAATTGTAGCGCTATTATTCAACATAACATGCCTAGGAAGCTAAATGATCATGGTTCATTCTCTATTCCTATTGCTATTGGTGATTTTTGCATAGATAGTGCATTGTGTGACTTGGGAGCTAGTATTTCTTTGATGCCATTTTCCTTGTTTCAAAAACTTGACATGGGTGAACTCACTCCTACATCCATAAATCTTAGATTGGCGGATAGATCATCTAGGTTACCTAAGGGTATTTTAGAGGATGTTCCAATTAGAGTAGGGAAATTTTATGTTCCCGTTGACTTTTATGTGCTTGAAATGGATGAGGATCGTGAAATTCCTATCATACTAGGAAGGCCTTTCTTGAATACGGTAAAAGCCGTTATTAATTGTGGAGAGGGAGTTATAGAACTTAACTTGGGAACCGACAAAATTAAATTTTACTTGAAAAAGGTTTTAAATGCTCCTAGTAGTTCTATGGATTGTCATTTGCTTGAAATAAATGATGCTTGTGATGTTTTTGATGCTCATGATGAATTGACAAATTTTGAGTACGAGTTGCTCACCCAAGATAGTGGTAGTCCATCTTTTGCCTCGTTGATGAATCTTGAGGACGATAACACTCTCGATGAGGACACCATTGAAGAAGACCCACGAAAAGGTAAGGAATTCGGTGAGGGATTGAAACCCCTTCCACCGAATCTAAGGTATGAATTCCTCGGACCAAACAATTCACTACCCGTTATTATCGAAGCATCTCTTGATGAATGTGAGACCTCTAAGCTTATGCATGTGTTGCAATTGTATAAGGGTGCTATTGGGCATTCCATTGATGATTTGAAAGGGATTAGCCCCAAGGTTTGCATGCATAGGATAAGACTTGAGGAGAATGTGAAACCTAGTCGCGAATTTCTTAGGCGATTAAATCCTAAGCTTGGTGAGGTTGTGTTGAAAGAAGTGACTAAGTTGAGAGATGCGGGAATAATTTACTAGATCCCCGACTCCGAATGGGTGAGCCCAATTCATGTGGTGCCTAAGAAAGGCGGGCTCACCGTTGTGGAGAATGATAAAAATGAATTGATCCCTACGCGCACGGTCACGGGGTGGAGGATGTGCATAGACTATAGGAAATTAAACAAAGCCACCAAGAAAGATCATTTCCCAATTCCTTTTATTGATCAAATGCTAGAAAGATTAGCGGGACATGAATATTTTTGCTTTCTAGATGGTTTTAGTGGTTTTTTCCAAATTCCCATCCACCCCGATGACCAAGAAAAGACAACATTTACTTGCCCCTATGGCACTTTTGCATATAGGAGAATGCCTTTTGGTCTTTGTAATGCGCCGGGTACTTTTAAAAGATGCATGATGTCCATATTTTCTGAATTTCTTGAAAATTCCATGGAAGTTTTTATGGATGATTTTTCGGTGCATGGATATTCTTTTGATGATTGTCTTACAAATCTTTCACGTGTTTTGGCTAGGTGCATTGAGATGGACTTAGTCCTCAATTGGGAGAAATGCCATTTCATGGTGAAAGAAGGCATAGTTTTGGGACATCGTGTTTCAAAAAGAGGGATCGAAGTCGATAGAGCTAAAATCGACGAGATTGAAAAGTTGCCACCTCCAAGGGATATTAAAGGGATTAGAAGTTTTCTCGGGCATGCGGGCTTTTATCGAAGATTTATTAAGGATTTTTCAAAGATAGCAAATCCCCTCACAAATCTTCTACGCAATGAGGTGGAATTTACTTTTGATGAGCCTTGTCTTGAGGCGTTTGAAGTATTGAAGCAAGCTTTGGTGACCGCACCTATTATTTAAGCACCGAATTGGGATTTACCATTCGAAATGATGTGCGATGCAAGTGATAGCGCCATTGGAGCCGTCTTGGGTCAACGAATCGATAAGCGCCTCCATGTAATCTATTACATTAGTAAGGCCCTTGACACTATCCAAGCAAACTACTCAACAACGGAGAAAGAGATGCTAGCCATTGTCTATGCTTTTGAAAAATTTAGGCAATACTTGATTGGTTCTAAAACCATAGTCTACACGGATCATGCCGCCATCAAGTATTTGGTTTCTAAGAAGGAAGCAAAGCCTAGACTTATCCGTTGGGTACTCCTATTGCAAGAATTTGATAGAGAGATTAAGGACAAGAAAGGAGTAGAGAATGTAGTAGCGGATCACTTGTCAAGACTCGAACTAACCAAAGAAGAAAATTCAATAATGATTCCCGTAAATGACACATTCATTGGGGAATATTTGATGAGCATCGAGACCGCGCAAGCTCCATGGTATGCGGACTTCGTGAATTTCCTAGCTTGTGGAATTCTACCAGAGGGAGCAAATTACAATCAAAGGAAGAAATTCCTTCATGATATCAACCGATACTATTGGGATGAGCCTTATCTATATAGGCTTTGCGCGGATGGACTTTATAGATCATGTGTCGCGGAATGCGACCAACAAGGTATTCTTGAAGGATGTCACTCTTCTTCTTATGGCGGGCACGGCTCAAGTTCTAAAGCGGCCGCAAAAATTCTTCAAAGCGGATTTTACTGGCCGAGTTTGTTCAAAGATGCATATGAGTTCTTGAAGTCTTGTGATGCGTGTCAAAGAACCGGAAATATTTCTAAGAGAGATGAAATGCCTCAAAAGGGTATTCTAGAGGTTGAGATATTCGACGTATGGGGGATTGATTACATGGGACCATTCCCATCTTCTTATGGGAATAAGTATATTTTAGTCGCCGTCGACTATGTCTCAAAATGGGTGGAAGCCATTGCCTCTCCTTCTTGCGATGCCAAATATGTGATTAAGTTATTCAAGAAGGTCATCTTTCCAAGATTTGGAGCCCCTAGGACCGTAATTAGTGATAATGGTACTCATTTCAAAGAAAGGCAATTCGAAGCGATGCTTCGAAAATATGGAGTTTATCACAAAATTGCGACGCCTTATCACCCTCAAACTAGTGGACAAGTTGAAGTTTCTAATAGGGAGATAAAAGCTATTCTCGAAAAAATAGTGGGGAACTCAAGGAAGGATTGGTCTTTCAAGACCCCGATTGGCATGTCACCATACCGCTTAGTCTTTGGGAAGCCATGCCATCTCCCCGTCGAAATGGAGTACAAGGCCATGTGGGCAATCAAGAAGTTAAATTTTGACTTGAAGACGGCAATGGAAAAGAGAGTCCTCCAACTACACGAACTAGATGAGATTAGACTCGACTTTTATGAGAGTTCAAGAATTTATAAGAAGAGAAAAAAAAGAAAAAGGAAAAAAAAGGCACATGAAAGAGAAAGAAAAAAAAAGAATTATCATATTTTGAAGGTTTTGCATTTGCCGAGGGTTAGGAAGGTAATTTCCCCCTCGAAAGCATTTGTATAAACGCAAAAAAAAAATAGGCACACTTAACTCTTGACTTTGTGCCTTTTCCGCAAGTTCTTTCGCATATGTGTGAGCAAAGCTTTTGCATTGGGTTTTTAGGAAGCGTCTAAGGTATGACCCTCGTAATTTATTACTTAAGCATCCAGACTTGTACGAGGAAATTCTAAATTGTTCATTGTCAAAACTCCTTTTCTCTTGCGGTTTATCACGTATAGCCTAATTTTTGAGAACGAGTTTATTGTCTTGAGCTTATGGACTTGCCCTTAGCAAGCATATGTGATTGATTTGACAAAATTTTTATGCTAGCGATGCTTATCTTCATACTACTTGCATAGGAAATTGAGCGGAAATTTGAATTTGACGAATGCTAGGTTGACATCGATTCTATGAACATTTATTATCGCATTGAAGTGAATGATCCTTAGAGTTTGCGTGAAGTGAATAATTTGCACAACTCTATTCTAATTTGAGGTGATAGTGAACTACTTGCTTAGCTAGCTATATTTGGACTTTAAACTCTCATGGATGATTGCAATTGGGATTTGTGAGTATTCCTTTTCTGAAAACTCTCGCTTGACTTATGCACATATTTGTTCGGGACGAACAAGTCTTAAGTGTGGGGTATTTTGATGAGCGGACAAATAACCTTTTATTTGTCCATATTTTTCCCTTACTTCTTGTTCGTTCCGCAATTCTATAAAGCCATTTGATGATTTCTTCGTCCATTTCAGGTTAAAATTATGTAACTCGCAATACGAAGTGGCCCGAAGAAAAGCTAGACGAATTCCGGTCGATGGAGATCAAAAGAATAAAGGCTGAGCAAACTGCAGAAGTGATTCGGCCGAATCACTAGTGATTCGCCCACCAGCCTGACCGAATCACCCTCAGTTGCGCGAATTGACCTGATCCGGGGAAGTCCTGAAGATTTGACCGAATCACATAATGGGTGTGACCGAATCAAAGGTGATTCGGCCAAGAAAATTGATTCGCCCAGTCCGAGACCACTACTGAACAGATGATTCGGCCGAATCAGAGGTGATTCGCCCAGAGGTGCCCGAATCAGTTTAGCTCCACAAGACGTTTGACCGTATCAAAACAAAGACGTTTGACCGAATCAAAAGTGATTCAGCCAGGATAATTGATTCGCCCAAACTCAAGACACCACTGAACAAAAGCTTCGAGCGAATCACATGGACATTGACCGAATCAAGTGATTCGGTCACTTCGGGCTCTTTTTGGAAATCTTCACAAAGTATAAATAGAAGGAGATAGAAGTAAAGAAAAAAAGGCTTGCATATTTTCTCAACCCTAGAAAGAGCTTCCAACTTTTTGCAACCCTAGGCGACAAAAACTCAAGGAAGACCAAGCTTGATGGAAGATTGAAGCTTGGATTGAAGATTCTACATCATCCTCTCCTAAACCCTAGCTTTGTATTTACATTTATGCTTCCCTTAGTTGTCTTGTATTTGTACACACTCATTATGAGTGAGTAGTTGCTTTTGTGGAGACCGAGAGGGTGCGGTTGTGGGACTCAAATTCTACACGGTTCAATAGAATGAGAGTTTGAGAACCATGTCATTTATGTATCCTCTCCATTCTAGGGAAGGAGCGAGAGTTGAACCTAGAGCAGACGATGCATTAGCCTTGCTTTTATCAACCAAATGTAGTTCATGCATGTATTAGTGAGTTATTTCATTTCCTCATATCTTAGGAGAGAAGTTGAATCCCTAGTCACCCTTTTTATTTCTTAAGTAGAACTCAAGAATATCATTTGTCTTTAGTGCTTGCTAGAGATACCTCTATAGGAGGACAAACCCCCCCCCCCCCTCCCCCAAAACCGTAGACTTACATTAGTAGCATTGATTAGTTGTCAATTAGTCTAAGCTTTTCCCTTGGGTTCGATCCGAGGTCACTCGGTTATAAATATTGCGTGACTAGAATAGCAGATAGTTACTATTACCCCGGAAAAAATTGATGAATTCCTTGGGATCCATGAGAATGCCAGAGCTCCCACTGATGTTCAGCTAGAAATGCTGGCCAAGGTTCTGACAGGGGGAGTGTACCTGTCCTGGGGAGGTCCCAATCTGAGTGCTGCTGAACTGACCTCCAAGAATGCCTTGCTATATCATCTGGGCATCAGAAACTGGATCCCCAGCTCACACAGAGGGAAGGTTAGCAAATCCTTTGCTAACCTTCTCTACTCCATTGGGAAAAGGAGGCGCATCAGCCTGGACAGTGTGATGTTTCCCCAGCTGGCTACTCATGCCGGCAGCGCTTCCTCCAGCAAGCCCATTGTGCTCCCCTCCCTCATCTATGGGATGATGGTCTCACAGCATCCGGAGCTTGGAGAGATTTCTGAAGGACTATCTGAGGAACTGCAGGTCTTCTCAGTTGATCACAAGCTGTTCAAAGGGAAGCATGCTGTGGACATTCCTTATGAGGATCTTCTTCTGGTAGGTGATTCAGCTCCAGCTCCCCTGGAGGATGCTCTTCCCCCTGCTGCAACAATTCAGTCAGCTCTTCGCGCCAGAATTGTGAGCCATCTCCGGTCTGAGCTGCTCATTCTTGAAGCTGAAGCCAAACGAAGGGATGCCAGGCGTGGACAGATTAGAAGTCTCCTCAGAGACTTGGAGTTCCCGGAGGATGAGGAGCAGGCCCCTTGAGCATCTGTGACAAAAAGGGGGAGAGAAGATTTATATTGCTGAACTGCTATTGATGAACTGGTTTTTTTTCTTTTGACCCTGCGTGGTCATGCTATGGCTGTGCGTGGCCACCCTCTGACTATTTTTCTCCCTTGTTCTCTTGTTGAATTTTTATTTTGAACCTTTTCTGGTTCTTGCTAGTTTGCTCCAGTGTTCTAAGGTTTTGTCAAAATGCCAAGGGGGAGATTGATGATGTTAGTATGGCAGTGTTTGACAAAACTAGCACAAGTGAACAAGGAGTTGCTGCAGCTCAAGTTATCAAGCAGGCCAGCAGAAGTAAAATAGCAGAAGCTGCAGCAGGGGATGCTGCAGCAGGAGCTTGTTCAACTGGCTGGTTCATCTGTCCGAGAAGCAGCAGCAACCTGGGCGTGTCTTGAAGGGCTGGAATCTCTACGGAGAGCATCTGAAGAATTTCTAAAATACTGTGGAGTAGTTTCCAGAGAGGTTTACTAGTCAGAGAAGGAGATTTGCATTGAAGATAAATATCAAATCTAATCTCATAGATTTTAGGAGATAATTGTTCCTTTTGGGACATTGCCTAAACCTGGACATTGCTTAAAGCTGGTGCTGCTATTTAAGCGAGAGGGGTTCAGAGCTGAGAGGTTGATCGAAGCTAAGGGATACACGAGTGCATACACAGATTTCAGAGAGAACAATCTTTGGTGTGCGGCGGTCAAATTCTTCGATCATCACCTGAGAGCAGAGTGTGAGCGCAGAGCTGTGGTGATTATAGCAGAAGGGAATCAGGACTGGCAGAGTCTGGTTCGAGCTTGATCTGGAAGCCAATTCAGAGCTGCGGAGCTTGTTGGTTTATCAAGGGCAGCCGCGGAAGAACTGACGAGTTGTTGGCTCGGTCAAGTGTCGTGCGGCAGTACTCACTAGTGGCAGGTGGTCACTGAGTGAGGGGGAGTATTCCAGAGTGTGCAGCACTCGTGGAATCGTTCGATCGGCTTGGCAGAAGGCTTTGGAGCGACGCGGACATTTGTGCTTCAGCTGTGTGTTACAGCAGTTGCTACAGCAACCCTGCTGAGTAGTTGTAGTTTAGAATAGGCTGAGTTTCGAGGAGACAGTAGCTATTCTAGATTGACATATTGTAGAGGGTGTGCAGGCACAAGTCAGAGCTTGTTCTGATTGTGTCAAGTGATCCACACAAGGTTGAGTAGCATAGGTTGCGTGAGTTGTAACCGTGTGTACGTGGGAACCTTCGAGTTAGTGGATTGAGGACTGGAGAATAGTCCTCCCCAGACGTAGGCAGTTGGCCGAACTGGGTGAACAAACTTTGTCTTGTTCATTGCTTGCTGAGACGATTTCCTAGTGAACAAGAGTGTGCTGCAGCAACTGCTTGTTCACAAATCTGTCGAACTAAGACACTGTGAAATTTCATAGCTGTCAACCGTGTGCACAGAATTAATACAAGCAAACAAACTATGCATTAAGCACAAGTCTCAAAGGAAATACTCATAGAATCATGCCCAACCGATACAAAGCGTTTAGCTAGACATGCTAGTAGTAAACATCATAGAAATAGTAAATAAAAGCTAAAGTGTCCAAGGAAATAGTAACAAGCAGGTGCGTGCAGGTTGCTGTGTCTCGGTTCGCGCAGTCGGCTAGTGCAGGTCCTCGCAGCAGCTCGTGTATTTTTCAGTTCTGGCTCTCTCTTGTGTGTTGTTGTGTGTCTCTCAAACCCTAGCCTTCCTCTCTTTATATACTGCTTGTGAGGCCCGTGACACTCTTGGCAACTTCCAAATCCTATGGTGTTCAAGATTTGGAAACACCACTATCCTGCGCATGGCTCACTGCGCACGTTGGTTCGCGCAGTTGGTTAGCGCACCGCAGTCTGAATCTGCCACTTCCTATCCTGTTTGCGCTGCTAGCTCAGCAGGCTGTGTGCTGCGCTCCTTAAACGCGCCTATTAGCGTGTATCCGACTTAGGCCCTTGTTTTGTCCTGGAATATAAAAACACCGGAAACCAATAATCTTGTACATAAAATAATGCAAACAAGCACAGTGTTAGGATCTAAATAGTGCGTATAAATAGGCTCTATCATTAGGTGATCAGCAACAGTGTTTTTCGTTCCCTTCTTATCCTTGATCTCTAAATCAAACTCTTGGAGCAGAAGCAACCAGCGCATCAAGCGCGGCTTAGTCTCTTTCTTGGACAATAGGTAACGGATAGCAGCGTGGTCAGTGTAGACAATGACTTTAGCGCCCAGAACATATGCGCGGAACTTCTCCAGCACAAATACGATTGCCAGAAGTTCCTTCTCGGACGTGGTGTAGTTCTTCTACGCAGTGTCCAGTGTGCGCGACGCATAATATATAGCGTCCGGCCTCTTATCCACGCGCTGACCCAATACTGCGCCTACGGCATAGTCACTTGCATCACACATCAGCTCAAAGGGTAAGTTCCAGTCTGGTGCCCGCATCACTGGCGCACTGGTCAGCGCATCCTTCAACTTATCAAAAGCATTGCTGCACTCATCGGACTTTGATCGGAACATGCGCGCATGTTAGGAAGCCTTGATCGGACACTAACTTAAGTAGAACTGAACTATAGATGTTTAGAGTCGATGATAAGGGATACATTCATAGAGGATTGTCTTTACCGATACTTTTCATAGTTATAGTACTTAATCTCTACTGCCTGCGCACGTATAGTGTAATTCTGCTTTCACTACTGTTCATTCGCGCACCTGCGCAACCCAATCACGCATAACCCCCAATTTCGTAAGTTATAGGTTACTAGCGAAAACGAGTCTGCACGCTCCTTGTGGGATCGACCCTGACTTAGCCGCTGTACTAAGTGGAGAAGGAAGGATTAATTTGACGCGTACAACGACGCCGGATCAGGACTCCTCAGTGAATTCCTCATCATCACTACTGTCTGACTCCTCAACACCATGATCCATTTCTAGCTTTGTTGAAACTGTGTTCTTATATTAGTTGCAGTTATCAGAGCAACATTGCTCGTTTGTTCAGAGTCTTCTTCAATGTCTTTGTCTCTCCAGTTTGCAACTGGCGTCTTGTTCCTTTCATGAGCCGTCTGGAGGATCGCCCACGCGTTCACAGTCGGAGGTCAGCCTGAAATTATTTGCGTCAACAGCAGCAAATATCGCGTTCGAAGGTTTGGAGTTACTGGTTGCTACAGCTTCTTCTTCATTTGTCCGTGTCCCTCTGGTTTCTCCAGTGTAACTCCTTTGTCGTCGATGGTCAGTGGGTGTGACCACCCAGACACTACTGCTCTCCAAGTCTTTTCATCCATCGCTTTTAGGAAGGCCTTCATTCTCGCCAACCAACAACTATAATTTCCTTCTTCCAGTAGGGTTGGCCGACTTGTGCTTTTTCTCTCTTTCATCTTCGCTCGATGAACTCAACACGACGCTCAGGATCTTCACTCTGTGTGTCGAGTTCCCGCTCTGACACCAATTGAAATTCGCAGCGCCTCTGCAGATTGTCCGAGTTCCTCCACTCGACAATTCCCCTGCGGCCTATGTTGATGAACCAACAAGCCCACCCTGCTCTGAATTGGTTTCTATGATAAAGCTCTTATCAGGCTCTGCAAGTCTCGATCAGCCTCTGCTTTAGTCACTCAGCTCTGTGTGCACGCTGTGCTCTTGGTGGTGATCCAATTTCTCTGCTCTAGCACTCTGAATATATCTCTTGGTATATTGCTCTGTCTTTGTGCTTGTCTTGGATGGATGCTTTGCTGCTCTCCCCAGCCTCCTTTAAAAAGGAACTCCATGCTCCATCAATATCAAATTTAGGAAGCCTTTCAAAAAGCTCTCCTAGATTCTTGCAAGTTCTTTGAGATTTGATTTCCTAAAACCAATATTAGAAATCTTATCTTTACCTTGAGCTTGTTGAGTTGTTTCTTTCTGCTGGAATTTCCTAAGTCCATTAGGAAAACTTCCAAAACTTATCTCCCACTTTGTAGGATACCCACCTTCCAAAAGATCCATATCTTCAAGCTAACTTGTAGGCCGCAATCTACACTGAGAATATTCTGATAGATGCTCTAGAATCTTCCCGTTGCTCTGCGGCTTCATAGCTGGCCAGATTGTTCTTCGCCCCAATACTGCTGCTACAGCTCCTGCTGTAGCAACTGCTTGTTCACTCTGGCTGGTTTTGCACCAGCGGCTGTCTTCACATGGGCAGCTGTTTCATCTTGCTTTCAATCTTCAGGATACTCTACCGACCTGTTGTGATGCTGGCAGCAACCCTCCATACGTTCTTTGGGCTGCTTCAAGTTGATCGGCATGCTGCTGACTGTGGGAATCTACTAAATTGCATTTAGAAAGCTTCCGTTGCTCTTCTCTTCAATTTTGGGCAGCTTGTTCTTTACATAGAAATCTGCTATTTAGGATGCTACAGTTCACAGGTTGTTGTAGCAACGCTTTGATCTCGCGATTAGATACCTTAACTTGGCCGCTGGTTTGTGGGTGGTATGGTGTCGCTATTGTGTGGCAGACACCATATTTTTGGAGCAATGCCTCAAACTGTTTTTACTTAAAGTGCGACCCATTATCGCTGATTACTGTTTGTGGCGCACCGAACCTTGGGAATATTACCTTGGTGAAAAGCTTCCTCACCACATTTGCATCACAAGAAGGAGCAGCGATGGCCTCCACCCATTTGAAGACATAATCGACGGCGACAAGAATATATTTGTTCCCATTTGATGATGAGAACTGCCCCATGAAGTCTATACCCCAAACATCAAATATTTCAACCTCAAGGATTCCCTTCTACAGCATCTCATTAGGCTTTGATATATTTCCCGTGCGTTGGCATGCGTCACAAGACTTTACAAATGCATGCGCTTCCTTAGACAACATAGGTCAATAAAACACGCATTGGAGAACCTTCGTGGCTGTTTTGGAGCTGGAACCATGTCTACCATATGGGGAAGAGTGGCAGTTTCGTAGAATACCCTTCTGATCATCCTCGGCAATACATGACCGATATAACCCATCAGCACATAGCCTATAGAGAAATGGCTCATCCCAATAATACTGGTTTACGTCATGGAGGAATTTCTTCCTTTGATTGTGATTTGCCCCTTCCGGTAAAATTCCACACGCAAGAAAATTCACAAAATCAGCATACCAGGGAGCTTGCGTTGTCTTAACACTCAGCAAATATTCGCCAATCAAAGAGTCTTCAATCGGCACATTCCTCGCTCATCCATTGATTTGCTGAAGTCTCGATAGGTTGATGATGCAAGTATGGCAGTGTTTGACAAAACCAGCTTATGTGAACAAGGAGCTGCTGCAGCTCAAACAATCAAGCAGACCAGCAGAAGTAAACCAGCAGCAGATGCAGCAGAGGATGCTGCAGCAGGTGCTGGTTCAAGTGCTGGTTCAACTGTCCGAGTAGCAGCTTTGTGCTGAGTTCGTTCTGGAGGTATGGCAGTTGTGTTCTTGCTCTTAGAAGGTTTTCTAAAATGCTGCTGAGCATTTTCCAGCAAGGTTTGCTAGTCAGAGAAGGAGATTTGCATTGAAGATATTTATCAAATCTAATCTCCTAGATTTTAGGAGATAATTGATCTTGTGGGTCAATTGCCTAAACCTGGAAATTGCTTAAAGTGGTGTGGGTATTTAAGCAGAAGGTTTGAGGGCTGAAGGGATTGATCGAACCTGAGGGATACACGAGAGTAGACACAGATTTCAGAGAGAGGATTTTCTGGGTGCTACGGACGTTGTTCTTCGATCAAACACACACGGGCAGAGCGTTGAGCGCAGAGCTAAGGTGAGCATTGCAGAAGAGAATCAGGTCTTGCAAAGACTGATTCGTGCATTGATCTGGAAGCCAATTCAGAGCTGTGGAGCTTGTTGGTTGATCAAAGGCAGCCGCGGAAGAACTGACGGGTGGAAGGCTCGGTGGAGGTTCGTGCGGAAGAACTCACTAGTGACAGGTGGTCACTGAGTGAGGGGGAGTTACTCAGAGTGTGCAGCGCTCTTGGAGTGGTTCGATCGGCTCGGCAGAAGGCCTTGGAGCGACGCGGACAGTGTGCTTCAGCTGTGTGTTACAGCTGTTGCTGCAGCAACCCTGCTGAGTAGTGTAGGATAGAATAGGCTGAGTTCTTTGAGAGGATTGTAGCTATTCTAGACTGACATATTGTAGAGGGTGTGCTGGCACAAATCAGAGCTTGTTCTGATTGTGCTGAGTAGTCAACAAGAGGTTGAGTAGCATAGGTTGCGTGCGTTGTAACCTAGTGTACTTGGAACCTTTGGTTGAGTGGATTGAGGACTGGAGAATAGTCCTCCTCAGACGTAGGCAGATTGGCCGAACTGGGTGAACAAACTTGTGCATTGTTTGTTGCTTGCTGAGATTAATTCTAGTGAACAAGAGTGTGCTGCAGCAACTGCTTGTTCACAAATCTGCCGGATTGAGACACTGTGAAATTTCATAGGTGATCCGCGACTACATTTTTCACTCCTTTCTTTTCTTTAATTTCGACCTCATTACATAGCATATTTGTCAGAGGTTTAGCAATTTTCTAGAAGTCCTTGATGAACCTCCTATAAAATCCAGCGTGCCCGAGGAAACTCCTTATTCCTTTCGCGTCTCTCAGTGGTGGCAGCTTCTCAATAACGTTGATCTTGGCTCTATCGACCTCAATTCCTCTTTCTGAGAAAAAATGCTCCAACACAATACCTTCTTTTACCATAAAATGGCATTTCTCCCAATTTAGTACTAGGTCCATTTCAATACACTTAGCGAACACACGAGACAAATTTGTGAGACAATCATCAAATGAATGACCATGCACAGAAAAATCGTCCATAAATACTCCATAGAGTTTTCTAAAAATTCAGCAAAGATGGACATCATACAACGTTGAAAAGTTCCCGGTGCATTACAAAGACCAAAAGGCATTCTCCTATAAGTAAATTGTGCCGTAGGGGCAAGTAAACATGGTCTTTTCTTGGTCATTGGGGTGGATAGGAATTTGAAAGAAACCACTCTACCCATCAAGAAAACAGAAATAGTCATGTCCCGCTAGGCGTTCTAACATTTGATCTATAAAGAGAATGGGAAAATGATCCTTTTTAGTGGCTGAATTTAACTTCCTATAATCTACGCACATTCTCCACTCCGTGACCTTACGCGTTGGTATCAATCCATTTTTTTATTTTCTAACGGTGAGCCCGCCCTTTTTAGGCACCACAAGAATCTGGCTCACCCACTCAGAATCTGGGCAGCATAAATAGTTCCTGCGTTTCACGACTTCGTGACTTCCTTCAATACAACTTCTCCTAACTTAAGATTTAAACATCTAAGGATCTCACGACTGGGCTTCGCATTATCTTCTAAATGAATTCTATGCATGCAAACATCGGGGTTAATCCCCCTTCAAATCATCAATGGAGTGCCCAATGGCACCTAAATACTCGTGCAACACATTCATCAATTTAGAAGTTTCAATATCATTCAATGAAGCTCCTATGATAATAGGTAAAGACTCGTTCTTTCCCAAGAATTCATACCTTAGATTCGATGGAAGTGGTTTCAACCCCTCACTGAATTCCTTACCTTTTGGCGCATCATTTATTTCGTTCGCAACATCATCAAACTCAGTGGGGTCCTCATCAATTTCCATTATAGAGGCTGATCGCGCGTCGTTGTACGCGTCTAATTAATCCTTCCTTCTCCACTTAGTATAGCGGCTAAGTCAGGGTCGATCCCACAAGGAGCGTGCAGACTCGTCTTAGCTAGCAACCTACAACTTACGAAATTGGGGTTGTGAGTGATTGGGTTGCGCAGGTGCGGAAATGAACAGTAGTGAAAGCAGAGTTGCACGATACGTGCGCAGGCAGCAGATTTTAAGTACTATGACTATGATGAGTAACGGTACGGACAATCCTCTATGAATGTATCCCTTATCATCGACTCTAAACATCTATAATGTAGTTCTACTTAAGTTAGTGTCCGATCAAGGATTCCTAACGTGCGCGCATGTTCCGATCAAAGTCCATGAGCTATTAATTCCTGAAACTAGTCTAAGCAGCCACGAATCCTATCATAGTAGTAGCTGATTATCCTAGTGCGTTACTCCCTAATTGTCACCGTCAAGCTATCAACTAGTTTACCATACAATAACGAGCAGTTAGAATAAGTACTGAAGCACAGATAATTTTACCTCCCTGAAGTCTAGCGCACAGCCTCATACTCATGCACGCAACGGAGAGCGCACACATGCAAGCTACTAGGACAACTAAGAACGACAAAATGAAATGCATCATGAAAATGAAAAACAGAGTCAATGCAGCAAATGAAACACGGTCAGGGGTTCACAAAATATCCACACAAAATAGGAACAGAATATCCAATGATAGTTTTCAAAAGCAGCAATGACAACCCGAGATGATTTGCGTCGAGCCCTCTGCTGCGCCCTAAAGGTCCTCTGAGCTGGAGTCCTGCGCAGACCCTTGTTCCTCCTTGTCCATGGACTCTGTCTCTGTCTCATATTCTGAGCTGGAGGATGGCGGCGCAACTGATACTGCTGCGGGCTGGGCTGCGGGCTCCTCGTCCAAGTCGGTCTCCCATATTGAATCTGAACTTAACTCTTTGATGGGGGTGACCTCAGAGGGCGATCGGATTATCTGGGCAGAAGGTTGCTGAGGGGGCTCTGATGGCATTGGCTGTGGGTCCATGACTGGGGTGCGCACTGAGGATTGGGCTGGTGACTGCGCGGGAGAACTGGCTGGCTGGCGCTGCTCTGAAGGTGACCCTGGAGGTGGCCTGCGCAGACTGAGGAGAGGCGGAATGGGGTCTCTAAATTGCCCCTCTGGCGCCAAGTACTCCAGCACGCGCATGACGTTGAACAACATACGCTGCTCTGCTGGCGCCTCCTCAGAATCCTGTCTGCGCCGCTTCGCCGGCGCGCGCGTGGGAGAATCTCTGATGTCAATGGTGACAACTTCCCGTGGCGGTCCACTCGCCCGCGCGCGTCCTCATGCGCCGAGCTGGCTGCACGACTGGTGCCTCCACATTTTCCATTTCTTCCTCAGCAGCAGCTTTCTCTTGCCGCGCACTACTCTCTGCCGGCGCTCCTCTGATTGCCGCATGCCTCGGTGCCCTAGCAGCCTGCAGCCGGTAACACCATTCCATGACCCATCTTCCTTGGCAGTTAGCGCTCGGTACTGCAGCATCTGGGCACGGTCAAGAGGAATGGCTGGAACAACTGTGTGCTCAGGCACTTCTGGCTCTCCGTGCAGCCCACCCAGCTAATGCGTAACCACACCTTCACAAGTGAGCGGGCCCTTGATGCTGAGCCGCTCCCAGTGCACTACCATGTCCGACACGAACCTCACCTTCTTCCCATAATACAACCCCTTCAGCACGTCCATATCAAGCAGGCTGACCTTCGGTGCACCATTATAGCGCCCAATGACTGCGTACGCGACCATGCACCACAGGTAATACATCCAGAGGTCACGTAGCTCACGCCCTCGGCTGCGCCCTGCGGCAAACGGTTTGCCCGGCGCCATCTCGCTCCATGCCTCCATGCACTACTGTGTGCTCACGCACCTTGTCACAGCGCAGGGTGCGCTTCAACCTCTTGGCCAATGCAATGTACCACACCCCTCGGTGTCGGTACCGGATCTCTAAGTCTTGGATCTGCAGGGACGCCAAGAACTCACAGGCGTCCTCTTTGTCGGCTGCGCTTTCTAAGTCCATCAGCGCTTCCCAGCCAGCCTGCGCGAGCTTCTCTGTGACCAATTCCTCCAAGCCCACCTCGCGCAGGAAGTCCCTGCTGATGCACTGTGTGCCATACATGTCCAGCCTCCAGAAGGCGTCATACTTCCGTGCGAAAATGCTGGGGTGTCTTGGTCCTCGGCTGGCCTCATATTTGCAGCGGTCAACTGTAGTCAACGCTCTACTAAGGATCCCAAAATCAGAACTTCAAATCAAACCCTCAAATTCCTACCAGATGGGCGCCTCACTCGTGTCAACAAAACCCAGCAAAGAAATCACCAAACGGAGCTAGCTAACTAGGTGCAGTTTTGATCCTAGGGTTACGTCCTCAGTCGGGTTCCTTCACCAAACCCTCACTAAAATGACTGAAACAAGGAATGAGAAGTTACCTAGTGTGTTGGTGTTGTTGTGCTCTTCAAATCTCTCTAGAGAACGCTGGAAACGGTGGGTGGACGGCAAAGATCGGATGGCAGCAGTTCAGAGCATTTAACGGTCGAAAATTGCAGAATGTCCGAATTTTTCTAAGTATCTGCCCTTATATACCCCCCTGACCTGCGCATCTGTCCTGCGCACTGAACTGCGCACTGACTCGCGCATTGCTATGTGACTCAAAAAAATGCAAGTGCTGAACTAGCTAAAATGCAAATCCTAAAAACGTGTAAAAATAAAACGTGGAAAACGTGTCGGGTTACCTCCCGACAAGTGCCTTTGTTTAACGTCGTTGGCTCGACAGTACCTCGTTACTTGCTCAAGTTCATGCTCCGGACCACCCCCACACTTGCTCCTGCGCGCTCTAATGCGTCTGTGTGTGCTATGTCTTCCTTAGTCCTGCGCAAAGGAACAGATAGGTGGTCAGTGTGGCCAAAATCGTGTGGCACATCATAAGTAACGAGGTAAATCAGTGAGGGGGAAGATATATAATCAGTAGCTCCTAGTTCTCCCTCTGGCGCATCTTCTATTTCTGGTTCCGCCAAATCAACTTCGCGCGTGGCCTCATCCCACGGTTCTCCCAAGTATTTCTTGACTCTTTGCCCATTAACCTGAAAGCGATGCTTGGGCTCATTCTCTAACTCGATAGTTCCATACGGGAAAACCTTTGTGACCGTGTAAGGTCCCGTCCACTTGCTGCGCAGCTTCCCAGGCCTCAGTTTTAAGCACGAGGAGAACCACAGCACTCGTTCTCCTGGCTCGAAGGTGCATCTGAGGATGTTCTTATCGTGAAATACTTTCGTGCGCGTTTTGTAGTCACGCAACCCCTCATATGCATCCAGTGCAGCTCCTCTAGCTCGCTTAACTCAAATGCGCGCTCCTTACCAGCCTCATCGAGGTTCAGATTGCAAGTGCGCAATGCCCAGTATGCCTTGTGCTCCAACTCAACCGGTAGGTGGCACGCCTTACGGTACACCAACCGAAATGGTGAAGTCCCAATCGGTGTCTTGTGCGCAGTCCTGTATGCCCAAAGTGCATCGTCCAGCCGCTGGCTCCAGTCTTTGCGCTAAGGTCTCACGGTTTTCTCCTGAATGCACTTGATCTCTCTGTTGGAAACCTCGGCCTGGCCATTCGTTTAAGGATGGTATGCAGTGGACGTCTTGTGGAGCACCCCATAATGCTTTAGTACTTGCGCCACTATTCTGTTGCAGAAGTGCGTCGCCTGGTCGCTGATTATTGCCTTAGGTACTCCGTACCTGCAGAAAATGTTAGTTCTTAAAAACTCAACGATCGTTTTACCATCATCCTTGCACGTGGCCTTAGCTTCGACCCACTTTTAGACATAGTCCACCGCAACTAGTATGTACTCGTATCCACAAGATGGCGGAAACGGCCCCATGAAGTCAATCCCCCACAAGTCGAACACTTCGTCTACCAGTATAGCTGTTTGTGGCATCTCGTTGATCGCTGATATATTTCCTGTGCGCTGACACCTGTCACAAGCCCTGCAATGGTTATATGAGTCACGAAATAAGTGCGGCCAATAAAAACCGCAATCTAGGATTTTCCTGCTCGTGCGCTTTGGACCAAAGTGTCCTCCGCACGCGTGCGCATGACAAAATCTCAAAACATAGCTCATCTCATGATCAGGCACACATCGCCTCAAGATCTGATCAGGGCCTATTCTAAGCATGTATGGATCATCCCAAACGTAATATTTAGACTCATGTGTTTAACCTCATGCGTTGAGTTTTAGTGAAATGAGGGGGAAACGCACCTGTGACTAGGTAATTTGCAATATGCGCATACCATGGTACGTTACCATTCAGCGCCATCAGGTGCTCGTCAGGGAATGTCTCCGTGATCTGCCCTGGCTCTTCTTCCTTCACTATCCTGCTTAGGTGATCAGCAACCGTGTTTTCCGTTCCCTTCTTATCCTTGATCTCTAAATCGAACTCTTGGAGCAGCAGCAACCAGCGCATCAGGCGCGGCTTAGTTTCTTTCTTGGACATCAGGCGGATAGCAGCGTGGTTAGTGTAGACAGTGACTTTAGCGCCCAGAACATATGCGCAAAACTTCTCCAGCGCAAATACGATTGCCAGAAGTTCCTTCTCGGTCGTGGTGTAGTTCCTCTGCGTAGTGTCCAGTGTGCGCCACGCATAATAGATAGCATGCGGCCTCTTATCCACGCGCTGGCCAAGTACTGCGCCTACAGCATAGTCACTGGCATCGCACATCAGCTCAAATGGTAGGTTCCAGTCTGGTGCGCGCATCACTGGCGCACTGGTCAGTGCATCCTTTAACTTAACGCACACATCCTTTTGAAGGAGGTTAGACAATGGGATACATATTTTAGAAAAATCTTTAATAAAGCGCCTATAGAACCCTGCATGTCCAAGAAACGACTTAACATCGCGCACATTAGTGGAATAAGGCAGATTTGAGATAAGATCAATTTTTGCTTTACTTAATTCCTTCCTGCGAGACGATATGTCTTAGTACTACTCCATGTGACACCATAAAGTGACATTTTTCATAATTGAGAACTAAGTTCTTGGTAATGCAGCGCGCTAAGACCTTATCAAGATTATCCAAACATGCATCAAACATCTCACCATGCACAGTGAAGTCATCCATGAATACCTCAATACATAAACCAATTATATCAGAGAAAATGCTCATGACTAAGCGTTGGAACGTACCTGGCGCATTACACAGCCCAAACGACATGCGCCGGAACGCAAAGGTATCGAATGGGCAGGTAAAGGTTGTCTTCTCCTGATCCTCCGCAGCAATAGGGATCTGATCCGTGAAGCAAAAGTGTGGCTTTCCCGCCAACCGGTCGAGCATCTGGTCCATGAATGGTAGTGGGAAATGATCCTTGCGCATGACTGCGTTTAGCTTCCTGTAATCAATGCACATGCGCCATCCAGTCTGTATGCGCTTGGGAACTAGCTCGCCCTGCGCATTCTCCTCTACTGTGATGTCTCCTTTCTTTGGCACAACGTGCACTGGACTCACCCACTTGCTATCTGAAATCGGGTATATTACACCTGTGTCAAGCAGCTGCAGGATCTCCTTCTGTACTACCTCCATCATAATCGGATTCAGTCTGCGCTGAGGTTCCCTGGATGGTTTGGCATCATTTTCCAGCAGAATTCTGTGCATGCACACATCAGGGCTTACTCCGTGCAGGTCAGCCAATGTCCATCCTATGGCGCGCTGGTTCTTGCACAGCACCTCCTGTAATCGCGCCTCTTGCTCCTCCTCTAATCCTTTCTTTATAATGACAGGCAGGGTGTCCTCATTTCCCAGGAAGATGTACTTTAAGTGCTCGGGCAATTGCTTCAGCTCAACCTTGGGTGCCTGTTCAATAGAAGGCAGGATTTTATTAGTAGCGCAAACATTAACCAGATCACGTACCTGTCTGGACACTGGTTCTGTGCTGCTCAGCTTATCATCTTGGTCCTCCAGCTCTGTCTGTGCCAATGGCGCAGGCTCCCCTATTGCGCACGCACACTACGCATGCGCAACCAAGTCATCCATACTGTCTAATGCGTGCACTGTGGCGTCCTCATGAGGGTGCTGCATCCCCTTGAAAATTTTAAAGTGAATCTCCTCGCCATCTACCTCCATTGAGAGCGTGCCTTTCCATACGTCTATCTTTGTGCGCGCCGTCATCAGAAATGGTCTGCCCAGTAGGATTTGCGCGCTTCCCTTGCTCGGCTCACCCTCCATTTCCAAGACGTAAAAATCTGCTGGGAACACCAGCTCTCCTACTCGGACAAGAACGTCCTCTATCATGCCCGTGGGTTGTTTGCACGACCGATCTGCTAATTGGATGGTGAGACCTGCAGGCTTTAGTGAACCAAGGTGCAATGACACATACAAGGAGTAAGGAAGCACATTTATAGATGCATCGAGATCAATCATGCAGTTGCATACCGTGGTCTTACCTAAGGTGCACGGTATGGTGAACTTACCTGGATCCCAGCATTTAGGTGGTACCTTGTGTTGCACAATTGCTGATGCATGTGCGTTAAGCATTACTTGTGCGCACTTGCCTTTCCTCCTCTTGTTTGTGCACAGCTCCTTCAAGAACTTGGCATATCTGGGAATCTGCCGAACTGCCTCAATCAGGGGGATGTTTATTTCCACCTTACTGAATAATTCGTTAAGCACCTCCTTTCTTGCTAATGGTGCCTGCAATGGAAAAGGGGCAGGTGCGTTAGTATGACTGGTACTCTTTTCTCCTGATCGTATCATACCTGGCGCCACCCCCTGTTGGTTCGTAGCGGGCGCGGCTGGTTGCGCATCCGGCTGTTCTGGCTCTGGAGGTTGCCCAACTGGCTGCGCGGGCTCATTTGCGGTCGGAGCTGTCCCAACTGTGCGTCCAGTCCTCAGCGTTATGGCGTTAACTCCTCCCTTAGGGTTCTGGATCACTTGCGAAGGCAGGTTGCCATCGCTCTTTTTCAGCTCATAGGCCGTGGTAGCAATCTGCGACAGCTGCTTCTCAATTGACTCGAACCTCTTGTCATATTTTTCATCGTTCTTGCGCACGGTGTCTGCCAACTGACCCACTATGTCTTCTAAGGAGCGGCGCGGTTGCTGGTTATTCTATGCTGGTGCGTCATTGCGGCGGTGCGGTGGGTTGTATGCTTACTGCGCCTGCTGAGGTGCACGATATTCCGCTGGCTGCCTTTGGGGATTGCCAGTCCATAGCGCGGTTGATTCTGCCTTTGCGGTCCTCTATTGTCCCATCCTCCTAGAGCATTGATATCTCCTGATTCCTCAAAAAGTGTGGGACATGCGTCAGTTTTGTGCTCAGTGGACGTACAGAACTCGCATACCTTCGGCGCAACTGGTTGCGCGCCTTGCGCACTCATCAGTTTCTGCAGCATGGCTTTCATTTCCTTAAGTTCAGCGCTGGAATCCACCTGGTGCACAGCGCGCGCACGACTATTCTCGAGCGTCAATTGATGCCTTACCTGTCCAGCAGAGTCCTCGATCATCTGCCATACATCCTCCGGGTACATGTTGCATATATCACCACCTGCGCATGCGTTCAGCAGTCTAAGTTCCATTGGTTGTAGCCCGTTCAGGAAATTCTCTATCAGCACATGTTGGGGCAGGCCATGATTATAGCAGTTGGCTTCCAGCTCCCTGAAACGCTCATAGTACTCTGATAGTGACTCTCCTACGCCCTGCCTAGGTGCGGCCAATTCCCTCCTGAGTAGCGCAATCTTTACTGCGGGGTAAAACTTATCCAAGAACTTCTTCTGGAGCTGCTCCCATGTGCGAATAGATCCTGCTGGTAAGCTCATCAGCCAATGCCTGGCTGTATCACACAATGAAAAAGGGAGCGCCTTCAGCTTCAGCGCTTCTTCACGTTCTTCATGTTCTCGCAGATAACTAGGAATTCGCGCACATGCTTGACTGGGTTCCCATTGTTCATCCCATGGAACTTAGGAATATGATGAATGAATGAGCTCCGTAGTTCAAAATGCCCATCGGATGGAAGCACTATGCACCACGGTTGGTTGACTGTGATTGGGGCCGACATCTCGCGCACTGTTCTGCGTCGCACGATCTGTTGCGCGGGTTGCGCATTATATACTTTAGCGGCCATCCTAGCTTCAACTTCGTGCTGCACTTCCTCTTTGAACCGAGCAGCGCGGTTATCTGCCCTCGCATTGTTAGGTCCCTTTGGGGTTCTGTCCCCTAAGTTATCGCCGACGACACTGTTATTCTCCATGTCCTGTTCTAGACTTCAAGCAACCGGAATTAAAAGAAACTAGGTTGCTGCCCCTGTCTGTGCGCAACTATGATCTGCGCAGCGCAACTGTTTCAAGGTTGCGCAGGCGGATGTTGATTGCGTACTGGCAGAAACACCAACGAAAATAAAAAGAAATAACTAGCTACTGTAAAAGAAAACTTGAACTAGTTAAGACTTATCTGTGTTGCTCCCCGGCAACGGTGCCAAAATTTGATCGTGCGTCGTTGTACGCGTCAAATTAATCCTTCCTTCTCCATTTAGTATATCGGCTAAGTTAGGGTCGATCCCATAAGGAGCGTGCAGACTCGTCTTAGCTAGCAACCTACAACTTACGAAATTGGGGTTGTGAGTGATTGGGTTGCGCTGGTGCGTGAATGAATAGTAGTGAAAGTAGAGTTGCACGATACGTGCGCAGGCAGCAGATTTTAAGTACTATGACTATGATGAGTATCGGTACGGACAATCCTCTATGAATGTGTCCCTTATCATCGACTCTAAACATCTATAGTGCAGTTCTACTTAAGTTAGTGTCCGATCAAGGCTTCCTAACATGCACGCATGTTCCGATCAAAGTCCATGAGCTATTAATTCCTGAAACTAGTCTAAGCAGCCACGAATCCTATCACAGTAGCAGCTGATTATCCTAGTGTGTTACTCCTAGTTGTCACCGTCAAGCTATCAACTAGTTTAACATACAATAACTAGCAATTAGAATAAGATTGCGGTTCAAGGCTTCCCTTATTCACACAACTAATTATCACCCATATGCATAGAATTATTATAAGTAGATGTACCAAGCATTAAGCACAAGTCTCAAAGGAAATACCTCATAGAATCATGCCCAACAGATACAAAGTGTTTAGCTAGACATGCTAAAAACAAACATCATAGCAATAATAAATAAAACTAAGGCAGCAAGAGAAAACGTAACAGGTTGGCGCAATTGCGCGTTGTTGTTCTCGGCTGGCGCAGGTGGTTCGCGCAGATTCATGCTGAAGTAGCTCGTGTGTTTTGCTGCTAAGTGTCCTTCTCTCTATCTACTCTCCGTCTCTCTCTAACCCTAGCTTCCCCCCTCTTATATAGTGGTCTTGAAGCCCAAGGAATGCTTAGATTTGGCCCGAGAGACTTTTAGCAACTTCCCAAATATAAGAGATCATTATTTAGAAACTCTGCCATTCTGCGCACGCTGATTGCGCTACTTGCTTCGCGCAGACGGTTTGCGCACTGTAGTCCGAAACAGCTATCTCCTTTTGCGCTGCTAGCTCCGCAGGTCGTGCATTGTGCTCTAAAAACGTCCGTTAGCGCACATCTGACTTATGCTCCTGTTTTATCCTGAAATACAAAAATACCGAAAACCAATAATCTTGTACACAAAATAATGCAAACAAGCACAGTGTTGAGATCTAAATAGTGCATATAACTAGGCTCAATCAGAGGCGAACAACGAGCTATATTTCTCCTGTGCAAGTAGCTCATACTCAAAGCTCGTTGGTTCACCAAGAGAGTTAAAAACATTATACGCATCATATGTTTCAATCAAGTGACAATCCATAGAATTGCTAGGTGTCCTAAGCATGCTTTTCAAATCTATAATAGCCTTAATTCGATTGTACCCTTCCCGCAATCTATAATAGCCTTAACCGTATTCAAAAAAGGTCTACCTAGGATTATGGGATTTTCCTTATCTTCATCCATGTCTAAAACGTAGAAATCAACCGGACCATAGAATTGTCCAACTTTAATGGGAATGTCCTCTAGGATACCCTTAGGAGCCCTAGAAGAATGATCCGCTGACCTCAAATTAACCGTGGTTGGAGTCAATTCACCCATATCTAGCTTATTAAAAAGTGAATAAGACATTAAAGATATGCTAGCACCTAGATCACACAATGCACTAGCTATACTAATTTCTCCAATAGAAATGGGAATAGAAAATGATCCATGATCGCTAAGCTTTCTAGGCTAATCCCCGGCAATGGCGCCGTTTTGAACGTTGTCGAAATTTTGGTAGTATAAATACTAGTCCAATCACGGTACACAAACAATATTTATAATCCGAGTGACCTCGAGTCGAACCCAAGAGAAAAGCCTATAATAGTCTGAAGATAGCTAGTAATGCCTAATGCGAGTCTACTAAATAAAAAGAGGGTTTTTCCTCTAGGTGAGGTATCTCTAGTGAACACTAAAGACAAGTTCAAATTTGGTTGGAAGTAAAATAATAGAGAAAGCGTACTCGGAATCCTATTTCACCCCTAGGTCACGCGATTAGCAATGCAAAACAGAAATATATTCGTGAGTTAATTTGATTGATTATTCTAGGCTAAAGTATCACGCATTCTAAATTCAACTCTCGCTCCTTCTCTAGAATGGGAATGACACCTATATGACACAATTCTAAAACTATCGTTCTATTGAATAGTGTAGAACAAAAGTCTCCTAATCTCAACCTCTCGGTCTATCGATAGTTAACTAAAGTCCGTTGTATGCTTAGCCTAAGAGATTGTCATTGTCACTCTCGCGCATAAAAGCTATCTAAAATAATCATGCTTGATCTTATAAAGAACTTAAGTTCAATTCTCATTCCATCCCTAGGTGTTTTATCAATTCATACTCATTTATGCGTTTCGTCAAACACTTAGTGTAGATAGAATTAACATGAAGAACAAGCATAATAATTTTCAACCAAACTTCACTCATATAGATAAAAGAACATGTTTTGCATTACAATCTAACCTAAGGGATCCATAAGGACCTCAACTACAATGGGATTACTCATTCATGGTGAGTTTGAAACAAAACATAGTTTTGTATTGAAATTGTTCACCAATTGTGATGATGCAGTATGGCAGTCTTTGACAAAACCAGCACAAGTGAACAAGCGGCTGAACAAGCTACTGCTATAGCCGGAGCTGGTTCAGGAAGATGTAGCATCTGTTCGTCTGTAGCAGCTCGGATCTTCGAGGAATGAGCTTGGCTGTGCATCCGAAAGCATCAAGGGAGTTTCTAAAATACTCAGAAAGAATATTCCAGTGGAGATTCCCAGATGGCAGAGAAGATTTGTTTGTAGAAGATAAGAATTGCAAATCAAATCTAATCTTCTACAAATTAGGAGATATTGTGGTTTGAAGGAAATTGCTAAATCTGTGAATGGTGGAACTAGGTGTTCCTATTTATAGGAGGCTGCTCAGAGCATCAAGGGTATCGAAGTGAAGTAGAGTGTGATCAGGGCTTGCAGAGTCTGATCACAGCTTGATCAGGAAGCCAATTCAGAGCAGCGGTTGCTTGCTGGTTGATCAAGGGAGGCCGCGGAGGTATTGACGAGTGGACGAACTCAGTCAAGTGACTGGTCGGCTAAACTCACTAGTGAGGTGGTCAATGAGTGAGGGGGAGTGCTCCAGAGTGTGCAGCGCTCGTGGAGAGGTTCGATCGGCTCACCAGAAGGCTTGGAGGGACGCAGACTATTTTGGTACCAGCTGTGTGCTACAGAAGGTGCTATAGCAACCTGCAGATAGCATTGAATTAATTAGAATAGGCTGAGTCTGTGGGAAGAGTTCTAGCTATTCTGAATTATTTCGAGTCTATAGGTGTGCAATACACAAGCCAAAACTTGTTCTGATTGTGTGACTAGTTTAGTTTAGGTAGCATAGGTGTCCTGTGTCGAACCGTGTTGTACTGTGGACTTGAGAAACTAGTGGATTAAGGGTTGGAATTCAGCCCTTCAAAGACGTAGGCAGATTGGCCGAACTGGGTGAACAAACATTTGATCCTTGTTCTATCTTGCTGCATCAAATTTAGGTGTTCAAGAGTGTGCTGTAGCAACTGCTTGTTCCCTATCTGCAACTCAGAGGTGCTGCGAATTTCAAATTGAATGCAAAGGAGTAGTGGTTGAGTAAAGGGTTGATGTAGAATGGCCAATTTCTTGGCAATTCTCCAAATCGTCCAAGAGCAATCGTCTAGGGTTTTTGATTTTGAAGGCAACCCTAAAAAATTTGCATCTCTTTCTTATTTATACTATTTTAGAAAATTACCAAATTGCCCGCAGTGCCAGAATCAAAAGGATTCGGGCAAAGCCTTGATCAGTTGATTCGGACAGAGTGTCCGAATCAAATACTCCGTGCGGTTTCTTAGCTGGGCGAATAAGTCCTCCTTGGCCGAATCATTTTTGATTTGGTCACGCCCTTTTAGATTCGGTCAAACCTTTCAATGTTCCCCCGAGTCAGGTTGATTCGGCCAAGCTGTTGGTCGAATCCAAATTGATCCTGGCGAATCACTATTGCAGCTTGCACCAATCTTGATTTTTTTGCTCTCTATCGATCGGAATTCTTCCAGCTTTTCTTCAGGCCACTTCATATCATGTAATACACATTTCAAACCTAAAATGGACAAAGAAAGCATCAAATGACTTTATAAAATAACAGAACACGCAAGAAGTAAGGGGAAAATACGAAAAAAATAAGGTTATTTGCCCGCACATCAAGTACCTGTGTAGATAATCTATGAGATCAGATTGAGTACAGATTCTAGCTAGGTTAGAAGTAGAAGTTGTTCTAGCATAGGCTGAGAACGGGATCCTTTGAACTTTAACCAGGAATAGTGCAATCTTGAGGACCGAGAGCTGTCCTCCACCGACGTAGGCTGTTGCCGAATTGGCTGAACAAATAAGTTTGTGTTCTTCAGACTTGGCCGAACCAAATCGTCAGCAACTTAGCGAAAGAAGTTGCTGAAGCAACGTATGGTATCTCGTCACCAACAACACAGTGCACATTTCAATTGGTATCAGAGCCGGTCGCTCGACACAATGAGTGAGGTTCAGAAAGGTACTGCAAATCACCATGGGCAAGATGAAAGAAGTTCAGAGCACTAGCAGACCACTACTGCTCGAGGGAGGCAACTATGGGTATTGGAAAGCACATATGAAAGCCTTTCTGAGAGCAATAGATGGACAATTAACCAGAATGGTTGCCTCCATTAACCAGTGATACCTAGGGAGTACTCACAAGAAGTCTGAGGACAAATGGACAATGGAAGAGGAAGCTACAGCATCAGGTAACTCCAAAACCCTGAATGCTACATTTGATGCTGTCGATGCAAACAATTACAGGTTGATCTCCATTTCCGACGGAGCAAAGAAGGCATGGGATATTCTCGAGACAGCTCATGAGGGAACTGACAAAGTGAAAAGTTAAAGAATTCAGATGACCACCTCGAGGTTTGAGAACCTGAAGTTGCTGGAGGAAGAGACCATCACAAAATTTAATGCTCGTCTATGTGACCTATCCAACAAAGCCTATGCCCTTGGAGAACCAATACCAGAAGAGAAGTTGGTTAGGAAAGTTCTCAGATCATTGACATCAAAATTTGATATGAAGGTCACAGCCATAGAGGAAGCTCAGGACATCAAAATAATGAGGCTGGAGGCTCTGATAAAGTCATTAAGGCAGTTCAAGATGAAGATGGTAGAAGATGCAATACCATCCTCTGGGAAGAATGTTGGGCTGAAGGCTGAGAACAAGGAGAAGGTAGAATCAACAGAAGAATTGGGACATCAACTAGGTCTTTTGGCAAAGAACTTCAGCAAGCTCTTCAAGAGGATAGAACAAAACTCCTCGCCTACGAGACAAAGATCCGATGGAAAAAATCAACCCAAGAGAGGAGGAAATTCCCAGAGAAGGAACTGAATAGCAGAGCAAAGTGAAGAAGACAAGAAAGACAAGTCAAAGGGAATCCAATGCTGGGAATGTGAAGGATATGGTCACAGGCAATTAGAATGATCCAGGTATCAAAAAAAGAACAACAAGTCTCTAACTGTCAACTGGAGTGATGAGGACAGTGGAGAAGAAAATGAGAAGAAAGCAACATTGCCCTTACTACAGTAACTGATATTGAAGATTCAGATTTAATAAATTCCGAGATTGTATACGGGATTGTTGAGTCAGAGAGCAGCGATGATGAAGAGTTCTTGGAGAATTCACTAGAAAGAGCCTTTGCCTTGCTTCACGAAGAATGGCTGAAAGGTGTTGAGATCGTGATGGAGCTGCAGGCCAAGATAATCTCTGTTGAGAAAGAGAAAGATGAACTCCAGAAGACCATTACCTCTTTTTCAGATCAGACCAAGGATCTGGAAGTAGAAGATGAGAAAATTGAAAAGTTGAGTCTGCACAGTGATACAGAGAAGAGAGACAAATGCACATCAACAATCCTAGATGAAATCTTATCCTAGCAAAGGTATGGGGGTGGAACTGCCAGACTTGATACATGGGGAAGGTGGCTCTAGAGTAACAACATTTGTCAAAGCTATGGATACATAAGGGATTGATCCAAAATTACAGAGGAAGAAGGCTCACACCAAGCAAGTAAAACAGTGTCGAAAGAAAAGGTCCAACAGAAAGAACCAGAGGTTGCTGCAGCAACCCCTTCCTCTCCTAGGTAGAACTTCACTGAACAAATGTAGGTGTTACATCTTTGATCAACGGGGGCACATTCAACGGGATTGTTTTGTTCTAAACAAGTATTGGAAGCCACACATACAATATCATCGGAGGCACGGAGGGGGAACCAGAACATATTTGACTAACATTCTACCCTTCAGAGAACTTAACGTGACCTTCGGGAATGGACAAAGAGGAAGAGTGCTCGACAAGGGAACGGCTGATGTGCATAGATTGCCCAAGATAAAAACAGTAATGCTCGTGGATGAGCTGAAGAAAAAACCTAGAAAGTCTAGAGCACGAAGGAAAACTGACCAAGGGTGGTGGAGAAAGACAGATCGGAAGACAATTGTCTAAAGCGGCAAAGAATTCCGTCACAAAGCTCATATTGTTACACAGACCCAATGAAGACGAAAGACTAGGATGATGGATCATGACCATACTAAGAAGCTACTGCCAGACGCGGGTACAACGGAATTGGAGAGAAGTCAATCTGAAGGACAGGAATCAAAAGAAAACAGACTAAAGTTGCTGCAACAACTTCTTTCGCTCGGGTCTGACGATGTGAAAAGGGATTTAACAACACAGAGCTTGACGAATGAATGACTGACACGTGTCCCAGAGAAATTAAAAAAGAAAAGGAGTATTAACGGATTTTTCTAGGGCTTGCTACTCTTTCTTCAACAACCATAACCTCCGACGACATCCTAACCTTGTCAACCAGCAACAATGGTGCGAACTAGAGGCGGGAAGATCTCCAAGTCAAGCTCAAGTGCTAGGTCAAAGAAATGAAAGAACATCACTACTCAGAAGACTTCAATTGTAGATTTTGTACAATGAACATCCGTTATTCAGATAAACCCGTGGAGGTTCCGTTACTAACCTAAAAACTATCCGGTGAACCGGCTGTGATAGAAGAAAGGTGGTTGAAGTTGACGAGTACCTCTCTGAGGAGGTAGATGAGGAACTGGATCCAAAAGATGAAAGCGAAAGCCATGAAGCGACCGAAGATGCTGAATCATCTCATGAAATTCGGTCAAAGACAAAAATGCCCAGTTCTTTAACAGAGGAGTATGAGTCCGACGTGGAGAGCAGTGACGAAGATGAAGAAGCTAGTGAAGAAGAAAGTGCCTCTGAGGAGGGGGTGAACAAAGGCAAGGAACCTATTGAGATTGACTCGGCCAGTGCTGAGTCTGAGTCTGAGTCTTCCGACTCCAATGCCTCCTCCGACACAAACTGGAGAATCATCCAGCGGACCTCATGTGCCCTCGAAGAAGATAACCAGTTTTGAGCACAAAGGCATATGGTTCCGGTGCAAATTTGTGTCTAGATCGTGGGAGGTGGTGGTCAAGTGTACCATAATACACGAGAGACTCCTGGAGACTGAGAGGTACAAAGTGCCTGAGATCATCAAGTTGCTTAGATAGGTAAATCTATTTAAATCAGTTACCATGTCGAAAAAGTATTATGGCCAGCTTGTTAGGGAGGTGCTAGTAATTTTGCCTGAGTACTTTGGGGACGTAGGGAAGGCTTATTATGGTAGATGTTATGTGAGAGGAAAGGAACTATTGATCACACTAGCTGTGATCAATGCATATTTTGGCATTGAGCAGATGCGAGTCCCCCTGCTGAAGTGAGCACAAATGAGCTGGCAGTCACCGTCACCAGTGGGCTGTGCACGGGATGGGTGGCTCACAACCTCGCAGTTGCCGACCTCACAACCAAGTATGCTCTGCTCTACAACATCTCAGTAAAGAACCGGACTCCTAACTCTCACAGGGCAAAGTGAACAAGGAGATGGCACGGCTCTTATACAGTATCGGACAGAGAAGAAAGGTGGACTTGGGGCACATCATGTTCCCTCAAATAGCTGAGCCACTTCCTCCAAATCAAGGCAAAGCATTTCCTTCTCTTCTCTGATATATGAGCTGATCACCCGTCAGCTACCAGAATTTGTGAGACCTTCAGAAGGGCTCTCTGAGGCTCCCCAAAGCTTTGTGGTGGACCATGCAGCAGATTCTTCCGCTCAGCCTGCCGCTCTGAGCTCCGCAATGCAACTGAGAGTGATCAGTTTATTGGAGTCAGAACTGGAGCACCTGACGGCTGAGCCAAAGAGGAATGCAGCACGGCTAGATCAATTAAGAAGCCTCCTGAGAGATTTGAAGTTCTCGGAAACGGGAGACTCTCCGCCACCAGTTTGAAGACCCTTGTCATTTGTGACAAAAAGGGGGAGAAGAATTGTAATGAACTGAACTATGTTTTTGAGCTGTCATATTTTAAACTGCCACTGTGTAGAACTTTTGAGAAGTAGCTATAGTAATAGAGCAGGTTGACAGGATTTGTCAGTCAAGAGTGAAGCCTGCAAGGGCTGAAGTTTTGTCAAAAATACCAAGGGGGAGATTGTTACGTATATGGCATCTGTGACAAAGTTGAAGAAGCCGAGCGCAAGAAGATGTTATAGCATTCTGTGGTACCAGAAGCTAGTACTTGCAAATGAAGACTGACAAAACACAAAAACCAGAAGAAGCTATAGCATCATGTGACAATTGAAGCTGGTACATATAATCAGAAGGGATCAAGACAAGAACCAGAAGAGGCTATAGCATCCCCTGAAGATTCAAGGCTAAAGCATCAAGAGAGTATCATTATAGCCGATCATTCTGGAGGAGCTCGAAGGATATCCAAGTGGTTTTTGCCGGCGTCTTCAAGGAATCCAGTGGAGGATTCGAATCTCAACAATCTTCTAGGAATCTAGAGGAGGATTCATAAGGTAGCATTATCGTTAGGGACTAAAGTTGCTAAGGTGCAAAAGCTATATATGCAGGCAGATACCAAAGCAATAGAGCATAGAAAAACACACACACGGAGTAGCGATCAAAGTTTGCGGAAGCAAAGAGTGCTGGAGCGTTAGTTGTGTTAGAGCTGAAGAGCGATCAGGACTGAAGAAGTCTGATCCTACATTGATTCAAGAGAGTCGACTAGAGCGGAGCCTCGTTGACAGACCGAAATGTTGACAGTTTCCTAATTCGGCCAACGCGTACGTCTAGGGAGGACTTCTCTTCAGTCCCCAAGTTTCACTATCTTAAAGTAAAAAGATACCATTTCACAGCCTATGCTAGAACAACCTCTACTTCTAACCTTGCTAGAATCTCAGCTTAGTCTGATCACAAAGACTAGCTATCACCGTACAATCTGATCACACAGATTAGCTTCTACCGGGCTTGGGATTGACCCCCGGGACATAGTCTATTTAATGCCAAACTGCGTAACAAATTGCATGTGTCATTTTGTCTTTCTACATGCACGCATTCTCTATTCTGTTCAACACATAGTAGTTTTACACATTGTTCAACTAGTACGTTACACCTGACTAGAACAAGCTCAATACACAAGGGCATAATTTCAGTTTAAGTGTTTGATTGTATGTTGTAGTCAAATAATATTGATAAACCTAAGTACCTAGGAACATCCAAGAATTTGATGGTACACACACGCTGGTTAGGAATATACAATTCCTAATCTAAACCGGCTAAGGTTCTATGTGTGGCAAAAGCAGTTCGGAGTCAACAAGCGAACAAGGATAAGCGGCTCAACTTAGAAAGAAGAGAACAAATGTAAGGCTCAAAATATCTAACAACGAATGTGTTGAATATGAAAACTCAATGTATAAAGAAATATTAACATCATTCAACGAATGATGGCAAATACAGGGCAAACAACAAGAGCATCAAAATAAGGGAAGAACTAATCCTGTCACGTAAGAACTCCCTCATGAGTTTCGAATAGTTGCAGCATGTGCTCTTGGGTCTCCTTCGCTGAGGCTTCAGGTCCTCTACTCTTCTCTGGACACTACAGACTTGTTTTTCCAAACTCGAACAAATAGCTGTTAAGAATGAGCTACCTATTTGTACAGGAAACGAGACGTTGCTTGGACTTGAGGCGAGGCATCACCTGCACTGAGGGGTCTTGTGGAGTATGCGAAGCATCGCCTAGAAGTTTCCTAAATTGGTGAGGCATTGCCTGGTAGAGTGAGGCGTCTCCCGACAATGTTGTTACCAGAACGAGGCACGCCTGGACATAGTGACGCATTGCGTGGAAGCTTTCCAAGTCTGCGGTGCATCGCCTGGTCATACTTAGGCGTCGCCTGTAAACCTTCATAATTGGCGAGGTGTCACCTGAGGGCCTCTTGAGAAAGTGAGGCGTTGCCTGAACAAGTGAGGAAACGCACGAAATGTCTTCTATAATATGAGGCATCATTTGGACAAGTGAGAGAGATGCCCGAAATATCCTCAACAATATGAGGCGTCGCCTGGATGATAGTGAGGAGACGCCTGAGTCTCGTGCAGGCTCATTTCCAACTCTTTCTGTTTGTTTTTACTCTGTTTGCACATTTTGTCCTCGAGATCCTCCTTGAAGTGCAATTGTCCTGAAAAACAAGTAAGAAGGCATCAAGTTAACATATGTCGTTCGGTGAATTGAAATTACTAAGAAATGAGCCTAAAAAGTGTAACTAAATCCATTCATCAACCATCCTCCAACGGAGGCACATTAAACCTGGCACTACAGGCTTACAAAAGGAAACAAAGACGCAAAAACGAAAATCCTTAGGGAGACTTGCACCATTTCGGTAAATTAAGGTAGTCGCCAATGAAAGCCAATAGATTTGAAGGTGAGATAAAACAATGTGAGACCTGATTTTTATGATTAGATAATGCAATAGCCGGATTGTTCAGCTTAGGAGGAATCTCTATAACGTTGGCAGCACCTAGCATAACTTTAGCATCCCTTCATCTTGAAATGTATCCCAAGAACATTCAGATGCAAAGATTCAAGGTTTGAGATCTCTATCCTCGTTTGAGATAAGAATTGTAAAACATAATCTACTCCCAGAAAAAGCAATCATCAATAAGCTTAATCACAATGCTTAGCTTGAAACTACCACTTGCATTCCTAATAGTAGCACCATATTGTCCACCATTTAGTGCTGTTGACACAATGAGCCCAGTCGGATTAGGGTACCATGTCCGCCATAATCTCTTTATTGGTTGTTGTTGGGACATGTGGGACATGTCCTCAGCAGTTTTGATGGAACAAACATCAGTAGAATATTCTTGCATATCTATGATTATTAGATTTCATTATCTTTTAGATTATGCATATCTATGATTATTAGATTTCATTATCTTTTAGATTTTGCATATCTTTGGATTATACTTTTTAGATTTTTATTGAATCATATCTTTTATGATTTAGAAATAAAAGGGATATTTAAAATATTGTTAGGATTCTTTTTGTAGATATTTCATATTCTTAATTCACATACTTAGAAATATCTATTATCTCTTTGTTGTTATTATCTCTTTGGTTCTCTTGATTAGGAAGCAAGAGATTTAGAAATCCTAGCAATATAAATAGAGCTTCAAAGTCTCAAATCAAGACATCGGTCTACAGTTGAGAGTTCAGAATTTTTGGTGAGGTCGATCTGCGGTTTACGAGCTGCTGCACGTCGCTGCGTCTGAGGAAGGGTCTGATAGACCAGTCCAGTGAGTTGCTGCACAAACGCAAAGGGGAAGCGTCCGCAGAGCAGTCCGGTTGATTCTCGAAAAGATAGAAGGTGGGTCTAGGGCGAATTGGAGATTCGGGTGCTATTCAACTTGTCTAGTCTTTTGTGAAAAGTATATCGGTACACTGCAATAAAAGACTGCTTCTCAAAATCCTTTCAGTGAAAGCTGAAAGGTAGTGGTTTTTCTCTAAGTACGGTTGTACTAGAGTTTCCACTATAAATCTCTGTGTACGAGTCCCTTACTTTTCTTTTCTGCATTATATTATTTATCCGCTGTGCAAACTGCACTTGGGGACACGTCCACAGTGAACCCAAGTTAAACCTAAGCTAACGTAACGGTCCAACAAGTGGTATCAGAGCCTTGTGCTCTAGATTTTTGTTAGCTTTGCAGGAATATGGGATCAAAAGGAGACTCGTTCTGGAAGCCGCCCATGCTGAAGGTTGGCCAGTACGATTGGTGGGTACGGGAGATGGAAGCTCATGTATGTTCGCTGGATGGACAGGTCTGGAGGGTCATTGAACAAGGGCCATATATGATCATGGACAAGTCCGATAAAACCAAAGAAAAGGATAGGAAAGACTATGACGATGCTTACTACAAGGCTCTGGAAAAGAATAGTAGAGCTATTAAAGTGATCCTTCAAGCTCTATCCGATGGAGATAGAAAAATTGCAATTACTCACAAAACCGCAAAGGATATGTGGACGGCACTGAGGAACCTGTACTCAGGCAATGTAGACGTTCAAAGAAATAGGATACTAGCGGCCTCAAAGGATTACGAGAAGGCTGTCCAGGGAAGGGACGAGTCCCTTGAAGATTTCTTCTCAAGATTTAAAGGATATGTGGGCCAGCTGCTGTTTCTTGGAGAACAAATCCCCGACTGGAAGGTTACACACCAGTTCCTAGGAGCACTGAACTCGGAGTGGGATGCCATGTCTATTGCATTCCAAGCTCAAAGTGACATCAAAACCATCACCCTAGAAGAGCTGGTCGCGCGCCTACAGAGCAATGCTGGAATTCATCAACGGAAGGTTGAGCGTAGAGAACCTAGTAGGGACAGGTCCATTGCACTGAAAATTGAAAGAGCGTTTGAGCTAGCCCAATCCGATGAGCCCCCAGAGGAGGACGACCCTGACATCGCCCAAATGACAAGAGCACTCAAGATGGCCAGCTTCAAACCAAAGAATAAGGCAAACTCCAAAGAATCCAAAGCTTCAACCTTTAAATGCTTCCGATGCGGAAAGAAAGGACACATGGCAAAGGACTGCCATGTAAAGCTGAAGGACGTCATCAAGCCCCACCAGAGTAGACAAGGTATGATTGCTGCATGGGGAGCATCAGATGAAGAAAGCGAGGATGAACCTTCTGAGGAAGGGTTGTGCATGATGGCTCACTCTGAGGACCTGTCCGCAGAGGTACTTTCTGACCCTTCTATTTCTAAAAATGCTAAACTGTCTCTTGCTGTAAAAGTTATGGTAACCAAAAATGAAGAGCTGCTGGAAGAAATAGAACAGAATAGAGAGTTGTTTGCAGGGCTTGAAGAGAACAACAACTTATGGGCAGGGAAGGCTAAAGAGCTAGAGGACGAACTGAACGAGACGCTCTGTATCTGCAAAGACCATACCAAAGAAATCCAGCTCCTGAGAAATGAGAATGAAAAGCTGATAACCGAACGAAAGGAGCAGGAAAAACAGATCAAGGCTCTCAGGGGACAGGTACACAATTTGGAGTCCGAAAAGGAGGTAATGGCCGAGGAGCTAAAACTCATCAAGGCCGATGAGGAGACAAGGAAATCTAAATGGCTGATGGAAAATAAAGTCAAAATCCTTGAAACGGACTTCAAGGACCGGTTACGCCCAGGGTTAGGACTGAACGGAACCATTGCTGCCACGAACCCGTCCATAACAGAGAAGGACAAGGAAAAATCAAGGAAAGAAACTCTCTCGGCATAGCCACACCCGTTCACAAGGGATAACGAACCGGCCTACAAGATATGGAAGAAGCAAGCCAGCAACAAAGAACCACCTTCCATTGATTTTCAAGCAAGGATAGAGAACAAGTCCATTCCCCCTGGACGGAGCAAGTATGTACGCTTGAGAGACCACACTGTGTGCTGGCACTGTGGAAAAGTAGGACACGTTCTCTCATCATGTCCTGTGAAAAGGAGACTGGTCGAAAAAATGAGGAATTATGCCAGATCTGACAAAGGAAAAAGACAGAATGGGAGCAGGGGTAAGGAACCCGTCCACTGGAACAGGACACTCGTTCACAGAAACAGGACCAAAGAACACCGTTACAAGAATGCATCAGGACCTGTATCTAAGTCCTCTGTGAACACTCTTTCCCTCAGAGGAGTCCGTGCACCTAGAGGCAAACCCAGGATAACTTCTAGGAAAAAGATTGATCTAACGGACCCTTCCCATACCATTGATATTGTTGCTACTTCTGCTTCTATTTCGAAACCCAGCAAGCCCAAGCTTGTCTGGGTTCGTAAAAACTAACTTTACTTTTGCAGGAGGAAGTGAGGAGCAGTCACTGGTACATAGACAGCGCATGCTCAAGACATATGACGGGAAGCATGGACTGGTTCACCTCACTTCAGCAACATACCGGAGGAAACGTGTCCTTCGGTAACAAAACATTTGGTAAGATATTTGGCTTGGGAAAGGTACGTATTTCAGATAATGTTGAAATTGATAGTGTAAGTCTTATGGACAATCTGAAATTTGATTTGCTAAGCGTCTCCCAATTATGCCAAAAGGGATACAAAGTCACCTTTACTGCTAATGATTGTGTGGTTGAGTGTATGAGCACAGGAAGGGTGATATTGAAGGGTACATGCCAGAACAAAGTCTACAAAGTGGACCCTTCCTTTGTACCGGATGGGGAAATCTGCTTGTCATCAATCACAGAGGAGACAGCTCTATGGCACAAGAGATTTGGGCATGCAAATCTGCGACTCTTGTCCACACTCGTCAAAAAAGACTTGGTTAGAGGGATGCCAAAGGTGGATGATAGCCTCCATTCCATATGCAGCTCATGTACACTGGGCAAGCAAGCTATGTCCTCGTTTAAATCCAAGGGAGCGGTAAGTACCACCAGACCCCTGGAGTTGGTCCACATGGACATGTGCGGACCTGTCCGCACTAAAAGCCGGGGAGGTAACAGATATGTATTAGTCATTGTTGATGATTATTCTAGATACACTTGGACTTACTTTTTGCCATCCAAGGATGAAGTGTTTGCAGAATTTGAAACATGGCTGTTAACTACGGAGAACACGTCCCTAGCATCAGTCCGCACTGACCATGGAACTGAGTTTGAAAACTCTGAGTTTCTAATTTTATGCAGGAAAAAGCGTATCTCTCACAACTTCTCTGCTCCCCGCACTCCTCAACAGAATGGCATCGTAGAAAGAAAGCATACACGTTGGCTCCTGTGGACAGGTACCATGAAGTTCCTGATATGGATCCACCAGAGGCAACGGGCATGTCTTCAGGGGGAACTGAACAGTAGGAAACTGTGGAAGCGGAACCAGTCCCTGAGCAAGATCAGACTCCAGAGCAGGGACCGGTACCCTATGAAGAAGCTGAGGACACGTCCACTGAAGACATTCAGGAAACAGTGGGTCCTCGGAAGTGTACGTTGAGCAGATTCCAGGGTTTGAGGACCCATCCATGGCTGATCTAAGCAACTACGGTATTTCTGTATCTCATATCCCTATCTTGTGTGATAATACTAGTGCTACATATGTTAAATCCCCTATAATACTCACGCACTAAGCATATAGAGATCAAATATCACTTCCTAAGAGATTGTGTAGGGACTGGTGTCCATGGAGTTCTGTAGAACTGAAGAACAGGTTGCGGACATCTTCACTAAGGCATTGAGTCGTGAGCCCTTCGAGAAGCTACGGATGGAACTAGGTATGGTTTCCTTTCAAATTAATTGACTGTCCGTCCCTACCTCGATGATTGGCTATGAAATGAAAGTGTGATATTTTTTAGCCATAGGACACTAAAGATTTAACTCATTATGTCTTATGCACATTATAAGCTGTGTGTATGTGGCATGCAAGGGAAACGCTCGTTGGTAATGCACTGCACATGATTATTTAAGGCATGTTCTTTCAAGCCCAAAGGACCCTTCCGGATATTTGCACCCTCATTATAAGCCTAACATGAAGGAACGGGTCCACAGCCATCCTTAGCCTACTCATAGCAAGCAGTGGTCCTATGAACCCCTTGAATACTCCTCTGGACTACTAGCTATGAGGTACTCTCCTTTATATTATACATTCATGAATATTATGTGTGATGCATTTCATAAAACCATTTGGGTACCCGTCCGCATCATACAAAAGCCTTGAAAGAACCATGACAATCTCTAAGGTCAGTGGAGAGACAGTTGGGGGGCATGTCGACAGGATGGTTAATGGGTACAGCCATGAATACTCGGTGGAAAGGAAAGGGACAGGTCTGGTAGCGACCTACCTCTGGGACGGGATGCCCTACGCCTTCTCGAGCGGTCATCTATCGATGGTACTGGGAGTGCCTCATGAGAGCTATGGGGCTTACACTAGCAAGTTCTGGCCGGAAGATATGAATGGGAAAGAGATAGTCTGATTTATCAGTGGGGACCCGTCCTCTGGCCGAACCGTAGGGACAACCAAAATGCCGCCACTGAACCGGTTCCTTCACAGCTTCCTAGTTTCCTAGTCAAGAACATTCTGCCTCGAAAAGAGAAAAGAGAAGAGAAAGAAGAAAAATGAAAAAAAAAGAAAAGGAAGAGAAAAAAAAAGAAGGAGAAATTTTTGGTGATGGCTCATATGTAGCACATCAGGGGGCAGAGGGGAGCTGGATGAGGCGACCCCCCGCAAGATGGGGTTCAGGTTTGTTCCCGGACAAGGGTGGACTAGGGAGCTACCAACTCCACCTCCCAGGGCTACACTTGGGGAAGGGTCCACTGATCTGAGGACTCTGGTTGAGGATGGGTTTCGCAAGTTGGCCGAAGGCCAACAGAGGACTGAGGACAGGCTCTGTCAGTTGGAGGAGTGCCAAGGACAGGCTAATACGGCACTGGCCGAAATCCAAAGGCTTCTTGGAGTATTGATCTCTCGGACGGACCCCTCCACTGCTCCCCCAGCACCTTAGACTTGTCACGATTCAGCCCCTCTTTGTCATCCTAGCACATCAATTCCTGTTTTTTTTTTTCATCCTTTCTTTTGAGCTTGTTAGTTGTGTGCTTGCATTTCAATCTGTGTACCCGTCCACTGTCTCTGTACTCAACTTTGATATGAGCGAAGTTCCTTCGAAATTCTCTCTACTTCTTTTACTTTCTAATGCTTAAGGACTAAGCAAATTTTTTTAAGTGTGGGGTGTTTTGCGCTTATGCTTTTATTTGCTTAACAACATGATTCTATGCTACATATTTACCTTGCGCATTATACGCGCATAATTGCTTTCATCCTTGCTTTAAATATTGATCACACGAAGTAAAGTTTGCTAAGCAATTAAGTAGTATTATTTAAAAACCATTTTGGGATGAGTTGTGCTTTGATTCATGAATCGTATCTTTAAGTTGATTGACATTCTTTGTGATGATTTTATTCATATGATTCGTTGTTTTGACTAGCTTAGTTCAACTTATTTTCGAGCTCTTTCCGTGCATGAAAAATGAAGTTAAGTTTAGCAAGCACAACAATAAAATAAAAATAGTTTTCATATAAAAACCTTGTACTTGCTCTTGTTCGCTTTTAGGTGACTTTAGCGTTCCTATTTAGCCTTTGCATTTGTTTATCTCACACTTCATGCTCCATTATATCTCACTTACGCACATTGTCAAGTATAAAGTGTGGGGTCAAATAAAGTGTTTGCGAAAAGGAAAAAAAGAGGCGCAAGAAAGGAAAAAAATTATATTTTTAAGGTTTTACAAATGCCGAGGGTTAGGAAGGTAAGTTCCCCCTTGAAAGCTTTTGTATAAACACAAAAATATTATTTGTGTGCGTAATTTGATCCGCTCGTCGTTGTGCGCGTCAAATTAATTCCTTCCTCTCCCACTTAGTACATCGGTTAAGTCGGGGTCGAATCCTCAGGGAAGCAGTATATTAGCTTTAACTAGTTCCTGCACTTACGAAAACTGGGGGTGTGAGTGATTGGGGTTGCGCAATGCGCGAGTAAACAGTAGTTAACGCAGGAATTGCACTAGACGTGCGCAGGCAGTAGAGATTAAGTACTATGACTATGAGAAGTATCGGCGCAGACAATCCTCTATGAGTGTATTCCTTATCATTGACTCTAAATGTCTATAGTTTGGTTTACTAAAGTTAGTGTCCGGTCAAGGCTTCCTAATTTGTGCGCATGTTCCGATCAAAGTTCATGAGCTATTAATTCTTAAGACTAGTCTAAACAGCTGCGAATCCTGTCACAGTAGCAACTAATTAACCTAGCGCGTTACTCCTAGTTGGCACCGTCAGGCTATTCAACTAGTTTAACATACAACAACAAGCAACAAGAGTAAGATTGCGGTTCAAGGCTTCCCCTACTCATGTAACAAGCTGCCAACAATGTGCACAGAATTAATATAAGCAAACAAGCTATGCATTAAGCGCAAGTCTCAAAGGAAATACTCATAGATTCATGCCCAACCGATACTAAGCGTTTAGCTAGACATGCTAGTAGTAAACATCATAGAAATAGTAAATAATATCTAAAGTGTCCAAGAAAACAATAGCAAACAGTGCGTGCAGGTTGCAGTCTTTGCTGGCGCAGTCGGCTAGCGCAGGTCCTCTCAGCAAGCTCGTGTGTTTTTCAGTTCTGCCGTTCTCTCCTCCTTTGTTGTATATCTCGTGTATCCCTCTGATGCCCTAGCCTTCTTCTCTTTATATACTGCTCAGAGACTCATCTTTGGGAACTTCCAAATCTGGTGGTGTCAGGATTTGGAAATACTACCATCTGCGCATGGCGCACGGCACACTCGGTTAGCGCACCGGTCGACTCTGCCAATTCTCCTGTTTGCGCCGCTAGCTCCGCAGGCTGTGTGATGCGCGTCCTAAACGCTGCCTGTTAGCGCGTATCCGGCTTAGGCCCTCGTTTTGTCCTGAAATACAAAAACACTGGAAACCAGTAATCTTGTACATAAAATAATGGAAACAAGCATAGGGTTAGGATCTAAATAGTGTGTATAAATAGGCTCTATCAAACGTCTAGTCATGAGCACCTTTTCTGATATGATTGGTACATGCATAGAGGTGTTCATGGATGATTTTACTATGTACGGAGGTACCTTTGATGCATGCCTAATTAATCTTGATAAGGTCTTAGCGCACTGCATTTCAAGAAACCTAGTGCTCGATTATGAAAAATGTCATTTTATGGTATCACATGGAGTAGTACTAAAACACATTATCTCGCAGGAGGGGATCAAGGTCGATAAAGCCAAAATAGATCTTATTTCAAATCTGCCTTATTCCACTAACGTGCGTGATGTGAAATCATTCCTTGGGCATGCAGGGTTTTACAGGCGTTTCATAAAAGATTTTTCTAAGATTTGTATACCCCTGTCTAACCTCTTGCAAAAGGATGTGTGTTTCGAATTCACTGATGAGTGCAGGGCTGCTTTTGATAAGCTGAAGGAGGCGCTGACGAGTGCGCCAGTGATGCGCGCACCAGACTGGAGCCTGCCGTTCGAACTAATGTGCGACGCAAGTGACTATGCAGTAGGTGCAGTCCTGGGACAGCGCGTGGACAAGAAGCCGCATGTCATCTATTATGCATCGCGCACACTGGACGCTACGCAGAGGAACTACACCACCACGAAAAAGGAACTTCTGGCAATCGTGTTTGCACTGGAGAAGTTCCGCGCATATGTTCTAGGCGCCAGAGTCATCGTCTACACAGACCACGCAGCAATCCGTTACCTGATGTCCAAGAAAGAGACTAAGCCGCACCTGATGCGCTGGGTGCTCCTACTTCAGAAGTTTGACTTGGAAATCAAGGATAAGAAGGGAACGGAGAACACAGTCGCTGACCACCTGAGCAGGATAGTGAAAGAAGAAGAGCCAGGGCAGATCACGGAGACATTCCCTGACGATCACCTGATGGCGCTGACAGGTAAGGTACCATGGTATGCGCACATTGCAAATTACCTGGTCAGAGGTATGTTTCCCCCTCATTTCACTAAAACCCAATGCATGAGATTAAAGCATGAGTCCAGGTATTACATTTGGGATGATCCGTATATGCTTAGAATAGGACCTGATCAGATTTTGAGGCGATGCGTGCCTGACCATGAAATAAACTCGGTTTTAATGTTTTGTCATGCGCACGCGTGTGGAGGACACTTTGGTCCAAGGCGCACGAGCAGAAAGATCCTGGATTGTGGATCTTATTGGCCACACTTGTTTAGTGACTCATATAACCACTGCAGGAATTGAGATGCCGCAGACGCCGATACTAGTGGATGAAGTATTCGATATTTGGGGGATTGACTTCATGGGGTCATTTCCTCCATCTTCCGGATATGAGTATATATTGGTGGCAGTGGACTATGTCTCAAAATGGGTTGAGGCTAAGGCCACCCGAAAGGATGATGGTAAGACCGTCGCTGACTTTTTGAGAACTAACATCTTTTGCAGGTACAGGGTGCCTAAGGCAATCATAAGCGACCAGGGGACGCATTTTTGTAATAGGATAGTGGCGCAGGTATTCAAGCATTATGGAGTGCGCCACAAGACGTCCACCGCCTACCATCCTCAGACGAATGGCCAGGCCGAGGTTTCCAACCGAGAGATCAAGCGCATCCTAGAGAAAACTTTGAGACCATCACGCAAAGACTGGAGCAAGCGCCTTGACGATGCGCTATGGGCATACAGAACTGCACATAAGACACCGATTGGGACTTCACCGTTTCGGTTGGTTTATGGAAAAGCGTGCCACCTGCCAGTGGAGTTGGAACACAAGGCATAGTGGGCATTGCGCATTTGCAATCTGAACCTAGACGAGGCTGGTAAGGAGCGCGCATTTGAGCTAAGCGAGTTAGAGGAGCTGCGCCTAGATGCATATGAGGGGCTGCGATACTACAAGGCGCGCACAAAAGCATTTCACGGCAAAAACATCCTTAGACGCACCTTTGAGCCAGGAGACCAGGTACTATTGTTCTCCTCGCGCCTAAAGCTAATGCCTGGGAAGCTGCGCAGCAAATGGACAGGACCATACACGGTTACCAAGGTTTTCCCTTACGGAACAATCGAGTTAGAAAACGAGCACCAGCATCGTTTGCAGGTCAATGGGCAGAGAGTCAAAAAGTATTTAGGAGAACCTTGGGATGACACAGCGGGCGAAGTTGACTTGGCAGAGCCAGAAATAGAAGATGCGCAAGTTGCTGCGCCAGAGTCGCAACCAGATGCACCTGAGGGAGAACTGGGAACTATTGCTCATATTTCTTCCCCTTCATTAACTAACCTCGTTACTTATGATTTTTCACATGATATTAACCACGCTGACCACCCTTACGATCCTTTGCGTAGGACTAAGAAGAACGCAACGCGCACACGAGCGCGGGATCACTCCGGAGCAAGAGTGGGGGGGGGGGGGGTCACTGGCGCACTTTTAAGCAAGTAACGAGGTACGGTCGAGCCAACGACGTTAAACAAAGGCACTTGTCGGAAGGCAACCCGACACGTTTTACTTTTACACGTTTTTTTTATATATAGTTTTTTTTAATATTTTTAGCTAGTTTAGGACTTGCAGTTTTTAGTCACGCAGCAGTACACAGGGAGGGCGCACATTACTCTCGGGTGGTTTCTTCTCTTTTTGAAAACTATTGCTCGATGTTATTTTGCTATTTTGTGTTGAATATTTCGTGAACTCCTGACCCTATCTTTTTGCTGCGATGACTATGTTTTTCTTTCTCATGTCCTTTGTTTTATTTGCATGCACGTGTGCGCTCTCCGTTGCGCTTGAGCATGAGTCGTGGGGACACGTCTCTGTTTAAGTGTGGGGGGGGGGGTGGGGCGTTACATTTACATTTCACGTTTTTTTTTAGCTTTGTAGTGTAGCTTAGTTTAGTTGAAGGGAATAGTAGAAGTGGTGCGCTTGTGTGCGGGTTGTGCACACTTTTCGACTTGTATTGCTCTATTCATCTTGCATGCGCTGCTATCAACTGTTTAGTATATTTTTTCGATTTTATCTGCTCCTATTAGTTGGGATATACAGGGGATGTGGAGTTGACAGAAAAGCTCTAGAGAGGCGGTTAGTCGTTTTTGCTTCGAAGGTAAGGTATATGGTTGAGAGCGCTAGTGGAGGCCGGTGCTTTGCGACCTTCGAAACAATAGAGCGCGCTCAGCCACGCAGATGCCGAAGGCGAATACCCAAAGCGTGGCGAGGTGGGAAAACAGACCACCTTTCCTCTGGAAGTCAAGCAAGGGAAGGTGGGCGCGGGTGTAAACGCGTGCGCTGACCTGCGCAAATAGATCAAGGAGGGAGAGCGGAGCGTTGTTCCATAGCTGCTATCCGAAGGCCGAGACTGGAATCGTTCTGGGAACATAGGAACCGTAGATAAAGCTGTACAAAAAGAAAAAACACCAGCAGATGATATGCGCTAAAGAAACCAGCATGCGCACAACTCCGTACCAGCGTGCGCAAGTTCACAAGAAAATCGTCAAGAAAGCTCAACTTCCCAGGAAGTGCGCGAAAGAATCACGCACCGGAAGAAACTTGCGAAATTAACCATATACCCGTACTCGAAGTAAAGACCGACAACCCGGAGCCTATGAAGAGCTATCTCCCAGCCATCCGAAATAATTTCCATCCCAGCTGAGAGGTAACGAATTTCGGAATTGTTATATTAAAACTGTTGAAGGCATGTGCGCGCATGTGACAGAGCAACGCGGGGTGAACGGTTGTGCAGATCGCGCCTGAGTGCAAGACTGTGCGCTAGACTCCAGAGAGGTAATTGTATCCGTGCTTGAGTACTTGTTCGCGACGAACAAGGGCAAGTGTGGGGGGTTTGATAGAGCCTATTTATACGCACTATTTAGATCCTAACACTGTGCTTGTTTGCATTATTTTGTGTACAAGATTACTGGTTTCCGGTGTTTTTGTATTCCAGGACAAAACAAGGGCTTAAGTCGGATACACGTTAATAGGCGCGTTTAAGGAGCCCAACACACAGCCTGCGGAGCTAGCAGCGCAGACAGGATAGGAAGTGGCAGATTCAGACTGCGGTGCGCAAACCAACTGCGCGAACCAACGTGCGCAGTGAGCCATGCGCAGGGTAGCGGTATTTCGAAATCTTGAACACCATATCCCTACAAAATCTCCTAGGATTTGGAAGTTGCCAAGATTTTCACGGGCCAAATCTGAGCATTCCTCGGTCTCACAAGCAGTATATAAAAAGAGGAAGGCTAGGGTTTGAGAAAACAACACACGAGAGAGAGCCAGAACTGAAAAACACACGAGCTGCCACCGAGGACCTGCGCCAACCGACTGCGCGAACCGAGACACAGCAACCTGCACGCACCTGCTTGTTACTGTTTCCTTGGACACTTTAGCTTTTATTTACTATTTCTATGATGTTTACTACTAGCATGTCTAGCTAAGCACTTTGTATCGGTTGGGCATGATTCTATGAAGTATTTCCTTTGAGACTTGTGCTTAATGCATAGTTTGTTTACTTGTATTAATTCTGTGCACACGGTTGACAGCTAGATGTATGAGTAGGGGAAGCCTTGGATCGCAATCTTACTCTTACCATTTGTTGTTATATGTTAAACTAGTTGGTAGCTTGACGGTGACAACTAGGAGTAACGCCCTAGGATAATCAGCTGCTACTGTGACAGGATTCGTAGCGGCTTAGACTAGTTTCAAGAATTAATAGCTCATGGACTTTGATCGGAACATGCGCACATGTTAGGAAGCCTTGATCGGACACTAACTTCAGTAAAATCGAACTATAGACGTTTAGAGTCGATGATAAGGAATACATTCATAGAGGATTGTCTTTACTGATACTTTTCATAGTCATAGTACTTAATCTCTACTGCCTGCGCACGTCTAGTGCAAAATCTGCTTTCAACACTGTTCATTCGCGCACCTGCGCAACCCAACCACTGACAACCCCAATTTCGTAAGTTGTAGGTTGCTAGCTAGAACGAGTCTGCTTGCTCCTTGTGGGATCGACCCTGACTTAGCCGCTATACTAAGTGGAGAAGAAAGGATTAATTTGACGCGTACAACGACGCGCGATCACCCAGCCATCCGAAATCATTTCCATCCCAGCTGAGAGGTAACGAATTTCGAAATTGTTATATTAAAACTGTTGAAGGCATGTGCGCACAGGTGACAAAGCAACGCGGGGTGAACAATTGTGCAGATCGCGCCTGAGTGCAAGACTGTGCGCTAGACTCCAGAGAGGTAATTGTATCCGTGCTTGAGTACTTGTTCGCGACGAACAAGGGCAAGTGTGGAGGGTTTGATAGAGCCTATTTATACGCACTATTTAGATCTTAACACTGGGCTTGTTTGCATTATTTTGTGTCCAAGATTACTTGTTTCCGGTGTTTCTGTATTCCAGGACAAAACAAGGGCCTAAGTCGGATACACGCTAATAGGCGCGTTTAAGGAGGGCAACACACAGCCTGCGGAGCTAGCAGCGCAAACAGGATAAGAGGTGGCAGATTCAGACTGCGGTGCGCAAACCAACTACGCCAACCAACGTGCGCAGTGAGCCATGCGCAGGATAGCGGTATTTCCAAATCTTGAACACCATATCCCTACAAAATCTCTTGGGATTTGGAAGTTGCCAAGATTGTCACGGGCCAAATCTGAGCATTCCTCGGGCCTCACAAGTAGTATATAAAGAGGGGAAGGCTAGGGTTTGAGAGATACACGAGAGAGAGCCAGAACTGAAAAACACACGAGCTGCCGCCGAGGACCTACGCTAACCGACTGCGTGAACCGAGACACAGCAACCTGCACGCACCTGCTTGTTACTGTTTCCTTGGACACTTTAGCTTTTATTTACTATTTCTATGATGTTTACCACTAGCATGTCTAGCTAAACACTTTGTATCGGTTGGGCATGATTCTATGAAGTATTTCCTTTGAGACTTGTGCTTAATGCATAGTTTGTTGCTTGTATTAATTCTGTGCACACGGTTGACAGCTAGTTGCATGAGTAGGGGAAGCCTTGAACTGCAATCTTACTCTTGCTACTTGTTTGTTATATGTTAAACTAGTTGGTAGCTTGACGGTGACAACTAGGAGTAACGCGCTAGGATAATCAGCTGCTACTGTGACTGGATTCGTAGCTGCTTAGACTAGTTTCAAGAATTAATAGCTCATGGACTTTGATCGGAACATGCGCACATGTTAGGAAGCCTTGATCGGACACTAACTTCAGTAAAATCGAACTATAGACGTTTATAGTCGATGATAAGGAATACATTCATAGAGGATTGTCTTTACCGATACTTTTCATAGTCATAGTACTTAATCTCTACTGCCTGCGCACGTCTAGTGCAAAATCTGCTTTCAACACTGCTCATTCGCGCACCTGCGCAACCCAACCACTCACAACCCCAATTTCGTAAGTTGTAGGTTGCTGGCTAGAACGAGTCTGCTTGCTCCTTGTGGGATCGACCCTGACTTAGCCGCTATACTAAGTGGAGAAGGAAGGATTAATTTGAGTCGGTCTCCCATATTGAATCTGAACTTAATTCTTTGACGGGGGAGACCTCAGAGGGCGACCGGACTATCTGGGCAGAGGGTTGCTGAGGGGGCTCTGATGGCATTGGCTGTGGGTCCATGACTGGGGTGCGCACTGAGGATTGGGCTGGTGACTGCGTGGGAGAACTGGCTGGCACTGCTCTGAAGGTGACCCTGGAGGTGGCCTGCGCAGACTGAGGAGAGGGGGAATGGGGTCTCCAAATTGCCACCCTGCTGGTGGATTGATGCTTAAATCTGCCCCCTCAGGCGCCAAGTACTCCAGCACGCGCATGACGTTGAACAACATGCGCTGCTCTGCTGGCGCCTCCTCGGAATCCTGTCTGCGCTACTTTGCTGGCGCGCGCGGGGGAGAATCTCTGATGTCAATGGTGACAACTTCCCCTGGCGGTCCACTCGCCCGCGCGCGCTCCAGTCTGAGCGCGCATCCTCATGCGCCGAGCCGGCGGCGCGACTGGTGCCTCCACATTCTCCATTTCCTCCTCAGCAGCAGCTTCCTCTTGCCGCGCACTACTCTCCGCAGGCGCTCCTCTGATTGCCGCGTGCCTCGGTGCCCTAGCAGCCTGCAGCCGGTAACACCATTCCAGAGACCCATCGCCCTTAGCAGTAACTGCTCGGTACTGCAGCATCTGAGCACGGTCAAGAGGAACGGCTGGAATAACTGTGTGCTCAGGCACCTCTGGCTCTCCGTGCAGCCCACGCAGCAAATGCGTAACCACACCTCCACAAGTGAGGGGGCCCTTGGTGCTGAGCCGCTCCCAGTGCACTACCATGTCCGACACGAACCTCACCTTCTTCCCATAATACAACCCCTTCAGCACATCCATATCAAGCAGGCTGACCTTCGGCGCACCGTTGTAGCGCCCAATAACTGTGTACGCGACCATGCGCCACAGGTAATACATCCAGGGGTCGCGCAGCTCACGCCCTCGGCTGCGCCCAGCAGCAAACGGTTTGCCTGGCGCCATCTCGCGCCACGCCTCCTGATTGATGTGCGTATCCACCTCGTGCTCGCGCACCGTGTCACAGCGCAGGATGCTCTTCAATCTCTTGGCCGATGCAATGTACCACACCCCTCGGTGTCGGTACCGGATCTCTAAGTCCTTGATCTGCAGGGACGCCAGGAACTCACAGGTGTCCTCTTTGTCGGCCGCGCTTTCTAAGTCCATTAGCGCTTCCCAGCCAGCCTGCGCGAGCTTTTCTGTGACCTATTCCTCTAAGCCCATCTCGTACAGGAAGTCCCTGCTAATGCATGGTGTGCCATACATGTCCAGCCTCCAGAAGGCATCATACTTCCGTGCGAAAGAGGCTGGGGTGTCCTGGTCCTCGGCTGGCCTCATATTTGCAGCGGTCAACTATAGTCAACGTTCTACCAAGAATCCCAAAATCAGAACTTCAAATCAAACCCTCAAATTCCTACCAGATGGGTGCCTCGCTGGTGTCAACAAAACCCAGCAAAGAAATCACCAAACGGAGCTAGCTAACTAGGTGCGGTTGTGATCCTAGGGTTACGTCTTCAGTCGGGTACCTTCACCAAACCCTCACTAAAATGTCTGAAAACGAGGAAGGAGAGGTTACCTACTGTGCTGGTGGTGTTGTGCGCCTCAAATCTCTCTAGAGAACACTGGAAACGGTGGGCGGACGGCAAAAATCGGCGGCAGCAATGCGGAGTGGTTAACGGTCGAAATTGCAGAATGTCCGGATTTTTCTAAGTATCTGCCCTTATATACCCCCCTGACCTGCGCATCTGTCCTGCGCACTGAACTGCGCACTGACTCGCGCATTGCTACGTGACTTAAAAAAATGCAAGTGCTGAACTAGCTAAAATGCAAATCCTAAAAAGTGTAAACAAAAAATAAAACATGGAAACGTGTCGGGTTACCTCCCGACAAGTGCCTTTGTTTAACGTCGTTGGCTCGACAGTACCTCGTTACTTGCTCAAGTTCGTGCTCCGGACCACCCCCACTCTTGCTCCTGCGCGCTCTGGTGCGTCATTGTGTGCTATGTCCTCCTTAGTCCTGCGCAAAGGAACATATAGGTGGTCAGTGTGGCCAAAATTGTGTGGCACATCATAAGTAACGAGGTTAATCAGTGAGGGAGAAGATATATAATCAGTAGCTCCTAGTTCTCCCTTCGGTGCAACAGGTTGTATTTCTGGCGCAGCAGCTTGCGCATCTTCTATTTCGGGTTCCGCCAAATCAACTTCGCGCGTGGCCTCATCCCATGGTTCTCCCAAGTATTTCTTGACTCTTTGCCCATTAACCTGAAAGCGATGCTTGCGCTCGTTCTCTAACTGGATAGTTCCATACGGGAAAACCTTTGTGACCGTGTAAGGTCCCGTCCACTTGCTGCGCAGCTTTCTAGGCATTAGTTTTAGGCACGAGGAGAACAACAGCACTCAGTCTCCTGGCTCGAAGGTGCGTCTGAGGATGTTCTTATCGTGAAATGCTTTCGTGCGTGCTTTGTAGTCGCGCAACCCCTCATATGCATCCAAGCGCAGCTCCTCTAGCTCGCTTAACTCAAATGCGCGCTCTTTGCCTCATCAAGGTTCAAATTGCAAGTGCGCATTGCCTAGTATGCCTTGTGCTCCAACTCAACCGGTAGGTGGCACGCCTTTCCGTACACCAACCGAAATGGTGAAGTCCCAATCGGTGTCTTGTGCGCAGTCCTGTATGCCCAGAGTGCATCGTCCAGTCACTGGCTCCAGTCTTTGCGCGAAGGTCTCACGGTTTTCTCCAGAATGCGCTTGATCTCTCTGTTGGAAACCTCGGCCTGGCCATTCGTTTGAGGATGGTAGGCAGTGGACGTCTTGTGGCGCACCTCATAATGCTTTAGTACTTGCACCACTATTCTGTTGTAGAAGTGCGTCCCCTGGTCGTTGATTATTGCCTTAGGTACTCCGTACCTGCAGAAAATGTTAGTTCTTAAAAACTCAACGACCGTTTTACCATCATCCTTGCGCGTGGCCTTAGCTTCGATCCACTTCGAGACATAGTCCACCGCAATTAGTATGTACTCATATCCATAAGATGGCGGAAACGGTCCCATGAAATCAATTCCCCAAAAATCGAACACTTCGTCTACCAGTATAGGTGTTTGTGGCATCTCGTTGCGCGCTGAGATATTTCCTGTGCGCTGACACCTGTCACAAGCCCTGCAGTGGTTATATGAGTCACGAAATAAGTGCGGCCAATAAAAACCGCAATCTAGGATTTTCCTGCTCGTGCGCTTTGGACCAAAGTGTCCTCCGCACGCGTGCGCATGACAAAATCTCAAAACAGAGCTCATCTCATGATCAGGCACACATCGCCGCAAGATCTGATCAGGGCCTATTCTAAGCATGTATGGATCATCCCAAATGTAATATTTAGACTCATGTTTTAACCTCATGCATTGAGTTTTAGTGAAATGAGGAGGAAGCGCACCTGTGACCAGGTAATTTGCAATATGCACATACCATGGTACCTTACCGTTCAGCGCCATCAGGTGTTCGTCAGGGAATGTCTCCGTGATCTGTCCTGGCTCCTCTTCCTTCACTATCCTGCTTAGGTGATCAGCAACAGTGTTTTCCGTTCCCTTCTTATCCTTGATTTCTAGATCGAACTCTTGGAGCAGTAGCAACCAGCGCATCAGGCGCGGCTTAGTCTCTTTCTTGGACATCAGGTATTGGATAGCAGCGTGGTCAGTGTAGACAGTGACTTTAGCGCCCAGAACATATGCGCGGAACTTCTCCAGCGCAAATACGATTGCTAGAAGTTCCTTCTCGGTCGTTGTGTAGTTCCTCTGCGCAGTGTCCAGTGTGCGCGATGCATAATAGATAGCATGCGGCCTCTTATCCACACGCTGGCCAAGTACTATGCCTACAGCGTAGTCACTGGCATCGCACATCAGCTCAAATGGTAGGTTCCAGTCTGGTGCGTGCATTACTAGCGCACTGGTCAGCGCATCCTTTAACTTGTCAAAAGCATTTCGACACTCATCAGTGAACTCAAAGCACACATCCTTTTGAAGGAGGTTAGACAATGGGATACATATTTTAGAAAAATCTTTAATAAAGCGCCTATAGAACCCTGCATGCCCAAGAAACGACTTAATGTCGCGCACATTAGTGGAATAAGGCAGATTTGAGATAAAATCAATTTTCGCTTTATCGACCTTAATTCCTTCCTGTGTGACGATATGTCCTAAGACTACTCCATGTGACACCATAAAGTGACATTTTTCATAATTGAGAACTAAGTTCTTGATAATGCAACGCGCTAAGACCTTATCAAGATTATTCAAACATGCATCAAACGTGTCACCGTGCACAGTGAAGTCATCCATGAATACCTCAATACATAAACCAATCATATCAGAGAAAATGCTCATGACTAAGCGTTGGAACGTACCTGGCGCATTACACAGCCCAAACGACATGCGCCGGAACGCAAAAGTACCGAATGGGCAGGTAAAGGTTGTCTTCTCCTGATCCTCCGCAGCAATAGGGATTTGATTGTACCCTGAGTAACCGTCCAAGAAGCAAAAGTGTGGCTTTCTTGCCAACCGGTCGAGCATCTGGTCCATGAATGGTAGCGGGAAATGATCCTTGCGCGTGACTGCGTTTAACTTCCTGTAGTCAATGCACATGTGCCACCCAGTCTGTATGCGCTTGGGAAATAGCTCTGCCTGCGCATTCTCCTCTAATGTGATGCCTCCTTTCTTAGGCACAACGTGCACTGGACTCACCCACTTGCTATCTGAAATCGGGTATATTACACCTGCGTCAAGCAGCTTCAGGATCTCCTTCTGTACTACCTCCATCATAATCGGATTCAGTCTGCGCTGAGGTTCCCTAGATGGTTTGGCATCATTTTCCAGCAGAATTCTGTGCATGCACACATCAGGTCAGCCAATGTCCATCCTATGGCACGCTGGTTCTTGCACAGCACCTCCTGTAATCGCGCCTCCTGCTCCTCCTTTAATCCTTTCTTTATAATGATAGGCAGGGTGTCCTCGTTGCCCAGGAAGATGTACTTTAAGTGCTCGGGCAATTGTTTTAGCTCAACCTTGGGTGCCTGTTCAATAGAAGGCAGGATTTTATTAGTAGCGCAAACATTAACCAGATCACATACCTGCTCAGCTTATCATCTTGTTCCTCCAACTCTGTTTGTGCCAATGGCGCAGGCTCCCCTGTTGCGCTCGCACACTGCGCATGCGCAACCAAGTCGTCCATACTGTCTAATGCGTGCACTGTGGCGTCCTCATGAGGGTGCTGCATCCCCTTGAAAATGTTGAAGTGAATCTCCTCGCCATCTACCTCCATTGAGAGCGTGCCTTTCCATACGTCTATCTTTGTGCGCGCTGTCATCAGAAATGGTCTGCCCAGTAGGATTTGCGCGCTACCCTTGCTCGGCTCACCCTCCATTTCCAAGACGTAGAAATCTGCTGGAAACACCAGCTCTCCTACTCGGACAAGAACGTCCTCTATCATGCCCGTTGGTTGTTTGCACGACCGATATGCTAATTGGATGGTGAGACCTGCAGGCTTTAGTGGACCAAGGTGTAATGACAAATACAAGGAGTAAGGAAGCATATTTATAGATGCACCGAGATCAATCATGCAGTTGCTTACCGTGGTCTTACCTAGGGTGCACGGTATGGTGAACGTACCTGGATCCCGGCATGTAGGTGGTACCTTGTGTTGCACAATTGCTGATGCATGTGCGTTAAGCATTACTTGTGCGCACTCGCCTTTCCTCCTCTTGTTTGTGCACAGCTCCTTCAGGAACTTGGCATATCTGGGAATCTGCCGAACTGCCTCGATCAGGGGAATGTTTATTTCCACCTTGCTGAATAACTCGTATAACTCCTTGTCCAGCGCCTCCTTCCTTGCTAAAGGTGCCTGCACAGGAAAAGGTGCAGGTGCATTAGTACTCTGTTTTTCTGATTGTATCATACCTGGCCCCACCCCCTGCTGGTTTGTAGCTGGCACGGTTGGTTGCGCTTCCGGCTGTTCTGGCTCTGGAGGTTGCGCAACTGGCGGCGCTGGCTCCTTTGCTGTTGGAGCTGTCCCAACTGTGCACCCAGTCCTCAGTGTTACGGCGTTAACTCCTCCCTTAGGGTTTTGGATCACTTGCGAAGGCAAGTTGCCATCGCTCTTTTTCAGCTCATAGACCGTGGTAGCAATCTGCGACAACTGCTTCTCAATTGACTCGAACCTCTTGTCATATTTTTCATCGTTCTTGCGCACGGTGTCTGCCAACTGACCCACTATGTCTTCTAAGGAGCGCCGCGGTGGCTGGTTATTCTGTGCTGGTGCATCATTGCAGCGGTGCGGTGGGTTGTATGCTTGCTGTGCCTGCTGAGGTGCATGATATTCCGCTAGCTGCCTTTGGGGATTGCTGTCCTCCCTCCATCTGAATCCATTTGCGGCCAGTCCAAAGCGCGGTTGATTCTGCCTCTGCGGTCCTCTATTGTCCCATCCTCCTAGAGCATTGACATCTCCTGGTTCCTCGAAAAGTGTGGGACATGCGTCGGTTTTGTGCACAGTGGACGTACAGAACTCGCATACCTTTGGCACAACTAGTTGCGCGCCTTGCGCACTCATCAGTTTCTGCAGCATGGCTTTCATTTCCTTAATTTCGGCGCTGGAATCCACCTGGTCCACAGCGCCCGCACGACTGTTCTCAAGCGTCAATTGATGCCTTACCTGTGCAACAGAGTCCTCGATCATCTGCCATACATCCACCGGGTACATGTTTCATATATCACCTCCTGCGCATGCGTTCAGCGGTTGTAACCCGTTCAGGAAATTCTCTATCAGCACATGTTGGGGCAGGCCATGATTGTAGCAGTTGGCCTCCAGCTCCCTGAATCGCTCATAGTACTCTGATAGTGACTCTCCTACGCCTTGTCTAGGTGCGGCCAATTCCCTCCTGAGTAGCGCAATCTTTGCTGCGGGGTAGAACTTATCCAAGAACTTCTTCTGGAGCTGCTCCCATGTGCGAATAGATCCTGCTGGTAAGCTCATCAGCCAATGCCTGGCTGTATCACACAATGAAAAAGGGAACGCCTTCAGCTTCAGCGCTTCTTCACTCTCCCCGTCAATCTTCATGTTCTCGCAGATAACTAGGAATTCGCGCACATGCTTGACTGGGTTTTCGTTGTTCATCCCATGGAACTTCGGCATATGATGAATGAATGAGCTCCGTAGTTCAAAATTCCCATCGGGTGGAAGCACTATGCACCAATGTTGGTTGACTGTGATTGGAACCGACATCTGGAGCACTATTCTGCGTCGCACGATCTGTTGTGCGGGTTGCGCATTATATACTTCAGCGGCCATCCTTGCTTCAACTTCGCGCTGCACTTCCTCTCTGAACCGAGCTGCGCGGTTATCTGCCCTTGCATTGTAAGGTCCCTCTAGGGTTCTGTCCCCTAAGTTATCGCCATTGACACTGCTATTCTCTCTGTCCTGTTCTAGACTTCAAGCAAACGGAATTAAAAGAAACTAGGTTGTTGCCCCTGTCTGTGCGTAACTATGATCTGCGCAGCACAACTGTTTCAAGGTTGCGCAGGCGGATGTTGATTGCGTACTGGCAGAAACACCAACGAAAATAAAAAAGAAATAACTAGCTACTGTAAAAGAAAACTTGAACTAGTTAAAACTTATCTGTGTTGCTCCCCGGCAACGGCGCCAAAATTTGATCGCGCGTCGTTGTACGCGTCAAATTAATCCTTCCTTCTCCACTTAGTATACTTCTCCACTTAGTATAGCGGCTAAGTCAGGGTCGATCCCACAAGGAGCAAGCAGACTCGTTTTAGCTAGCAACCTACAACTTACGAAATTGGGGTTGTGAGTAAATGGGTTGCGCAGGTGCGCGAATGAACAGTGGTGAAAGCAGAATTGCACGATACGTGCGCAGGCAGTAGATTTTAAGTACTATGACTATGAAGAGTATCGGTACAGACAATCCTCTATGAATGTATCCTTTATCATCGACTCTAAACATCTATAGTGCAGTTCTACTTAAGTTAGTGTCCGATCAAGGCTTCCTAACGTGCGCGCATGTTCCGATCAAAGTTCATGAGCTATTAATTCCTGAAACTAGTCTAAACAGCCACGAATCCTATCACAGTAGCAGCTGAGTATCCTAGTGTGTTACTCCTAGTTGTCACCGTCAAGCTATCAACTAGTTTAACATACAATAACTAGCAATTAGAATAAGATTGCGGTTCAAGGCTTCCCTTATTCGCACAACTAATTATCACCCATATGCATAGAATTAATATAAGTAGATGTACCAAGCATTAAGAACAAGTCTCAAAGGAAATACTTCATAGAATCATGCCCAACCGATACAATGTGTTTAGCTAGACATGCTAGAAACAAACATCATAGCAATAATAAATAAAACTAAAGCAGCAAGAGAAACGTAGCAGATTTGTGCAATAGCGCGTTGCTGTTCTCGGCTGGCGCAGCTGGTTCGCGCAGAATCTGGCTGAAGTAGCTCGTGTGTTTTTCTGCCGAGTGTCCTTCTCTCTATTTGCTCTCTCTCTTTGTATAAAACTAGCTTCCCTCCTCTTATATAGTGGTCTTAAAGCCCAAGGAATGCTTAGATTTGGCCCGAAAAACTTTTAGCAACTTCCCAAATCTAGGAGATCAATATTTAGAAACTCTGCCCTTCTGGGCATGCTGATTGCGCTGTAGTGGAGGCCGATAAGGTAGAGGGTGTTGTGATGAAGAAGGAGGCTGGAGTTGTTGTTGATGGAAGCAAATCTAGGGAAGATCCAATGGCTGCAAGTTCTGGTAGTCAGGGGGAGTTGCATACTGAGAGGACTGAGCGACAGAAGGCGAAGTCGGTCAAAAGGTCTATGGAAGACAAGATTGACACAGACATATATCAAAGTAGGAAATATGTGAAGACTTGGTCAGAAAAGAAGAGTATGGCCATTAAGACAAGGGAAGAAGTGTCAAGAAGAAGGGAAAGATTGGTGCCAGGAAGTCTGTGAAGGGACCATCTTATCAGAAATCTAAATCTACTCAAAATGGAGAGTCTCTGACAAAGGTTATCAAGGTATCAGGAGTATGGTTCTACAACAGTTAGGTTGGCAAGAAGTGGAAGATTGTTCAGGAGAGGAGAGTTGTTCGGGAGAATTTTTGAAGTCCCTGAGGTTGTCAAGGCCATTGAAGATCTGACTCAGATGATGATTCAGACATGTGATATAGAAGATACGAAGAGGCATCTGCCTAGATACTGTCTCTAGTTTTTGTTTTAACTATACTAGCTATGTTTTTCCAGTTTTGGTTGGTCATGCATGACGGCACGTCGTTGTGTGCGCCAAAATTATATTTAGAATCTCCTACTATGCTAGCAAGCAGTAAGCAGGATCGAATTCAAAGAGAGCAATCATTTAAAAAGTTCTACTAACAATTGTCACAAAGAGGGGGATTTGCAAGAAGATAGTTGTTTATCAATTTCAAAAATATTCAGTTCAGGGATATGCATTACAACTGGTAATCATCGATTGAACATGCATCAACTAGTAAAACTACCATTCCTAGTCTAACAATCATGCTAAGGTAATGTCTACTTTAGTGTTCTACCTAATCTTAACCGCTAAGTTCTCGAATAGGTTAACGGTTACTAGATTAATGATGTGCGCGCAAAGTAAATAGTATTCATGCGCATTCCCTTTTTAGTTCTTGTTCATTCCGTGATGTTATATAAGTCTTTTGATGCTTTTCGCGTGCGTTTAAGGTTTATATCGAGTAGTTGGAGTCACGCAGCAGCTTAGAAGAGTTAAAATCAAGTTGATTGCGGGAGAAAGCGCAAAAGAAGCATGGTAATGAAGATTTGCCCGAGTCACATTGTGACTCGCCCGAGTCAATGTGACTCGGCATGGACTATTTGACTCGTGCAAATTAGAACTCTCTGAAAAGTTGACTCGCCCAAGTCAGTTCTGCTCGAGTCAAGAAGCACAAGACCGAGTCACTGACTCACTCGGCCAAATTGGAACCCTCTGGAAAGTTGACTCGCCCGAGTCAACTATGTGACTAGGTCAACGCTGGTCAACTCGGTCAATGCTGGTCAAGCCTTCTAGGTATAAATGGAAAGCTTTGAAGAGAGAGAAAGGGAGATCTCAATTTCAAGAAAGCTCAAAAACACTCTCAAACCCTAAAGAGCAAAGATCAAACATTTGGATAAGATCAAGCTTGGTTGAAGATTGGAGCTTGGATTGAAGATCATTCAAGACCAAGACTACTTTTCTAAACCCTTAACTTTGTATTTACATTCATGTTTCACTTTAATCATGTATTTGTGCACAATCATTATGAGTGAGTAGTTGTTTATGTGATTGGGGATCAAATGGATCCCCTAGGATTGGATATGATGTAGAACACTATTTTATTGTATTGAATGAAGTTTGGTTTGATTATTTGTGCCCTAGCATGTATTTATTGTATGCACACCAAGTGTTTGACGAAATGCCTAAGTGAGTATGCATGAGTACAACTCCTAAGGATGGAATGAGAATTGAACTTAGGATGTTTAATAGCTATTGTATGATCATATATGGAGTATTTGTGTGCGAGAGTGGCATACACTCTTGACATTAGGCTAAGTTTTAAGCGAATTTGAGTAACCGGCCAATAGTCCGAGAGGGTGCGGTTATGGGACTCAAGTTCTACATGGTTCAATAGAGCGAGAGTTTGAGAACCGTGTCATTTGTGTATCCTCTCCACTCTAGGGAAGGAGCGAGAGTTGAACCTAGAGTGGACGATGCATTCGCTTTGCTTTTATCAACCAAACGTAGTTCATGCATGTGTTAGTGAGGTATTTCATTTTCCGCATATCTTAGAGGAGAAGTTGAATCCCTAGTCACCTTTTATTCATTAGACAAACCCAACTATCATTTATCTTTAGTACTTACTAGAGATACCTCTATAGAGGACAAAACCCCCCCTTAAACAGTAGACTTTCAATAGTAGCATTAATTAGTTATCAATTAGTCTAGGCTTTTCTCTTGGGATCGACCCGAGTTCACTCGGTTATAAATATTGTTTGATATTTGCGTGAATAGAATTGCAGTTCATCTTGCTTGCCTAAAACGCCAACGTCAAAATGGCGCCGTTGCCGGGGACTTAGCCATTAGACTAGATTGCTAATTAGTATTACTTTTAGTTAGTTTATTTCACCTTCTATTTTGCTTTTATTTAGTTGTCATAATTGCTTGCGTGCGTGCTATTCTTGTTTGTCTCTATTTAAGTTCACACTTACAAGAGCTCTCTTTGATTGCTTCATAGGTGTTTGAATGCAAACTAGAGAAAGGAGCAAGAGAGTACAAGAACATGCTTCTACCTCAACTACAAGCCAACCTTCTCATCCCTCCGCTTCACACGAGCTTCACACTCCTCATTTGGATACTCCTTCGCCTACATGAGCCGAACAACCGGGAAATATGGATCCACAAATTCCTAGAAGGCAAGGAAATGCTCCTCTTCCGCCAGAAGAAGAAGAAAGACCGGTTGGGGCATACATCACCCCAACCATTGGACATTATGGTTCTCCTATTTGCTTGCCAGAGGGAGAAGACCAAGAATTTGAGATTAAGTCCGCCCTCCTCCATATGGTGGCCGCACATAAATTTGATAGGTATGGAAACCCGAATGCACATTTAGCCAATTCACGGAGCTATGCCGTACATAAAGATGCCGGGCATTCAACAAGAGTAGGTATATATGAAGGTTTTTCCGTTCTCACTTTCCGAGAAGTCTAAGGATTGGTTGATGAGTCATCAACCGGATACATTCAACACTTGGGAGGGACTAGCACAAGCCTTTTTAATCCAATACTTCCCTCCCGCCAAGACAAAGAAGATTCGGGATAGAATCAATCAATTTACTCAACGTGACGATGAAACCTTCTATGAGGCTTATGAGCACTTCAAAGAGCTTCAAAGAGATTGCCCTCATCATGGATTCAACAAGTGGCAATTATTGCAAAGCTTTTACGATGGGATGGACCAAGATGCAAGGAACCATATGGACCATGCGAGTAATGGAGCAATGATGGACTTAACGGCTACAGATGGTTTCAAGATCATCGAAAAGATTGCACGAAATCCGCATCAATGGGGTGGTGAAAGGAACCACTTGAAGAAAAAGAGCAAGGAGGAAACCTCTAAGGTCGTAACAAAGGAAGATTTCAACTCCCTAGCGAAGACGGTAAATTCCTTGGCACAATCTATTGGGAACATGAATTTGAACAAGAGAAGAGAACATCCGCAAGCTTGTAGCATATGCGCTAAACCATCGCATGACGAAGATTCTTGCACCTCCAAGCATGCGGATGAATTTGAAGATGTTAGCTCTCTTGTGAGAAACCAAGAGAGAGCTTATGTGCCACCTCAATCAAGTGGGTATCAACTGAGGAATCCTCCCTACCAACCAAGGAACCCTCCTCAACATGGAAGGTTCCATGAAGACCCAAACTTTTCGAGGAGAGCGCCCATCAACAATGAGCCAAAGCCTACACCTCCGGGATTTCCACCAAGGAAACAAGGGCAAGCTCCTTACCAAAGAAATGAGGAGAGGCCTAGCCAAGAGGAACCATCCCTATTATCCATTGTCGCGCAATTGGCCGCAACTCAAGCTCAACAACAAAAGGATAACCAACTCATCCTCCAAAGACTCGACCAATTGCAAGCGCATAACAAAATGCTTGAGACCCAAATTGCTAAACAAGCCAGTTCTTCCTCAAGATATCAAGGGAAAATGCCTTCTCAACCGGATGTGAACTCTTCCGAAACTATAAATGCCACCACCCTAAAGAGCGGAAGAGTCTTAGAAGAACCCCAAGTGAAGACCAAAGTTGCCAACACAACCGTTGAGGTTGATAAAGAAGGGTCTTCATCTCAAGAGGTAGTTGAGAAGAGAGGAAAAGAAAAAGCTCAAGAGCCCGCTCCATATATGCCTCCCATTCCATTTCCGCAAAGATTAAAGAAGAAGAAGCAGGACGCACATTTCAAACGCTTTGCGGATATCTTGACTAAACTCCAGGTGACTCTCCCCTTCACGGAGGTACTAACTCAAATGCCCACTTATGCAAAATTTCTTAAGGACATTATATAGCATAGGAGAGAAATGCATGAAATTGATCACGTAGCTTTGGATGCAAATTGTAGCGCTATTATTCAACATAACATGCCTAGGAAGCTAAATGATCATGGTTCATTCTCTATCCCTATTGCTATTGGCGTTTTTTGCATAGATAGAGCATTATGTGATTTGGGAGGTAGTATTTATTTGATGCCATTTTCCTTGTTTCAAAAACTTGACATGGGTGAACGCACTCCTACATCCATAAATCATAGATTGGCTGATAGATCATCTAGGTTACCTAAGGGCATTTTAGAGGATGTTCCAATTAGAGTAGGGAAATTTTATGCTCTCGTTGACTTTTATGTGCTTGAAATCCCTATCATACTAGGAAGGCCTTTCTTGAAACGGTTAAAGCCGTTATTAATTGTGGAGAAGGAGTTATAGAACTTAACCTAGGAACCGGCTAAATTAAATTTTACTTGAAAAAGGTTTTAAATGCTCCTAGTAGTTCTATGGATTGTCATTTGCTTGAAATAAATGATGCTTGTGATGTTTATGATGCTCATGATGAGTTGACAAGTTTTGAGTACGAGTTGCTCACCCAAGATAGTGGTAGTCCATCTTTTGCCTTGTTGATGAATCTTGAGGACGGTAACACTCTCGATGAGGAGATCATTGAAGACGATACACAAAAAGGTAAGGAATTCGGTGAGTGGTTGAAACCCCTTCCACCGAATCTAAGGTATGAATTCCTCGGACCAAACAACTCACTACCCGCTATTATCGAAGCATCTCTTGATGAATGTGAGACCTCTAAGCTTATGCATGTGTTGCAATTGTATAAGGGTGCTATTGGGCATTCCATTGATGATTTGAAAGGGACTAGCCACAAGGTTTGCATGCATAGGATAAGACTTGAGGAGAATGTGAAACCTAGCCGCGAATTTCTTAGGCGATTAAATCCTAAGCTAGGTGAGGTTGTGACTAAGTTAAGAGATGCAGGAATAATTTACTCGATCCCCAACTCCGAATGGGTGAGCCCAATTCATGTGGTGCCTAAGAAAGGCGGGCTCACCATTGTGGAGAATGATAAGAATGAATTGATCCCTACGCGCACGGTCACGGGGTGGAGGATGTGCATAGACTATAGGAAATTAAACAAAGCCACTAAGAAAGATCATTTCCGAATACCTTTTATTGATCAAATGTTAGAAAGATTAGCGAGACATGAATACTTTTGCTTTCTAGATGGTTATAGTGGTTTTTTCCAAATTCGCATCCACCTTGATGACCAAGAAAAGACAACATTTATTTGCCCCTATTGCACTTTTGCATATAGGAGAATGCCTTTTGGTATTTGTAATGCGCGGGCACTTTTCAAAGATGCATGATGTCCATATTTTTCGAATTTCTTGAAAATTCCATGGAAGTGTTTATTGATGATTTTTCGGTGCATGGATATTCTTTTGATGATTGTCTTACAAATCTTTCACCTGTTTTGGCTAGGTGCATTGAGATGGACTTAGTCCTCAATTGGGAGAAATGTCATTTCATGGTGAAAGAAGGCATAGTTTTGGGACATCGTGTGTCGAAAAGAGGGATCGAAGTCGATAGAGCAAAAATCGACGTGATTGGAAAGCTGCCACCTCCAAGGGATTTTAAAGGAATAAGAAGTTTTCTCGGGCATGCGGGATTTTATCAAAGGTTCATTAAGGATTTCTCAAAGATAGCAAAGCCCCTCACAAATCTTCTACGCAATGAGGTGGAATTTACCTTTGAGGAGCCTTGTCTTGAGGCATATAAGGTATTGAAGAAAGCTTTGGTGACCGCACCTATTATTCAACCACCGAATTGGGACTTACCGTTCGAAATGATGTGCGATGCAAGTGATAGCGCCATTGGAGCCGTCTTGGGTCAAGGAAACGATAAACGGCTCCACGTAATCTATTACGTCAGTAAGGCCCTTGACACTACCCAAGGAAACTACTCAACAACGGAGAAGGAAATGCTAGCCATTGTCTATGCCTTTGAAAAAATTAGGCAATACTTGATTGGTTCTAAGACAATAGTCTACACGGATCATGCTGCCATCAAGTATTTGGTTTCTAAGAAGGAAGTAAAGCCTAGACTTATCCGTTGGGTACTCCTATTGCAAGAATTGATATAGAGATTAAGGACCAGAAAGGAGTAGAGAATGTAGTGGCGGATCACTTATCAAGGCTCGAACTATCCAAGGGAGAAGATTCAATAATGATTCCCGAAAAAGACACATTCATTGGGGAATACTTGATGAGCATCGAGACCGCGCAAGCTCCATGGTATGCGGACTTCGTGAATTTCCTAGCTTGTGGAATTCTACCGGAGGGAGCAAATTACAATCAAAGAAAGAAATTCCTTCATGATATCAACCGGTACTTTTGGGACGAGCCTTATCTATATAGGCTTTGCGCGGATGGAGTTTATAGATCATGCGTCGCGGAATGCGACCAACAAGGTATTCTTGAAGGATGCCACTCTTCTCCCTATGGTGGGCATGGCTCAAGCTCCAAAACGGCCGCAAAGGTTCTTCAATGTGGATTTTATTGGCCGAGTTTGTTCAAGGATGCGTATGAGTTCGTGAAGTCTTGTGATGCATGTCAAAGAACCGAAAACATTTCAAAGAGAGGTGAAATGCCTCAGAAGGGTATTCTAGAGGTTGAGACATTTGACGTATGGGGGATCGACTTCATGGGACCATTCCCATCTTCTTATGGGAATAAGTATATTCTAGTCGTCGTCGACTATGTCTCGAAATGGGTGGAAGCCATTGCCTCACCTTCTTGCGATGCCAAAGTTGTGATGAAGTTATTCAAGAAGGTCATCTTTCCGAGATTTGGAGCCCCGAGGACCCTGATTAGTGATAATGGAACTCATTTCAAAGAGAGGTAATTCGAAGCGATGCTTCGAAAATATGGAGTTTATCACAAAATAGCGACGCCTTATCACCCTCAAACTAGTGGACAAGTTGAAGTATCTAATAGGGAGATAAAAGCGATCCTCGAGAAAACGGTGGGGAACTCAAGGAAGGATTGGTCGTCAAAGCAAGAAGAAGCTTTATGGGCATACTACACCGCTTTCAAGACCCCAATTGGCATGTCACCATATCGCCTAATCTATGGGAAGCCATGCCATCTCCCCGTCGAAATAGAGTACAAGGCCATGTGGGCAATCAAGAAGTTGAATTTTGACTTGAAGACGGCGGGAGAGAAGAGAATCCTCCAACTCCACGAGCTAGATGAGATTAGACTCGATTCTTATGAGAGTTCAAAGATTTACAAGGAGAGGACGAAGAGAGGGCATGATAAGAAGATTTTAGCGCGTACATTCCCAAAGGGGGATAGCGTACTTCTCTTCAACTCACGATTCAGGATCTTCCCGGGAAAGCTCAAATCAAGGTGGTCGGGACCTTTTAAAATCGATAAAGTTTATGATGATGGCCATGTAGAGTGATTGAGCCTATTTATACGAGCTATTTAGATCTTAACACTATGCTTGTTTGCATTATTTTGTGTACAAGATTACTGGTTTCCGGTGTTTTTGTATTTCAGGGCGAAACGAGGGACTAAGTCGGATACGCGCTAACAGGCAGCGTTTAAGGAGCGCAACACACAGCCTGCGGAGCTAGCAGCGCAAACAGGATAGAGTCGACTACGGTGTGCAGACCGATTGCGCCAACCAATGTGTGCAGTGCGCCATGCGCAAGCTAGTGGTGTTTCCAAATCTTGACACCATCAGATTTGGAAGCTGCCAAGATTAGGCCTCATGAGCAGTATATAAAGAGAGGAAGGCTAGGGTTTGGAATAACCTTCAAGAATCGGAAAGGCATCAAGACACACACGAGAGAGAGGCAGAATTGAAGAACACACGAGCTACTGAGAGGACCTGCGCTAGCCGACTGCGCCAGCCGAGATACTACAACCTGCACGCACCTGCTTGTTACTATTTTCTTGGATACTTTAGCTATTATTTACTATTTCTATGATGTTTACTACTAGCATGTCTAGCTAAACGCTTTGTATCGGTTGGGCATGATTCTATGAGTATTTCCTTTGAGACTTCTGCTTAATGCATAGTTTGTTTGCTTGTATTAATTCTGTGCACACGGTTGACAGCTAGTTGCATGAGTAGGGGAAGCCTTGAACCGCAATCTTACTCTTGCTACTTGTTTGTTATATGTTAAACTAGTTGGTAGCTTGACGGTGACAACTAGGAGTAACGCGCTAGGATAATCAGCTGCTACTGTGACAGGATTCGTAGCTGCTTAGACTAGTTTCAAGAATTAATAGCTCATGAACTTTGATCGGAACATGCGCACATGTTAGGAAGCCTTGATCGGACACTAACTTCAGTAAACCGAACTATAGACGTTTAGAGTCGATGATAAGGAATACATTCATAGAGGATTGTCTACTGCCTGCGCACATCTAGTGCAAATCCTGCGTTTACTACTGTTTATTTGCGCACCTGCGCAACCCAATCACTCACACCCCAATTTTCGTAAGTGTAGGTTACTAGTTAGAGCGAGTCTGCTTGCTCCTTGTGGGATCGACCCTAGAAGGAAGGATTAATTTGACACGTACAACGACGCGCGCATCAAATTTTGGCGCCGTTGCCGGGGAGCAACACAGATAAGCTTTAACCAGCTTAAGTTTTCTTTTACAATAGTTAGTTATTTCTATTTGCTTTATTCTCGTTGTTGTTTCTGACAGCGCGCAATCAACATCAGCCTGCGCAACCTTGAAACAGTTGCGCACTGACAGACGCGACAGCTTAGTTGTCTTTTAATTTCATTCTCTTTGAGATGTAGAACAGGTCATGGAAGATAACAGTGTCGTTGGAGATAACTTAGGGGACAGAACCCCAGAGGATGTGAGGGCGGACAACCGCGCAGTTCGGTTCAGAGAGGAAGTGCAGCGCGAGGTTGAAGCAAGTATGGCCGCTGAAGTGTATAATGCGCCACCCGCGCGACAAGCCGCGCGACGCAGAACAGTGCGCGAGATGTCAGCCCCAATCACGGTTAACCAGCCATGGTGCATAGTGCTTCCACCAGACGGTCATTTTGAACTAAGGAGCTCGCTCATTCATCCCATGCCCAAGTTCCACGGGATGAACAACGAGAACCCAGTCAAGCATGTGCGAGAATTCCTAGTCATTTGCGAGAACATGAAGGCCGAAGGGGAGAGCGACGAAGCGCTGAAGATGAAGGCGTTCCCTTTTTCACTGTGTGACACGGCCAGGCATTGGCTGATGAACTTACCAGCAGGATCAATTCACACATGGGAGCAGCTGCAGAAGAAGTTCTTGGACAAGTTCTATCACGCAGCCAAGATCGCGCTACTCAGGAGGGAGTTGGCCGCACCTAGGCAGGGCGCAGGAGAATCACTATCGGAATATTATGAGCGTTTCAGGGAGCTGGAGGCCAACTGCTACAATCACGGCCTACCCCAAAATGTGTTGATAGAGAATTTCCTGAATGGATTGCTACCCATGGAGCTGAGATTATTGAAAGCATGCGCAGGAGGGGACATTTGCAACATGTACCCAGAGGACGCGTGGCAGCTGATAGAAGACTCTGCTGGACGGGTAAGACATCAGCTAACACTTGAAAATAGTCGTGATCGTTCTGTGCATCAGGTAGAAACAAGCGCTGAGATAAAGGAGATGAAGGCCATGCTGCAGCAGTTGATGCATGCGCAAGGGGCGCAACCAGCTGCGCCAAAGGCGTGCGAGTTCTGTAAGTCCATTGATCACAAAACCGATGCATGTCCCACACTTTTCGAGGAATCAGGAGATGTCAACGCTCTAGGAGGATGGGATAATAGAGGGGCACAAAGGCAGAATCAGCCGCGTTTTGGACTAGCCGCAAATGGGTTCAGATGGAAGGAGGAAAACAATTTCCAGAGGCAGTCCGCGGATCAGCGCGCACCACAGCAGACGCAACAAGCTGCGCCCTACAATCCACCGCATCGCCGCACTGACGCACCAGCGCAAAACAACCAGCAACCGAGGCGATCCTTAGAAGATATCGTGGGGCAGCTAGCAGACACAGTGCGCAAGAATGATGAGAAGTATGACAAGAGGTTCGAGTCCATTGAGAAGCAGCTATCACAGATCGCTACCACGGTGTATGAGCTGAAAAAGAGCGATGGCAACCTGCCTTCGCAAGTGATCCAGAATCCCAAGGGAGGAGTCAACGCAGTGACACTGAGGACTGGGCGCACGGTAGGAACTGCCTTCGCAACCAGTTGCGCAAGCTCCAGATCCAGCAGAGCAAGATGCGCAACCACAAGCGCCAACCACAAGCCAGCAGGGTGAGGCGCCAGGTATGGCACAATCAAAAGACAAAGGCATGAATCGAACTAACATACCTGCACCTTTCCCTGTACAGGCACCATCGGCTAGGAAGGAAGCGCTTGATAAGGAGCTCTACGAGTTATTCACTAAGGTGGAAATAAACATTCCCCTTATTGAAGCAGTTCGGCAGATCCCTAGGTACGCCAAATTCTTAAAGGAGCTGTGCACAAACAAGAGGAGGAAAGGCGAGTGCGCACAGGTAATGCTAAATGCGCAGGCCTCAGCAATCGTGCAACATAAGGTACCACCTAAATGCCGAGACCCAGGTACGTTCACCATCCCATGCACTTTAGGTAAGACCACAGTAAGCAACTGCATGATTGACTTAGGAGCATCTATAAATGTGCTTCCCTATTCCCTGTATGCGTCATTGCGCCTTGGACCACTACAGCCTGCAGGTCTCACCATTCAACTAGCGGATCGGTCGTGCAAGCAGCCGACGGGCATGATAGAGGACGTCCTCGTCCGAGTAGGAGAGCTGGTGTTCCCAGCAGATTTCTATGTCCTAGAAATGGAGGGTGAGTCGAGCAAAGGAAGTGCGCAGATCCTACTGGGCAGACCATTTCTGATGACAGCGCGCACATAGACGTGTGGAGGGGTACGCTCTCAATGGAGGTTGATGGTGAGGAAATTCATTTTAACATATTCAAAGGAATGCAGCACCCTCATGAGAACGCCACAGTGCACGCGATGGACAGCATAGATGACTTGGTTGCAGATGTGCAATGTGCGAGCGCAGCAGAAGGACCTGAGACACTGGCACAGGCAGAGTTGGAGGCACATGAGGATGAGCTGAGCAGTGCTGAACCAGCACCCAGACAGGTACACGATATAGTTAATGTCTGCACTGCTAATAAAATCTTGCCCTATATTGAACAGGCACCCAAGGTCGAGCTGAAGCAACTTCCAGAGCACCTCTAATACATATTTTTGGGAAATGAAGACAGCCTGCCGGTAATCATAAAGAAAGGATTAGAAGTGGAGCAGGAGGCGCGATTACAGTAGGTACTGCGCAAGAACCAGCGCGCTATAGGATGGACACTTGCTGACCTGCGCGGAGTAAGCCCGGACGTATGCATGCATAGGATTTTATTGGAAAATGGTGCCAAACAAACCAGGGAGCCTCAGCGCAGATTGAACCCGAATATAATGGAGGTGGTGCAGAAGTTGATCCTGAAGCTGCTTGTCGCAGGAGTCATTTACCCAATCTCGGACAGCAAATGGGTAAGTCCAGTGCACGTTGTGCCGAAAAAAGGAGGAATCACAGTAGAGGAGAATGCGCAGGGCGAGCTAGTTCCCAAGCGCATGCAAATTGGATGGCGCATGTGCATCGACTACAGGAAGCTTAACGCAGTCACGTGCAAGGTCCATTTCCCGCTACCCTTCATGGACCAGATGCTAGATCGATTAGCGGGGAAGCCCTTCTTTTGTTTCTTGAACGGGTATTCAGGGTACAATCAGACACCCATTGCTGCGGAAGATCAAGAAAAAACTACATTTACCTGCCCATCAGTACATTTGCGTTTTGGCGCATGTCATTTAGGCTGTGTAACGCGCCAGGTACGTTCCAACGTCTAGTCATGAGCATCTTTTCTGATATGATTGGTATATGCATAGAAGTGTTCATGGATGATTTTACTGTGTACGGAGGTACCTTTGACGCATGCTTAACTCATCTTGATAAGGTCTTAGCGCGCTGCATTTCAAAAAACCTAGTGCTCAATTATGAAAAATTTCATTTCATGGTATCGCATGGTGTAGTACTAGGATATATTATCTCGCAGGAGGGGATCAAGGTAGATAAGGCCAAAATAGATCTTATTTCTAATCTGCCTTATTCCACTAACGTGCGCGATGTGAAATCATTCCTTGGGCATGCTGGGTTTTACAGGCGTTTCATAAAAGATTTTTCTAAGATTTGTATACCCCTGTCTAACCTCTTGCAAAAGGATGTGTGTTTCGACTTCACTGATGAGTGCAGGGCCGCGTTTGATAAGCTGAAGGAGGCGCTGACAAGTGCGCCACTGATGCGCGCGTCAGACTGGAACCTGCCGTTTGAACTAATGTGCGATGCAAGTGACTATGCAGTAGGTGCAGTCCTGGGACAGTGCGTGGACAAGAAGCCGCACGCCATTTATTATGCATCGCGCACACTGGACACTGCGCAGAGGAACTACACCACCACGGAGAAGGAACTTATGGCAATCGTGTTTGCACTGGAGAAGTTCCGCGCATATGTTCTAGGCGCCAGAGTCATCGTCTACACAGACCACGCAGCAATCCGTTACCTAATGTCCAAGAAGGAGACTAAGCCGCGCCTGATGCGCTGGGTGCTCCTACTTCAGGAGTTCGACTTGGAAATTAAAGATAAGAAGGGCACGGAAAACACAGTCGCTGACCACCTGAGCAGGATCGTGAAAGAGGAGGAGCCAGGGCGGATCACGGAGACATTCCCTGACGAGCATCTGATGGCGCTGACAGGTAAGGTACCATGGTATGCGCACATTGCAAATTACCTGGTCACAGGTACGTTTCCTCCTCATTTCACTAAAACCCAATGTATGAGACTAAAGCATGAGTCCAAGTATTACATTTGGTATGATCCGTACATGCTCAGAATAGGACCTGATCATATTTTGAGGCGATGCGTGCCTGACCATGAAATTAACTCTATTTTGATGTTTTGTCATGCGCACGCATGTGGAGGACACTTTGGTCCAAAGCGCACGAGCAGAAAGATCCTGGATTGCGGATTTTATTGGCCGCACTTGTTTAGTGACTCGTATAACCACTGCAGGAACTGTGACAGGTGCCAGCACACAGGGGGCATATCAGCGCGCAATGAGATGCCGCAGACGCCAATTCTAGTGGATGAAGTATTCGATATTTGGGGGATTGACTTCATGGGGCCATTTCCTCCATCTTCCGGATATGAGTATATATTGGTCGCGGTGGATTATGTCTCCAAATGGGTTGAGGCCAAAGCCACCCGGAAGGATGATGGTAAGACGGTCGCTGACTTTTTGAGAACTAACATTTTTTGCAGGTACGGGGTGCCTAAGGCAATCATAAGCGACCAGGGGACGCATTTTTGCAATAGGATAGTGGCGCAGGTATTCAAGCACTATGGAGTGCGCCACAAGACGTCCACCGCTTACCACCCTCAGACGAATGGACAGGCCGAGGTTTCCAACCGCGAGATCAAGCGCATCCTAGAGAAAACTGTGAGAGCGTCGCGCAAAGACTGGAGCCAGCGCCTTGACGATGCGCTATGCGCATACCGAACCGCACATAAGACACCAATTGGGACTTCACCGTTTCGGTTGGTTTATGGAAAAGCGTGCCACCTGCCAGTGGAGTTAGAGCACAAAGCATACTGGGCATTGCGCGTTTGCAACCTGAACCTAGACGAGGCTGGTAAGGACCGCGCATTTGAGCTAAGCGAATTAGAAGAGCTGCGCCTGGATGCATATGAGGGGCTGCGCGATTACAAGGCGCGCACAAAGGCATTTCACGACAAAAACATCCTTAGACGCACTTTTGAGCCAGGAGACTAGGTACTATTGTTCTCCTAGCGCCTAAAGCTCATGCCTGGGAAGCTGCGCAGCAAATGGACGGGACCATACACGGTTACCAAGGTTTTCCCTTACGGAACAATCGAGTTAGAAAACGAGCACCGGCATCGTTTTCAGGTCAATGGGCAGAGAGTCAAAATGTATTTAGGAGAACCTTGGGATGGCACAGCGCGCGAAGTTGAATTGGCAGAGCCAGAGATAGCAGATACGCAGGTTGCTGCGCCAGAGTCGCCACCAGATACACCGGAGGGAGAACTGGGAACTATTTCTCATATTTCTTCTTCCTCTTTACCCAACCTCGTTACTTATGATTTATCACATACTATTAACCATGCTGACCACCCTTCCGATCCTTTGCGCAGGACCAAGAAGAACGCAACACACGCACGAGCGCGGGGTCACTCAAGAGAAAAAGTGGGGGAGGTCGCTGGCACACTTTTAGGCAAGTAACGAGGTACGGTCGAGCCAACGACGTTAAACAAAGGCACTTGTCGGGAGGTAACCCGACACGTTCCACTTTTACACGTTTTTTATATAGTTTTTCTAGTATCTTTTAGCTAGTTTAGGACTTGTAGTTTTAGTCGCGCAGCAGTGCACAGGTCAGTGCGCAAATTCAGTGCGCAGAACAGCTGCGCTAGATAGGGGGTATAAAAGGCCAGGACTTAGAAAAATTTCAGCATTTTTACAGTCGACCGTTGCAAGAAAGCTCCTGCCCTCAGCCTCCGCTCACCGTCCGGCACTGAACCAGGCATCCGTTTAGAAAGATTCGAAGAGCTTGCAGTCGCACGCTCACCAGGTAACCCTTCCCCTCAGATTTGAGCCGATTCAGTTAGGGTTTGTGCGATAGGAAAGTTGCCCTAGGTTTGAAATCGCACCTGGATCGCCTGCACCATTTGGAGTTCTGGGCAGTAGGTTTTGTAGGCGGACGTTAAGCGACCTGTGGGTGACAGTTTCAGGGCGTTTGTCGGAGTTTGGTTTTTGGGCATTTGTGGAGCTTTGACCGTAGTTGACCGGAGGACCCCTAGCGCACCATGCAGCCTGCCGACGATCAAGAGACCCCAGCATCATTTGCTAGCAAGTTTGAAGCCTTCATGAGGCTGGAGATGTACGGGACCCCGTACATCAGCAGGGACTTCTTGCGCGAGGTCGGGATGGAGGACCTCATAGTGGAGAAGCTCGCGCTGGCGGGCTGGGAGGCGCTGTTGGAGATCAACAGCGCAGCGGATAAGGAGGATACATATGAGTTTTTGGCGTCGCTGGAGACGGCCGATCTGGAGATCAGGTACCGGCACAGAGGGGTCTGGTACATTGCCTCGGCCAAGAGGCTGAAGCGCATGCTGATATGTGCCAAGGTGCGTGAGGAGGATATAGACACGCACACGAATCAGGAGGCGTGGCGTGAGATGGCGACCGGCCCAGTTTTTGCCGCGGGGCGCAGCCGAAGACGCGAACTGCGCGACCCGTGGATGTTCTACCTCTGGCGCATGGCCGCCTATGCAATCATCGGGCGTTTTAATGGTGCGCCAAAGATCAGCCTGCTGGACATGGACATATTGAAGGGATTTTACTATGGGAAGAAGGTGCTGTTCGTCTCAGACATGGTGGTGCATTGGAGTCGGGTCAACACGAAGGGGCCGCTGACTTGTGGAGGAATGATCACGCACCTGCTGCGTGCGTTGCATGGAGAGCCGGAGGTGCCAGAGCACACGGTAGTGCCAGCTGTTCCCCTGGACCGCGCCCATATGCTGCAGCTCAGAGCGGTAGCCGTGAGAGAGGATGGGACATTGGAATGGTGCTACCACCTGCAGCCGGCCAGAGCGCCGAGGCAACCAGCAGAGAGCAGCGCGCAACTAGAGGAGGCCGCGGAGGAAAGGGAGATGGAAGAGGCCAAAGAGCCAGTTGCGCCTCCAGTTAGGCGCATGAGGACTCGTGCGAGACTGGAGCGCGCCGGAGGGCGAGTGCACCGCAGGGGGAGCCAGTTACCATAGCTATTGATGATTCTCCCCCGCGTGCACAAGGAAAGCGCCCCAGGACAGAGGCAGAGGAGGCGCCTAAGGAGGTATCAGAGGAGCAGCGCATGATGTTCAACGTCATGCGCGTGCTCGAGTATTTAGCGCCAGAGGGGGCAGACCTGAGCATGAGCCCACCATCAGGGTGGAGATTTGGAGATTCTATCCCCCCTCTCCTCAGTCTGCGTGGGCCGCCTCCAGAATCCCCCAGCGAGTAGCGCCAGCCAGCCAGCCCTCCTACCCAGTCCCCGGTCCATGCAGCAGAGCCCACCCCAGCAGTAGACCCGATACCAGCACCTGCAGCACCCCCTGCACAGCCTTCTATTCAGAGGTCCCCTGAAGCCGATCCCATCATAAGTTCCAGCTCAGATTCACTATGGGATCCTATCTCAGAGGACGACCTCTTGACTCAGCCCGCCGCCATTTCTGTAGTGCCGCCAGCCTCTAGTACCGAGTATGAGACCGATTCTTTAGATGAGGAGGCGCACGGATCCGCGGCTGAGTCCAGCTCCGAGGATATTTAGGGTTGCAGTGAGGGCGCGCATTTCTTTCGGGTGGTTTCTTATCTTTTTTTTGAAAACTATTGCTCTATGTTGCTAAATTGTGCTGAATATTATGTGACCCCTGACTATATTGTTGCTGCGATGACTATAGGTTTTCTTTTTTATGTTCTTTGTTTTCCTTGCATGTGTGCGCTCTCCGTTGCGCTTGAACATGAGTCGTGGGGACACGTCTCTGTTTAAGTGTGGGGGGGGGGAGCGTTACATTTACATTTCACGTTTTTTTTTAGCTTTGTAGTGTAGCTTAGTTTAGTTGAAGAAAATAGTAGCAGTGGTGCGCTTGTGTGCGGGTTGCGCACACTTTTCAGCTTGTATTGCGCTATTCATCTTGCATGCGCTGCTATCAACTGTTTTAGTATATTTTTTTCGTTTTTTTTGCTCCTTTTAGTTGGGTTATACAGAGGATGTGGAGTTGACAGAAAAGCTCTAGAGAGGCGGTTAGTCGTTTTTGCTTCGAAGGTGAGGTATATGGTCCAGAGCGCTAGTGGAGGCCGGTGCTTCGCGACCTTCGGATCAAGAGAGCGCGCTCAGCCACGCAGATGCCGAAGGCGAATACCCAAAGCGTGGCGAGGTGGGAAAATAGACCACCTTTCCTCTGGAAGTCGAGCTAGGGAAGGCGGGCGCAGGTGTAAACGCGTGCGCTGACCTGTGCAAATAGACCAAGGAGGGAGAGCGGAGCGTTGTTCCATAGCTGCTATCCGGAGGCCGAGACTGGAACTGTTCTGGGAACATAGGAACTATAGGTTAAGTTGTACAAAAAGAAAACACACCAGCAAAAGATATGCGCTACAAAAGAATCAGCATGCGCACAACTCCGTACCAGCGTGCGCAAGTTCACAAGAAAATCATCAAGAAGGCTCGAGTTCCCAGGAAGTGCGCGGAAGTATCACGCACCGGAAGAAGCTTGCGCTATTAACCATAGACCCGCCCTCGGAGTAAAAGCTGACAACCCGGAGCCTATGAAGAGCTATCTCCCAGCCATCTGAAATGATCTTCATCCCAGCTGAGAGGTAACAAATTTCGAAATTGTTATATTAAACTGTTGAAGGCAGATGCGCGCAGGTGATAGAGCAGCGCAAGGTGAGCGGTAGTGCAAATCGCGCCAGAGTGCAAGACTGTGCGCTAGACTCCAGAGAGGTAATTGTATCCGTGCTTGCGTGCTTGTTCGGGACGAACAAGGGCAAGTGTGGGGGGTTTGATAGAGCCTATTTATACGCGCTATTTAGATCTTAACACTATGCTTGTTTGCATTATTTTTGTGTACAAAATTACTGGTTTCCGGTGTTTTTGTATTCCAGGACGAAACGAGGGCCTAAGTCGGATACGCGCTAACAGGCAGCGTTTAAGGAGTGCAACACACAGCCTGCGGAGCTAGCAGCGCAAACAGGATAGAGTCGACTACGGTGCGCAGACCGATTGCGCCAACCAATGTGTGCAGTGCGCCATTGATCGCGCGTCGTTGTACGCGTCAAATATAATCCTTCCTCTTCCACTAGTACAGCGGTTAAGTAAGGGTCGATCTCCACAGGGAGCAAGTAGTTCAGTTTTAGCCAGTAACCTACACTTACGAAGATTGGGGGGTGAGTGATCGGGGTTGCGCGATGCGCAAGTAACAGTGGTATCGTAACGCAGGAAATTGCACTAGACGTGCGCAGGCAATAGAGATTAAGTACTATGACTTATGAGAAGTATCGGCGCAGACAATCCTCTATGAGTGTATTCCTTATCATCGACTCTAAATGTCTATAGCTCGATTTGCTAATGTTAGTGTCCGATCAAGGCTTCCTAACATGTGCGAATGTTCCGATCAAAGTTCATGTGCTATTAATTCTTACACTAGACTAAACATCTACGAATCCGATCAAGGTAGTAATTACCTAACCTAGCGCGTTACTCCTAGTTGGCACCGTCAGGCTATTCAACTAGTTGAACAAACAACAACAAGCAATAAGAGTAAGATTGCGGTTCAAGGCTTCCCCTACTCATGTAACAAGCTGCCAGTAATGTGCACAGAATTAATATAAGCAAGCAAGCTATGCATTAAGCGCAAGTCTCAAAAGGAAATACTCATAGATTCATGTCCAACCGATACTAAGCGTTTAGCTAGACATGCTAGTGATGAACATCATAGAAATAGTAAATAATAACTAAAGTGTCCAAGAAAACAATAGCAAACAGTGCGTGCAGGTTGCTGTTTTGGCTGGCGCAGTCGGCTGACGCAGATCCTCTCAACAAGCTCGTGTGTTTTCCAGTCCTGCTGCGCAGTGCCTCCTGGGTGTACGAATTGTGAGCCCTGAGAATCGTCTGTGTGTCTCCTAACGCTAGCCTCCTTCTCTTCTTTATATACTGCTCAGAGGCTCACTCTTGGCAACTTCCAAATCTGGTCGTGTCAGGATTTGGAAACACCAACATCTGCGCCTGGCGCACGGCATCTGCTTAGCGCAATCGGTTAGCGCACCGAGGTCGACTCTGCCAATTTCTTCTGTTTGCGCCGCTAGCTCCGCAGGCTGTGTGATGCGCGTCCTAAACGCTGCCTGTTAGCGCGTATCCGGCTTAGGCCCTCGTTTTGCCCTGAAATACAAAAACACTGGAAACCAGAAATCTTGTACACAAAATAATGCAAACAAGCACAGGGTTATGATCTAAATAGTGCGTATGAATAGGCTCTATCAAACCCCCCCACACTTGCCCCTTGTTCGTCCTCGAACAAGCACCCAAGCACGGATACCCTTACCTCGCTAGAGTCTAGCGCACAGTCTTGCACTCTGGCTCGATCTGCACGACTGAACACCTTGCGCTGCTCTACCACCTGCGCACAACTGCTGTCAACAGTTTAAGTATAGGGATTTCGCAATTCATTACCTCTCAACTGGGATGAAAATCATTTCGGATGGCTGAGAGATAGCTCTTTATAGGCGCCAGGCTGTCAGCTCTTACTCCGAGGATGGGTATATGGTTAACAGCGCCAGCTTCTTCCCGTGCGTGATTCTTCTGTGCACTTCCTGAGAACTCAAGCCTTTTGATGATTTTCTATGGATTTTGCGCTAGCTGGTACTTGTGCGCATGCTGATTCTTTTGTAGCGCATATCATCTGCTGGTATTTTTTCCTTTTGTCCAGCTTTGTCTATGATTTCTCATATTCCCAGAACGGTTCCAGTCTCGGCCTCCGGATAACAGCTATGGAACACCGCCCCGCTCTCCCTCCTTGGTCTATCTGCGCAGGTCGGCGCACGCGTTTACACCCGCGCCCGCCTTCCTTGGCTCAACTTTCAGAGGGAAGGTGGTCTGTTTTCCCACCTCGCCACGCTTTTGGGTATTTGCCTTCGGCATCTGCGTGACTGAGCGCGCTCTCTTGTTCCGAAGGTCGCGAAGCACAGGCCTCCACTCGCGCTCTTGACCATATACCTCTCCTCTGAAGCGCGAGCGACTAACCGCCTCTCTAGAGCGTTTCTGTCAACTCCACATCCCCTGTTATATCCCAACTAACAAGAGCAGAAAAATGAAAAATAAACTAAAAACAGTTGATGGCGCACGGCGCAAAATGGGTAGCGCAAACAAACTGAACAGTGCGCGCAGCCCGCACTCAAGCGCACTACTGCTACTGTTTCCTTTAATTAAACTAAGCTACACTAAAAATGCTAAAAAAAAACGTAAAATGTAAGTGTAACGCTCCCCCCCACACTTAAACCGAGACGTGTCCCCACGACTCAAGCTCAAGCGCACGGAGGACGCGCACATGTAGAACTGATGCATGCAAGCAAAATAAAGAATATAAAAATGAAGAACATATAGTCAAAGCAGCGCAAATATAGCATAGGGGCACAAAATATGTATCACAGGAGTTTAGCACACAAATGTAGCAACAGAATATCAAATAAAGTTCAGCATATAAAGGAAAATAGACACCACCCGAAAGAAATAATGCGCTCCACCCCCCCAGCTCTAGAGGTCATCTGAGCTGGACGCAGCCGCTGAACTATGCGCCTCCTCCTCTGAAGAATCCGTCATATATTCGGAACTGGAGGAAGGCGGTACAACTGATAGGGCGACAGGCTGTGCCTCGTCGTCATCCTCTGGAACGGGGTCCCATAGCGAGTCTGAGCTGGTGCTAAGGATGGGTTCGGCTATAGGGGAGCTTGGAATGGACGGCTGGGCAGGGGAAGGTGCAGGTGCGGGTACTTGTTCTGGTTCGGGGGTGGGTTCTGCTGGTGCTGGTGCCGCTGGTGCTGGGAAGGGCTCTGCTGGATGCACTGGGGGCTGAGTAAGAGGGCTGGCTGGCTGATGCGGCTCACTGGGAGACCCTGGAGGTGGTCGGTGCAGGCTGAGGAGAGGGGGAATTGCGTCTCCAAATCTCCACCCTGATGGTGGGCTCATGCTTAAGTCCGCCCCCTCTAGCGCTAAATATTCGAGCACGCGCATGACGTTGAACATCATGCGCTGCTCTGCGGACGCTTCCTCAGGCGCCTCCTCAGCGTCGGTCCTTGGGCACTTTCCGCGTGCACGAGGGGGAGAATCCTCGATGGAAATGGTGACTGGCTCCCCCTGTGGTGCGCGGGCCCTCCGATGCGCTCCAGTCTACGCGCGGGTCCTCGCGCGCCTGACTGGAGGCACAACTGGCTCTGGGGCCTCGTCCTCCTCCATCTCCTGCGTGGCCTCTGCTGCCTGCGCACTGCTCTCTGCCCTTGGCCTTGGCACTCTGGCCGGCTGCAGGCGGTAGCACCATTCCAATGTGCCATCGTCCCTCACAGCCACCGCCCTGATCTGCAGCATGTGGGCGCGGTCCAGAGGGACAGCCGGCACCAAAGTGTGCTCTGGCACCTCGGGCTCTCCATGCAACGCCCGCAGCAGGTGCGTAATAATACCTCCGCAAGTCAGCGGTCCCCTTGTGCTGACCCGGCTCCAGTGGACCACCATGTCCGAGACAAATAGCACCTTCCTTCCGTAATACAGCCCCTTTAAGATGTCCAAGTCCAGGAGGTTGATCTTGGGCGCATCATTAAATCGCCCGATGACTTCATAAGAGACCAGGCGCCTTAGGTAGAACATCCACGGGTCACGCAGCTCTCGTCCCCTGCTGCGCCCCGCGGCAAAGACTGGCCCGGTCGCCATCTCGCGCCAAGCCTCTGGTTGGTGTGTGTGTCCATGTCTTCCTCGCGCACCTTAGCGCACCTCAGTGTGCGCTTCAGCCTCTTAGCTGAGGCAATGTACCAGACGCCCCTATGTCGGTACCTGATCTCCTGGTTGCCCGCCTCCAGCGACGCTAAAAATTCGCACGTATCCTCCTTGTCTGATGCGCTGTTGAGTTCCAACAGCGCCTCCCAGCCTGCTAACGCCAGCCTCTCCACAACGAGGTCCTCCAGTCCGACCTCGCGCAGGAAGTCCCTGCTAATGTATGGAGTCCCGTACATGTCCTGCCTCAGAAATGCGGTGTACTTGCTGGCGAAAATAGCTGGGGTCTCCTGGTTCGTGGCAGGCTGCATTGTGGCTGGGGTGCTCGGGTCAACGCTGGTCAACACTCCTCAAACACTTCCAAAAATCCAAACTCCTCCGAATGCACTGAAACTTTCGCCAAAGGAGCGCCTACTGCCCGCCTACAAAACCCTCTAAACACCACTCCAATCGGCGCACTCTAACCTGGTGCGATTTCAAAACCCTAGAACACTCCTCCGTACAAAACCCTACTGGAATCGTGCTCAGATCTGGGGGAAAGGTTACCTGGGGGTAGTGCGGCCGTGTGATCCTTGAATCTCTCTAGACTGGAGCTGGGTTGGGCGCCGGACAGCGGGTGGAGGTGTAAAGGCTGGAGCTGCTTGCAACGGTCGAATGTGAAAAGTGCTGAAATTTTCTAAGTCCTGCCCTTATATACCCCTCTGACTGGAGCAGCGGTCCTGCGCACTGAAGTGCGCACGGACCTGCGCACTGCTGCTCGACTAAAAAAAACTACGAGACCTAGACTAACGAAAAGACACTAGAAAGACTAAAAGAAAGACATAAAAAAGTAAAACGAGTCGGGTTACCTCCCGACAAGTGCCTTTGTTTAACGTCGTTGGCTCGACTGTACCTCGTTACGTGCCCAAATGGGTGCCAGCGACCTCCCCCACTCTTGCTCCTGAGTGACCCTGCGCTTGTGCATGTGCTGTGTTCTGCTTGGTCCTGCGCAAAGGGTGAGAAGGGTAGTCAACATGGATAATATGTGAGAAGTCTGCAGTAACGAGGGTAGATGAAGAAGAAGAAGAAATGTGAGCAATAGTTTCCAGTTCTCCCTCTGGTGCATCTGGTGGTGCCTCTGGCGCAGCAGCTGGCACATCTGCTATCTCAGGTTCTGCCAAGTCAATGTCGCGCACTGTGTCGTCCCAAGGTTCTCCTAGATACCGTTTGACTCTCTGCCCATTAACCTGAAAACGATGCCGGTGCTCGTTTTCTAACTCGATTGTTCCATAGGGGAAAACCTTGGTGACTGTGTACGGTCCAGTCCATTTGCTGCGCAGCTTTCCAGGCATGAGCTTCAGGCGTGATGAGAATAATAATACCTGGTCTCCTGGCTCAAAAGTGCGTCTGAGGATATGCTTGTCATGAAACGTCTTTGTCCGCTCCTTGTAATCGCGCAGTCCCTCATAGGCATCCAGGCGCAGCTCTTCTAATTCACTCAGCTCAAACGCGCGCTCTTTGCCAGCCTCATCTAGGTTCAAGTTGCAAATGCGTAGGGCCCAATATGCTTTGTGTTCTAGCTCTACTGGCAGGTGGCATGCTTTTCCGTAGACCAACCGAAACGGTGAAGTCCCGATTGGTGTCTTATGCGCAGTGCGGTATGCCCACAGCGCATCGTCCATGCGCTGGCTCCAATCCTTGCGCGATGGTCTCACAGTCTTCTCCAGGATGCGCTTGATTTCTCTGTTGGAGACCTCGGCCTGTCCATTTGTCTGAGGATGATAAGCAGTGGACGTCTTGTGGCGCACCCCATAATGCTTGAAAACTTGCGCCACGATCCTGTTGCAAAAGTGCGTCCCCTGGTCGCTGATGATGGCCTTAGGCACCCCGTATCTGCAAAAGATGTTAGTTTTCCGAAATTCAGCGACCGTCTTACCATCATCCTTCTGTGTGGCCTTAGCTTCGACCCATTTGGAGACATAGTCCACCGCGACCAATATGTATTCATATCCTGCAGACGGGGGAAAAGGCCCCATGAAGTCAATTCCCCATATGTCAAACACTTCATCCACTAGAATTGGCGTCTGCGGCATCTCGTTGCGCGCTGATATGCCTCCCGTGCGCTGGCACCTGTCACAATTCTTGCAATAGTCATATGCGTCTCTAAACAGGTGCGGCCAATAAAATCCGCAGTCCAGGACCTTCCTGCTAGTGCGCTTGGGACCAAAGTGTCCTCAACATGCGTGCGCATGACAAAACATCAAAACAGAGTTAAATTCATGGTCAGGCACGCAGCGCCTCAATATCTGATCTGGTCCTATTCTAAGCATATAAGGATCATCCCAAATATAATGCTTGGACTCATGTTTTAATCTCATGCACTGGGTTTTATTGAAATGCGGAGGAAACGTACCTGTGACCAGGTAATTCGCAATGTGCGCATACCATGGTACCTTACCTGTCAGCGCCATCAGATGCTCGTCAGGAAATGTCTCAGTGATCTGCCCTGGCTCCTCCTCCTTCACGATTCTGCTCAGGTGATCCGCAACTGTGTTCTCTGTGCCCTTCTTATCCTTGATCTCCAGGTCGAATTCCTGTAGTAGGAGCACCCAGCGCATCAGGCGCGGCTTAGTTTCTTTCTTGGACATTAGGTAGCGGATGGCTGCGTGGTCTGTGTATATGATGACCCTGGTGCCTAGAACATATGCACGAAACTTCTCTAGCGCAAACACAATTGCCAGAAGCTCCTTCTCCGTGGTGGTGTAGTTCTTCTGCGCAACGTCTAGTGTGCGCGATGCATAATAGATGGCGTGCGGCTTCTTGTCCACTCGCTGCCCCAGGACTGCACCTACTGCATAATCGCTGGCGTCGCACATCAGTTCAAATGGCAGGTTCCAGTCTGGTGCGCGCATCACTGGCGCACTGGTCAGCGCTTCCTTCAGCTTATCGAACGCGGTCCTGCACTCATCAGAAAAATTGAAGCACACATCCTTTTGCAAGAGGTTAGACAGAGGAATACAGATTTTAGAGAAGTCTTTTATAAAACGCCTGTAAAATCCGGCGTGCCCTAAGAATGACTTCACATCGCGCACGTTTGTGGCGTAAGGTAGATTAGAAATAAGGTATATCTTAGCTTTGTCTACCTTGATCCCCTCCTCTAAGATAATGTGTCCTAGCACTACACCATGCGTTACCATGAAATGGCATTTTTCATAATTAAGCACCAGGTTCTTAGAAATGCAGCGCGCTAAGACCTTATCTAGATGAGTTAAGCACGCATCAAAGGTACCTCCATATACAGTAAAATCATCCATGAACACTTCTATGCATATACCAATCATATCAGAGAAAATGCTCATGACAAGTCGTTGGAACGTACCTGGCGCATTGCACAGCCCAAATGACATGCGCCGAAACGCAAATGTACCGAACGGGCAGGTGAACGTGGTCTTCTCCTGATCCTCTGCAGCGATGGGTATCTGATTGTACCCTGAATATCCGTCCAAGAAACAAAAATAGGGCTTACCTGCTAATCTGTCCAGCATCTGATCCATAAAGGGTAGCGGGAAATGGTCCTTTCGCGTTACTGCGTTAAGCTTCCTGTAGTCGATGCACATGCGCCATCCAGTCTGGATGCGCTTGGGAACTAGCTCGCCCTGCGCATTCTCTTCCACTGTGATTCCTCCCTTCTTAGGCACAACGTGCACTGGACTGACCCATTCTCTTCCACTGTGATTCCTCTCTTGGGATCGGCCCAAGTTCATTCGGTTATAAATATTGTTTGATATTTGCGTGAATAGAATAGCACTTCATTTTGCTTGCCTAAAACGCCAACGTCAACTAACAATACCAAATTAGTTCCACCACCAGGCTTAGCTAATAGGGCAGTCAATCCTAGTATCATGCTATAGATGTCAATTCAGTTTCATCGCTAAGCTATGCTAATTTGATAATCAGAGCATGCAATTCATATGAAGAACAGTAATTCACTGAATCGAATTATGCAACCTAAGTATCTCAAACCGTACGTTGCAATACAAATCCGCAAACTGAAAATAGGGTTTAGCTACTACAATCAATCTAATAATAATGAAACTAAAGAGTTCATAAATATACTAAAACTATCCCGCGATGCTGCTTCCTTCTCTAATCTGCGACTCCAATCTCTGGTCTAAAGTCTGAGCGGCTAGCTGCTAGGTTAGCTTAGTCAAAAGGCAGTAACGGCCGTAAAAAAAAAACTCCTGGGGTTTTATTCTCTTCTTCTTTTTATACTTTTGAAATTAGGCCGGGCTGACCTTCTCTGCACGAATCACATTTGATTCGTGCAAGGCTTGGCAAGTGATTCGTGCAAGCTTGCACGAACAAAAGTCTCAGTAAGTTTTGCTGGACGAATCACATTTGATTCGAGCTGGCTCCATAGTTGATTCGTGCAGTCCTGGCCGAATCAAAGTTTGTTGCGAAGCTAGGCTAATCACTTTTGATTCTTGCAACACCAAAGTGATTCGTGCAAGGCTTGGGCGAATCAAAGACTTAGTAGGTTTGGAGCTAGGCGAATCACCTTTGTTCGGGAGAATCACTTCTAACTCGCGCACTGTTTGGGCGAATCACTTCTGACTCGCGCACTGCTTGAGCAAATCACCTCTACTACGTTGATATTCTTGCCCGAAACTTCTTCTAGCTATCAATTCTTTGATCCCTCACATTCCCAAGTGATTGAATGAGGCCTAGAATGCTCCAAATACGCTGTAAAGCTCAAAAGAGGTCTCACTACACCAGAGATGTGAAACACTACAAAGAAGTAGTCTATCACACACAAAATGCAACTAAATAATGAGAATAAACAACTCAATGCATGATCGCGCGTCGTTGTACGGGTCAAATTAATCCTTCCTTCTCCACTTAGTACAGCGGCTAAGTCAGGGTCGATCCCACAAGGAGCAAGCAGACTCGTTCTAACTAGTGACCTACAACTTACGAAAATTGGGTTGTGAGTGGTTGGGTTGCGCAGGTGCGCGAATAAATAGTAGTGAAAGTAGAATTTGCACTAGACGTGCGCAGGCAGTAGAGATTAAGTACTATGACTATGAAAAGTATCGGTGCAGACAATCCTCTATGAGTGTATTCCTTATCATCGACTCTAAACGTCTATAGTTTGATTTACTGAAGTTAGTGTCCCATTGATGAGCGGACAAATAACCTTATATTTGTCCACATTTTTCCCTTACTTCTTGTTTGTTCTGCAATTCTATAAAGCCATTTGATGATTTCTTCGTCCATTTCAGGTTAAAATTATGTATCTCACGATACGAAGTGGCCGGAAGAAAATCTAGACGAATTCTGGTCGATGGAGATCAAAAGAAGAAAGTCTGAGCAAACTGCAGAAGTGATTCGGCCGAATCATAGGTGATTCGCCCACCAGCCTGACCGAATCACTCTCAGCTGTGCGAATTGACCTGATCCGGGGAAAGTCTTGAAGATTTGACCGAATCACACAAGGGTGTGACCGAATCAAAAGTGATTCGGCCAAGAAAAGTGATTCGCCCAGTCCGAGATCAGCACTGAACAGATGATTCGGCCGAATCAGAAGTTATTCGCCCAGAGGTGCCCGAATCAGTTGAGCTCCCTAAGACGTTTGACCGTATCAACACAAGGGTGTGACCGAATCAAAAAGTGATTCGGCCGGGATAAGTGATTCGCCCAAACTCAAAACAGCACTGAACAAAAGATTCGAGCGAATCACATGGACAGTGACCGAATCACCTGATTCGGTCACTTCGGGCACTTTTTGGAAATCTTCAAAAAGTATAAATAGAATGAGATGGAAGTGAAGAAAGGAGCTTCCATATTTTTTGCAACCCTAGGCGACTGGAACTCAAAGAAGATGAAGCTTGATTGAAGATTCTACATCAACCTCTCTTAAACCCTAGCTTTGTATTTACATTTATGTTTCCCTTAGTTGTCATGTATTTGTGCACACTCATTATGAGTGAGTAGTTGTTCTTGTGGTTGGGGATTAAATGGATCCCCTAGGATTGGATATGATGTAGAACTCTAATTTATTGCATTGAATGAAGTTTGGTTTGATTATATTGTGCCCTAGCTATGTATTCATTGTATGCACACCAAGTGTTTGACGAAATGCTTAAGTGAGTATGCTTGGTTAAAACCCCTAAGGAAGGAGCGAGAGTTGAACTTAGGATGTTTCATAGCTATTGTATGATCATAGATGCAGTGTTTGTGCGTGAGAGCGACATGCATTCTTGACATTAGGCTAAGTTTTAAGCGGATTTGAGTAACCGGCCAATAGACCGAGAGGGTGCGGTTATGGGACTCAAATTCTACACGGTTCAATAGAATGAGAGTTTGAGAACCATGTCATTTATGTATCCTCTCCATTCTAGGGAAGGAGCGAGAGTTGAACCTAGAGTGGACGTTGCATTAGCCTTGCTTTTATCAACTAAATGTAGTTCATGCATGTATTAGTGAGTTATTTCATTTTCCTCATATCTTAGGGGGAAGTTGAATCCCTAGTCACCCTTTTTATTCATTAAGTAAAACCCAAAAATATCATTTGTCTTTAGTGCTTGCTAGAGATACCTCTATAGGAGGACAAACCCCCCCCCCCCCCCCTCCCAAAAAAAAAACCGTAGACTTACAATAGTAGCATTGATTAGTTGTCAATTAGTCTAAGCTTTTCCCTTGGGTTCGATACGAAGTCACTCGGTTATAAATATTGTTTGATATTTGCGTGACTAGAATAGCACTTCATTTTGCTTGCCTAAAACGCTAACGTCACCGATCAAGGCTTCCTAACATGTGCGCATGTTCCGATCAAAGTTCATGAGGTATTAATTCTTAAAACTAGTCTAAGCAGCTACGAATCCTGTCACAGTAGCAACTGATAATCCTAGCGCGTTACTCCTAGTTGTCACCGTCAACCTACCAACCAGTTTAACAAATAATAGACAAGTATTAAGAGTAAGATTGCGGTTCAAGGCTTCCCCTACTCATGCAACTAGCTGTCAACCGTGTGCACAGAATTAATACAAGCAAACAAACTATGCATTAAGCACAAGTCTCAAAGGAAATACTCATAGAATCATGCCCAACAGATACAAAGCGTTTAGCTAGACATGCTAGTAGTAAACATCATAGAAATAGTAAATAAAAGCAGGTGCGTGCAGGTTGCTGTGTCTCGGCTCGCGCGGTCGGCTAGCGCAGGTCCTCGCAGCAGCTCGTGTGTTTTTCAGTTTTTGCTCTCTCTCCTCCTTCGTTGTGTGTCTCTTCAAACCCTAGCCTTCCTCTCTTTATATACTGCTTATGAGGACAATCTTGGCAACTTCCAAATCCTATGGCGTTCAAGCTTTGGAAACACCACTATCCTGCGCATGGCTCACTGCGCACGCTGGTTAGCGCAGTTGGTCAGCGCACCGCACTCTGAATTTGCCACTTCCTATCCTGTTTGCGCTGCTAGCTCCGCAGGCTGTGTGTTGCGCTCTAAAACGCGCCTATTAGCACGCATCGGACTTAGGCTCTTGTTTTGTCCTGGAATACAAAAACATCGGAAACCAGTAATCTTGTACACAAAATAATGCAAACAAGGACAGTGTTAAGATCTAAATAACGCGTATAAATAGGCTCTATCAAACCCCCCACACTTTCCCTTGTTCGTCCCGAACAAGCACTCAAGCACGGATACAATTACCTCTCTGGAGTCTAGCGCACAGTCTTGCACTCTGGCGCGATCTGCACAACCGATCGCCCTGCGTTGCTCTATCACCTGCGCGCATCTGCCTTCAACAGTTTAATATAACAATTTCGAAATTCGTTAGCTCTCAGCTGGGATGGAGATTATTTCGGATGGCTGGGAGATAGCTCTTCATAGGCTCCGGGTTGTCAGCCTTTACTTCGAGGACGGGTATATGGTTAACAGCGCAAGCTCTTCTGGCACATGATTTTTTCGCGCACTTCCTGGGAACTTGAGCCTTCTTGATGATTTTCTTGTGAACTTGCGCATGCTGGTGCGGAGTTGTGCGCATGCTGGTTTCTTTAGCGCATATCATCTGCTGATGTTTTTTCTTTTGTACAGCTTTATCTATGGTTCCTATGTTCCCAGAACGGTTCCAGTCTCGGCCTCCGGATAGCAGCTATGGAACAACGCTCCGCTCTCCCTCCTTGATCTGTTTGCGCAGGTCGGCGCACGCGTTTACACCCGCCCCCGCCTTCCCTAGCTCGACTTCCAGAGGAAAGGTGGTCTATTTTCCCACCTCGCCACGCTTTGGGTATTCGCCTTCGGCATCTGCGTGGCTGAGCGCGCTCTGTTGTTCCGAAGGTCGCGAAGCACCGGCCTCCACTAGCGCTCTCGACCATATACCTTACCTTCGAAGCAAAAATGACTAACCGCCTCTCTAGAGCTTTTCTGTCAACTCCACATCCCCTGTATATCCCAACTAAAAGGAGCAGAAAAAACAAAAAAAAATATACTAAACAGTTGATAGCAGCGCATGCAGAATGAATAGGGCAATACAAGCCGAGAAGTGTGCGCAACCCGCAAACTAGAGCACCACTGCTACTATTCCCTTCAACTAAACTAAGCTACACTACAAAGCTCAAAAAAACGTGAAATGTAAATGTAACGCTCCCCCCCCACACTTAAACAGAGACGTGTCCCCACGACTCATGCTCAAGCGCAACGGAGAGCGCACACATGCATGCAAGCAAAACAAAGAACATAAGAAAGAAAAAACATATAGTCAGCGCAGCAAAGACATAGTCAGGAGTTCACAAAATATTCAGCACAATATAGCAATATAGCAACAGCGAGCAATAGTTTTCAGAAAAAAGATAAGAAACCACCCGAAAGAAATGAGCGCCCTCCCTGTGGCCCTAGACATCTTCGGAGCTGGACTCAGCCGCGGATCCGTGCGCCTCCTCATCTGTGGAATCTGTCTCAAATTCGGAACTGGAAGCTGGCGGCACGACAGAAACTGCGGCGGGCTGAGTCAGGAGATCGTCCTCCGGGATAGGGTCCCAAAGTGAATCTGAGCTCGAACCAATGATGGGATTGCCCTCAAAGGACCTCTGTATAGAAGGCTGCGCAAAGGGTGCTGCTGGTGCTGGTACCGGGTCTACTGCTAGGGTGGGCTCTGCTGCATGGACCGGGGATTGGGCAGGAGGGCTGGCTGGCTTGCACTGCTCGCTGGGGGACCCTGGACGCGGCCTACGCAGACTGAGGAGAGGGGGGATAGAATCTCCAAATCTCCACCCTGATGGTGGACTTACGCTCAGGTCTGCCCCCTCTGGCGCTAAATACTCTAACACGCGCATGACGTTGAACATCATGCGCTGCTCCTCTGATACCTCCTCAGGCGCCTCCTCTGCCTCTGTTCTGGGGCGGTTTCCCTGTGCACGCGGGGGAGAATCATCAATCGCTATGGTAACTGGCTCCCCCTGTTGCACACTCGCCCTCCGGCGCGCTCCAGTCTGCGCACGAGTCCTCATGCGCCTGACTGGAGGTGCAACTGGCTCTGGGGCCTCTTCCATCTCCCTTTCCTCAATGGCCTCTTCTGGCTGTGCGCTGCTCTCTGCCCTTTGCCTCGGCGCTCTGGCTGGCTGCAGCTGGTAGCACCATTCCAAGGACCCATCCTCTCTCGCGGCCACCGCTTTAAGCTGCAGCATATGGGCACGATCCAGGGGAACGGCTGGCACGACCATGTGCTCGAGCACTTCCGGCTTTCCATGCAGCGCACGCAGCAGGTGCGTAATCATCCCTCCACAAGTCAGCGGCCCTTTGGTGCTGACCCGACTCCAGTGCACCACCATGTTTGAGACAAACAACACCTTCTTACCATAATAGAACCCCTTCAATATGTCCATGTCCAGCAGGCTGATCTTGGGCGCACCATTAAAGCGCCCGATGATTGCATAGGCGACCATGCGCCAGAGGTAGAACATCCACGGGTCGCGCAGCTCGCGTCCTCGGCTGCGCCCCGCGGCAAAAACTTGGCCGGTCGCCATCTCACGCCACGCCTCCTGATTTGTGTGCGTGTCTATATCCTCCTCACGCACCTTGGCGCACCTCAGCGTGCGCTTCAGCCTCTTGGCCGAGGCTATGTACCAGACCCCTCTGTGCCGGTACCTGATCTCCAAATCGGCAGTCTCCAGCGACGCCAAGAACTCACATATATCCTCTTTATCAGCTACGCTGTTGATCTCCAACAACGCCTCCCAGCCCGCCAGCACGAGCTTCTCCACAATGAGTCCCTCCAACCCGACTTCGCGCAGGTTCCGTACATCTCCAGCCTCATGAAGGCGTCAAATTTGCTGGCGAATGACGCTGGGGTCTCTTGATCCTCCTCGGGCCTCATGGTGCGCTGGGGTTCCTCTGGTCAACTACGGTCAAAGCTCAACAAATGCCCAAAAATCCAAACTCCGACTAACGCCCTGAAACGGTCACCTACAGGTCGTCTATCCTCCGCCTACAAAACCCACTACCCAGAACTCCAAATGGTGCGGCCGAACTAGGTGCGATTTCAAACCTAGGGCAACTCCTCTATCGCACAAAACCCTACTGAATCGGCTCAAACTAAAGGGAAGGGTTACCTGGTGTGTGTGCGACGGTAAGCTCTTCAAATCTCTCTAAACGGAGGCCTGGTTGATTGCCGGACGGTGAGCGGAGGCTGAGGGCAGGAGTTTCTTGCAACGGTCAAATGTGAAAATGCTGAAATTTTTTTCTAAGTCCAGGCCTTTTATACCCCCTGTCTGGCGCATCTATTATGTGCACTGAATTTGCGCACTGACCTGTGCACTGCTGCCCGACTAAAAACTACAAGTCCTAAACTAGCTAAAACACTAAAAACTATATAAAAAAAACTTGTAAAAGTAAAACATGTCGGGTTACCTCCCGACAAATGCCTTTGCTTAACGTCGTTGGCTCGACCGTACCTCGTTACTTGCGTAAAAGTGTGCCAGTGACCCCCCCACTCTTGCTCCTGAGTGACCCTGCGCTCGTGTGTGCGTTGCGTTCTTCTTAGTCCTGCGCCAAGGATCGGAAGGGTGGTCAGCATCGTTAATATCATGTAACAAATTAATAGTAACGAGGTTAGTTAATGAGGGAGAAGAAATATGGGCAATAGTTCCCAATTCTCTCTCAGGTGCCGCTGGTGGCGACTCTGGCGCAGCAACCTGCGCATCTTCTATTTCTGGCTCTGCCAGGTCAACTTCGCGCGCTGTGCCATCCCAAGGTTCTCCTAAATACTTTTTGACTCGCTGCCCATTGACCTGAAAACGATGCTGGTGCTCGTTTTCTAACTCGATTGTTCCGTAAGGGAAAACCTTGGTAACCGTGTATGGTCCCGTCCATTTGCTGCGCAGCTTCCCAGGCATTAGCTTTAGGCGCGAGGAAAATAATAGTACCTGGTCTCCTAGCTCAAAGGTGCGTCTGAGAATGTTTTTGTCGTGAAATGCCTTTGTGCGCGCCTTGTAGTCGCGCAGCCCCTCATATCCATCCAGGCGCAGCTCCTCTAACTCGCTTAGCTCAAATGCGCGCTCCTTACCATCTTCGTCTAGGTTCAGATTGCAAACGCGCAATGCCCAGTATGCCTTGTGTTCCAACTCCACTGGCAGATGGCACGATTTTCCATAAACCAACCGAAACGGTGAAGTCCCAGTCGGTGTCTTATGTGCAGTTTTGTATGCCCATAGCGCATCGTCAAGGCGCTGGCTCCAGTCTTTGCGCGACGGTCTCACAGTTTTCTCCAGGATGCGCTTGATCTCTCGGTTGGAAACCTCGGCCTGGCCATTCATCTGAGGATGGTAAGCGGTGGACGTCTTGTGGCGCACTCCATAATGCTTGAATACATGCGCCACTATCCTATTACAGAAATGCGTCCCCTGGTCGCTTATGATTGCTTTAGGCACCCGGTACCTGCAAAAGATGTTAGTTCTCAAAAAGTCAGCGACCGTCTTACAATCATCCTTCCGGGTGGCCTTAGCCTCAACCCATTTGGAGACGTAATCCACCGCGACTAATATATACTCATATCGCGAAGATGGAGGAAATGGCCCCATGAAGTCAATCCCCCAAATATCGAATACTTCATCCACTAGTATGGGCGTCTGCGGCATCTCATTGCGCGCTGATATTTCCCTTGTGCGCTGACACCTGTCACAATTCCTGTAGTGTTTGTACGAGTCACTAACAAGTGTGGCCAATAAAATCCGCAATCCAGGATCTCTCTGCTCGTGCGCTTAGGACCAAAGTGTCCTCCACATGCGTGTGCATGACAAAACATTAAAACCGAGTTAATTTCATGGTCAGGCACGCATCGCCTCAAAATCTGATCAGGTCCTATTCTGAGCATATATGGATCATCCCAAATGTAATACCTAGACTCATGCTTTAATCTCATGCATTGGGTTTTAGTGAAATGAGGAGGAAACGTACCTGTGACCGGGTAATTCGCAATGTGCGCATACCACGGTACCTTACCTGTCAGCGCCATCAGATGCTCGTCAGGGAATGTCTCCGTGATCCGCCCTGGCTCCTCCTCTTTCACGATCCTGCTCAGGTGGTCAGCGACTGTGTTCTCCGTTCCCTTCTTGTCTTTGATTTCCAAGTCGAACTCCTGAAGTAGGAGCACCCAGCGCATCAGGCGCGGCTTAGTCTCCTTCTTGGACATCAGGTAACGGATTGCTGCGTGGTCTGTGTAGACGATGACTCTGGCGCCTAGAACATATGCACGGAACTTCTCCAGTGCAAACACGATTGTCAGAAGTTCCTTCTCCGTGGTGGTGTAGTTCCTCTGCGCAGCGTCCAGTGTGCGCGATGCATAATAGATGGCACGCGGCTTCTGGTCCTATGGTGTTCAAGACCTAGCCTTCCTCTCTTTATATACTGCTTATGAGGACAATCTTGGCAACTTCCAAATCCTATGGTGTTCAAGATTTGGAAACACCACTATCCTGCGCATGGCTCACTGCGCACGCTGGTTAGCGCAGTTGGTCAGCGCACCGCACTCTGAATTTGCCACTTCCTATCCTGTTTGCGCTGCTAGCTCCGCAGGCTGTGTGTTGCGCTCTAAAACGCGCCTATTAGCACGCATCTGACTTAGGCTCTTGTTTTGTCCTGGAATACAAAAACACCGGAAACCAGTAATCTTGTACACAAAATAATGCAAACAAGCATAGTGTTAAGATCTAAATAGCGCGTATAAATAGGCTCTATCAATGGATCATATAAATACGCTCTATCAATGCATACCCTTGCCACTTTTGTTAGCAAAAAGGGGGAGTAATTTCGTGGGCCACAAGTTCTATCGTAGAAGTGCTTAGTAGAAACTTAGCCGAAAGTAGAGAAGTTTTGTCAAAAAATGCCAAGGGGGAGATTGTTAAATCCATGTGTCTCATGGATGTGTGTGGCATGTTTTTGGCAAACGGAGTCTGTATCAATCAAAAGTCTGTAATCTATAACAAGGTTCACAAGTCCAAAGAAGTTCAAGCTTGAATCAGAGGGTGAGCCAGAGTTAGCTTCAACAGAGATGTAGTTAGATTGTCAGCGAATATTGCCTTGCTCAGGTTTCCTAAACTAGAGTCAGGGATAGATCTCAAGGCGGCCTAGATATACGGAAGATTGGGATGCACATTAGGAAAGTATGATCATAGGATATATGGAAGATTAGGATGTATGATCATTAGAATATCCGTTGCCTAATATATGCAAGAATCTGATGGTATATTTGATGGATCCCGAGGATCAACAAGGCAGGTGATAAAGGACTATAAAAGGAGAAAACCTGCGAGGTAAAGGAACATCGATAATACCATAAGCACAGATCAAATTCATGAGGAAGTGAGCTCAATCATCATTGCAGATCGGGCGGAAGTAGAGCTCACTCAAAGTAAACTAGAGGTTGTTTCATTACTATATGAACAGTCTGTAAAAGCAACACTCAGTGAAGTGCTGGTGTTCTCGGGAGGATAACTTCCGATCTGCGGGAGGAAGATCGTGGTGGACTAGAGAGGGATCTCTGTCTGAGGGAGTCAGATGCATTCACTGTGGTGCAACAACATAGCAGTAATAGAGGGAGTCTTGTTACGTAAGATCTATTGTACTTGACCATTTCATAAATAAGTGCTTTCCACTTGGGGTTCAAAGAAACCCCCCTGAGTAGGCCCGTGGAGCTAAAAAGGGTTACCATATCTTGTGTCCTTTACATTTAATTGTACGGTTTGTGTACAACTGTCGAAACTATCCGTTTGAGTATTGTGAAATAGCTAATACAGAGTAGTGGAACAGTCACAGTGGGACAGACATATGAATTTCAATTTATATACTCCAAAATGTTCACAAAATTTGGCAAATGTACCTTTCGGTCTCCAAATAAATATTCAATAGCTCTTTGCCTTGTTTTCCATGCCTTCACATGTTGAATGTCATACCCAAATTTTTTGAACATCAATTATTTGATGACCCTTTGAGTAAGCCTCAATTTCTCTCAAATAATGCCATTATTTTCCGTAGGTATGAAGGAATTGTTGAAATGAGTATTATCCTTAGGAATAATATCTCTCTCGCAAGAGTGTACATCTGCATATCAAGTAATCTCTCACATAGCTGCTTTTGGTTTTTTAACCACTCTAACATGTCACACGCAATTATTAGCTCCATCTATGCAATGTAGGATAAGTGGAAACACGTCTAACTTGTACATGTGATATACAATCCTATTTAAGATTGAATATTTTTTACACACATGTATGATATCTTCCTTTGATCCAAATAACATCCCTTTATGAAGAGAGTTCATAAAAAATCCACTATTACCCATCACATGTTCATCTACGTCCATACTACCCATCCAATGTCCATGATTATTAAAGACTCTAACCCCATCCTCTACATGAGCCAACGTCCATGATTGTCAACTATCATCATCTCCTATTGCATCTATCCTTTCCAGATTATCTCGATTATATTCATCGGGAAAGGTTACGTCAAACGTGTCCAATTTGGACATAACCATTCCAACAAGTTCTTCATTATCCATTTAACAAATACTTGCACATATTTTATCTTCGTAAAAAATATACATAAATGATCATTAATGAAAAACTTACTTCAAAATCCTATTTATACGAGCTACCTAAACTAAGAAACACACAATTTAAAAAGTGCAGGTGAATGAGTGGGTGGTGATGAGACGATGTGCTCCGAAATGCAAACAAGGGAAAAATACATGTTATAGCATCATGAGAGGACCAAGCAATTTAAAAAGCTGATCATTGCAGGTTAAACGTGTAGTGAAGATTCACTGCAAGTTCTTAGGAAAACAGAAATCCAATGAATGCTACACTTATTCGTGTGTGTCCCTATGTGGGATAACCCAGAAACTTTTCATGAAAGTTACTTAAAAGTTCTCGCCATTACACTTGGGGAATAGTCATCCCATTTCCTAGATCTTGTGACCCTCGCCGGAGGACTTTACTCCAAAAACTGACAACTAAAAGTGAAAGTAAAACAAAGGGTATTGCTCTCTCAAGTATAGCCTACTTGATGGGAGATGGAACATACACTCCGCAACCATTTTACAAACTCTCACTCAAGACAATCAGAACTTCTACAGTAGTATCCAAAACTGAAGACTCAAAAACACAAATTCTCTACCATTCCCTATAACTCCACAGTGTGGCCACTCTGCATAGGTTTAGAAAACCAAGTTTCTCAATTAGCTAAATGAAGCAACTTCCCTCTTTACTTGCTTCAACATGTTTTCTTCTACTAGTAATGAACTCCTTGTGTTGAAGAGCCATCATCCTACCACAACAAATCCTGCAACAAATATAAAATACAAACTTAGCTTAATCATCTGAAAAACAATAATCGAGCTCCATAAAGGACATAGACAAAAATGAAGGACAAGCATCAATACAAATCGTGAACGTATAACCCCGCGCCATATAAACTTTACATCACAAGGACAGTTCCTTCACGCATGTTCAATATGAAAGCATCCAATTTATATGAATTAATACTGGCTAACTGGACCAGTGAAATGAATGTCCAAACTTTTAGTAGAATTTTAGAATACAGTGGCTCCTTGCGATCACCACAGAAAGAGACACAAACTTAACCCTACGTGATCATAAGCATCAGCAGTACACGATACTGATAATGCTATGGCTTTACAAACTTGTAAGACCTCAACGGTCAAAGTGGTGTGATTGAGGTCTAAAGTCCTTGAATGATACTGCCACGGTTTAAAGGCCAGATAGTTAATTATCCAAACCAGACACAAAAGGTCAAATTGGAAGGTTTGAGTTCTACTGGTAAAAAGCAAAACAGTCTCCAAAGCGTTGATTTAGCTCGCAATTATATCACAAATAAATTTGACGTAAATCAATGAAAGCAAAGAGCATAAAAGAGGGACTTTGCCAAAACGGAAACCATTATTAGCAACACTTTCACAAGATTCAAACTGCCAACTTTCGTAGTTTCTATGAAAAGGTAACCTACATTTCAGCTTACAATCAATTGAAATGTGCCGTTAAGGCAAGCATGAGCAAAAGTTGTGCACAACCTCAAATGCTGGTAATAAATATCGCTATGCATATGATGACGACTTATTAGCAGAACATTTTGAAACAATAATATTTACTGAATGTTCAGTCTTGTAAGACTACTATTTTATCAAGAAGATAAATGGGTGTCAAACTAGTGGAAAAAAGAGGTTGGAACAAGCTTTCTTTAAGCTCTTATGCACAAAGACGTCATGATAGGTATTGATAAATAGAAATGCACTGATAGACCACAAAACCAATTGCCACAAGAGAACAACTACGACCACCAGTTCTAGTATATGGTCTTTGTTCGACTTCACCACAAGTTTACAAATCCATAGATCAATTTAATATGACTGCTTGGCAATTAAGACTATACTTGTATAAAACACAATTCATCACAATATAAAACTAGCAAAAATACAACTGTTAGCATATTGCGAATGGCAAAGTTAAAAGCAAAAGAAGTTATTATGAGATCAAAGAAAATACAAAAAGAATTTCATAATTTTCATTGCTAAAACCAACCTGGCTAGCTTTCATGTTGTATCAAGAATACCCATAATTAACAAGGTAAGGGAAATATTGATCATCATTGTGCACAGTGACGCATCATTATGGATGCTATGACAGTCCACCGTGAGATGGCGGTCCTGTTAAAAAAACAAGTGTTAATTCAAAGTAATTAACAATGAACATAACGAGTGCCAGAAAAAATTAGATACATTAAAGAGGTTAACCTTTATTTGCCTGCCTACCGGCAACACCATAAGTGCCCATATCGCCACGAGAACCTTTAGCAGACATATCAGAGGATGTACTGACCCCTTCCCCAAGAGAACCATATCCATCTCTATCAAAGCTTGCAAACCGCCAAGTTGAATCTCCATATACAGATTCACCAGTGTATAAGTCTGTGAATGCACCATCATAAGCCACATTTGACGACCCATAAGATGAATTTGGAGCAACACTTCTACCAAAACCACCAGCTCTCAAAATAAGGTTGTTGTCCCCAACTCCATATCCAAGATTTCCACTGTGGCTGGAGGCATCATTTGTCCTACCAATACCAGGGGCTGATATTTGTGAAGATCCCCAACCAACACCAGTGCTGCCAAAGGTGTTTCCACCAATGGTCTCATCACCAGGTCCCATGAAAACGGAAGAGTTTCTAGAATCTGCTGGTGCAGTAAAATTAAGACCACCATTACCCCACAGGTTTCGTGTCACCGAGCTGAGTAAGGAATGATTACTAATATTGTTTCCCTCATATCCTAGATTGTTACCAAACCTATTATTACCGATGACATAAGGGTTCAAGCCACGCCCATAACTGAGATTAGCATTGAAATTTCCACTACCAATCAGACTAGCATTCATCCCTGGTTCATAATTCATACCCATACCATAGCCGGAGCTAAATGGAGAAAATCCAGAACTACCACCAGACATAGGACTGAATCTACCATCCATTCTAAATCCAAAGCCTCCTATTGCTGTTGGGGAGTATAACGGATTGTACCCCCCAAGTATATCAACCCTACTCATGCCATAGTTAAAACCACTGACAGGGCTCCGACTTGAAACTGGTGAGAGCTCTTTAGGGACAGCACGCTTTACCTCAACCATTTTACCATTAAGCTCATGAAATGTTTTAGTCAAAACTGCATCCACGGCTTCTTCAGAATCATAAGTGATGAAACCAAATCCCCTTGGCCTTTGTGTGTTGTGATCATACATAACAACAACATCTGTTATAGTGCCGAACTGTTCAAAGTACACTTTAAAATCACTTTCTGTTACTGAGGAGGCCAAACCTCCGACAAATATCTTCCTTGTCCGACCTGGGATCGGAGAACCATGAACACTGTTATCATTTCTGCTCAATGTGCTCTGATCATCTCTAGGAACAGCCTTTTTTGCCTCAACCTGTGAGAGAAGACTTTCAATATGACTTCACTTTAAAGCCAAATGCTTCAGTTCGATGATGTAATTTCAACATAGTTAAATTTGTCGAAAATAGCATTACAACAGAAATCTCAAGCAACATAATTAGATATATTCCTCTTAAGATAGGCAACTAAGCATGCGAACTGCAACCTGGTTCCCGATACTCAGTTTATGGCTTATATGTCTTCTACCTAATTGCATGAATAGAAACATGTTTCCAACAGACTTGTACAGATACTGAAGGGTAGATTAGCTGACGAAACTCACCATCCTGCCATCAATGTTATGCTTCTCCAATACGACTTTCTCGGCAACAGCAGGATTGGAGAACACAATGAAACCAAATCCACGTGCACGGCCTGTGTTCCTGTCCTTCATAATGACTGCTTCAAGAACCTCCCCATAAGTGCTAAAGTACTCTTTCAGGCGATCTTCATTTGTGTCCCATGAGATTCCTCCAATGAATAGCTTGCCCAGATCGGATTGCATTTTCTCTACATTTCAAAACCACATTGTCAATAATAACTAACTACATCAGACAAAACCATCAGAAATCAGCTGACTCGGATACTGAAGATCCAGACTTGTCACTACATATAAGAAATAGATAACAACATGTTGCATAATGGTAAAGGAAAAGAATGTCATACACTAACCGAATCAACAAAAAAGTGATCGACTGATCACTCTAAAACCAAAAAACTTATACCAATGAATGGACCGATACAAGCTCTATACAAACCTCAGCTTGCAGTGGCAAATACAGAAGAGTAAAGATTCAATCCAAAACAACCAATTACAACATTCCCAGATGGCGTGCCCTTTCAAATCCTAAACTTTGCATAAAAGAACGGCAATCAATTGTGAACCATCACATCAATTACGACAACAACAAGAGCAGTTTACCTCGGATGATGATTGATACAAGACTGACCAGCACTACAAATACCAAAACTGGATAATTTCTAGTTCAATCAGAAATCACCAGATCCTTGACTAATCAATACACAATCCAGAGCTGGGCAGACACCTAACAAACCAGATGAAATTTGAGCGATCAGGGAAACTATCAAAACCATTACCAAATCGAAAAGAAAAAAAAAAACTGAAAACCCAGATCAGATTCTCACCAACACATCCAATAAAGAAACACAAATCACAGATCTAAGAGGAGAGTGGATAAGAAGATGTATGAAAGTATCATTACATCATCAATACAGATGACTATCCAATCCCTTCAACTTCAGTTCTCCATCTGCGTTCGTTTCAATTGGCATCAATCAATCTGTGGATGATGAGGAAACATTATGGTCTAACACAGATGCGTTTCAAATACAAGAAAATGAAAAGAAGAAATCATTTTATGAAAATTTAACAGGAATAACACTTTGGGACACAAACTGACCAAAATTAGCTTGAAAAAATTGGAAAGGTTAAGAAAGAAAGAAGATGGTGGATGGAGAAAAAATGGGGAAAATGTCTTGATGCGATCGATGGTAAGAGGTTTATACCTCTGTGTCTCTCCTTCTTATTTATATACTTTTTGGCAATAAAAAAGATTTCATCTTTTTCCATTGCAGTATAATTTTATGTGATCATCAATCAAACTTTTATCCATTCATTTATAAATGCAAGTTGTAATTGTGTTTGTCGGATTTTATTTCATTTAAATTATTTTAAAAATGGTAAAGTTCACGAGTGCTAGTTCTTAGTTTTTACTTTTATGCGGCTTGAATCTGTCCAAAATAATTCTAGAAATTTTCAAGGAGTGTTTGTTTGACGTATAGAAATTCATGTTCATCCAAATCGTGTCAAAATTATTGGAAAATGTGTTTATAGTTTTATTAATTGAAATTATTAAAAACAAGTCTTGAACTATCATGAAAATCTAGTATTTTTGTTTGATCAATCTAAAATTTAAAAAATAATGCAGTATTTAAGAAACCAAAATAATATATAAGTATTTAATTATATCATTATCCTCTCACTTACTGTATTATAAATATTTTTCACCAAACATAATTTTTTTTTCTTTTAAATGACTACATTTCCCACAATCAATTTCAATTTTACAACAATTAATAAGGTAATTTTCAATATCTCTTTTCACTAAAACGGATATAATTCGCGGTTTTTGCCTCATTGTGCATTTATGTGGAATTGTTGTGGCTTCCACAAACTTTGTGCTTGATTTCTAGATAAAATCGCGAACTAAGTCCACAACTATTAGTGACAAAATGTAAAATACAACAAGAGAGAAAAATCGAAATCGTTCACATCTCCTTCTCACAATCGATTTTATTTTTGTTGCAGATGATTGATTGATCCGACGAACAACATGGTCGCTTGATTTTTGCTCTTGGAATCCATCTTCAAACATTTTTCCCGCAACGCGTGAATCCGTATAGATGTAGGGAATCATATTTTTGATATTTCGCCGACAAACTCTGATGGTCTTGATATCGATTGATTGAAAGTTGTGCCAACGGAGATTATACATGCTTGCGAGATGAATGGTGATATATCGGGCATTTTGAATTTGTATGAGATTATGGGTGGTGGTATTTGCTCCGGCAAGTACCGTTGTGAATGGCGATAGGAAATGGTAGAGAAGATTGCTGACTAAAGGATGTTAAAAGTAATGATCAACTTGGCCCACAAGAAAGAAAAGCATGGCCTACTCTCACTTGGTTTGGAAGCATATGAATGTGTTTGATAGCTTGTTTCATTTTTTTCGCTTTTGTTTATAAGTCTTTTGCCTAAAATATGCAAATGAAGTGTCATAGAGCAAGTAGAAGGCAGCAAGCGTCTCTATAAATTGGAGCTTTATAGGAATAGAAATTTATCCCTCAATTCTTCAGACAGTCCCTTTACAAGCATCGTTCACTCTAAGTGGTGTACTTTATGTTTTTCAGTTAATGTTAGTGTGTGTCATTAAATTAAATTTTAAATTATTTCCAAGTTTGTTTGTAAGGGTGTTTCCCATTCCAAATAATAAAGTAGTGTGTTTTCTTTTACCAAACTCTATCAAAATTAGTATTATATTTTTATAATAAAGTAGTATGCTCCTCAGAGATTAGTTTTATTCTATATTTGGTATCAGAGCCAGTGTTTTATATAAAATATCAGAAGCGATATTTTAGTACTTTGGGTCAATCATGTCTAACATTATTCCACTATATATGCTAAAATTTAACAGGTGAAATTTAGAAATTGATCTATCTAATTAAAGGTATTTTTATCCCAAGATTTATAGAGCTTGGTCGAGTTGGCTACAATGAAGTAGCCGGCGAAGCTTTTGATGACCTTAAAAATGAAAAAAAAAAAAGATGGTCGCTTGATTCGTGCTGCCTACACACTCTCAATCATAAATAGCTACGGACCTGACACACAGACCTAGCCTATTCTATTTCAATGTGTAACTCATGGAATGCTTCAGCACACTCTTCACCATAGTTGTTGTCTCTTCAGTCCACGGCACTCCGCGCTCTCCAGCCAAGTAGTCGGAAACTCTGAGTTCTTCCAAATCAATCTTTGCTCCCCCTCAATCAATGACTCCCTCCGTCACTATCAGGAAGCTTAAAACACTGCCTCGCAGCCCGCGACAGTCCCTGTCCGCAGCTGATCACCGAGCTCCGACTGTCCCTTCAACGAGCAGCGCTCCAGTTGAACTCAGAACCAGTCCAGAATCAAACCCCACGAGTCCTGATTCCCTCAGCACCACACACATCTTCAACTCATTATATAGAACCCTGCTACCGTAAGTTGAAATTTGTGAACTCTCTGTGTGCGCTCGAGTTGCTCTCTCTGATCGTGCTCTCTCCTTCTGTGCTGCTGCCCCGCCTTCCTTTTTAAGCACACCAGGGCACAAAAAAATGCCATGGATCATTATCAGAATCTTCTCATAGATTCTAGCATGTTTGTTGAAGATTCAGTTGCCAAATTTGAACTCTTGGATCCTTATCTTCTTAGACCTCTGCATACCTCTCTGAGCTTCCCCGATGCCAGCCGTATCACACCAATCCTTACCATGCAACGCCAGGATTCTGCTCTAGCTTTGGATCATCACGATGTGCTGAAGCAGACTCTGCCTCTTCAAAGCTGTCTCTCGCCCAATCTTCAAATAGTGTCTCAGCTTCAGATCTTTAGGGATTGCTGAAGAAGACTCTAGCTCTTTCTTGTTGTTGTTTTCTTTTAATCTTCAGACTGTGTGCTAGCCACCGAACTCCAGCGAGTGCTTCAGTAGTCTCTTGAGTAATTTTGTCAAGGATGTCATATCCTCAACACTTTTGATGAGCCGATAATTGAAAAATATCGAAGGCGGAAACATCATACGAGGTGTCTAACTATCCTGCAAAAGTTCTAACTAACTTGTAGACATTGAGGATAGATTTTGAGACATATCACATGGTTGACTCAGAAATCGTATCAACGTACTTTGATCGGGTCCAGGTAATCATTAACAGTTTGCGAGTAAACGGTAAGAGGCTAGAGAAAAAATGAGTTATGGAAAAGGTATTAAACTTAATTACCGGTTAAATTTGAATATGTTGTCAGCAATTGTAGAGGGATGCAATATATCAAACTTATCGACTCGTGAGTTTATTGAGTTCACACGAGGAAAGGATGAACCAAAAGGCGAACGAATCAAGTCAGGAGCAGGCACTGCAAAGCCAAGTCAAAATGAGGGGTCACGGAGGCTGATGCCTTGGACAAGGCCGATTTGGAGGCCGAAATTATACCACTAGCCATTAGTAATACATTTCATTGAGCTTGAGGTGGTCATACTGAAGGATGTGATAAGTTCAGGATCCAGTATTATCGGTGTTAGAAGTTTGGACACTACAAAAGTGAATGCAAGGAAAATATGGAGAATGAAGAATGGAGCATGCTTATGCTTCCGATGGACATCTAAATATGATTTTACCAAAAAGACTTATGAAGAGTACACTGAGATGTAGTATATTTACTTCGGATGTAGCAACTATATAAGTGGAAGAAAGGGCTATTCTCTCGCTTGAAAGAACCCTCTCGTTGTGAAGTCATTTTCGAAAACAAGTCACATATACAAGTTATGGGCAATGGCGATATCCAAATTCACACGAGTGAAGGTATATATGCAACTTGAAGTGTACTATGTATCAGGTATTTAATAGAACTTCTCAGCATGGGGCATCTGTCGGAGAGAGGACATTCCATTTCTATCTGAGATGGAGTTTGCACAATTTTAAATAAAAGATCGAAGGATTGGTTATAGAGTCCCAAGAAACCGGATGTTCTTGTGGATTCTTTAGAAGATAACTGAGATGAACTTTCAGACAATGTTGGGAGACTCAGCTTGCTACATCATCTCAGGTTTGGCCATTTAAAATTTCAAGGATTGAAATTAATGGCTACTAAAATAATGGAGACAACATTATTGGTGATTGAAGTTTCTAGTCAACCATGTGAGGCGTACTAGCTGGGAAAGCATCACATATAACCCCAGTCAGAAAGGCCACATGTGTGAACCAATCAATTGAGTTTGTTCATACGAATCTTTGTGTCCCGGAGGAGGTAGAATCTCTTGGAGGAAAGCGATACATGATGACACTTCATGATGATTTTTTGAGAGAGACATGGGTCTATTTCTTGAAAGAGAAATCGGAAGCTTTCTGAACGTTTAGGGAGTTCAAGATCTTTTTTGAAAAACAAAGTGGTTACATTCTGAAGACGCTGAGATTATATAGAGGAGGAGAATTCCCTTCTAATAAGTTGAGCTGTAGCCTGCGATGTCGGTGATTCCCTGCAATCTTTCATTCCGAAGTGTTTGTTGGAGATGATCTTCTATTCCAAGTAGATTGTTTTAGTAGAAGATCTTTTGATATTGTTTGCCTTAATGGTTAAGATCCGTTGCATCTCCAAATATACTCATTCTTAATATGAAGATTGCATCTTAAGATCTTGTTAGGGATTTTACGCTCATGAGATGATCTTCTTTTGAGGTTGTACCGCAATGGTGGCCTGTAAAACATCTTGTACAGTTTTGTTCAACATACCAATTTGCAGCGACAATCTCCCCCTTTGGCATTTGCAGCAAAACTAACCTGTTTGCATATGGCACCTGACTTTGTTACTGTTGTAATCTTCTATAATCCTGCTGATTTATCTTATTGTTTAAATGTCCTATTTTTTGGTACTGCCAGATTCTCCAGATATGCTCATACTTGTACTGCACAGTTTGCTTATACAAAGTCATGGACGATCTGTTGTTAATTTTGTCGACATGTCATAATAATGTAGCAACAATCTCCCCCTTGGCATTTGCGACAAAACTAACAACAGATTCTTCAGCAAGATGATATACTCATCCTCGTCATATCATCTTCTTCTCATACTAATAAGCATATCAGTCATGTCATCTTCTTCTCCCTCTTTTTGTCACAAATCTAAGGGGTGGCATTCACCGGGTTCTGTGCGGATCGGATACTTCATGTTCATGATCGGACCAACAGGTTATCCCAGATGTTGTTCTACCATGTTCCCATGCGGCCACTTGCTCCGTCTTGGACACTTCATTATTAGTGCAATAACCTTCCATATACTATCCTACTTCCATAATAGTAGCAATTGTCCAAGAGAAACGAAAATATCTTTTCTCCCTCTTTTTGGTGTAAATGTCATAGGCCTTTGAGAGTCCGAAGGAAGCTGCGCTGAGTACTTCATATGCCTGATGAGATTGGTAGTCTGTGCCCGCTATAACGTGTGTCGTTTAATCTCCGTAGTAAGAAAGTTAGCTGTAGTCTCCAGCTGGTACATTCCCCTGGCCTAGATGGGCTCTTGTCCTTGTAATGTAGTTGTTGGAACATGATCTGGGACATCTTTAGTAACCCCTTGGAGCTCATTGATGTGGCGCCCAATAAACCAGTTGTTGATTTGGAGCTTGGCTCTGGGCTGCTTTCTTCTGGTTGTTCTTCCTCCTCGGTCATTTCTTCCATCTATACTGGATAGTCTGTTCAAATAGTTTCTTGTACATTCTGAGTCTCTTCCTCTGCTGGCTCCTGAGACTCCTCCTCCTCCTTTTTTGTGTGTGTGGTCATGTTGTAGGCAACGAGGCAGGTGTCTCTTCTATCCTTCGCTCTCCAGATCCACTTATTGTCGCGCCTCTTGCTTGAGTCTATCCTTCTGGTATGACAAATTCTTTTAATATGTCCAGATCTGTGGCAGTAATAACACCTTCTTTTCTCCTTCCATGCTGCTGGTTTTTCTGCAAGTCTAAATGTGATTGGAGAGATCTTCTCAGCTTCTCTGACAGACACCATCTTGTTAGTTGTCTAGGGTCCAGTGAATCGAATGCCTCTCGTATCCTTTATTGGTCTCTGCATGGATAGAATGGATTCTAGCTTGCTAGTTCCGATGTTAAGCATTCTCTGAAACTTCTTGATAGAACTCAGTTCTTCTGTGACTTCAGCAAGTTCTTGTTGCAGCAGATTGATGATTCAACAGTGCTCAGCTTTTTCTTTGTCCAAGATATTGTTCTGCTTTTGTAGTTGAGTGTTCTTCTGTTTTAAATCACTGATGGTGGTGTTGAGCTTGGTGTTGATGCTGACTACTTCAATCCACTTTGTGTGCAGGAGGGAGAATTTTTCGATGATGCATTCTTTGCTGGGTTCCTCATCTTCACTTTATTCAATGTCCGACTCTTCACTTGAACAACTACTGGTACAGATTTTTGAAATTGCAGAGGTCAGAGCCAAAATATTGTTGTTGTTCTCCTCAGGCACATCCTCTCCAGAATCTCCATCACTCCATGTAGCTATCAACGATTTGTTTCGCTTGAGAGTGTTTACGCACTCTGCCTGTATGTGCCCGTATCCCTCGCACTCTCTGCATTGAATTCCCTTGGGATGACTTTGTTTCTTTGAGTCGAACTGTCTCCCTCTGATTTGAGAGTTTCCTCTGGATCTGTACTTCCCTTTTACTAAGCGGGCTGTCCACACCACTTTCTTGTTCAACTTGTTCATGAACTTTTCAAACTTCTTACTCAAGAGATCCATTGCTTCTGTGATTTCTTCTCCATTATCATAATCTGCTGCCTCAACTTTTAATCCGATGGTTCTTTCTTTGAGTGCAAATTGGTTGCTATCTATCCTCATTTCATAGATGGTGAGTGATTCTTGGAGGTCATCGAGACGCATGCTTTTCACATCTTGATCTTCCTCGATCAGGGTCACTTTCATTTCATATTTGGTAGGTAGTGATCGCAATGCCTTTCGAACCAGCTTCTTCTCAAGCATGGGTTCTCCTAGGTTGAAAGCTTGATTGGATAGGTGATAGAGCCTATTTATACGCACTATTTAGATCCTAACACTGTGCTTGTTTGCATTATTTTGTGTACAAGATTACCAGTTTCCGGTGTTTTTGTATTCCAGGACAAAACAAGGGCCTAAGTCGGATACGCGCGAATAGGCGCGTTTAAGGAGCGCAACACACAGCCTGCGGAGCTAGCAGCGCAAACAGGATAGGAAGTGGCAGATTCAGACTACGGTGCGCTAACCAACTGCGCGAACCAACGTGCGCAGTGAGCCATGCGCAGGGTAGCGGTATATCCAAATCTTGAACACCATATCCCTACAAAATCTCCTAGGATTTGGAAGTTGGCAAGACTGTCCTCGGGCCTCATGAGCAGTATATAAAGAGAGGAAGGCTAGGGTATGGAAGATATCAAGGAGAGAGAGCCAGAACTGAAAAACACACGAGCTGCTGCGAGGACCTGCGCGAGCCGAGACACAACAACCTGCACGCACCTGCTTGTTACTGTTTCCTTGGACACTTTAGCTTTTATTTACTATTTCTATGATGTTTACTACTAGCATGTCTAACTAAACGCTTTGTATCGGTTGGGCATGATTCTATGAGTATTTCCTTTGAGACTTGTGCTTAATGCATAGTTTGTTTGCTTGTATTAATTCTGTGCACACGGTTGGTAGCTAGTTGCATGAGTAGGGGAAGCCTTGAACCGCAATCTTACTCTTACTACTTGTTTGTTATATGTTAAACTAGTTGGTAGCTTGACGGTGACAACTAGGAGTAACGCGCTAGGATAACCAGCTGCTACTGTGACAGGATTCGTAGCTGCTTAGACTAGTTTCAAGAATTAATAGCTCATGGACTTTGATCGGAACATGCGCACATGTTAGGAAGCCTTGATCGGACACTAACTTCAGTAAATCGAACTATAGACGTTTAGAGTCGATGATAAGGAATACATTCATAGAGGATTGTCTTTACCGATACTTTTCATAGTCATAGTACTTAATCTCTACTGCTTGCGCACGTCTAGTGCAAATTCTGCTTTCACTACTGTTCTTTCGCGCACCTGCGCAACCCAATCACTCACAACCCAATTTTCGTAAGTTGTAGGTTGCTAGCTAGAACGAGTCTGCTTGCTCCTTGTGGGATCGACCCTGACTTAGCCGCTATACTAAGTGGAGAAGGAAGGATTAATTTGACGCGTACAACGACGCGCGATCAACAGGTCTCCCAACTTTGCGAAGAATTCTCTTATGGTCTCGGCTTCATTCATTTTTAACTCTTCGAACCGAGTGTTGATCATCTGCATACGGGACAACTTCACTTCGTCGGTTCCTTCATGATGAGTCGGCAGTATGTCCCAAGCTTCTTTGGCTACTTCGCATTTTAAGATAAGTTTGAAGATCTTCTCATCTACTCCGGAAAAAATGGCATTCCAAGCTTTTGCATTGCTGGTTCGGGCCCATTCTTCATCCTTTGTTCATTTTTCTTCAAGTTTTTCAATTTCATTTCTTTCTTTGACATTTAAATTTGGAGCACTGGTTTTAAAATGGCTCTCCATGCTCGGTCGTCGATGGTTTGAATGTATGCTTTCATTCTAGCTTTCCAGTAACCATAGTTATCTCATCCAGTAGCGGAGGTCGTTGACCGCGCGTCGTTGTACGCGTCAAATTAATCCTTCCTTCTCCACTTAGTATAGCGGCTAAGTCAGGATCGATCCCACAAGGAGCAAGCAGACTCGTGCTAGCTAGCAACCTACAACTTACGAAATTGGGTTTGTGAGTGATTGGGTTGCGCAGGTTTTGCAGATTTTGCACTAGACGTGCGCAGGCAGTAGAGATTAAGTATCGGCACAGACAATCCTCTATGAGTGTATTCCTTATCATCGACTCTAAATGTCTATAGCTTGGTTTTACTTAAGTTAGTGTCCGGTCAAGGCTTCCTAACATGTGCGTATGTTCCGATCAAAGTTCATGTGCTATTAATTCTTGAACTAGACTAAACAACTACGAATCCGATCAAGGTAGTAATTGCCTATCCTAGTGCGTTACTCCTAGTTGGCACCGTCAGGCTATTCAACTAGTTTAACATACAACAACAAGCAACACGAGTAAGATTGCGGTTCAAGGGTTCCCCTACTCATGCAACTAGCTGCCAACAATGTGCACAGAATTAATATAAGCAAGCAAGCTATGCATTAAGCGCAAGTCTCAAAGGAAATACTCATAGATTCATGCCCAACCGATACTAAGCGTTTAGCTAGACATGCTAGTAGAAAACATCATAGAAACAGTAAATAATAACTAAGGTATCCAAGAAAACAATAGCAAACAGTGCGTGCAGGTTGCAGTCTTGGCTGGCGCAGTCGGCTAGCGCAAATCCTCTCAGCAAGCTCGTGTGTTTTCCAGTTCTGTTGCGCAGTGCCTCCTTGGTGTACGAATTGTGAATATGTGATGATGCTCTCTTAACCCTAGCCTCCTTCCCTTCTTTATATACTGCTCAGAGGCTCATCCTTGGCAACTTCCAAATCTGGTCGTGTCAGGATTTGGAAACACCATCATCTGCGCATGGCGCACGGCATCTGCTCAGCGCAATCGGTTAGCGCACCGTGGTCGACTCTGCCAATTTCTTCTGTTTGCGCCGCTAGCTCCGCAGGCTGTGTGATGCGCGTCCTAAACGCTGCCTGTTAGCGCGTATCCGACTTAGGCCCTTGTTTTGCCCTGCAATACAAAAACACTGGAAACCAGTAATCTTGTACACAAAATAATGCAAACAAGCATAGGGTTATGATCTAAATAATGCGTATAAATAGGCTCTATCAATTTGCTTTGTGCAATAAAGATGCCATCTGCTTTCTGGGTGATCTCCAGACCAAGGAAATACGATAATTCTCCGACCATGCTCATTTTGAATTCCTTCTGCATGTGATCCACAAACTACTTCATCAGATGCTGAGACTTCGATCCAAAGACAATGTCATCCCCATATATCTACGGAATGATCACATCCGACTTGATGTTTTTCACAAATAAAGTTTGTCAGCTCCCCCTCTTTTGTAGCCATGGTTTTCAAGAAAAACTGGCAGCCGCTCGTACCATGCTCGAGGAGCCTGTTTATGCCCGTACAGAGCTTTCTTCAATTTGTACACGTGCTCCGGATGATGAGGATCTTGAAAACCTTTTGGCTGGGCAACATACACTTCTTTAGAGAGGTCTCCGTTTAGAAACGCAGTTTTGACATCCATTTGATACAGTTTAAAACCTAAAAAACAGGACATAGCTAGGAGCAGTCTGATGGCCTCCAGACGAGCGACTGGAGCAAAAGTTTCTTCGAAGTCTAGCCCCTCAATTTGAGTGTATCCTTGAGCAACAAGCCTGGCTTTATTTCTTGTGATGTTCCTTTTTTCATCAGTTTTGTTTTTGAAGATCCATTTTGTACCTATAATGTTTACTCCTTTAGGTTTGTCCACCAAGTCCCAAACATCGTGTCTCTCGAATTCTGCTAGTTCTTCCTGCATAGCTATCATCCAGAATTCGTCATTCAAAGCTTCCTTGAATGTCTTCGGTTCTATACTGGATAGGAAGCAGGTATTGAGGTAGGCATTGCTTCTGGTTCTCCTTCTTTCTGTCGGATCTCCAATCACATTGGTCAATGGATGGTTCTTCTGAATCCTCTTTGGAGGCTGCCTTGACGGTGGATCATGAGTCTCATCATTCTGTTCTTCATGCAAGCTCTCTTGGAGTTCGTATGTATTTTCTGCTTCAGCACTTGCTGTTGCATCATCTGGAGCCGAAGTTTGTTCACTTCTGCTCTGATTGGCAGGGGCATCTTCAATGTCAGAGTCTTCATCGTCAAGGACAGTGGAAGAACCTTCTTTAACATCTTTGACTACTACATTTATGGATTCCATCACTGTTCTTGTCCTCTGGTTGTACACTCGATATGCCCTACTGTTCATTGAATATCTGATCGCGCATCGTTGTACGGGTCAAATTAATCCTTCCTTCTCCACTTAGTATAGCGGCTAAGTCAGGGTCGATCCCACAATGAGCGTGCAGGCTCGTCTTAGCTAGCAACCTACAACTTACGAAATTAAGGTTGTGAGTGATTGGGTTGCGCAGGTGCGCGAATGAACAGTAGTGAAAGCAGAATTGCACAATACGTGCGCAGGCAGTAGATTTTAGGTACTATGACTATGAAAAGTATCGTTACAGACAATCCTCTATGAATGTATCTCTTATCATCGACTCTAAACATCTATAGTGCAGTTCTACTTAAGTTAGTGTCCGATTAAGGCTTCCTAACGTGCACGCATGTTCCGATCAAAGTCCATGAGCTATTAATTCCTGAAACTAGTCTAAGCAGCTACGAATCCTATCACAGTAGCAGCTGATTATCCTATTGCGTTACTCCTAGTTGTCACCGTCAAGCTATCAACTAGTTTAACATACAATAACGAGCAGCTAGAATAAGATTGCGGTTCAAGGCTTCTCTTATTCGTACAACTAATTATCACCCATATGCATGGAATTAATATAAGTAGATGTACTAAGCATTAAGCACAAGTCTCAAAGGAAATACTTCATAGGATCATGCCCAACTGATACAAAGTGTTTAGCTAGACATGCTAGAAACAAACATCATAGAAATAATAAATAAAACTAAAGCAGCAAGAGAAAAGTAGCAGGTCGGCGCAAGTGCAGACTGCTATTCTCAGCTGGCGCAGGTGGTTCGCGCAGATTCTGGGCTGAAGTAGCTCGTGTGTTTTGCTGCTGTGTGTCCTTCTCTCTATCTGCTCTCTCTCTCCTCCAAATCCCAGCTTCCCTCCTCTTATATAGTGGTCTTGAAGCCCAAGGAATGCTTAGATTTGGCCCGAGAGACTTTTAGCAACTTCCCAAATCTAGGAGATCAATATTTAGAAACTCTCCCATCCTACGCACGCTGATTGCGCTACTTGCTTCGCGCAGTTGGTTTGCGCACTGTAGTCCGAATCAGCTATCTCCTTTTGCACTGCTAGCTCCGCATATCGTGCATTGCGCTCTACAAACGACCGTTAGCGCACATCTGACTTATGCTCCTGTTTTATCCTGAAATACAAAAATACCAAAAACCAGTAATCTTATACACAAAATAATGCAAACAAGCACAGTGTTAAGATCTAAATAGCGCATATAACTAGGCTCTATCAAATCCCCCACAGTTGCCCTTGTTCGTCCCGAACAAGTACTGAAGCACAGATACAATTATCTCTCTGAAGTCTAGCGCACAGCCTTATACTCATGCGCGATCCGCACAGTGATTCACCCTACGTTGCTCTATCACCTACGCGCACAAACCCTTAACAATTCTAATATAATAATTTCGAAATTTGTTACCTCTCAGCCAGGATGCAATTTAATTCGGATGATTCGGAGATAGCTCTTCATAGGCTCCTGGTTGTCGGTCCCTACTCCGATTTCTGGTACATGGATAATCGCGCCGGTTTCTTCAGGTGCGTGATTCATTCGTGCGCTTCCTGGGAACTCAAGCCTTTCGTCCTTGACGATTTTTACTTTTGGACTTGCGCATGCGCTGATATGGAGTTGTGTGCGCACGCTGATTTCTTTTCCTTGCGTATATCGTCAACTGATTTCTTTCTTTTATACGGCTTCGTCCACTCTTCTTATATTCCCAGAACTGTTCCAGTCTCGGCCTTCAGATAGCAGCTATGGAACAACGCCCCGCTCTCCCTCCTTGGTCTACTTGCCCAGGTCAGCGCACGCGTTTACACCCGTGCCCACTTTCCTACACTCGATTTCCAGAGGAAAGGTGGTCTGTTTTCCCACCTCGCCACGCTTTGGGTATTTGCCTTTGGCATCTGCGTGGCTGACCGCGCTCTATTGTTCCGAAGGTTGCGAAGCACCAGCCTCCACTAGCACTTTTAGCCATGTACCTTACTCTCGAAGCAAAAACGACTAACCGCCTCCCTAGAGCTTTTTCTATCAACTCCACATCCCCTGAATATCCCAACTAAAAAGACAAAAAATCGAAAAAATTATACTAAATTGGTTAATGGCAGTGCATGTAGGATGAATAAGGCAAAACAAGTCGAAAGGTGTGCGCAATCCGCACACAAGCGCACAACCACTGCTATTTCCTATACTGCACTAATTAAGCTAAACTACAATGATAAATATGAAATGTAAATGTAACGCCCCCCCCCCCCCCCCTCCCCCCCCCCCCCCCCACACTTAAACAGAGACGTGTCCCCACGACTCAAGCTCAAGCGCAACGAAGAGCGCACACATGCAAGCTACTAGGACAACTAAGAACTAAAAATGAAATGCATCATGAAAATGAAAAACAAAGTCAATGCAGCAAATGAAACACGGTCAGGAGTTCACAAAATATCTGCACAAAATAGGAACAGAATATCCAATGATAGTTTTCAAAAGCAACAACGACAACCTGAAATGATTTGTGCCTAGCCCTCTGCTGCGCCCTAAAGGTCCTCTGAGCTGGAGTCCTGCGTAGACCGTTGTGCCTCCTCGTCCATGGACTCTGTCTCTGTCTCATACTCAGAGCTGGAGGATGGCTGCGCAACTGATATTGTTGTGGGCTGGTTTGCGGGCTCCTCCTCCGAGTCAGTCTCCCATATTGAATCTGAACTTAACTCTTTGATGGGGGTGACCTCAGAGGGCGATCTGATCAGCTGGGCAGAGGGTTGCGGAGGGGGTTCTGATGACATGTGCAGTGGGTCCATGACTGGGGTGCGCACTAAGGATTGGGCTGGTGACTGCGTGGGAGAACTGGCTGGCTTGCTGATAGAGCCTATTTATACGCACTATTTAGATCTTAACACTGTGCTTGTTTGCATTATTTTGTGTACAAGATTACTGGTTTCCGGTGTTTTTGTATTCCAGGACGAAACAAGGGCCTAAGTCGGATACACGCTAGTTGGCGCGTTTAAGGAGCGCAACACACAGCCTGCGGAGCTAGCAACGCAAACAAGATAGGAGGTGGCAGATTCAGACTGCGGTGCGCAAACCAACTGCGCGAACCAACGTGCGCAGTGAGCCATGCGCAGGATAGTGGTATTTCCAAATCTTGAACACCATATCCCTACAAAATCTCCTAGAATTTGGAAGTTGCCAAGATTGTCACGGGCCAAATCTGAGCATTCCTCGGGCCTGACAAGCAGTTTATAAAGAGAGGAAGGCTAGGGTTTGAGGGAGAGACACAAAAGACGAGAGATACACGAGAGAGAGCCAGAACTGAAAAACACACGAGCTGCCGCCGTGGACCTGCGCCAACCAACTGCGCAAACCGAGACACAGCAACCTGCACGCACCTGCTTGTTACTGTTTCCTTGGACACTTTAGCTTTTATTTACTATTTCTATGATGTTTACCACTAGCATGTCTAGCTAAACACTTTGTATCGGTTGGGCATGATTCTATGAAGTATTCCCTTTAAGACTTGGGCTTAATGCATAGTTTGTTTGCTTGTATTAATTCTGTGCACACGGTTGACAGCTAGTTGTATGAGTAGGGGAAGCCTTGAACCGCAATCTCTTACTACTTGTTGTTATATGTTAAACTAGTTGGTAGCTTGACGGTGACAACTAGGAGTAACGCGCTAGGATAATCAGCTGCTACTGTGACAGGATTCGTAGCTGCTTAGACTAGTTTCAAGAATTAATAGCTCATGGACTTTGATCGGAATGCGCATATGTTAGGAAACCTTGATCGGACACTAACTTCAGTAAAATCTGATAATGTAATATGGCAGTGTTTGACAAAACCAGCACAAGTGAACAAGGACCTGCTACAGCACAAGTGAACAAGCAGACCAGCACAAGTGAACAAGCAGCAGCTGCAGCAGGGGATGCTATAGCAGGAGCTTGTTCAAGTGGCTGCATCATCTAACGAAGAAGCAGCAGCGTCCTGACTTGTCCAGAAGGGCTGGGATCGCTACGGAGATCATCAGAAGAATTTCTAAAATGCTGTGGACAATTTTCCAGTGAGGTTTCCTAGCCAGAGAAGGAGATTTGCATTGAAGATAAAGATCAAATCTAATCTCCTAGATTTTAGGAGATAATTGTTCTTTTTGGGACATTGCTTAAACCTGGACATTGCTTAAAGCTGGTGCTGCTATTTAAGCGAGAGGAGTTCAGAGCTGAGAGGTTGATCGAAGCTGAGGGATACACGAGTGCATACACAGAATTCAGAGAGAGCAATTTTGGTGTGTGACGGACGAATTCTTCGTTCATCACCCGAGAGCAGAGCGTGAGCGCAGAGCTGTGGTGACAGAAGCAGAAGGTAATCAGGACTTGCAGAGTCTGATTCGAGCTTGATCTGGAATCCAATTCAGAGCAGTGGGGCTTGTTGGTTGATCAAGGGCAGCCGCGGAAGAACTGACGGGTGTGTGGCTCGGTCAAGTGTCTAAGCGGTGGTTCTCGCTAGTGGCAGGTGGTCACTGAGTGAGGGGGAGTATTCCAGAGTGTGCAGCGCTCGTGGAATAGTTCGAACGGCTCGGCAGAAGGCTTTGGAGCGACGCGGACAAATTGTGCTTCAGCTGTGTGTTAGAGCAGTTGCTACAGCAACCCTGCTGAGTGAGTGTAGTTTAGAATAGGCTAAGTCTTGAGAAGTCAGTAGCTATTCTAGATTGACATTTGTAGAGGGTGTGCAGACACAAGTCAGAGCCTGTTCTGATTGTGTCAAGTGATCCACACAAGGTTGAGTAGCATAGGTTGCGTGGAGTTGTAACCGAGTGTACTTGGAGACCTCTGTGATTAGTGGATTGAGGACTGGAGAATAGTCCTCCCCAGACGTAGGCAGTTGGCCGAACTGGGTGAACAAACTTCTGTCTTGTTCATTGTTTGCTGAGACAATTTCCGAGCGAACAGGAGTGTGCTGCAGCAACTGCTGGTTCACAAATCTGCCTAATTGAGACGCTGTGAATTTCAATTGGTATCAGAGCGGGAGATCGACACACAGAGTAAAAGATCCTACAGTGTCTCTGAAATTACCACGACAATGAAAGAAGGACAGAGCACAAGCAGACCTCCATTGTTAGAAGAAAGCAACTATGGATATTGGAAGGCTAGGATGAAAGCCTTTCTCAAGGCCATTGATGAGAAGACCTGGAGAGCAATAATGGTCCAGTGGTCTCCCCCAATTACCATGGATGAACAGGGAGTCACACGGATAAATCCTGAAGAACAATGGACTGCTGAAGAGGGAGCTGCAACAACTGGTAATTCAAAGGCCCTGAATGTAATTTTTGCTGCAGTTGATGCTAACAATTTCAGGTTGATATCGAATTGTGACATGGCCAAACAAGCGTGGGAAATTCTGCAAACTGCACATGAAGGAACTGATAGAGTGAAGCTGTCAAGACTCCAGATCATTGCTACACAGTTTGAGAATCCGAGAATGCTGGAAGAGGAGACTGTGACTGAGTTTAATGCTAAACTCTGTGATCTTGCAAATGAAGCCCATGCTCTTGGTGAACCCATCCCTGAAGAAAAGCTTATCAGAAAGGTTCTCAGATCGCTGCCCACAAGATTTGACATGAAAGTGACGGCCATTGAAGAAGCTCAAAATGTCAGATTTATGAGGCTTGAAGAGTTGATGGGGTCTCTCAAACAATTTGAGATGAAGCTGGTTAAAGAAAACATCACTGATAAGGACAAGGATGTTGGACTAAAAGCTGAAGCAGAATACAAGAAGGCAGTTCCAGATGATCAGCTGAGTATGCTTGTTAAGAACCTTGGAAAGCTCCTGAAGAACATGGAATCCAGAACTGGTAAAAGCTCTTCCTCGCGAAAACAATTCAGAAGGGGTAGTGAAAATAAAAGGAAAGCAACCAGCTCAGGATGAAGATGAGAAGAAAGAAATGAAAAAGGGAGTCCAATGCTGGAACTGTGAAGGATATGGACATAATGAGGCTGACTGACCGAGCAAAACCTTCAAAAATTCAGAGAAAAAGAACAGCAAGTCTCTGACAGCAAAATGGAGTGACTCTGAGGATAGTGATGAAGAAAACTGTGTTGTGCTAACCAGTGTGTCAGATTTCAACCTCAAACAACTAAAGATGGATGAATTTCACTATGGGATTGAAGTATCTTAAAGTGAAGATGAAGAGGGCTCATCTGACAGTCTGATTGAGTATCTGGGGAAGATCCTGAAACAGTGTGAGGCAGCTCTTCAGACAAATCTAGCATTGACTGACAGAGTCAAGGTTCTGGAAGAAGAACGTAGAAAATTTCTCCTCACATCTAACAGTCAAGTAACCATTCTGAAAAGGGAAGGCACAGGAAGACAAGTTATTGACACTAGTTCCTCACAAGCAACAGCCAAGGAAACTGACTCTCAGAAAAATATCTTGGATGAAATTTTGTCTTATCAAAGACTTGGAAAAGAGAGAACGGGGCTTGGGTATACTGGTGAAGAAAGTTCTAGAGGAACAGTTTTCATTAAAGCCTCAGATGCCATGATAGACGAAAAAATTAATACAGGTGAGCTCCCGAAACCTGCAGGGAAAGTTGGAACTAGACAGGTGAACAAGAGGATGCTGCAGCACCTGGCACATCATCCTTCTAAAACAAAGAAAAAGGGTCAGAATAAAAGGAGTTCTTACATAAGTATTGGGAATCAGAAGACTACCTTCAACCTGAAGCAACAGCACAGAACCGCCACAGTTGAAAAAGGGGGACCAAAATCCAGAATCAACACATGCTGCATAGAAACTCCGCACCCAGTTGCTTCCAGAAAGGCTCATTGCTGGATAGAATCACAGAAAAGGATCTCTAGGACTGCTGTACCAGGGCAATGGATTGCTAAAAACAGGAGGAAACCACAGGCTATACAGGTGTGGAAACCTAAACATGACAAACGAAGAGATAGGAGCCTTGAGGGTCGTAAGAGGAGGAACTCTAGACAAACTCAGACATGGGTGAAGAAGTCACCATCAGAACCTGTCAAGGATCCGCCAAGCAAAACTGTCTTCCGGAATGAATAGGTGAACTAGCTCGCGTCTGCTATAGCAACCTGGTCTAAATAAGCTTGTTCACACGTTTTGGTTGCTAAAGCTGGGAGAAGGCACATGTGTTGCACGTAATCCAGAAGCTTCAAATTGAAAAAGAAGATAACGGGTAAATCAATTTCTAGGGCAAAGGCAAGTTGAAGGCGCTTCCCAGAAATCGTGCTGATCATCCCCACTGTGCGTTCCTCAAACCTCTACAACCCTGCAACAATGGTGAAGACTCGTGGTTTGAAGAAGAATCTGGCAGCAGACCGACAAGGCAGGTCTGAAAGAAGGACCAAGTTGCGCAATGAAGTCCCTGCTCAGCGACTGGATGTGGTGGTGTGGGAACCAGCACCTCTCCCTGTGTCGCACAGCGAGCCCTCTCCACACGAAGGAACTTCGCAGAAGAGGAGGCGCCTGGTACGTGACGGAGAACCTGTATCCAGTACCGTTGTGCTGTCTGAAGAGGCTGTGGCTGAGGAAGTCTCTGGAGAAGAACAAGCTACAGAGGATGCTGTAGCAGGTTCTGCAGAAGAAAGGTGCAGAACACTTGTTATGTCCCCGGGCATTGTGGGTGAAGGGGAGGAAACAGTAGCTGAGTCCCCTGAACAAGAACCTGCTGCAGCACATCCTCCTCCTCCCTCAGACAAAGGAAAAGCTCCTATCCTAATCCCAGTCTCCAGCAGTGAAGAAGAAGAATCAAGTGAAGAAAATGCAGGTGCTTCTGGTGAACCGTCTGTGAGAGGACCTGCATTGGTAGACACAACTGCAACCACAGTGGGAGGTATTTGGTTCAGAAATAAGAGTGCTTCTCAATCCTGGAGTGCTGTTGAGAGGAAGCATATTGTGTCAGAGAAGAGGCTGGACCTGGACAAGTACAGATCAGCAGCAATTATTCAGCTTCTCACCGAGGTAAACCTTCTCAAGTCCCTAACCTTTCCATATAGATTCAATATAGCTCTGGTTAGGGAATTTATTGTGAATATGGAAGAGAAGTTTGGTGAGGAAGGAGCGGATGAGTTTGGAAGAAGTTGGGTACGGGGTAAGACAGTTCTTATTACCTCAGAAAAAATTGATGAATTTCTTGAGATCCATGATAATGCCAGAGCTCCCACTGATGTTCAGCCAGAGATGCTGGCTAAGGTTCTGACAGGGGGAGTGTGCCTGTCTTGGGGAGGTCCCAATCTGAGTGCTGCTGAACTAACCTCCAAGAATGCCTTGCTATATCATCTGGGCATTAGAAACTGGATCCCCAGCTCTCACAGGGGGAAGGTTAGCAAAGCCTTTGCTAACCTTCTCTACTCCATTGGGAAGAGGAGGCGAATTAGCTTGGGCAGTGTGATGTTTCCCCAGCTGGCTACTCATGCCGGCAGCGCTTCCTCCAACAAGCCCATTGTTTTCCCCTCCCTCATCTATGGGATGATGGTCTCACACCATCCGGAGCTTGGTGAGATTTCTGAAGGATTATCTGAGGAGCTGCAGGTCTTCACAGTTGACCACAAGTTGTTCAAAGGGAAGCATGCAGTGGACATAGCTTATGAGGATCCACTTCTGGTTGGTGATTCTGCCCCAGCTCCCCTGGTGGATTCTCTTCCCCCAGCTGCAACAATTCAATCAGCCCTCCGTGCCAGAATTGTGAGCCATCTCAGATCTGAGCTGGTCATTCTTGAAGCTGAAGCCAAAAGGAGGGATGCTAGGCGCGGACAGATCAGAAGTCTGCTCAGAGATCTTGAGTTCCCGGCAGATGAGGAGCAGGCCCCTTGAGCATCTGTGACAAATAGAGGGAGTATAGTTGTAGGCTGATGAACTGATTTTTTTTGACCCTGCGTGGTCGTGCTACGGCCGAGTGTGGCCACCTCTTACTTTCTTACTCTTTTGCTGAATTTGTTTCATTTAGAGTATTTTCTGGTTCATGGAAGTGTGCATAAGTGTTCTAGGGTTTTGTCAAAATGCCAAGGGGAGATTGATAATGTAATATGGCAGTGTTTGACAAAACCAGCACAAGTGAACAAGGAGCTGCTACAGCACAAGTGAACAAGCAGACCAGCACAAGTGAACAAGCAGCAGCTGCAGCAGGAGATGTGATGCGCGCGTCATTGTGTGCGTTCAAATTAATTCCTTCCTCTTCCACTTAGTACAGCGGTTAAGTCGGGGTCGAATCCTCAGGGAGCAAGTAGATTAGCTTTAACTAGAATCCTGCACTTACGAAAACTGGGGGTGTGAGTGATTGGGTTGCGCAATGCGCGAGTAAACAGTAGTAAAATGCAGGAATTGCACTAGACGTGCGCAGGCAGTAGAGGTTAAGTACTATGCCTATGAGAAGTATCGGCACAGACAATCCTCTATGAGCGTATTCCTTATCATCGACTGTAAACGTCTATAGTTTGATTTACTGAAGTTAGTGTCCGGTCAAGGCTTCCTAACTTGTGCGCATGTTCCGATCAAAGTTCATGAGCTATTAATTCTTAATACTAGTCTAAGCAGCTACGAATCCTGTCACAGTAGCAACTGATTATCCTAGCGCGTTACTCCTAGTTGTCACCGTCAGGCTATTCAACTAGTTTAACATATAACGAACGAGTAACAAGAGTAAGATTGCGGTTCAAGGCTTCCCCTACTCATGCAACTAGCTGTCAACAGTGTGCACAAAATTAATATAAGCAAACAAGCTATGCATTAAGCGCAAGTCTCAAAGGAAATACTCATAGATTCATGCCCAACCGATACTAAGCGTTTAGCTAGACATGCTAGTAGTAAACATCATAGAAACAGTAAATAATATCTAAAGTATCACAGAAAGCAGCAACAAGCAGGTGTGTGCAGGTTGCAGTGTCTGGGCTAGCGCAGGTCTGCTAGCGCCGGTCCTCTCAGTAAGCTCGTGTGTTTTCTGTTCTGCTGCTCTTCCGTGTGCTGTGGTGTGTCTGGATGATATCAATTGTGTCGTGAGTGTCCTTCAAACCCTAGCCTTCTTCTCTTTATATACTGCTCATGAGGCTCATCCTTGGCAACTTCCAAATCTGGTGGTGTCAGGATTTGGAAACACCACTATCTGCGCATGGCGCACAGCACCTCGGTAGTGCAATCGGTTAGCGCACCGTAACTGATTCTGCCAACTACTCTGTTTGCACTGCTAGCTCCGCAGGCTGTGTGATGCGCTCCTTAAAAGCTGCCTGTTGGTGCATATCCGACTTAGGCCCTCGTTTTGTCATGAAATACAAAAACACTGAAAACCAGTAATCTTGTACACAAAATAATGCAAACAAGTATAGGGTTAGGATCTAAATAATGTGTATAAATAGGCTCTATCAGGATGCTATAGCAGGAGCTTGTTCAAGTGGCTGCATCATCTGACGAAGAAGCAGCAGCGTCCTGGGCTTTTTGACCCTGCGTGGTCGTGCTACGGCCGAGTGTGGCCACCTCTTACTTTCTTACTCTTTTGCTGAATTTGTTTCATTTAGAGTATTTTCTGGTTCATGGAAGTGTGCATAAGTGTTCTAGGGTTTTGTCAAAATGCCAAGGGGGAGATTGATAATGTAATATGGCAGTGTTTGACAAAACCAGCACAAGTGAACAAGGAGCTGCTACAGCACAAGTAAACAAGCAGACCAGCACAAGTGAACAAGCAGCAGCTGCAGCAGGGGATGCTATAGCATGAGCTTGTTCAAGTGGCTGCATCATCTGACGAAGAAGCAGCAGCGTCCTGGGCTTGTCCAGAAGGGCTGGGATCGCTACGGAGATCATCAAAAGAATTTCTAAAATGCTGTGGAGAATTTTCCAGTGAGGTTTCCTAGTCAGAGAAGGAGATTTGCATTGAAGATAAAGATCAAATCTAATCTCCTAGATTTTAGGAGATAATTGTTCTTTTGGGACATTGCCTAAACCTGGACATTGCTTAAAGCTGGTGCTGCTATTTAAGTGAGAGGAGTTCAGAGCTGAGAGGTTGATCGAAGCTGAGGGATACACGAGTGCATACACAGAATTCAGAGAGAGCAATTTTGGTGTGTGACGGACGAATTCTTCGATCATAACCCGAGAGCAGAGCGTGAGCGCAGAGCTGTGGTGACAGAAGCAGAAGGTAATTAGGACTTGCAGAGTCTGATTCGAGCTTGATCTGGAATCCAATTCAGAGCAGTGGGGCTTGTTGGTTGATCAAGGGCAGCCGCGGAAGAACTGACGGGTGTGTGGCTCGGTCAAGTGTCTAAGCGGTGGTTCTCGCTAGTGGCAGGTGGTCACTGAGTGAGGGGGAGTATTCCAGAGTGTGCAGCGCTCGTGGAATAGTTCGAACGGCTCGGCAGAAGGCTTTGGAGCGACGCGGACAAATTGTGCTTCAGCTGTGTGTTAGAGCAGTTGCTACAGCAACCCTGCTGAGTGAGTGTAGTTTAGAATAGGCTAAGTCTTGAGAAGTCAGTAGCTATTCTAGATTGACATTTGTAGAGGGTGTGCAGACACAAGTCAGAGCCTGTTCTGATTGTGTCAAGTGATCCACACAAGGTTGAGTAGCATAGGTTGCGTGGAGTTGTAACCGAGTGTACTTGGAGACCTCTGTGATTAGTGGATTGAGGACTGGAGAATAGTCCTCCCCAGACGTAGGCAGTTGGCCGAACTGGGTGAACAAACTTCTGTCTTGTTCATTGTTTGCTGAGACAATTTCCGAGCGAACAAGAGTGTGCTGCAGCAACTGCTTGTTCACAAAATCGAACTATAGACGTTTAGAGTCGATGATAAGGAATACATTCATAGAGGATTGTCTTTATTGATACTTTTCATAGTCATAGTACTTAATCTCTACTGTCTGCGCACGTCTAGTGCAAAATCTGCTTTCACTATTGTTCATTCGCGCACCTGCGCAACCCAATCACTCACAACCCAATTCTCGTAAGTTGTAGGTTACTAGCTGAACGAGTATGCACGCTCCTTGTGGGATCGACCCTGACTTAGCCGCTGTACTAAGTGGAGAAGAAAGGATTAATTTGGTGCGTACAACGACGCGCGGTCAAATTTTGGCGCCGTTGCCGGGGAGCAACACAGATAAGTTTGAACTAGTTTAAGTTTTCTTTTATAGTAGTTAGTTATTTCTGTTTGCTTTATTTTCCTCGTTGTTGTTTCTGACAGCGCGCAATCAACATCAGCCTGCGCAACCTTGAAACAGTTGCGCTGTGCAGATTATAGTTCAGCACTGACAGACGCGATAGCTTAGTTGTCTTTTAATTTCGTTTTCTTTGAGATTTAGAACAGGTCATGGAGGATAACTGTGTTATTGGAGATAACTTAGGGGAGAGAACCCCGGAGGGACCTAACAATGCAGGAGCAGATAACCGCGCAGTTCGATTCAGAGAAGAAGTGCAGCGCGAAGTTGACGCTCGAGTGGCCGCTGAAGCGAGGTATAATGCGCCACCCGCGCGACAGGTCGCGCGACGCAGAACAGTGCGCGAGATGTCAGCTCCAATCACGGTTAACCAGCCATGGTGCATAGTGCTTCCACCTGACGGTCATTTTGAGCTAAGGAGCTCGCTCATTCATCACATGCCCAAGTTTCACGGGATGAACAACGAGAACCCAGTCAAGATGTGCGAGAATTCCTAGTTATCTGCGAGAACATGAAGGCCGAAGGGGAGAGCGACGAAGCGCTGAAGATGAAGGCGTTCCCTTTTTCATTGTGTGATGCGGCCAGGCATTGGCTGATGAGCTTACCAGCAGGATCTATTCACACATGGGAGCAGCTCCAGAAGAAGTTCTTGGACAAATTCTATCCTGCAGCCAAGATCGCGCTACTCAGGAGGGAGTTGGCCGCACCTAGGCAGGGCGCAGGAGAATCACTATCGGAGTATTATGAGCATTTCAGGGAGCTGGAGGCTAACTGCTAAAATCACGGCCTGCCCCAGAATGTACTGATAGAGAATTTCCTGAACGGATTGCTACCGTGGCAGCTGATAGAAGACTCTGCTGGACAGGTAAGACATCAGCTAACACTTGAGAATAGTCGTGCTCGTTCTGTGCATCAGGTAGAAACAAGCGCTGAGATAAAGGAGATGAAGGCCATGCTGCAGAAGTTGATGAATGCGCAAGTGGCGCAACCAGCTGCACCAAAGGCATGCGAATTCTGCACGTCCACCGAGCATAAAACTGATGCATGTCCCGCACTTTTCGAGGAGTCAGGAGAGGCGAATGCTCTAGGAGGATGGGATAATAGAGGGCCGCAGAGGCAGAATCAGCCGCGTTTTGGACTAGCCGCAAATGGGTTCAGATGGAAGGAGGACAACAATTTCCAGAGGCAGTCCGCGGAGCAGCGCGCACCACAACAGACGCAACAAGCTACGCCCTACAATCCACCGCATCGCCGCACTGACGCGCCAGCGCAAAATAACCAGCAGCCGCGGCGATCCTTAGAAGATATCCTGGGCCAGCTAGCAGACATAGTGCGCAAGAATGATGAGAAGTATGACAAGAGGTTCAAGTCCATTGAAAAGCAGCTGTCACAGATAGCTACCACGGTGTATGAGCTAAAAAAGAGCGATGGCAACCTGCCTTCGCAAGTGATTCAGAATCCCAAGGGAGGAGTCAACGCAGTGACACTGAGGACTGGGCGCACGATAGGAACAGAGCAGACCGCAGAGGCGCCGGTGCAACCAGTTGCGCAAGCTCCAGAGCCAGCACAGCCGGATGCACAACCAGTAGCGCAAGCCACAAACCAGCAGGGCAAGGCGCCAGGTATGGCGCAATAGAAAGACAAAAGCATAAATCCTACTAACATACGTGCACCTTTTCCTGTACAGGCACCATTGGCTAGGAAAGAGGCGCTTGATAAGGAGCTCTACGAGTTATTCAGTAAGGTGGAAATAAACATTCCCCTTATTGAAGCAGTTCGGCAGATTCCTAGGTACGCCAAGTTCTTAAAGGAGCTGTGCACAAACAAGAGGAGGCAAGGCGAGTACGCGCAAGTAATGCTAAACGCGCATGCCTCAGCAATCGTGCAACATAAGGTACCACCGAAATGCCGGGATCCAGGTACGTTCACCATTCCATGCACTTTAGGTAAGACCATAGTATGTAACTGCATGATTGACCTAGGCGCATCTATAAATGTGCTTCCCTATTCCTTGTATGCGTCATTGCGCCTTGGTCCACTAAAGCCTGCAGGTCTCACCATTCAACTAGCAGATCGGTCGTGCAAACAACCGACGGGCATGATAGAGGACGTCCTCGTCCGAGTAGGAGAGCTGGTGTTCCCAGCAGATTTCTACATCTTAGAGATAGAGGGTGAGTCGAGCAAGGGAAGTGCGCAGATCCTATTGGGCAGACCATTTCTGATGACAGCACGCACAAAGATAGACGTGTGGAGGGGTACGCTCTCAATGGAAGTTGATGGCGAGGAAATTCACTTTAACATATTTAAAGGGATGCAGCACCCTCATTAGGATGCCACAGTACACGCGTTGGACAGCATAGACGACTTGGTTGCGGATGCGCAGTGTGCGAGCGCAACAGAAAGACCTGGGCCGCTGACACAGGCAGAGATGGAGGCGCATGAGGATGAGCTGAGCAGTGCGGAACCAGTATCCAGACAGGTACACGATATAGTTAATGTCTGCACTGCTAATAAAATCTTGCCCTTTATTGAACAGGCACCCAAGGTCGAGCTAAAGCAACTCCACGAGCACCTCAAGTACATATTCTTGGGGAATGAGGACACTCTGCCGGTAATCATAAAGAAAGGATTAGAAGAGGAGCAAGAGGCACGATTACAAGAGGTGCTGTGCAAGAACCAGCGCGCTATAGGATGGACACTTGCTGACCTGCGCGGAGTGAGCCCGGACGTATGCATGCACATGATTCTATTGGAAGATGGTGCCGAACAATCCAGGGAGCCTCAACGCAGATTGAATCCGAATATGATGGAGGTGGTACAGAAGGAGATCCTGAAGCTGCTTGACGCAGGAGTCATCTACCCAATCTCGGACAGCAAGTGGGTGAGTCCAGTGCACGTTGTACCGAAGAAAGGAGGAATCACAATAGAGGAGAATGCGCAGGGCGAGCTAGTTCCGAAGCGCATGCAAACTGGATGGCGCATGTGCATCGACTACAGAAAGCTTAACGCAGTCACGCGCAAGGATCATTTTCCGCTCCTGACACGCGCGTCGTTGTGCGCGTATCAAATTAATTCCTTCTTCTTCCACTTAGTACAGCGGTTAAGTCGGGGTCGAATCCACAGGGAGCAAGTAGATTAGCTTTAACTAGAACCTGCACTTACGAAAACTGGGGGTGTGAGTGATTGGGTTGCGCAATGCGCGAGTAAACAGTAGTAAATGCAGGAATTGCACTAGACGTGCGCAGGCAGTAGAGATTAAGTACTATGACTATGAAAAGTATCGGCGCAGACAATCCTCTATGAGTGTATTCCTTATCATCGACTCTAAACATCTATAGTTTGATTTACTGAAGTTAGTGTCCGGTCAAGGCTTCCTAACTTGTGCGCATGTTCCGATCAAAGTTCATGAGCTATTAATTCTTAAGACTAGTTTAAGCAGCTGCGAATCCTGTCACAGTAGCAACTGATTATCCTAGCGCGTTACTCCTAGTCGTCACCGTCAGGCTATTCAACTAGTTTAACATATAACAAACGAGTAACAAGAGTAAGATTGCGGTTCAAGGCTTCCCCTACTCATGCAACTAGCTGTCAACAGTGTGCACAGAATTAATATAAGCAAACAAGCTATGCATTAAGCGCAAGTCTCAAAGGAAATACTCATAGATTCATGCCCAACCGATACTAAGCGTTTAGCTAGACATGCTAGTAGTAAACATCATAGAAACAGTAAATAATATCTAAAGTATCACAGAAAACAGCAACTAGCAGGTGCGTGCAGGTTGTAGTGTCTCGGCTGGCGCAGTCGGCTAGCGCAGGTCCTCTCAGTAGCTCGTGTATTTTTGAATCTGGCTCTCTCTCTCTGATATCTTGTGTCGCTGATGATGTCGGATCCTCTCTCAAACCCTAGCCTTCTTCTCTTTATATACTGCTCAAGAGGCTCATCCTTGGCAACTTCCAAATCTGGTGGTGTCAGGATTTGGAAACACCACTTATCTGGGCACGGCGCACAGCACCTCGGTAGCGCAATCGGTTAGCGCACCGTAGTCGACTCTGCCAACTCCTCTGTTTGCGCTGCTAGCTCCGCAGGCTGTGTGATGCGCGTCCTAAACGCTGCCTGTTAGTGCGTATCCGACTTAGGCCCTCGTTTTGCCCTGCAATACAGAAACACTGGAAACTAGTAATCTTGTACACAAAATAATGCAAACAAGCATAGGGTTAGGATCTAAATAATGGATATAAATAGGCTCTATCAAACCCCCCACACTTGCCCCTTATCCGTCCCGAACAAGCACTCAAGCACGGATACAATTACCTCTCTGGAGTCTAGCGCACAGTCTTGCACTCTGGCGCGATCTGCACTACTGTTCACCTTGCGCTGCTCTACCACCTGCGCGCAGCTGCCTTCAGCAGTTCTAATATAATAATTTTCGAAATTCGTTACCTCTCAGCTGGGATGAAGATTACTTTGGATGGCTGGGAGATAGCTCTTCATAGGCTCCGGGTTGTCAGCTTTCACTCCGAGGATGGGTATATGGTTAACAGCGCAAGCTTCTTCCGGTGCGTGATTCTTCCGCGCACTTTCTGGGAACTCAAGCCTTTGATGATTTTCTTTGTGGACTTTGCGCACGCTGGTACGTATTTGTGCACATGCTGATTCTTGTGTAGCGCATATCATCTGCTGGTATTTTTCTTTTTTTGTACAGCTTTGTCTACGGTTCCTATGTTTCCCAGAACGGTTCCAGTCTCGGCCTCCGGATAACAGCTATGGAACAACGCTCCGCTCTCCCTCCTTGGTCTATCTGCGCAGGTCGGCGCACGCGTTTACACCCGCGCCCGCCTTCCATAGCTCGACTTCCAGAGGAAAGGTGGTCTGTTTTTCCACCTCGCCACGCTTTGGGTATTCGACTTCGGCATCTGCGTGACTGAGCGCGCTCTCTTGCTCCGAAGGTCGCGAAGCACCGGCCTCCACTAGCGCTCTCGACCATATACCTCACCTTCGAAGCTCGAACGACTAACCGCCTCTCTAGAGCGTTTCTGTCAACTCCACATCCCTTGTATATCCCAACTAACAGGAGCAGAAAAAATGAAAAAAATATACTAAAACCGTTGATAGTAGCGCATGCAATATGGATAGAGCAAAACAAGCTGAACAGTGTGCGCAACCCGCACACAAGCGCACTACTGCTACTGTTTTCTTCACTAAACTAAGCTACACTATAAAGCTCAAAAAAACGTGAAATGTAAATGTAACGCTCCCCCCCACACTGAAACAGAGACGGGTTCCCACGACTCAAGCTCAAGCGCATGGAGAACGCGCACATGCATGCAAGCAAAACAAAGAACATAAGAAAGAAGAATATGTAAAAGTAAAACGTGTCGGGTTACCTCCCGACAAGTGCCTTTGTTTAACGTCGTTGGCTCGACTGTACCTCGTTACTTGCGTGAAAGTATACCAGCGACCTCCCCCACACTTGCTCCTGAGTGACCCTGCGCTTGTGCATGTGTTGTGTTCTTCTTGGTCCTGCGCAAAGGGTCTGAAGGGTAGTCAGCATGGTTAATAGTATGTGATAAATTATAAGTAACGAGGGTAGGTAAAGAGGAAGAAGAAATATGCGCAATAGTTCCTAGTTCTCCCTCTGGCGCGTCTGGTGGTGACTCTGGCGCAGCAACCTGCGCATCTGCTATCTCAGGCTCTGCCAATTCAATTTCGCGCGCTGTGCCATCCCAAGGTTCTCCTAAATACTTTTTGACTCTCTGCCCATTGACCTGAAAACGATGCCGGTGCTCATTTTCTAACTCGATTGTTCCGTAGGGGAAAACCTTGGTGACTCTGTACGGTCCCGTCCATTTGCTGCGCAACTTCCCAAGCATGAGCTTTAGGCGTGATGAGAATAATAATACCTGGTCTCCTGGCTCAAAAGTGAGTCTGAGGATATGTTTGTCATGAAATGCCTTTGTGCGCGCCTTGTAATCGCGCAGTCCCTCATATGCATCCAGGCGCAGCTCTTCTAATTCGCTTAGCTCAAATGCGCGCTCCTTTCCGGCCTCGTCTAGGTTTAGGTTGCAAATGCGTAATGCCCAATATGCTTTGTGTTCTAACTCCACTGGCAGGTGGCACGCTTTTCCGTAGACCAACCGGAACGGTGAAGTCCCAATAGGCGTCTTATGCCCAATGCGGTATGCCCACAGCGCATCGTCAAGGCGCTGGCTCCAGTCTTTGTGCGACGGTCTCACAGTTTTCTCCAGTATGCGCTTGATCTCTCTGTTGGAAACCTCGGCCTGTCCATTTGTCTGAGGATGATAAGCAGTGGACGTCTTGTGGCGCACTCCATAATGCTTGAAAACCTGCGCCACAATCCTGTTGCAAAAGTGCATCCCCTGGTTGCTAATGATTGCCTTAGGCACTCCGTACCTGCAAAATATGTTAGTCCTTAAAAAGTCAGCGACCGTCTTACCATCGTCCTTCCGTGTAGCCTTGGCCTCAACCCATTTGGAGACATAATCTACCGCGACCAAAATATACTCGTATCCGGAAGATGGAGGAAATGGCCCCATGAAATCAATCCCCCAAATATCGAATACTTCATCCACTAGAATTGCGCGCTGATATGCCTCCTGTGCGCTGGCACCTGTCCCAGTTCCTGCAGTAGTTATATGAGTCACTGAACAAGCGCGGCCAGTAAAATCCGCAGTCCAGGATCTTTCTGCTCGTGCGCTTCGGACCAAGTGTCCTCCACATGCGTGCGCATGACAAAACATCAAAACAGAGTTAATTTCATGGTCAGGCACGCAGCGCCTTAAAATCTGATCAGGTCTTATTCTGAGCATATACGGATCATCCCAAATGTAATGCTTGGACTCATGTTTTAATCTCATGCATTGGGTTTTAGTGAAATGAGGAGGAAACGTACCTGTGACCAGGTAATTTGCAATGTGCGCATACCATGGTACCTTACCTGTCAGCGCCATCAGATGCTCATCAGGGAATGTCTCCGTGATTTACCCTGGCTCCTCCGCTTTGACGATCCTGCTCAAGTGGTCCACGACTGTGTTTTCCGTGCCCTTCTTATCTTTGATCTCCAAGTCAAATTCCTGAAGTAGGAGCACCCAGCGCATCAGGCGCGGCTTAGTTTCCTTCTTGGACATTAGGTAACGGATAGCTGCGTGGTCTGTGTAGACGATGACTCTGGCGCCAAGAACATATGCGCGGAACTTCTCTAGCGCAAACACAATTGCCAGAAGCTCCTTTTCCGTGGTGGTGTAGTTCCTCAGCGCGGCGTCCAGTGTGCGCGATGCATAATAAATGGCGTGCGGCTTCTTGTCCACTCGTTGTCCCAAGACTGCACCTACTGCATAGTCGCTTGCGTCGCACATCAGTTCAAATGGTAGGTTCCAGTCTGGCGCGCGCATCACTGGCGCACTTGTCAGCGCCTCTTTCAACTTATCAAATGCGGCCCTGCACTCATCAGTAAAATCGAAACACGCATCCTTTTGCAAGAGGTTAGACAGGGGTATACAAATCTTAGAAAAATCTTTTATGAAGCGCCTGTAAAACCCGGCATGCCCAAGGAATGATTTCACATCGCGCACGCTAGTGGCATAAGGCAGATTAGAAATAAGATCTATCTTGGCTTTATCTACCTTGATCCCCTCCTGCGAGACAATATGTCCTAGTACTACGCCATGTGATACCATGAAATGACATTTTTCATAATTGAGCAATAGGTTCTTTGAAATGCAGCGCGCTAAGACCTTATCAAGATGAGTTAAGCAGGCGTCAAAGGTACCTCCGTATACAGTAAAGTCGTCCATGAACACTTCTATGCATATACCAATCATATCAGAAAAAATGCTCATGACTAGGCGTTGGAACGTACCTGGCGCGTTACACAGCCCAAATGACATGCGCCGAAACGCAAACGTACCGAATGGGCAGGTAAACGTGGTCTTCTCTTGATCTTCCGCAGCTATGGGTATCTCATTGTACCCTGAATATCAGTCCAAGAAGCAAAAGTAGGGCTTCCTTGCTAATCGGTCTAGCATCTGGTCCATAAAGGGTAGCGGGAAATGATCCTTGCGCGTGACTGCGTTAAGCTTCCTGTAGTCGATGCACATGCGCCATCCAGTCTGAATGCGCTTGGGAACTAACTCGCCCTGCGCATTCTCTTCCACTGTGATTCCTCCTTTCTTCGGCACAACGTGCACTGGACTTACCCATTTGCAGTCCGAAATAGGGTAAATGACTCTTGCGTCAAGCAACTTTAGAATTTCCTTCTGCACTACCTCCATCATATTCGGGTTCAATCTGCGCTGAGGCTCCCTGGATGGTTTGGCTCCATCTTCCAATAGAATCCTGTGCATGCATACGTCCGGGCTCACTCCACGCAGATCAGCAAGTGTCCATCCTAAAGCGCGCTGGTTTCTGCGCAGTACCTGCTGTAATTGCGCCTCCTGCTCCTCTTCTAAACCTTTCTTTATGATCACTGGCAGGGTGTCTTCATTTCCCAAGAATATGTACTTGAGGTGCTCTGGGAGTTGCTTCAGCTCGACCTTGGGTGCCTGTTCAATAGAGGGCAAGATTTTATTAGCATTGCAGAATTTAACTATGTCTTGTACCTGTCTGGGCTCTGGTTCAGCACTGCTCAGCTCCTCCTCCTACGCCTCCAACTCTGCCTGTGCCAGTGTTATAGGTTCTTCTGCTGCGCTTTCACAATGCGCATCTGCAACCAAGTCATATATGCTGTCCATTGCGTGCACTGTGGCGTCTTCATGAGGGTGCTGCATCCCTTTGAATATGTTGAAATGAATTTCCTCGCCATCAACCTCCATAGAGAGCGTACCCCTCCACACATCTATCTTCGTGCGCGCGGTCATCAGAAATGGTCTGCCCAGTAGGATCTGCGCAGTGTCGTTGCTCGACTCTCCCTCCATTTCTAGGACATAGAAGTCTGCTGGAAACACTAGCTCTCCTACTCGGACAAGGACATCCTCTATCATGCCCGTAGGTTGCTTGCACGACCGATCTGCTAGCTGAATGGTGAGACCTGCAGGCTTTAGTGGTCCAAGGCGCAATGACGCATATAAGGAATAGGGTAGCACATTTATAGATGCGCCTAAGTCAATCATGCAATTGCTCACTGTGATCTTACCTAAAGTGCATGGGATGGTGAATGTACCTGGGTCTCGGCACTTAGGTGGTACCTTATGTTGCACGATCGCTGAGGCCTGCGCATTTAGCATTTCCTGTGCGCACTCGCCTTTCCTTCTCTTATTTGTGCACAGCTCCTTTAAAAACTTGGCGTACCAAGGGATTTGCCGAACTGCTTCAATAAGGGGAATGTTTATTTGCACCTTACTAAATAACTCGTAGAGCTCCTTGTCGAGCGCTTCCTTCCTAGCCGATGGTGCCTGCACAGGGAAAGGTGCAGGTATGTTAGTACGATTCGTGCTCTTGTCTTTTAATTGTGTCATACCTGGCGCTTCGCCCCGCTGGCTTGTGGCTGGCGCTTCTGGTTGCGCGTCTTGCTCCGGTTGCGCATTCTGCTCTGCTGGATCCGGGACTTGCGCAACTGGTTGCGCGGGCGCCTTCGTGGTCTGCTCTGTTCCTATCGTGCGCCCAGTCCTCAGTGTCACAGGGTTCACTCCTCCCTTGGGGTTTTGAATCACTTGCTAAGGCAGGTTGCCATCGCTCTTTTTCAGCTCGTACACCGTGGTCGCAATCTCTGATAGTTGCTTCTCAATGGACTCGAACCTCTTGTCATACTTCTCATCATTTTTGCGCACTGTGTCTGCTAGCTGCCCCACGATATCTTCTAAGGATCTCCTCGGCTACTGGTTGTTCTGCGCTGGTGCGTCAGTTCGGCGATGCGGTGGATTGTAGGGCGTAGCTTGTTGCGTCTGCTGTGGCGCGCGCTGATCCGTGGACTGCCTCTGGAAATTGTTTTCCTCTTTCCATCTGAACCCATTTACGGCTAGTCCAAAACGCGGCTGATTCTGCCTCGGTGGCCCTCTGTTATCCCATCCTCCGAGAGCATTGACATCTCCTGATTCCTCAAAAAGCGTGGGACATGCATCGGTTTTGTGCTCAGCGGAATTGCAGAATTCGCATACCTTTGGAGCAACTGGTTGTACGCTTTGCGCACTCATCAACTTCTGCAGCATGGCCTTCATTTCCTTTATTTCAGCGCTTGTTTCTACCTGATGCACAGAACGAGCACGACTATTTTCAAGTGTTAGCTGATGTCTTACCTGCCCAGCAGAGTCTTCTATCAGCTGCCACGCGTCCTCTGGGTACATGTTGCAAATGTCGCCTCCTGCGCATGCGTTCAATAATCTCAGCTCCATGGGTAACAATCCATTCAGGAAATTCTCTATCAGCACATTCTGGGGCAAGCCATGATTGTAGCAGTTGGCCTCCAGCTCCCTGAAACGCTCGTAATACTCTGATAGCGACTCTCCTGCGCTCTGCCTAGGTGCGGCCAGCTCCCTCCTGAGTAGCGCGATCTTCGCTGCGGGATAAAATTTGTCCAGGACCTTCTTCTGCAGCTGCTCCCATGTGTGAATTGATCCTGCTGGTAAGTTCATTAGCCAATGCATGGCCGTGTCACATAGTGAAAATGGGAATGCTTTCATCTTAAGCGCTTCATCGCTCTCCCCTTCGGCCTTCATGTTCTCGCAAATGACTAGGAACTCTCGCACATGCTTGACTGGATTCGCGTTGTTCATCCCGTGGAACTTGGGCATGTGATGAATGAGCGAGCTCCTTAGTTCAAAATGACCCTCTGGTGGAAGCACGATGCACCATGGCTGGTTAACCGTGAGTGGGGCTGACATCTCGCGCACTGTTCTGCGTCGCGCGGCCTGTCGCGCGGGTGGCGCATTATACACTTCAGCGGCCATCCTTGCTTCAACCTCGCGCTGCACTTCCTCTCTGAACAGGGCTGCGCGGTTATGTGCTCTCGCTTCCTCTGGGTTCTGTCCCCTAAGTTGTCCCCAATGACACTGTTATCCTCCATGACCTATTCTAAATCTCAAAGAAAACGAAATTAAAAAATAACTAAGCTATTGCGTCTGTCAGTGCGCAACTAGAATCTGCGCAGCGCAACTGTTTCAAGGTTGCCCAGGCTAATGGTGATTGCGCGCTGTCAGAAACAACAACGAAAACAAAACAAACCGAACTAATTATTATAAAAGAAATCTTAAGCTAATTAAAGCTTATCTGTGTTGCTCCCCGGCAACGGCGCCAAAATTTGATCGCACGTCGTTGTGCACGTCAAATTTATTCCTTCCTCTTCCACTTAGTACAGCGGTTAAGTCGGGGTCGAATCCACAGGGAGGCAGTAGATTAGCTTTAACTAGTAACCTGCACTTACGAAAACTGGGGGTGTGAGTGATTGGGGTTGCACAATGCGCGAGTAAACAGTAGTAAACGCGGGAATTGCACTAGACGTGCGCAGGCAGTAGAGATTAAGTACTATGACTATGAGAAGTATCGGCGCAGACAATCCTCTATGAGTGTATTCCTTATCATCGACTCTAAACGTCTACAGTTTGGTTTGCTAATGTTAGTGTCCGATCAAGGCTTCCTAGTATGTGCGCATGTTCCGATCAAAGTTCATGAGCTTTTAATTCTTAAGACTAGTCTAAGCAGCTGCGAATCCTGTCACAGTAGCAACTGATTATCCTAGCGCGTTACTCCTAGTCGGCACCGTCAGGCTATTCAACTAGTTTAACATACAACAACAAGCAACAAGACTAAGATTGCGGTTCAAGGCTTCCCCTACTCATGCAACTAGCTGCCAACAATGTGCGCAGAATTAATATAAGCAAAAAAGCTATGCATTAAGCGCAAGTCTCAAAGGAAATACTCATAGATTCATGCCCAACCGATACTAAGCGTTTAGCTAGACATGCTAGTAGTAAACATCATAGAAACAGTAAATAATATCTAAAGTATCAAAGAAACAGCAACTAGCAGGTGCGTGCAGGTTGCAGTGTCTCGGTTGGCGCAGTCGGCTAGTGCAGGTCCTCGCAGCAAGCTCGTGTGTTTTTGAATCTGGCTCTCTCTCTCTCTGATATCTTGTGTCTCTGATGATGTCGGATCCTCTCTCAAACCCTAGCCTTCTTCTCTTTATATACTGCTCAAGAGGCTCATCCTTGGCAACTTCCAAATCTGGTGGTGTCAGGATTTGGAAACACCACTTATCTGCGCACATCGCACAGCACCTCGGTAGCACAATCGGTTAGCGCACCGTAGTCGACTCTGCCAACTCCTCTGTTTGCGCTGCTAGCTCCGCAGGCTGTGTGATGCGCGTCCTAAACGCTGCCTTTTAGTGCGTATCCGACTTAGGCCCTCGTTTTGCCCTGCAATACAAAAACACTGGAAACCAGTAATCTTGTACACAAAATAATGCAAACAAGCATAGGGTTAGGATCTAAATAATGTGTATAAATAGGCTCTATCAGCTGCCCTTCATGGACCAGATGCTAGATCGATTAGCGGGGAAGCCATACTTTTGCTTCTTGGACGGGTACTCAGGGTACAATCAGATACCCATAGCTGCGGAGGATCAAGAAAAAACTACGTTACCTGCCCATTCGGTACGTTTGCGTTTCAGCGCATATCGTTTGGGCTGTGTAACGCGCCAGGTACGTTCCAACGTCTAGTCATGAGCACTGATGCGCGCATCGTTGTGCGCGTCAAATTAATCCTTCCTTCTCCACTTAGTAGAGCGGCTAAGTCAGGGTCGATCCCACAAGGAACAAGCAGACTAGCTTTAACTAGTAACCTACACTTACGAAAATTGGGGTGTGAGTGATTGGGTTGCGCAAGTGCGCGAGTAAACAGTAGTTAACGCAGGATTTGCACTAGACGTGCGCAAGCAGTAGAGATGAAGTACTATCTTTATGAGAAGTATTGGGCAGACAATCCTCTATGAATGCATTCCTTATCATCGACTCTAAACATCTATAGCTTGTGGTTTACTTGGGTTAGTGTCCGGTAAAGGCTTCCTAACACGTGCGCATGTTCCGTTCAAAGTTCATGTGCTATTAATCCTAGAACTAGACTAAACAGCTGCGAATCCTGTCACAGTAGCAGCTGCCTCCCCTAACTCGTTACTCCTAATTGTCACGGTAAGTTTGCGGTTCAAGGCTTCCCCTACGCATGCAACTAGTTTAACAGGTGACAAGCAAGCAACACAAGTAAGTTTGCAGTTCAAGGCTTCCCCTACTCATGCAACTAACTGTCTCAGCGCGCACAGAATTAATACAAGTAAATAAACTATGCATTAAGCTCAAGTCTCAAAGGTAATACATCATAGGTTCATGCCCGACCAACACTAAGTGTTTAGCTAGACATGCTAGTGGTAAACATCATAAAATAGTAAGTAATAACTACTGAATCCAAGAAAACGGTAGCAAACAGTGCGTGCAGTGTCTTCTCTCGGCTGGCGCAGTCGGCTGGCGCAGATCTCCTCAATAAGTCCGTGTGTTTTCCAGTTCTACCGCACAGTGCCTCCTTGCGTCCTCTGGTGCCTCTGGAACAACAGTCTTCTCGAACTCCCTGAAACCCTAGACTTACTTCCTTTATATAGGAGGTTCAACTTTCGGCAACTTCCAAATCTGGTCACTGGGACTTTGCGCCTGGCGCACGGTATTGGTTGGCGCAATCGGGTAGCGCACCTCTGCTGTCTTTCGCCATTTCTTCTTCTGTTTGCGCCGCTAGCTCCGCAGGCTGATCTTTCACTCCTAGAACGCTGCCTGTTAGCGCGTATCCGACTCAAGGACTCGTTCTGACCTGATATACAAAAACATTGGAAACGAGTAATCTTGCTCATGAAATATTGCAAACAAGCATAGGGTTATGACCTAAATAATGTGTATAACTAGGCTCTATCAAATACCTCTATACATAAACCAATCATATCAGAGAAAATGCTCATTACTAAGCGTTGGAACGTACCTGGCGCATTACACAGCCCAAACGACATGCGCCGGAACGCAAAAGTGTGGCTGCCCCGCCTACAGGTCGAGCATCTGGTCCATGAATGGTAGCAGGAAATGATCCTTGCGCATGACTGCGTTTAGCTTCCTATAGTCAATGCACATGCGCCATCCAGTTTGTATGCGCTTGGGAACTAGCTCGCCCTGCGCATTCTCCTCTACTGTGATGCCTCCTTTCTTTGGCACAACGTGCACTGGACTTACCCACTTACTATCTGAAATCGGGTTTATTACACCTGCGTCCAGAAGCTTCAGGATCTCCTTCTGCACTACCTCCATCATAATCGGATTCAGTCTGCGCTGAGGTTCCCTGGAAGGTTTGGCATCATTTTCCAGCAGAATTCTGTGCATGCACACATCAAGGCTTACTCCGCGCAAGTCAGCTAATGTCCATCCTATAGCGCGCTGGTTCTTGCCCAACACCTCCTGTAATCGCGCCTCCTGCTGCTCCTCTAATCATTTCTTTATAATGACAGGCAGGGTGTCCTCATTGCCTAGGAAGATGTACTTTAAGTGCTCGGGCAATTGCTTCAGCTCAACCTTGGGTGCCTGTTCAATAGAAGGCAGGATTTTATTAGTAGCGCAAACATTAACCAGATCACGTACCTGTCTGGACACTGGTTCTGTGCTGCTCAGCTCATCATCTTGTGCCTCCATCTCTGTCTGTGCCAGTGGCGTAGGCTCCCCTATTGCGCACGCACACTACGCATGCGCAACCAAGTCGTCCATACCGTCTAATGCGTGCACTGTGGCGTCCTCATGAGGATGCTGCATCCCCTTAAAAATGTTAAAGTTAATCTCCTCGCCATCTACCTCCATTGAGAGCGTGCCTCCCACTCGGACGAGAACGTCCTCTATCATGCCCGTCGGTTGTTTGCACAACCGATCTGCTAATTGGATGGTGAGACCTGTAGGCTTTAGTGAACCAAGGTGTAATGACACATACAAGGAGTAAGGAAGCACATTTTTAGATGCACCGAGATCAATATTGCAGTTGCTTACCGTGGTCTTACCTAAGGTGCACGGTATGGTGAACGTACCTACATCCCGGCATTTAGGTGGTACCTTGTGTTGCACAATTGCTGATGCATGTGCGTTAAGCATTACTTGTGCGCACTCGCCTTTCCTCCTCTTGTTTGTGCACATCTCCTTCAAGAACTTGGCATATCTGGGAATCTGCCGAACTGCCTCAATCAGGGGAATGTTTATTTCCACCTTACTGAATAATTCGTATAACTCCTTGTCTAGCGCCTCCTTTCTTGCTAAAGGTGCCTGCACAGGAAAAGGTGCAGGTGCGTTAGTATGACTGGTACTCTTTTCTCCTAATTGTATCATACCTGGCGCCACCCCCTGTTGGTTTGTAGCTGGCGCGGCTGGTTGCGCTTCCGGCTGTTCTGGCTCTGGAGGTTGCGCAACTGGCTGCGCGGGCACCTTCGCGGTCGGAGCTGTCCCAACTGTGCGCCCAGTCCTCAGCGTTATGGCGTTAACTCCTCCCTTAGGGTTTTGGATCACTTGCGAAGGCAGGTTGCCATCGCTCTTTTTCAGCTCATAGACCGTGGTAGCAATCTGCGACAACTGCTTCTCAATTGACTCGAACCTCTTGTCATACTTTTCATCGTTCTTGCGCACGGTGTCTGCCAACTGACCCACTATGTCTTCTAAGGAGTGCCGCGGTTGCTGGTTATTCTGTGCTGGTGCGTCATTGAGGCGGTGCGGTGGGTTGTATGCTTGCTGCGCCTACTGTGGTGCGCGATATTCCGCTGGCTGCCTTTGGAGATTGCTGTCCTCCCTCCATCTGAATCCATTTGCGGCAAGTCCAAAGCGCGGCTGATTCTGCCTCTACGGTCCTCTATTGTCCCATCCTCCTAGAGCATTTACATCTCCTGATTCCTCGAAAAGTGTGGGACATGCGTCGGTTTTGTGCTCAGTGGACGTACAGAACTCGCATGCCTTCGGCGCAACTGGTTGCATGCCTTGCGCACTCATTAGCTTCTGCAGCATGGCTTCCATTTCCTTTATTTCAGCACTGGAATCCACCTGATGCACAGCGCGCGCACGGCTATTCTCGGGCGTCAATTGATGCCTCACCTGTCCAGCAGAGTCCTCGATCATCTGCCATACATCCTCCGGGTACATGTTGCATATGTCACCACCTGCGCATGCATCCAACAATCTAAGTTCCATCGGTTGTAGCCCGTTCAGGAAATTCTCTATTAGCACATTTTGGGGCAGGCCATGGTTATAGCAGTTGGCTTCCAGCTCCCTGAAACGCTCATAGTACTCTGATAGCGACTCTCCTACTCCCTGTCTTGGTGCGGCCAATTCCCTCATGAGTAGCGCAATCTTTGCTGCGGGGTAGAACTTATCCAAGAACTTCTTCTGGAGCTGCTCCCATGTGCGAATAGATCCTGCTGGTAAGCTCATCAGCCAATGCCTGGCTGTATCACACAATGAAAAAAGGAACGCCTTCAACTTCAGCGCTTCTTCACTCCCCCCGTCGGTCTTCATGTTCTCGCAGATAACTAGGAATTCGCGCACATGCTTGACTGGGTTCTCGTTGTTCATCCCATGAAACTTAGGCATATGATGAATGAATGAGCTCCGTAGTTCAAAATGCCCATCGGGTGGAAGCACTATACACCACGGTTGGTTGACTGTGATTGGAGCCGACATCTCGCGCACTGTTCTGCGTCGCACAATCTGTTGCGCGGGTTGCGCATTATATACTGCCTCAGCGGCCATCCGAGCTTCAACTTCGCGCTGCACTTCCTCTCTGAATCGAGCTGCGCGGTTGTCTTCCCTTGCATGTTTAGGTCCCTCTGGGGTTCTGTCCTCTAAGTTATCGCTGATGACACTATTATTCTCCATGCCCTGCTCTAAACTTCAAGTAAACGGAATTAAAAGAAACTAGGTTGTTGCCCTTGTCGGTGTGCAACTATGATCTGCGCAGCGCAACTGTTTCAAGGTTGCGCGGGCTGATGCTGATTGCGTACTGGCAGAAACACCAACAAAAAATAAAAAGAAATAACTAACTACTGTAAAAGAAAACTTGAGCTAGTTAAACTTATTTGTATTGCTCCCCGGCAACGGCGCCAAAATTTGATCGTGCGTCGTTGTACGTGTCAAATTAATCCTTCCTTCTCCACTTAGTATAGCGGCTAAGTCAGGGTCGATCCCACAAGGAGCGTGCAGACTCGTCTTAGCTAGCAACCTACAACTTACTAAATTGGGGTTGTGAGTGATTGGGTTGCGCAGGTGCGCGAATGAACAGTAGTGAAAGCAGAATTGCACAATACGTGCGCATGCAGTAGATTTTAGGTACTATGACTATGAAAAGTATCGGTACAGACAATCCTCTATGAATGTATCCCTTATCATCGACTCTAAACATCTATAGTGCAGTTCTACTTAAGTTAGTGTCCGATCAAGGCTTCCTAACTTGCGCGCATGTTCCGATCAAAGTCCATGAGCTATTAATTCCTGAAACTAGTCTAAGCAGCTACGAATCCTATCACAGTAGTAGCTGATTATTCTAGTGCGTTACTCCCTAATTGTCACCGTCAAGCTATCAACTAGTTTACCATACAATAACGAGCAGTTAGAATAAGATTGCGGTTCAAGGCTTCTCTTATTCGCACAACTAATTATCACCCATATGCATGGAATTAATATAAGTAGATGTACTAAGCATTAAGCACAAGTCTCAAAGGAAATACTTCATAGAATCATGCCCAACCGATACAAAGTGTTTAGCTAGACATGCTAGAAACAAACATCATAGAAATAATAAATAAAACTAATGCAGCAAGAGAAAAGTAGCAGGTCGGCGCGAGTGCAGACTTCTATTCTCGGCTGGCGCAGGTGGTTCGCGCAGATTCTGGGCTGAAGTAGCTCGTGTATTTTGTTGCTGTGTGTCCTTCTCTCTATCTGCTCTCTCTCTCCTCCAAACCCTGGCTTCCCTCCTCTTATATAGTGGTCTTGAAGCCCAAGGAATGCTTAGATTTGGCCCGAGAGACTTTTAGCAACTTCCCAAATCTAGGAGATCAATATTTAGAAACTCTGCCATCCTGCGCACGCTGATTGCGCTACTTGCTTCGCGCACTTAGTTTGCGCACTGTAGTCCGAATCAGCTATCTCCTTTTGCGCTGTTAGCTCCGCAGGTCGTGCATTGCGCTCTAAAAAAGTCCGTTAGCGCACATCTGATTTATGCTCCTGTTTTATCCTGAAATATAAAAATACCGAAAACCAATAACCTTGTACACAAAATAATGCAAACAAGCACAGTGTTAAGATCTAAATAGCGCATATACCTAGGCTCTATCAATATCCCAGGAAGAAACCAGCATCGCTCTTTGGGTCAAGCTTCTTCCTGTACTCCCGATCTCTCAGAATGTAGCAGTCACTTCCAAAGATGTGAAAGTATTTAACTGTGGGCTTCTTCTGATTCCAGAGCTCATAGCAAGTCTGGTTGGTTCCTTTCCGTATGGTGACTCTGTTGATGATGTAGCATGCGGTGTTCATTGCCTCAGCCCAAAATCTCAAGGGGATCCTCTTGGCATGAATCATGACTCTGGCCATTTCTTGAATTGTCCGATTCTTTCGTTCCAGTACAGCATTCTGCTGAGGAGTGATGGGAGAGGAAAACTGATGTAAGATACTCTTTTGGCGACAGAACTCATCCACTGCTTCGTTTTCAAACTCTCTACCATGATCATTACGGATGTTGGTGATTCTGAGATTTTTCTGTTGCTCCAGTCGGGACACCAACGAGACTATGACTTTTACAGTGTCTTATTTCTCTCTGATAAAATCAATCCAAGTGAACCGGGTATAGTCATCAACGCAGACGAAGGCATATCTTTTCTTGCCCACACTCTCGACTTCCATAGGACCCATCAGGTCCATGTGTATCAACTGGAGAGGTCTGGTTGTGTTTGTATCTTTAACTTTTAGATGTGAAGCCTTTTTTTGTTTCTAAATCTGACAATCTCCGCAGATGGAACTTGTCTCGCCTTTAATCAGCAGTATTCCTCTAACTAACCCTTCTGTTGCAATTTTCTTCAGAGTCCTCAGATTGACATGGCCCATCCTTCTGTGCCAGAGATTCATTTCCTCTGCATTAGTTAGCATGCATCTTGGTAAAGGAGAGTTTGTGTCTACCTTGAGAAGATAGCAGTTGCTTCTTGATCTGGCCCCCTCCATTATACATTCTCCATTCTTATTGAAGACTTTGCACGAATCTTTCGTAAACTTCACCTGTTAAGTCCCATCACACAGCTGGCTAATGCTTATGAGGTTCGCCTTCAATCCTTCCACCAGCATGACATTGCCTAGTTCGGGCATCCCTTCAACTAACAGTGTTCCCTTTCCTAGAACTCTTCCCCTCAGGCCATTTCCAAACTTCACCTGTTGTTCTAAGCAGGGAGTTATATTCTTCAAGAAGGATCTTTCTCCCATCATATGCCCCGAGCAGCCACTGTCAAAACAGCAGCTAACCTTGTTCGAGGAACTTGCTGTGCTGACCAGAGCAAGATGCTGAGTTCTCCCATATTTGTGCTTGGTTGTTTTTCTGGCTGACCCCTTTCCGTGGTATGCTGATGGATAGTCCCTTTTAATGTGAGCTTTGAGCCCGCAGCTATAGCATCTTTTATACTTTAATAGTGTCTTGATATGGTGATACAGGGATTGCTATAGCAGGAGCTGATCCACCCTACCTTGTGTTTTTCTGCCTTTCCTGACTGATCTGTATCTGACCATGTTGCATTCATCTTCACTCAGATCTGTTTCGTCTTCAGTTCCGCTGGCAGAAAAAGCATTTTTCTGCTCGGCCTTCTTCATTGGTTTGCTAGTACAGTCGGCTTGTCGATGACCATATCCTTCACAGTTCCAACACTTCATGCCCTTTCTTCTGTCTCTCTTTTCATCATCATTTGTCTTGGTTTGCTAAATTGGTTGATTATATCCCGAATCTTCTTTGTCTTGGCGGGAGGGAAGTATTGGATTAAAAAGGCTTGTGCTAGTCCCTCCCAAGTATTGAATGTAACCGGTTCATGACTCATCAACCAATCTTTAGACTTCCCGGAAAGTGAGAACGGAAAAACCTTCATGTATACCTACTCTTGTTGGATGCCCGGCATTTTGTATGTGCGGCATAGCTCCGTAAATTGGGCCAAATGTGCATTTGGGTTTCCATACCCGTCAAATTGATGTGCCGCCACCATATGGAGGAGGGCGGATTTGATTTCAAATTCTTGGTCTTCTCCCCCCGGTAAGCAAATCGGGGAACCATAATGTCCAGTGGTTGGGGCGATGTATGCCCCAACCGGTCTTTCTTCTTCCTCTTGCGTAAGAGGAGCATTTCCTTGCCTTCTAGGAATTTATGGATCCATATTTCCCGGTTGTTCGGCTCGTGTAGGCGAAGGAGTATCCAAATGAGGAGTGTGAAGCTCGTGTGAAGCGGAGGGATGAGAAGGTTGACTTGTAGTTAAGGTAGAAGCTTGTTCTTGTACTCTCTTGCTCTTTGCTCTAGTTTGCATTCAAACACCTATGAAGCAATCAAAGAGAGCTTTTGTAAGTGTGAACTTAAATAGAGACAAACAAGAATAGCACTCACGCAAACAATTATGACAACTAAATAAAAGAATAAAAAGTGAAGTAAACTAACTAAAAGTAATACTAATTAGCAATCTAGTCTAATGGCTAAGTCCCCGGCAACGGCGCCATTTTGACGTTGGCGTTTTAGGCAAGCAAAATGAAGTGCTATTCTAGTCACGCAAATATCAAACAATATTTATAACCGAGTGACCTCGGATCGAACCCAAGGGAAAAGCTTAGACTAATTGACAACTAATCAATGCTACTATTGTAAGTCTACGGTTTTTGGGGGGGTTTTTGTCCTCCTATAGAGGTATCTCTAGCAAGCACTAAAGACAAATGATATTCTTGAGTTCTACTTAATGAATAAAAAGGGTGACTAGGGATTCAACTTCCCTCCTAAGATATGAGGAAATGAAATAACTCACTAATACATGCATGAACTACATTTGGTTGATAAAAGCAAGGCTAATGCATCATCCGCTCTAGGTTCAACTCTCGTTCCTTCCCTAGAATGGAGAGGATACATAAATGACATGGTTCTCAAACTCTCATTCTATTGAACCGTGTAGAATTTGAGTCCCATAACCGCACCCTCTCGGTCTATTGGCCGGTTACTCAAATCCGCTCAAAACTTAGCCTAATGTTAAGAATGCATGTCGCTCTCACGCACAAACACTCCATCTATGATCATACAATAGCTATGAAACATCCTAAGTTCAACTCTCGCTCCTTCCTTAGGGGTTCTAACCAAGCATACTCGCTTAAGCATTTCGTCAAACACTTGGTGTGCATACAATGAATACATAGCTAGGGCACAATGTAATCAAACCAAACTTCATTCAATGCAATAAATTAGAGTTCTACATCATATCCAATCCTAGGGGATCCATTTAATCCCCAACCACAATGAATACATAGCTAGGGCACAATGTAATCAAACCAAACTTCATTCAATGCAATAAATTAGAGTTCTACATCATATCCAATCCTAGGGGATCCATTTAATCGCCAACCACAAGAACAACTACTCACTCATAATGAGTGTGCACAAATACATGACAACTAAGGGAAACATAAATGTAAATACAAAGCTAGGGTTTAAGAGAGGTTGGTGTAGAATCTTCAATCCAAGCTTCAAACTTCAAGCAAGCTTCATCTTCCTCGAGTTCCAATCGCCAGCTCCCTTTCTTCACTTCCATCTCATTCTATTTATACTTTGTGAAGATTTCCAAAAAGTGCCCGAGGTGACCGAATCACTTGATTCGGTCAATGTCCATGTGATTCGCTCGAAGCTTTTGTTCAGCGCTGTCTTGAGTTTGGGCGAATCACTTTTCTTGGCCGAATCACTTTTGATTCGGTCACACCCTTCATGTGATTTGGTCAAACGTCTTATGGAGCTCAACTGATTCGGGCACCTCTGGGCGAATCACTTCTGATTCGGCCGAATCATCTGTTCCGTGCTGGTCTCGGACTGGGCGAATCACTTTTCATGGCCGAATCTCTTTTGATTCGGTCACACCTTTATGTGATTCGGTCAAATCTTCAGGACTTTCCCCGGATCAAGTCAATTCGAGCAGCTGAGAGTGATTCGGTCAAGCTGGTGGGCGAATCACTTATGATTCGGCCGAATCACTTCTACAGTTTGCTCAGACTTCCTTCTTTTGATCTCCATCGACCAGAATTCGTCTAGATTTTCTTCGGGCCACTTCGTATCGTGAGATATATAATTTTAACCTGAAATGGACGAAGAAATCATCAAATGGCTTTATAGAATTGCGGAACAAACAAGAAGTAAGGGAAAAATGTGGACAAATATAAGGTTATTTGTCCGCTCATCAAAACACCCCACACTTAAGTCTTGTTCGTCCCGAACAAATATTTGCATAAGTCAAGCGAGAGTTTTCAGAAAAGGAATACTCACAAATCCCAATTGCAATCATCCATGAGAGTTCAAAGTCCAAATATAGCTAGCTAAGCAAGTAGTTCACTATCACCTCAAATTGAAATAGAGTTGTGCAAATTATTCACTTCACGCAAACTCTAAGGATCATTCACTTCAATGTGACAATAAATACTCATAGAATCGATATCGAACTAGCATTCGTCAAATTCAAATTTCTGCTCAATTTCCTATGCAAGTAGTATGAAGAAAAGCGTCGCTTGCACAAAACATTTGTCAAATCAATCACATATGCTTGCTTAAGGGCAAGTCCATAAGCTCAAGACAATAAACTCGTTCTCAAAAATTAGGCTATACGTGATAAACCGCAAGAGAAGAGGAGTTTTGACAATGAACAATTTAGAATTCCCTCGTACAAATCTGGATGCTTAAGTAATAAATTACGAGGGTCATAGCTTAGACGCTTCCTAAAAACCCAATGCAAAAACCTTGCTCACACATATGCGAAAGAACTTGCGGAAAAGGCACAAAGTCAAGAATTAAGTGTGCCTATTTTTTTTGCGTTTATACAAATGCTTTCGAGGGGGAAATTACCTTCCTAACCCTCGGCAAATGTAAAACCTTCAAAATATGATAATTCTTTTTTTTCTTTCTTGTGCTTTTTTTTTTTTTTCTTTTTTTTCTTCTTTCGCAATCACTTCGAAACACCCCACACTTAAAGCTTGACAATGTCCCTAAATGTTATATGGTGGAGTATGAAGTGTGAGCAAAGCAAAAGCAAAGGCTAAATAGGGACGCTAAAATCACCTAAAAGCAACCAAGAGCAAGTACAAGGTTTTTGTATGAAAACATTTTTTATTTTGTGCTCGCTAAACTTAACTTCATTTTTCATGCATGGAAAGAGCTTAAAAATGAATCGAACTAAGCTAGTCGAACACCGAATCATGTAAATAAAATCATCACAAAGAGGATCAATCGACTTAAAGATGCGATTCATGAATTTAAGGCACAACTCAATCCAAAAATTTTTTTTTATACTACTTATTTGCTTAGCAAACATTACTTCGTGTGATCAATGCTTAAAGCTTGGATGACAACAATTATGCGAGTGTAATGTGCTCAAAGTGAGTGTATAGCATAGAATCAAGTTGTAGAAAATCAAAGCAAAAGCGCAAAACACCCCAAACTTAGAATTTTGCTTAGTCCCTAAGCAATATAAAGAATAAAGAATTGTAAAGAGAAAGTTGCGAAGGAACTTCTCTCGTGTGGAGGTAGCCTAATGCACATCCGTCCGTGAATGATGCTCTTGGCAGTTGCAATAAATCTGAAACTCACGAAAAAGGTTAGCGCAACACTTGAATTCCCATGTTTAAAACAGCCAGCTATGCGAGATATAATTAATGTAGAACATATAGCTAGGCATGAGGTTAGAAAACAAATGCGCGACAATGTATATGATGAGTTCACTTAGATATGTTTGTGTGCATCAAAAGTCATGAACTAGTGCATTAATGTACTTGAGAAAGGTTTCGAACAATGGCAGATAAAGGGCAGAAATTTCCAAACCCAAGACAATGCTGCTGAAGAGTGCCCGAATCAGGTGATTCGGTGACGGCAAATATGTGATTCGGTGACACCTGGTCGAATCACTTTTGTTCGGATAAGATTGGGTTGGCCGAATCAGGTGATTCGGACAAGGCAAAAAGGGTTGATTCGGCCAAGGTGTCCGAATCACTTTAGCTGGGATAGAGGTTTACCCGAATCACACTTGATTCGGACAAGGCCAAAAGTGGTGATTCGGCCTGGGTGTCCGAATCATTTTACCTAGGCAGTTCAAAATAGAGTTTAAAAAAATATCTGCCAAACCAGAGAAACATTCAAGCGCCACAACCATTTGTCATACAAAAAATATCATGGCGAAGCGCGTCAAATACAAATGGACAAGTCAAGCCAAATACATGTCAATTAAAACATCACAAGTCATGACACAATATTGTAGCAAACTAAACCTCATTCCCTTGGTTTCCACTGGCAGCTCCGGGAGCTCCTTCAACATTACCTCCATCCACTCTCCCTTCAAACATAGCTGAAACTGAGTCACTCGCAGCTGTGGTAGGCACAGTCGGCTGAGGTGGTGGCTAAGAGAAGGGTGTTGGAGGCGGTGGAAGGTCTGAAATACCCATGCTCGCTGCCATACGCACCATGACATTTCCTTGCCATGCGAAAAAATCGTGGACAAGGGTGGATAATACCTCATGAGAGCGAATGAGCGTCGTGTGAGAATCTGAGAGCGAGTCCAAGCGTGCGCTGATCAATGCTAGGCCTTCGCGTGCAATGGGCTCAAGCTCGACTGGAGGAATGGCAGTGGGAGAGGGTCTGAAATCTGGTATAGGCGCTGAGGTGTGGGCTGGATTGGCTGCTGCTGACATGGGTGGCTCGATGGCCTGCCTGGGTGGTGTCTCTATATCAGGGAGCCCATGCTCCTTTCGCTTCCTCTCTATTCTCTTCTCCAAGTGCTGTGGCACTTCGGCTCGAGTAATCCAACGAAGCGTCTTAGCCTCTATCATGTGCATCTTTCGGAGAGTTTCCAGGTTGAGAATTTTCTTTGGCAAGACTGTGCATCGGTCGAAAGTGAAACCCGGCCGCTTCGCGAGAAGCGTAATAAATGTCCCGCCACCTAGAGCTCGCCCTTTGTACTCCAATCTCTGATATGACTCAAACTGGATCGTCAGTGCATCTACAATGTTTACTGATCTGCCGCGAGAAATGAGGAGCATCAAGTCCAAGTCCGATGTATTAACGTACCTGCCCCGATCCTTGCGGCTGTGAATGGATGTAGCTATGATACGGTGAATCAGCCGCCAAACTGGGGAGGTAATCATCGTGGCTGGCTGAGGGGACGTGAAGAATATGTCTTTCGCGGCGAGGTCTACCCAGAAATGGTACCGTTCGCGCTCTCTGAAATGCGGGGACTCACCAAGCTTAGTGCACCCAAAAGCTGTGCAAATATCAAGCGCGGGCAGGGTAAAAGTCTGTCCGCCTAAACGGAAGGTCCAAAAACTAACAGTTTGGTCCCTCTTGCCATTGTGCCTTTGACTACCCTCAATATCTTCCTTCGTCGCAGAAAATGAGGCCATAAATTCTTTCACCAGCCTCGGGTAAGTACCCGGATCATCCATCAAAATATAATGCATATCACTGGCACGAAGATAATCACTGATTTCATCCATAACCTTAAGCTTGCTCAGTGCGGCATGATCAGGATAAGTGGGAGCTAGTACCTCATAATTCTTGTGCTGTGTCAACAAAGCTTTCATCTTGGCGTCCGCAGCAAGGATTTCTCCAGTAAGATGGCGGGGTCTCCTTGTCTCTGCTGCTCCAGAATGAGGGATAACTGCCAACCTGGCTTGCGAGCGCGACGACTCTCCCACGAGTCCGAAATCGTCGGAAGAGGATGATGATGATGAGGATGATGCACTGACTAGAGACGGCGGGGGAGAGGAGCGGATTATGATACCACCAGTAGCTCGCCTTGGCTTCGGTTTGGTTTTGGCTGGAGCTTTAGCTTTAGGTTTAGCAATGCCCTTACCCTTTTTAGCTGCGGACAGCTTTTTGGCAGGCGGTGGTCGTGGCTTTCCTGTAGTCGTCAAGTTTGTCCTGGCCATTATAAAGCTGGGCGAAGGAGAAGGGTGACTCGGGGAACCTGCGGCTGATTCGGGCGAAGAGAGCTTCGGAGGAAGCTGGGTTGAAGAGAGGAAGCTGGGTTGAATGGGGGACGTGGTTTTAGGGTTAGCTCGGCAAGGGAGGGCTCGGACGGACGAGGGTTTGGTTGGGAAGGTCGGACGGAATCTGGTTTGGGGTTTGTGGTAGTCGGACGGGAGCTACTCGGGCGGAAGAGGATTTAGGGCTCGCGGTGAATGAGCGAATAAGCGGAGTTCGCACGAATAAATCTTCAGCCTCCAGCGAATTTGATTCGGGGACCTGCCCGAATCACCAATGATTCGCCCGAATCATTTGTTCAGTGGCGAGTTAAGTGGTTTCCATCTGCACGAATCAACTGATTCGGGCGAAGGCTTGGCCGAATCGATCTTGGTTAGCTGCTTGACCGAATCAAGTGATTCGGGGAGACCATCAATGATTCCCCCGAACCTTTTGTTCAGTGCTGATTTATACATTTTTGGGTGCACAAATCAACTGATTCGGCCACTCATGAAAACTGATTCGGGCGAACCAACTGGTGTGTGTTAGCCACTCTGCACAAAATTTTTCACTCAAAAGCACCACATTTCTCAATCACTTAAAGACATCTAATATTCACTCAAAACACCCCACACTCAAATATTTTCACACATGAATAATCAAACCAAAAGGGGTAATTTGAGTGCACTCTACCACAAAAAATCCCTAAAACCTCTAACTTGATATTGGCATGGCGCAACACAAAGTCAAAAATGATTCTACACTACAAACAAGTAGGAGCAAAAGCACAAATACTCACCAGCCTAGTTTAAAGTCTTGGCTAAGACGTAGCCGATTCCCTTCTTCATAAAAAACACAATTGAGAAGTCCTTTGCGAGGATCCCTTCTCAAATGGCATGCATTAATTTGGGAATTAGGTAGAATCATCAAGCTTGTAGTCTCCAAGCTCCAAGCTTTGCACGTCTCCATGGTACGCTTTAATTCGATGGCCATTCACTTTGAAAGTTTCACCTTCTTTGTTTATCAATTCGAAGTGGCCATCTTCATACACTTTTTCAACTTTGAAGGGCCCCGACCATCTTGATTTCAATTTTCCCGGGAATATTCTAAGTCTAGAGTTGAAAAGCAACACGCTATCGCCCTTTGAGAAAGTCCTCCTCCGAATTTTCTTGTCATGCCACAATTTGGTTTTCTCCTTATAAATTCTTGAACTCTCATAAGAGTCGAGTCTAATCTCATCTAGTTCGTGGAGTTGGAGGACTCTCTTCTCCATCGCCGTTTTCAAGTCAAAATTTAACTTCTTAATTGCCCACATGGCCTTGTACTCCATTTCGACCGGGAGATGGCATGGTTTTCCATAGACGAGGCGATATGGTGACATGCCAATCGGGGTCTTGAAAGCGGTGCGATATGCCCATAAAGCTTCTTCGAGCTTTGAAGACCAATCCTTCCTTGAGTTCCCCACCGTTTTTTCGAGAATAGCTTTTATCTCCCTATTAGAAACTTTAACTTGTCCACTAGTTTGAGGGTGATAAGGCGTCGCAATTTTATGATAAACTCCATATTTTCGAAGCATCGCTTCGAATTGCCTTTCTTTGAAATGAGTACCATTATCACTAATTACGGTCCTAGGGGCTCCAAATCTTGGAAAGATGACCTTCTTGAATAACTTAATCACAACTTTGGCATCGCAAGAAGGTGAGGCAATGGCTTCCACCCATTTTGAGACATAGTCGACGGCAACTAAAATATACTTATTCCCATAAGAAAATGGGAATGGTCCCACGAAGTCGATCCCCCATAAGTCGAATATCTCAACCTCTAGAATACCCTTTTGAGGCATTTCATCTCTCTTAGAAATATTTCCGGTTCTTTGACACGCATCACAAGACTTCACGAACTCATATGCATCTTTGAACAAACTCGGCCAATGAAATCCACTTTGAAGAACCTTTGCGGCCGTTTTGGAACTTGAGCCGTGCCCGCCATAAGGAGAAGAGTGACATCCTTCAAGAATACCTTGTTGGTCGCATTCCGCGACACATGATCTATAAAGTCCATCCGCGCAAAGCCTATATAGATAAGGCTCGTCCCAATAGTACCGGTTTATATCATGAAGGAATTTCTTCCTTCGATTGTAATTTGTTCCCTCCGGTAGAATTCCACAAGCTAGGAAATTCACGAAGTACGCATACCATGGAGCTTGCGCGGTCTCGATGCTCATCAAGTATTCCCCAATGAATGTGTCATTTACGGGAATCGTTATTGAATCTTCTTCTTTGGTTAGTTCGAGTCTTGATAAGTGATCCGCCACTACATTTTCTACTCCTTTCTTGTCCATAATCTCTATATCAAATTCTTGCAATAGGAGTACCCAACGGATAAGTCTAGGCTTTGCTTCCTTCTTAGAAACCAAATACTTGATGGCGACATGATCCGTGTAGACTATTGTTTTAGAACCAATCAAGTATTGCCTAAATTTTTCAAAGGCATAGACAATGGCTAGCATTTCTTTCTCCGTTGTTGAGTAGTTTGCTTGGGTAGAGTCGAGGGCCTCACTAATGTAATAGATTACGTGGAGGCGCTTATCGATTCGTTGACCCAAGACGGCTCCAATGGCGCTATCACTTGCATCGCACATCATTTCGAATGGTAAATCCCAATTCGGTGCTTGAATAATAGGTGCGGTCACCAAAGCTTGCTTCAATACTTCAAACGCCTCAAGACAAGGCTCATCAAAAGTAAATTCCACCTCATTGCGTAGAAGATTTGTGAGGGGCTTTGCTATCTTTGAAAAATCCTTAATGAACCTTCGATAAAAGCCCGCATGCCCGAGAAAACTTCTAATTCCTTTAACATCCCTTGGAGGTGGCAACTTTTCAATCACGTCGATTTTAGCTCTATCGACTTCGATCCCTCTTTTCGAAACACGATGTCCCAAAACTATGCCTTCTTTCACCATGAAATGGCATTTCTCCCAATTGAGGACTAAGTCCATCTCAATGCACCTAGCCAAAACATGTGAAAGATTTGTAAGACAATCATCAAAAGAATATCCATGTACCGAAAAATCATCCATAAAAACTTCCATGGAATTTTTAAGAAATTCGGAAAATATGAACATCATGCATCTTTGAAAAGTACCCGGCGCATTACAAAGACCAAAAGGCATTCTTCTATATGCAAAAGTGCCATAGGGGCAAGTAAATGTTGTCTTTTCTTGGTCATCGGGGTGGATGGGAATTTGGAAAAAACCACTATAACCATCTAGAAAGCAAAAATATTCATGTGCTGCTAATCTTTCTAACATTTGATCAATAAAAGGAATTGGGAAATGATCTTTCTTGGTGGCTTTGTTTAATTTCCTATAGTCTATGCACATCCTCCACCCCGTGACCGTGCGCGTAGGGATCAATTCATTCTTATCATTCTCCACAACGGTGAGCCCGCCTTTCTTAGGCACCACATGAATTGGGCTCACCCGTTCGGAGTCGGGGATCGAGTAAATTATTCCCGCATCTCTTAACTTAGTCACTTCCTTCAACACAACCTCACCAAGCTTAGGATTTAATCGACTAAGAAATTCGCGACTAGGTTTCACATTCTCCTCAAGTCTTATCCTATGCATGCAAACCTTGGGGCTAATCCCTTTCAAATCATCAATGGAATGCCCAATAGCACCCTTATACAATTGCAACACATGCATAAGCTTAGAGGTCTCACATTCATCAAGAGATGCTTCGATAATAACGGGTAGTGAATTGTTTGGTCCAAGGAATTCATACCTTAGATTCGGTGGAAGGGGTTTCAATCCCTCACCGAATTCCTTACCTTTTCGTGTATCTTCTTCAATAGTGTCCTCATCGAGAGTGTTACCGTCCTCAAGATTCATCAACGAGGCGAAAGATGGACTACCACTATCTTGGGTGAGCAACTCATACTCAAAATTTGTCAACTCATCATTAGCATCATAAACATCACAAGCATCATTTATTTCAAGCAAATGACAATCCATAGAACTACTAGGAGCATTTAAAACCTTTTTCAAGTAAAATTTAATTTTGTCGGTTCCTAGGTTAAGTTCTATAACTCCTTCTCCACAATTAATAACGGCTTTTACCGTATTCAAGAAAGGCCTTCCTAGTATGATAGGAATTTCACGATCCTCATCCATTTCAAGCACATAAAAGTCAACGGGAACATAAAATTTCCATACTCTAATTGGAACATCCTCTAAAATACCCTTAGGTAACCTAGATGATCTATCCGCCAATCTAAGATTTATGGATGTAGGAGTGAGTTCACCCATGTCAAGTTTTTGAAACAAGGAAAATGGCATCAAAGAAATACTAGCTCCCAAATCACACAATGCGCTATCTACGCAAAAATCGCCAATAGCAATAGGAATAGAGAATGAAGCATGATCATTTAGCTTCCTAGGCATGTTATGTTGAATAATAGCGCTACAATTAGCATCCAAAGCTATGTGATCAATTTCATGCATTTCTCTCCTATGCGATATGATATCTTTAAGAAATTTTGCATAAGTGGGCATTTGGGTTAGTACCTCCGTGAAGGGGAGAGTCACTTGGAGTTTGCTCAAGATATCCGCAAAGCGTTTGAAATGTGTGTCCTCCTTCTTCTTCTTCAATCTTTGCGGAAATGGAATGGGAGGCACATATGGAGCGGGTTCTTGAACTTTTTCTTTTCCTCTCTTCTCAACCTTCTCTTGAGATGAAGACCCTTCTTTCTCAACCTCAACGGTTGTGTTGGCAACTTTGGTCTTCGCTTGGGGTTCTTCTAAGACTCTTCCACTCTTTAGGGTGATGGCATTTATGGTTTCGGAAGAGTTCACATCCGGTTGAGAAGGCAATTTCCCTTGATATTTTGAGGAAGAACTCGCTTGTTGAGCAATTTGTGTCTCAAGCATTTTGTTATGTGCTTGCAATTGGTCGAGTCTTTGAAGGATGAGTTGATTATCCTTTTGTTGTTGAGCTTGAGTTGCGGCCAATTGCGCGACAATGGATAATAAGGATGGTTCCTCTTGGCTAGGCCTCTCTTCATTTCTTTGGTAAGGAGCTTGCCCTTGTGAATTTTCACAATGTCTTAGTTTGACAGATTTTGTGAACAAGCAGTTGCTGCAGCACACTCTTGTTCACTCGGAAATTGTCTCAGCAAACAATGAACAAGGCACAGGTTTGTTCACCAAATCGGCCAATTTGCCTACGTCTGGGGAGGACTATTCTCCAGTCCTCAATCCACTAACTCGAAGGTTCCCACGTACACACGGTTACAACTCACGCAACCTATGCTACTCAACCTTGTGTGGATCACTCGACACAATCAGAACAAGCTCTGACTTGTGTCTGCACACCCTCTGCAATATGTCAATCTAGAATAGCTACAGTCTTCTCAAAGATCTCAGCCTATTCTAAACTACACTACTCAGCAGGGTTGCTGTAGCAACTGCTGTAACACACAGCTGAAGCACAAATGTCCGCGTCGCTCCAAGGCCTTCTGCCGAGCCGTTCGAACAGTTCCACGAGCGCTGCACACTCTGGAATACTCCCCCTCACTCAGTGACCACCTGCCACTAGCGAGTACTGCCGCACGACACTCGACTGAGCCTTCCACCCATCAGTTCTTCCGCGGCTGCCCTTGATCAACCAACAAGCTCCACAGCTCTGAATTGGCTTCCAGATCAAGCTCGAATCAGACTCTGCAAGTCCTGATTCCCTTCTGCTATAATCACCACAGCTCTGCGCTCACACTCTGCTCTCGGGTGATGATCGAAGAATTCGTCCGTCGCACACCAAAGATTGCACTCTCTGAAATCTGTGTATGCACTCGTGTATCGCTCAGCTTCGATCAACCTCTCTGCTCTGAACACCTTCAGCTTAAATAGCAGCGCCACTTTAAGCAATGTCCAGGTTTAGGCAATTGTCCCAACAAGATCAATTATCTCCTAAAATCTAGGAGATTAGATTTGATATTTATCTTCAATGCAAATCTCCTTGTCTGACTAGTAAACCTAGCTGGAAAATACTCCACATCATTTTAGAAATTCTTCTGATGCTCTGCAAAGGATTTCCAGCCCTTCTGGACAAGCCCAGACTGCTGCTGCTTCTTGGACGGTTGAAACAGCCAGTTGAACTAGCACCTGCTGCAGCATCCCCTGCTGCAGCTGCTGCTAGTTCACTTCGGCTGGCTTGCTTGATTGTTAAGCTGTAGCAACTCCTTGTTCACTTATGCTGGTTTTGTCAAACACTGCCATACTAGCATCATCAATCTCCCCCTTGGCATTTTGACAAAACCCACCAGAGATTTACTTGAGCTATTCTCCTCCACTTCTTATCCTGCTCTTCTCCTCCCCTTTTTTGGAAAAAATGACAAGGGGGTGCGCCTGGGGAAACTTATGGAGACAACATGCAGAGCCCCAGAGAGGCTCTCAGGTCTTCAAACCGGGCTGCATCCAGAGCTTTTGTGAAGATATCAGCAAGTTGTTTGGCAGACTCAACATGTTGGAGAGCAATGGTCTTCTTCTCAACAAGATCACGGATGAAGTGATGACGAATGTCAATGTGCTTGGTTCTGCTGTGCTGCACCGGATTCTTAGAAATGCTGATGGCACTCATATTGTCACAGTAAAGAGTCATTTCATCCTGATGAAGACCATACTCACTCAGCATTTGCTTCATCCACAGCATTTGAGCACAGCAGCTCCCAGCAGCAATGTATTCAGCCTCAGCAGTGGATAGAGAAATGCTGTTTTGCTTCCTGCTGAACCAGGACACCAGATTATTTCCTAAGAAGAAGCAACCTCCTGAAGTGCTCTTCCTGTCCTCCGAGCATCCAGCCCAGTCCGCATCACTGTATCCAACCAGATTAGCATTTGTGTCTTTAGTATACCACAGGCCATAGTTCACAGTTCCTCCCACATACCGAATGATGCGCTTGACCAACTGTAGGTGACTGTCTTTGGGAGAAGCTTGAAATCTGGCACAGACTCCTACTGCGAAGGAGATGTCAGGACGACTGGCAATCAGGTACAATAGGCTTCCAATCATGCTTCTGTAGATTGTCTGACTCACAGCCACTCCGTGTTCATTTTTGATTGCTTTGACATGAGTGGCAGCAGGAGTTCGTTTGTGACTAGCCTTGTCGAGCTGGAATTTTTGCACAAGATTCTTGCTATATTTGCTTTGAGCAATAAAAATGCCATCTTTTTTCTGGGTAATTTCCAGTCTAAGGAAATACGACAGCTCTCCAACCATACTCATTAGAAATTCCTGCTGCATTTGATTCACAAACTACTTCACCAGGTGCTGAGACTTGGAACCAAACACAATATCATCTACATAGATTTGTGCAATGACCACATCTGACTTGGTTCTCTTGACAAACAGAGTTTTGTCAGCTCCCCCTCATTTGTAGCCCTGTTTCTCCAAGAACACTGTCAGCCTCTCATACCATGCCCGAGGAGCCTATTTCAGTCCGTATAGGGCTTTCTTCAATTTGTAGACATGCTCTGGGAAGTGAGGATCTTCAAAACCTTTTGGCTGAGAAACATAAACTTCTTCAGACAGATCTCCGTTCCGGAACGCACTTTTGACATCCATTTGATATAGTTTAAACCCAAGAAAGCATGACATGGCAAGAAGAAGTCTAATGGCCTCCAGGCGAGCAACTGGAGCAAATGTTTCTTCATAATCCAGACCCTCAATTTGAGTAAATCCCTGAGCAACCAGACGAGCCTTATTCCTTGTGATGTTTCCCTTCTCATCAGTTTTGTTTTTGAAGATCCACTTCGTGCCTATGATATTCACTCCATTAGGTCTGTCCACCAGATCCCAGACATCGTGTCTTCCGAACTCTGCCAGTTCCTCTTGCATAGCCATCATCCAGAATTCATCGCTCATGGCTTCCTTGAAATTCTTGGGTTCAATGTTAGACATAAAACATGCATTGAGGTAGGCATGACTTCTAGTTCTTCTTCTGTCTGCGGGATCCCCAATCACATTTGTCAGCGGATGATTCCTCTGAATCTTCTTTGGGGGCTGCCTTGAAGGTGGATCAGGAGCCTCAGTGTGCTGATCATCAGACATGCTCTCCAATTGATCATCTGGAATTTCTGCTTCAGCACTTGCTGTAGCATCTTCTGGAACCGCAGCTTGTTCACTTCTGGTTTGTCTGTCAGACACTTCTTCAAGGTCAGAGTCTTCTTCACCAGAGTCAGTATCAGGGGTAGACTCTTCCTCCGCATCATTGACAACAACATTAATTGATTCCATGACTGTATTTGTTCGCTGGTTATAAACTCGATAGGCCCTGCTGTTTGTTGAATATCCCAAGAACAATCCAGGATCACTCTTAGGGTCGAGTTTCTTTCTGTACTCCCGATCTCTTAGAATGAAACACTCACTTCCAAAGATGTGGAAGTACTTAACCGTGGGCTTTTTCTGATTCCAGAGCTCATAGCAGGTCTGATTGGTTCCTCTCCGTAAGGTGACTCTGTTGATGATATAACATGCGGTATTCATGGCTTCTGCCCAGAATCTCAGGGAAACTCTCTTAGCATGAATCATGACTCTGGCCATTTCTTGAATTGTTCGATTCTTTCGTTCCACTACACCATTCTGCTGTGGAGTGATGGGAGAGGAGTACTGATGAGAGATACCCCTTTGACGACAGAAATCATCCATAGTTTCGTTTTCAAATTCTCTACCATGATCACTGCGGATGCTGCTGATTCTGAGATCTTTCTCTTGCTCTCTTTCTGCCCAGACTTTCAACCTCCATTGGTCCCATCAGGTCCATGTGAATCAACTGTAACGGTCTGGTAGTGCCTACATCTTTGACTCTTGGATGTGTTGCCTTCTTTTGTTTTCCAATCTGACAATCTCCGCAGATGGAAATTGTCTCCCCTTTAAGCTGTGGAATTCCTCTGACCAGTCCTTCTGCTGCAATTCTCTTCAGAGTTCTTAGGTTAACATGTCCCATTCTTCTGTGCCATAGAGTCATTTCCTCGGCCTTGGTCAGCATACATTTCTGAATTGATGTGTTTGGACTCACATTGAGAAGGTAACAGTTGCTCTTTGATCTGGTACCTTCCATTAAACATTTTCCAGATTTGTCGAGGACTTTGCAAGAGTCTTTCGTAAATTTTACCTGCTTAGTCCCATCACACAGCTGACTGATGCTTATGAGATTAGCCTTTAGCCCTTCTACTAGAAGCACATTGCTCAGACTTGGCATTCCTTCCACTGCCAGAGTTCCTCTTCCCAGAACTCTTCCTTTTAGCCCATTACCAAACTTCACACGTTGTTCCAAACAGGGTGTAATGTTCTTCAAGAAGGATCTTTCTCCTGTCATGTGTCCTGAACAGCCACTGTCAAAGTACCAGCTTATCTTGTCCGAGGAACTAGCTGTGCTGACAAGAGCTAGGAGCTGAGTCTGTGCACGCTTCTGCCTGACAGATTTCTTGACAGCGGCTAATTCAGCACGATCTGAGGGACAGTTTCTTTTTAAGTGACCTTTCCAACCGCAGCTGTAGCATTTTTTATACTTTGACGCTCTCTTGTACTGGTGATACAGAGGTTGCTGCAGCAGGTCCTGGTTCAATCTTCCTCGTATTTTTCTGCCTTTTCTGAACGACCTGTATCTGGCCAAGTTGCACTCATCTTCACTCAGCTCTTTCTCGTCTTCACTTTCACTGGCAGAGAGAGCCCTCTTTTTCATCGGTTTGCTAGTGCAGTTAATTTGTCGATGACCGTAGCCTGCACAGTTCCAACATTGGACTCCCTTCTTTAATTCTTTCTTTTCCTCTTCAGTCTGAGCAGGTTCCTTCCCTCTCCTTTTACTTTCGCCGCCCCTTCTGAATTGTCTTCGCGAGGAAGAGCTTCTCCCGGCTCTGGGTTCCATGTTTTTCAGAAGCTTCCCAAGGTTCTTAACAAGCATGCTCATCTGATAGCTGCTACTTGGACAGACGCTACAGCCCTTCTGAACAAGCTCCTGCTATAGCTTTCTCCTGCTACAACTGCTCCTTGTTCACTGGTCTTGTTCACAAACACTGGACACGGGCTATAGCAGCAACTTGTTCACTCGAGCTGGTTTTGTCAAGCACTGCCATACAACATCCTCAAACATCTTGTACAATTTTGTTCAACATGCCAATTTGCAGCCACAGAATTGAATATCAACCATGATTTACAATTTGCTGTAGACAAGGCCTGAGAACGGTCTTAGAAAGGATACTAGACAACCTAGTGTCGTGAATGAGGAAGAGTCAGTGGATAACAAACATGCACTAGTTGATTCACATTTGCAAATTAGTTATTCCAAAGTTCAATATTCATCAAGCATGAAGAAGATTGCCACCAGGTTAGTTTTAAGATTACGTGATTGCACGACGTAAAGTGGTTGAAACTACTAATGATATCATAATGATTTTTTTTCTATTTTTAGATTGTGATCATGTGATGTTCAAGGATGCAACACGAGAACAAGGATGGATTCATGTTATGGACTCGGAGATAGCTTCCATCTAGAAGAATGATACTGGGAGCTAACACCTTTACCAGTTGGTAAGAAGGCAATTTGAGTGAAGTGGGTGTATAAGAAAAAGTGTAACTAGATGGTCAAGTGGACAATTTGAGAGGAAGGCTAGTTGTCAAAGGATACAGGCGGAACATTGATTATTTTGAGGTATTCACATCAGTTACTAGAATGGATACTATTTGGATGGGAATTTCACTTGTAAACGATAATTGGTGGAAGCTACACCAGATGAATGTGAAATCAACATTCCTTAATAGAGATATATGTTGAACAGCCATCGGGATACATGCAAAAAGGAAAAGAGAGCGATGATTACAAACTGAAGAAAGCATTATATTGTTTAAAGTAGGCCCAGCGAGCATGGTACGCTAGGATTGATACGTATATCCTGAATAATAAATTGTAGAAGTATCCCGTATGAGCACACACTATACATCAAGACAAAATGCTGATCAGACATATTGATAGTATGCTTATATGTGGATGACTTGATATTCATAGGGAATCCAGAGACAATGTTTGTCAAATTGCGAGAAGCGATGACTCGTCAATTTTAGAGGACTAGCATTGGATGATGTGCAATTTTTTAGGCATTGAGGTCGAGCATTCTGATTGAGGTCGAGAGCACAGTTAGAAGTCTTCGCTACTTGACTTCAACTAGACCATATATTATATGTAAGAAGTTGGACTCATCAGTCGATTCATGGACCATCAGCAGCAGTTACCCTTGCTGGAAGCGAAGCGCACACTTTGATATATCAGTGGTATACATGATTATGGGATTATATATTGTCACACAAATACTTTTTGTCTGATAGGCTACTCAGACAGTGATTGGCCTGATGATGTAGAAATTAGAAATAGTACTTCAAGTTATGCTTTTTATCCGGGAGATTGAGTGATTTCATGTTAATCAATTGGTGCCTCATTTGACAAACTAAGATTTTTAACCCTTCTTATGTCAAGTTTGAGGATCAATGAAGTCAAAGAATTTATGTAATGGGCAAGCCCAAGCGTATCCCAAGGGAGGAATCGAGTACTTTTGCATTATGTGTGATTGTGATTTGATTTAGCTACTCCAATCAAATGAGAATGAATTGTAATAGTAGGATAGGAAAATTGTGGTTTGATTTCTATTTTTGGACACATTCCAAGGTATCATGTTCATCATAAGCAAACTCAATCAATCGCAATAAACATTTCGATTAAACTCCAAGGATGAACATCATTTATCGACTCTTGAACCTCACTCTTTCAATTTGTTGGCTCAACCAAATTCTCCTAGATTAACTGCTAAATTTTGCTAGACAATTAAGCTAGTCGAACAAGCATAAGCGCACACATTGCTCCCAAACATATAGACACTTTCATGAATACAAGTTTAGTTTACTCCCACCAAGCTATAAAGGTGTGTTCTTTATTAGTTATTTTGTACTTATATCAGTATATTTCAGTAAATATCAACAAATATTAGTAAATATTAGTGAAAATCAATACATATCAGTAAACATCAGTACATATCAATAACTATCAGTAAATATCAATAAACATTAGTAAATATAGTTAAAGTAATAAACATCACTAATTTGTTTACTAGTAAAGAATAAAGCCTCAAAATTTATATTTGACATGAAAATAATATAATATAATATTTATTTGAATCATAAAAACTATAATCTAAATCTCTTCATCTTCCTCCATATCTTCTACTCCATTCTCAGGATTTGATTGCATAATTTCAGATGCTATCATGTTTTGCACATGATTTATGTGCTCTTTTCTATTTGCATCGAATAGGTTAGAATCAACTGTACCATGCACCAATTCATATAATATAATAGGTATTTCTAATTTATCCACGCAAATAAAGTTGTGGAAAGTGAATATAGCAAGAATGATGTCAATTTGTCGCACATCTGACACCTTTGGCGTGACTTGAATCTTCCATGTATTTTTCAAAATACCAAATGATCTTTTTCAATAGTTGTCCGTAAAGATGAATGATGATAGTTGAACGTGTCATAAAATACAGTAGGTGGATGACCATTTCAGAACGCTGACATATGATAACAAACTTTCTAATCATTGTAAGGAGCCAACTATCCTAGTGTATTTGGATAGTCAGAGTTGGCCAGCATAATATATCCCTATAAAAAGCAAAATAATGTGCAAATGTATGAAAAATATTCCAGTTTTGTGACCAGAAAATGTCTGTCCATGTCATTTCATACCTGGGGGTTGGTGTGGAAAATAATACTTTGATTGTGTTAACGAGTCTCTTCAAATAGTTTGATCATGAACACTCCCTTCCCACCAATTTGTAGCAAGTGAACAACATATCAAACCAGCAATAAGCAAACACATTCCACGTTTTTATCCCTGTTAAGGTAATGTCATCCTTGACAAAACAAAAACAGCCTCAAGACGTTGTTACTGAATCCTGTGACAACTGAAGCTGGAAAAAAAAAGTATGGAGTTGACAAAGCAAACCGCAAGAAGATATTATAGCAATCCATTGCAACAGAAGTTGGAGCAAGTATCAGAAGCTGACAACCGACCACTAGAAGTTGCAATAGCATACCATGGAGACTCATACCTAAAGCAAAGTAGCCGTTCGACATGGAGCAGCACGGAGAGCGTCCGGAGGATTACTGAAGGCGGCACAACGTGTTAGGTAGTTTCTGAGTCGATCTAAGTTGATTAAAAGTCTTCAACAAGCTATCGGAATCGATTGAAGAAGATAAGGTTCTAGATTGATTTTAGGAAATCCATTGTCAACAACTTGGAAGAATCTAGGAGAAGATCAATGTGCAATGTTGTTGGAAAAATCTGTGAATCCTTAAGGAATAAGGATTCTGATGATGTAGTTTGGCAGTGTTTGACAAAACCAGCACAAGTGAACAAGGAGCAGCTACAGCACAAGTGCTATAGCAGAAGCTTGTTCAAGTGGCTGCAACATCTGTCCTTGAACCTGCTGCAACCTGGGCTTGGCTAGAAGGCCTGGCAGCGCTACGGATAACACCAGAAGAATATTTTAGAGTGCTGTGGAGAATATTCCAGTGGGGTTTCCTAGCTAGAGAAGGAGATTTGTGTTGAAGATCAATATCAAATCTAATCTCCTAAATTTTAGGAGATAATTGTTCTTTTTGGGACATTGCTTAAACCTGGTCTTGCTTATAGCTGGTGCTGCTATTTAAGTGAGATGAATTCAGAGTTGAGAGGTTGATCGAAGCTGAGGGATACACGAGTGCATATACAGAATTCAGAGAGAGCAATTTTGGTGTGTGACGGACGAATTCTTCGATCATCACCCGAGAGCAGAGCGTGAGCGCAGAGCTGTGGTGACAGAAGCAGAAGGTAATCAGGACTTGCATAGTCTGATTCGAGCTTGATCTGGAAGCCAATTCAGAGCAGTGGTGCTTGTTGGTTGATCAAGGGTAGCCGCGGAAGAACTGACGGCTGTGTGGCTCGGTCGAGTGTCTAAGCGGCAGTTCTCACTAGTGGCAGGAGGTCACTGAGTGAGGGGGAGTATTCCAGAGTGTGCAGCGCTCGTGGAATCGATCGATCGGCTCCGCAGAAGGCCTTGGAGCGACGCGGACAAATTGTGCATCAGCTGTGTGCTACAGCAACCCTGCTGAGTGAGTGTAGTTTAGAATAGGCTGAGTTTTGAGAAGACTGTAGCTATTCTAGATTGACATTTGTAGAGGGTGTGCAGACACAAGTCAGAGCCTGTTCTGATTGTGTCCAGTGATCCGCACAAGGTTGAGTAGCATAGGTTGCGTGAGTTGTAACCGAGTGTACTTGGAGACCGTTGTGTTTAGTGGATTGAGGACTGGAGAATAGTCCTCCCCAGACGTAGGCAGTTGGCCGAACTGGGTGAACAAACTTCTGTCTTGTTCATTGTGTGCTGAGACAACTTCTGAGTGAACAAGAGTGTGCTGCAGCAACTGCTTGTTCACAAAATCTGTCTAACTAAGACGCTGCGAATTTCAATTGGTATCAGAGCGGGAGCTCAACACACAGAGTAAAAGATCCTACAGTGTCTCTGAAGTAGCCACGACAATGAAGGAAGGACAGATCACAAGCAGACCTCCATTGTTGGAAGAAAGCAACTATGGATATTGGAAGGCTAGGATGAAAGCCTTTCTCAAGGCCATTGATGAGAAGACCTGGAGAGCAATCATGGTCCAGTGGTCTCCCCCAATTACCATGGATGAACAGGGAGTCACATGGATTAAGCCTGCTGAACAATGGACTACTCAACCTTGTGTGGCTCACTTGACACAATCAGAACAAGCTCTGACTTGTGTCTGCACACCCTCTACAAATGTCAATCTAGAATAGCTACAGACTTTTCAAGACTCAGCCTATTCTAAACTACACTCACTCAGCAGGGTTGCTGTAGCAACTGCTGTAACACACAGCTGAAGCACAATTTGTCCGCGTTGCTCCAAAGCCTTCTCCCGAGCCGATCGAACGATTCCACGAGCGCTGCACACTCTGGAATACTCCCCCTCACTCAATGACCACCTGCCACTAGCGAGAACCACCGCTTAGACACTCGACCGAGCCACACACTCGTCAGTTCTTCCGTGGCTCCCCTTGATCAACCAACAAGCACCACTGCTCTGAATTGGCTTCCAGATCAAGCTCGAATCAGACTCTGCAAGTCCTGATTCCCTTCTGCTTCTGTCACCACAGCTCTGCGCTCACGCTCTGCTCTCGGGTGATGATCGAAGAAAACGACCGTCGCACACCAAAAATTGTTCTCTCTAAATTCTTTGTATGCACTCGTGTATCCCTCAGCTTCGATCAGCCACTCTGCTCTAAACCCCTTTCTCTTAAATAGTAGCACCAGCTTTAAGTAAGACCAGGTATAAGCAATGTCCCAAAAAGAACAATTATCTCCTAAAATCTAGGAGATTAGATTTGACTGTGATCTTCAACACAAATCTCCTTCTCTGGCTAGGAAACCCCACTGGAAAATTCTCCACAGCACTTAAGAAATTCTTCTGATGTTCTCCTTAGCGATCCCAGCACTTTTAGTCAAGCCCATGACGCTGCTGCTTCTCGGACAGGTGATACAGCCCCTTGAACAAGATCCTGCTATAGCATCCCCTGCTGAAGCTGCTGCTTGTTCACTTGTGCTGTAGCTGCTCCTTGTTCACTTGTGTTGGTTTTGTCAAACACTGCCACACTGCATCATCAATCTCCCCCTTGGCATTTTGACAAAACCCTAGAACACTTATGCACACTCCCATGAACAAAAAAACTTTGAATGAAAAATAATTCAACAAGAGAGTAAGAGAATAAGAGGTGGCCACACTCGGCCGTAGCAAGACCGCGCAGGGTCCAAAAAAAAAATCCAGTTCATCAGCCTACTATACTCCCCCTTTTTGTCACAGATGCTCAAGGGGCTTGCTCCTCATCCGCCGGGAACTCCAGGTCTCTGAGCAGACTTCTGATCTGGCCACGCCTAGCATCCCTCCTTTTTGCTTCGGCTTCAAGGATGACCAGATCAGATCTGAGATGCTTTGGGGTTAGGGTTAGGGTTTTGGGGTTGAACCACAATGAACCACGTCTGATTGAACCGGTCCTGATTTCTGATTGAACCAGCTAATTTTGACTTTGACTGCTGTTGACTTCTTGAACTTGGATGAATGCTTCAAATATGCGATAAATTCCAATGCGATCTGGAACATTCCTGCGATACGAAAACACTACAAAAGAGTAATCGATTCACACAAAATGTAATAAAATTATGGGAATAAACAACTCAATGGAGCGTATAAATACGCTCCATCAAACTACCCCACACTTATTCTTGTTCGTCCCAGAACAACAACAAGATACGCAAGCACTCAAATCATTCCTATCATGCCATGATATAAACATTGAAATTACTCGAGAAGTCATCCCTAATCAGTCAATCAATACATGCTCACAATCATTCTCAAATAACGATAAACAAGAACTAGAATGATACATGTTACCTTTGAACTCGAGATGGGATTTAGTGGATGACTAAGAGTTAGTCCTTTTTAGACTCCTAACTCCACTCTTTGGTTCAACTTCATAGCCACGCGCATACAACTGAATTTGCTTTCTTTGGCACGTGATGAATCCGAGTTATGAGAGGATCAACCTTTTCTTCTTTTCTTGTAGGACATATTTCTTGCTTTTGGACTTTGCTCTTTTTTTTCGATTGCTTTTCTTTCACTTCTTGTAAATCTAATTTTTCTTTTACGAGCTTCCAATGTGAAATGTTTGCTTCTTGTCCTTTTTGAGCTTTGCTCTCCAATTTGAACCGTTCCAATCATAGCCTTCGAATGGCAGCGTAAGGAACGCATCCCTCTCTTTCTCATCATTACCCTTTCAGCGCGAGGCAGGATAGGGGTTACCCACCCATTCCCGGTTACTCGGACTAGAGATAGGACGGTTTGTTTTCCCATCCCACCACTGCATAACACTGCAATGATGGAGTCAATGTCGCCCCTCATAACTCGAAGCACCAACCTCCACAAATACAGTGCGCTACTCGACTAATCCTTTGAACCTCCAAATGAATGCCAAGTCCCTCTAGGACATTTTTATCAACTACACAACCTGAAATATCTCAGCTCAAAAGAACATATAACATTAAAGCGCAAGCATCACAATATTTTGGAATTCATGGAAAGTATACATATCAAAACTTCAAAGAGAAGGCATCATCTCATAAAATCAGCATTTACATCACAGCACAATGTGTCATCTCATTAATCCAGCAGCAACTCAGTAGCATAATCCTCATAAACATGGCAGCAAATGCTCACAAACTCAGCAACTCATAAAAAAAAACTAACGTGCTCTACTACTAACTAATGCAAGCTAACAAAGGCACACATGATGAACATAGGATGCATACTAACTTCCCACCCCACGCTTGAATCGAACCGTGTCCTAGATTCACACAAGAATTAAGCTACTAACATGGCTAAACTAGTGAAGATAAAAAAAAAGTCAGAAAGAATTGCGCCCCAAAAAGACATTAAATGAAGCACCCCAAGAAGACATTAAGTTACTAAAGTGTGAAGCTGGAGCGGAGCATAATGTTGCCTGGAGGCGCTTAACTCACTGAGATAGAAAACAGATTGCTATTCAAACAACTAAGACTCTAATGACTTCTAACATGCATGACTCTCTTATACACTAAATAGACTCACACTAAAACTCTAAAATTAAGCACCGGGTTGCCTCCCGCAAGTGCCTTTGTTTAACGTCTTTGGCTCGACGATACCTCCCATTTCAACCACATGCCGGTTCGGCCAATTGAAACTCTTCATCAGCTGGGATTTCGTCTCCATCATAATGCTTGACACGCTGCCCATTCATGACAAACCTCTCGCCGGTACTTGGCTTCTCAAGCTCAAGAGCTCCATGATTGAAAACTTTGACAATAGTGTAGGGACCTGTCCAACGAGAACGCAACTTGCCAGGCATAAGTTTAAGTCTAGATGAAAATAATAATACCTTCTGCTCAATGTTGAATGAGCGTCTGATTGAGATTTTTTATTTTTCTTTAAAATCTGCACCACAGCAAGCAAACCCAAGAAAAACAGGGAAGACAAAGTTTAGAACTCAAAACTGAATGTTGCCCTCCCCGGCAACGGCGCCAAAATTTGACAGCGCGTCGTCGTGCGCCTCAAATTTGTATTTGTAACTCCTGTTAACACACTAGCAAGCGGTAAGCAGGGTCGAACCCAAAGAGAGCAAGTAAGATAGAGTTCTAATGAAAGTCACAGAAAAAGGAATAACTGAGGAAATCAATTCAGAGAAAATCAGTTCAGGGAATACAATGCAACAAGTTATCACCGATTGAATACATACAGAAGCTAGTGAATTCTGCCTGAGTCCAACATTCTTGCTAAAGATATGTCGACAATCAAATTCTACCTATTCTTAACTGCTAGGTTTTTGAACAAGTGCATTAGTTACTCAACTAACACCAGAAAATCGGTTCTACCGCTAGGTTCTCACCAATAATGCAATCCAATCAAGTATAACACAAATGACATCAATATAGCTCACCGCTAAGCTGCACTAAATTGACAATCAAGCATTCATTCATTCATACAAAGGCAGCGAATCAAAAGCTCGAATCATGTATTCATTGACCTCAAACCAAATGTTGCATTATAAACCCCAAACTGAAAATACGATTTAGCTACTCATATCATTCATGGAATACAATAAAAATGAGTTCATTACACTACAATAGGATAAGGAACACAAACTGACTAAAATAAATTCTGCCATGAACAGTGTTCCGGCATGAACAGTAACAGCGAATAGTGAATAGTGCAATGTGAACAGTGAAATGAATAGTAACCGGCGTGAACAGTGATTTCCGACGACTTCTCTCTCAAGCTCCTCTCCTCCCGCCGTTCTACTATAGCTCCCGTGAATAGTGCCGTCCAAAAATGGAGTGTCATGAAGTGAAATGTTTCTTTTCCTCTTTTGTCCATGTCTTAGGTTTAGGGTTTTTGGATTGAACTAGAATGAACCACATTGAACCACATCTAATTTCTAATTGAACCAGCAGAGTTGACTGCTGTTGACTTCTTGATCTTGGATGAATGCTTCGAATATGCGATAAATTCCAATGCGATCTTGAACATTCCTGCGATACGAAAACACTAAAAAAGAGTAATCGATTCACACAAAATGTGATAAAATTATGGGAATAAACAACTCAATGGAGCGTATAAATACGCTCCATCAGATCCTCTCTCACATGGTTCACCAGTAGCACCTGCAATTTCTTCACTTGATTCCTCTTCTTCACTACTGGAGACAGGAATTAGGATAGGGGCTTTTCCTTTGTCTGAGCGAGGAGGATGTGCTGCAGCAGGTTCTTGTTCAGGGGACTCAGTGTCTAACTCCTCCCCTTCACCCACAATGCCAGGTGACATAACAAGCGTTCTGCATCTTTCTTCAGCGGAACTTGGTACAGCATCCTCTGTAGCTTGTTCTTCTCCAGAGACTTCTTCAGCCACAGCCTCTTAAGATAACACAGCTGTACTGGATACAGGTTCCCCGTCACGTACCAGGCGCCTCCTTTTCCGCGAAGTTCCTTCTTGTGGAGAAGGCTCACTGTGCGACACAGGAAGAGGTGATGGTTCCCACACCACCACGTCCAGACGCTGAGCAGGGGCTTCATTGCGTGACTTGGACCTCCTTTCAGACCTGCCTTGTCGGTCTACTGCCAGATTCTTCTTCAAACCACGAGTCTTCACCATTGTTGCAGGGTTGAGAAGGTTTGAGGAACGCACAGAGAGGATGATCAGCACCGATTTTTAGGAAGCCCCTTCACTTTGTCTTTGCCCTAGAAATTGATTTACCCGTTATCTTCTTTTTCAATTTGAAGCTTCTGGATCACGTGCCCCACATGTGCCTTCTCCCAGCTTTAGCAACCAAAACATGTGAACAAGCATATTCTGACCAGGTTGCTACAGCAGACGCGAGCTAGTTCACCTATTCATTCCGGAAGACAACTTTACTCGGCGGATCCTTGAGAGGTTCTGATGGTGACTTCTTCACCCATACCTGAGTTTGTCTAGAGTTTCTCCTCTTTCGACCTTCAAGACTCCTATCTCTTCGTTTGTCATGTTTGAGTTCCCACACCTGTATTACCTGTGGTTTCCTCCTGTCTATAGCTATCCAGTGCCCTGGTGCAGCAATCCTAGAGTTCCTTCTCTGCGATTCTTTTCAGCAATGGGCCTTTCTCGAAACAACTGAGTACAGAGTCTCTATGCAGCATGTGTTGGTTCTGGATTTTGCTGCCCCTTTTTCGGCTGAGGAGGTTCTGTGCTGCAGCTTCAGGTTGAAGGAAATCTTCTGATTCCCAATACTTGTGCAAGAACTCCTTTTATTCTGACCCTTTTGCTTTGTTTTAGAAGGATGATGTGCCAGGTGCTGCAGCATCCTCTTGTTCACATGTCTAGTTCCATTTTTCCCTGCAGGTTTCGGAGGCTCGGGTTTCGGAGGCTCACCTGTATTATTCTTTTCGTCTATCATGGCATCCGAGGCTTTAATGAAAACTGTTCCTCTAGAACCTTCTTCACCAGTATACCCAAGCCCCGTTCTCCCTTTTCCAAGTCTTTGATAAGACAAAATTTCATCCAGGATATTTTTCTGAGAGTCAGCTGCCTTGGCTGTTGCTGGTGAGGAACCTATGTCTGTGACTTGTCTTCCTATGTCTTCCCTTTTCAGAATGGTGACTTGACTGTTGGATGCAAGGAGAAATTTTCTTCGTTCTTCTTCCAGAACTTTGACTCTGTCAGTCAATGCTTGGTTTGTCTGAAGAGCTGCCTCACACTGTTTGAGGATCTTCCCCAGATAATCAATCAGACTGTCAGATGAGCCCTCTTCATCTTCACTTTCAAATACTTCAATCCCATAGTGAAATTCATCCATCTTTAGTTGTTTGAGGTTGAAATCTGACACACTGGTTAGCACAACACAGTTTTCTTCATCACTTTCCTCAGAGTCACTCCATTTTGCTGTCAGGGACTTGCTGTTCTTTTTCTCTGAATTTTTGAAGGTTTTGCTCGGACAGTCAGCCTCAATATGTCCATATCCTTCACAGTTTCAGCATTGGACTCCCTTTTTCATTTCTTTCTTCTCATCTTCATCTTGGGTCGGTTCCTTCCCTTTCCTTTTATTTTCGCCACCCCTCCTGAATTGTTTTCGCGAGGAAGAGCTTTTCCCATTTCTTGAGTCCATGTTCTTCAAGAGCTTTCCAAGGTTCTTGACAAGCATACTCAGCTGATCATCTGGAACTGGCTTCTTGGCTTCTGCTTCAGCTTTTAGTCCAACATTCTTGTCCTTAGAAGTGATGTCTTCTTTAACCAGTTTCATCTCAAATTGTTTGAGGGACCCCATCAACTCTTCCAGCCTCATGAACCTGACATTTTGAGCTTCTTCAATGGCCGTGACTTTCCTGTCAAATCTTGTGGGTAGCGATCTGAGAACCTTTCTGATCAGCTTTTCTTCAGGGATGGGTTCACCAAGAGCATGGGCTTCATTTGCAAGATCACAGAGTTTAGCATTAAACTCAGTTACAGTCTCCTCTTCTAGCATTCTCAGATTCTCAAACTGTCTAGCAATGATCTGGAGTCTTGACAGCTTCACTCTATCAGTTCCTTCATGTGCAGTTTGCAGAATTTCCCACGCTTGTTTGGCCATGTCACAATTTGATATCAGCCTGAAATTGTTAGCATCAATTGCAACAAAAATCGCATTCAAGGCCTTTGAATTACCAGTTGCTGCAGCTCTCTCTTCAGCAGTCCATTGTTCTTCAGGCTTAATCCGTGTGACTCCCTGTTCATCCATGGTAATTGGGGGAGATCACTGGACCATGATTGCTCTCCAGGTCTTCTCATCAATGGCCTTGAGAAAGGCTTGCATCCTAGCCTTCCAATATCCATAGTTGCTTTCTTCCAACAATGGAGGTCTGCTTGTGCTCTGTCCTTCCTTCATTGTCGTGGCAGCTTCAGAGACACTGTAGGATCTTTTACTCTGTGTGTTGAGCTCCCGCTCTGATACCAATTGAAATTCACAGCGTCTCAGTTAGGCAGATATGTGAACAAGCAGTTGCTGCAGCACACTCTTGTTCACTTGGAAATTGTCTCAGCAAACAATGAACAAGACAGAAGTTTGTTCACCCAGTTCGGCCAACTGCCTACGTCTGGGGAGGACTGTTCTCCAGTCCTCAATCCACTAAACACGAAGGTCTCCAAGTACACTTGGTTACAACTCCACACAACCTATGCTACTCAACCTTGTGTGGATCACTTGACACAATCAGAACAAGCTCTGACTTGTGTCTGCACACCCTCTACAAATGTCAATCTAGAATAGCTACAGACTTCTCAAGACTCAGCCTATTCTAAACTACACTCACTCAGCAGGGTTGCTGTAGCAACTGCTGTAACACACAGCTGAAGCACAATTTGTCCGCGTCGCTCCAAAGCCTTCTGCCGAGCCGATCGAACGATTCCACGAGCGCGGCACACTCTGGAATACTTCCCCTCACTCAGTGACCACCTGCCACTAGCGAGAACCACTGCTTAGACACTCGACCGAGCACACACTCGTCAGTTCTTCCGCGGCTCCCCTTGATCAACCAACAAGCACCACTGCTCTGAATTGGCTTCCAGATCAAGCTCGAATCAGACTCTGCAAGTCCTGATTCCCTTCTGCTTCTGTCACCACAGCTCTGCGCTCACGCTCTGCTCTCGGGAGATGATCGAAGAAAACGACCGTCGCACAGCAAAAATTGTTCTCTCCAAATTCTTTGTATGCACTCGTGTATCCCTCAGCTTCGATCAGCCACTCTGCTCTAAACCCCTTTCTCTTAAATAGTAGCACCAGCTTTAAGCAAGACCAGGTTTAAGCAATGTCCCAAAAAGAACAATTATCTCCTAAAATCTAGGAGATTAGATTTGATTGTGATCTTCAACACAAATCTCCTTCTCTGGCTAGGAAATCCCACTGGAAAATTCTCCACAGCACTTAAGAAATTCTTCTGATGTTGTCCTTAGCGATCCCAGCACTTCTAGTCAAGCCCAGGACGCTGCTGCTTCTCGGATAGGTGATACAGCCACTTGAACAAGCACTAGCATCCCCTGCTGAAGCTGCTGCTTGTTCACTTGTGCTGTAGCTGCTCCTTGTTCACTTGTGTTGGTTTTGTCAAACACTGCCACACTGCATCATCAAAAATTGTTGAAGGCATGTGCGCGCAGGTGATAGAGCAACGCAGGGTGAGCGGTTGTGCAGATCGCGCCTAAGTGCAAGACTGTGCGCTAGAATCCAGAGAGGTAATTGTATCCGTGCTTGAGTGCTTGTTCGGGACGAACAAGGGCAAGTGTGGGGGTTTGATAGAGCCTATTTATACGCACTATTTAGATTTTAACACTGTGCTTGTTTGCATTATTTTGTGTACAAGATTACTGGTTTCCGGTGTTTTTGTATTCCAGGACAAAACAAGGGCCTAAGTCGGATACACGCTAATAGGCGCGTTTAAGGAGCGCAACACATAGCGGGCGGAGCTAGCAGCGCAAGCAGGATAGGAGGTAGCAGATTCAGACTGCAGTGCGCAAACCGACTGCGCGAACCAACGTGCGCAGTGAGCCATGCGCAGGGTAGCGGTATTTCCAAATCTTGAACACCATATCCCTACAAAATCTCCTAGGATTTGGAAGTTGCCAAGATTGTCCTCGGGCCTCACAAGCAGTATATAAAGAGAGGAAGGCTAGGGTTTGAGACACGATATCAAGGAGAGAGAGCCAGAACTGAAAAACACACGAGCTGCTGCGAGGACCTGCGCCAACCGACTGCGCGAACCGAGACACAGCAACCTACACGCACCTGCTTGTTACTGTTTCCTTGGACACTTTAGCTTTTATTTACTATTTCTATGATGTTTACCACTAGCATGTCTAGCTAAACACTTTGTATCGGTTGGGCATGATTCTATGAGTATTTCCTTCGAGACTTGTGCTTAATGCATAGTTTGTTTACTTGTATTAATTCTATGCACACGGTTGACAGCTAGTTGTATGAGTAGGGGAAGCCTTGAACCGCAATCTTACTCTTATTACTTGTTTTTATATGTTAAACTAGTTGGTAGCTTGACGGTGACAACTAGGAGTAACGCGCTAGGATAATCAGCTGCTACTGTGACAGGATTGGTAGCTGCTTAGACTAGTTTCAAGAATTAATAGCTCATAGACTTTGATCGGAACATGCGCACATGTTAGGAAGCCTTGATCGGATACTAACTTCAGTAAATCGAACTATAGACGTTTAGAGTCGATGATAAGGAATACATTCATAGAGGATTGTCTTTACCGATACTTTTCATAGTCATAGTACTTAATCTCTACTACCTGCGCACGTCTAGTGCAAAATCTGCTTTCACTACTGTTCATTCGCACACCTGCGCAACCCAATCACTCACAACCCAATTCTCGTAAGTTGTAGGTTACTAGCTGAACGAGTCTGCTTGCTCCTTTTGGGATCGACCCTGACTTAGCCGCTATACTCAGTGGAGAAGGAAGGATTAATTTGACGCGTACAACGACGCATGATCAGACACCAAATAATTTGTTCACCCAGTTCGGCAACTGCCTACGTCTGGGGAGGATCACTCTCCTATCCTCAAGATTTCACCATTCGCGGTTATTGTACAAAGGATTCCAGAAACTCAGCCAACACTAGTTTCAACCTCTACTTCTAACCTAGTCGAAATGTTATCTCAATTTGATCACACAGATTAGCTCGTAGTATGATTCCACAGACTCGCTTCATACTACCTTCACACTTCTAGTAAAGAACAGCTACAGACCTGACGCACAGACTTAGCCTATCCTATTTTAATTTATAGTAGACGGAATGCTAAAGAAATCTCTATACCAGAATTGCTGTAACTTCTGTCGACGACTTCAATAGCACCCTCTGCCAAGTCGTCGGACTCTCACTGAGTTCTTTTAACTCAGATATTGCTCCCCCTTGATCAATGCTCACCAGTCACTATCAAGAAGACACGTTCACCTCTCCAACAGCCTGCAACAGCACCTGTCCGCAGCCGTTCTCCGAAGCAACTGATTGATCCTTCAATGAGCCACTCTCCAGTTGAGTTCTGGGGATCAATACTAGATCAAACTCAACGAATCTAATCTCTTCTGCGCTCTACACAACTTAGCAAAACTACCTCGTAGTCTTTGCTCTTGGCTCGTGGGTTTATCTCTCGTTGTGTATTCTCTATTCTTCGATGCTTCAATTGATCCGCCTCTGCACTCCTCTTATAGTTTCGTGTTGGATCACCTTTTGGAATCTTAGTTGCCTTCAAATTCCAAGGACCGCTCAGCACCTCTTGAATCTTCTCCTGGATTCTAGTAGAGTTGTTGAGATTTAGTTTCCTAAATTGGAATTTAGAAACCTTATCTTTTCTTGATTGCTTCCTCCTACGTGATGAAGTCTGCTGATCACTTCAGGATGATTGCTATGTTCCCTGAACCTTTTCAACACCGGCAGCATCTCTTCAGACTCTCTCCATGCAGCTCCAAGATGATTGCCCATTTTGCTCTAGGTTCAAATCATCACAGATTGCTATAACAGATTCTGTCATTTGCCCAGCTTGCCTCAACTTTTGTGGTCCACAGAGTGCTATAGCACTATCTTGTGCTTGTCGCTGTACTTTGTTGTTATTTTGTCAATCTTTGATTGTGCTCCAGCGATGATCTTTAGGGACTATTGCAGCATCTTCTTGTGCTATTTTGTCAAGGATGACATACCTCAACACTGTCTTTTGAACATCCTGCCCAGTCCGCATCGCAATATCCCACGAGATCTGCATCAGTGTCCTTGGTGTACCATAGACCATAATTCGTTATCCCTCTAATATATCTAATGATCCTCTTTTCAAGTTGGAGATGACTTGCCTTTGGGCAAGCCTGGTATCTTGAACACACTCCCATAGCGTAAGATATGTCTAGTCCACTGGCTGTTAGATATAATAGACTCCCAATCATGCTTCTATAATGGTCTGATCAACGACAGCTCCAGCTCCCAATCATGTTTTGTCAAGATCTTTCCTAAAACCAATTTAGTAACCATATTTTCTCCAATATCTTTGTAGGTTGTTAGCAATTCTGTTGTAGCCACTATTCTTAAAACCTTTTGGAAACGTGCTAAAATTAGAAGCCTTTGACTTTCCATCGGGTATCTTAAGGTTGACTTCCTTCCGTTTGCTCCAACTGCTAGCTTCACTGTTTGCTGTTGCAACTGCCAAATCAACTTGCACAGGTTTTGTCAAGGATGCCACAACCCTTAAATGTCTCCCCCTTGGCATTTTTGACAAAACGCAAGGACTCTTCTGATCTCAAGCTATTCCAAGCCCTAGGACTCTTCTGAATCTTCTGGTATCAAGAGTTAGTTAATGAGCTTGTCTTTAGGCTCCTTCTCTGACGGCATTCTGATGGAGCGTATTTATACGCTCCATTGAGTTGTTTATTCCCGCAGTTTTATTATATTTTTGCGTGAGATCGATTACTTCTTTGTAGTGTTTTCCATCGCAGCTGTGTCCAGATCGCATTGGATTTTCTTATTTGGAGCATTTTCACTCAATCATTGAAGTAGAGAGCAAGACCAAGAGCACTTGAACCGAAGACCTGCTGGTTCACTTAGATTTGAACCGCAACCCAAACCCTAAGTTGAGAACACGTTAAACAAGAGGATTACACACCAGACATTAGGAGGGGACAACCAAGGGAGGCGGCGGTAGAGAGAGCTGAAGGCGGAGGTCACTGTTCATCCCGTTTAGTGTTCATTGCCGGAAGTACAATTCACTATCGCTGTTAACAGTTACGGTTCAAGGTTTTGTATTCTCATCTCAGTATACTTAGTGTAGTAAGCTAAACTCAATTTTTATTACATTCGATGGATTGTATGAGTAGCTAAACCCTTATTTCAGTTCGGGGTTTGCATTACAACACTTGGTTTGGGATCAATGAATACTTGATTTAAGTTAGTGATGTACTGTCTTTGTATGAATTGAATGCATTGATTATCTATTTAATGTAGCTTAGCAGTGAAGCTAGGTTGATATTAATTGTATTATACTAGACTGAACTGCATTGTTAGCTAAGCCTAGCGGTAGAACTAATTGGTGGTGGCAGTCGAGTAACTATTGAACCTGTTCTAGAACTTAGCAGTTAAGAATAGGTAGAATATCGGAGTCGACATAACCTTAGCAGGAGTGTTAGGCTGGGACAGTATTCATTAGCCGATGCATGTTGTTCGATCAATGATAACTAGTTGCAGTGTATTCTCTCAACTGATTTCTTTCCAATTGATAGACACTCGCTATAAGCATTTGTTCTTCTGCTCCAAACTATCATTAGAATTCTAGATCACTTGCTCTCTTTGGGTTCGACCCTTCTTACCACTTGCTAAGTGTTAACAGGTCACTATAAATATAAGTTTGAGGCGCACAACGACGCGCAGTCAAATTTTGATGCCGTTGCCGGGTAGAGCAACACTTGAGATAGAGTTCGAAGAAGGTAGTTTTTTGTGTTGTTTTTGTTGATTTTAAGCTTGGCGGCGCACGCAGTAACAGTGGCGGAACCCAAAGATGTGTGCTTTCACAAGTTTTTGTTTTCTGAGCAGAACGGGTCGACGGTGAACAGTCATCGCTTGCGCCGTGAGATATGTGCTTTTTTAGCTATCTGAGTTCGTTTACTATTTTATCTTGAATTGTTTTGCTTTGCATTTTGCCTCATCAATTGTTAGCATTTTACTTGGCTTTCTAGTATGTTTAATGCAGGAAGTTTCCATGGAAGTGTCCATGAACCGGATCCTATCAACAATCCAGTGCCCCCTCCCCTAGTAATATCCCCATTCTATGATGAGCCAGAGAGGCTTCAATCAAAGACAAAGGGACGCTCGTTACCATAGAGGTAAAAGGATGGAGGAACAAGATGAGTATGCACATGCACCTCAACCTTAACAACATGCATGTGGACAGAATAGGCAACCTACAATGAGGGAGCTCTCAGCCCCAACATTCAACAACCAACCATGGTGTGTAAACACTGATCCGGATGAAGATGATTTTGAAGTAAAGACCGCAGTAGTCCATCATCTTCCCAAATTTGGAGGGCTGCCAGGAGAAGTTGCAGCGAGGCATTTACAAGAATTCAATGGAATATGTTAGACCTTAAGGCCATAAGCTGCCCCCGAAGAGAGGTTTAAATAGAAAGTATTTCCATTAAGTTTGAATGACCTTGCCAAAAATTGGTTTCTCTCTTGGCCTTCAGGAAGTATCAGAACTTGGGAACAAATGTAGAGAAAGTTCCTTGATAAGTATTGGCCCCTTTGCTAAAGCTGCTTTAGTGAGGAGAGAGCTCTCCACCATTAGACAAGGACCAAATGAGTCAATGTATGACTATATGGAGAGATTCGGCGCCTTGGAACAAAGTTGCTGCAATTTGGGTGTTTCGAAAAAGATGCTTATTTGATGGATTGAGACCCTTGGAAAGGATGTTATTGGACGCAGTAGCTGGTGGTACAGTTTTGAATTTGACACCTGCTGAGGTGCGAGAGCTGATTAATGAGACTGCTGAGAATGCTCGATTCAGAGAAGAGACCAGCAATAGAAGAGATGATACCAGTAGAACACGAAATGTCTCGCAACTTGATTCCAACACCAATTAGATGGCCGTCGAAATCCAAGAGCTCAAGCAGATGATGCATAAGATGATGGTTGGGAAAGTTAGTAGAGTTAAAGCTTGTGAACTCTGTGGTCCTGGAAGCCACAAAACCGATGAGTGTGCTGCCGTACATGAGCAAGAGGTAGTTGAGGTCAATGCTATGGGAGGATTCCAGCATTTCAACAATAGGCAAGCACCTAGGCAATTTGGACTTGCAGAAAATGGTTTCAGCTGGAGAAATGAGGGAGGATTCCCGAACCAACAAGGGCATAACCAGAACCATGGGCAAGCGCAACCTTACCGCCCCCACCATTTCAGCAACACGAGTGACACAATGATAATTCTTATAGTCAACAGCAACAAAGGCACAACTACAACCAAGTTGGCTCGAATAATGTGAATTACAACCAAGCTGGCCCAAGTAATGTGAACTCAGGGAAGTCACTAGAAGAAGTGGTTAAGGAGCTGGCGATGAATGTGCAAAGTAATCAAGCTAAGAGCGATAACACCCTAGCTGAGTTGTCAAGACATATGTCCCAATTGGTAGCCACAGTTTCCGAGCTGAAGAGCGACAAAGGAAAGTTGTCCTCACAAACAATTCCCAACCCAAGAGGAAATATCAGTGCAATATCTTTGAGGAGTGGCAAGAAGCTTGAAGGGGAGAAGACCAGCAGCAATCTCGGCGCTTACCCAGCGAGCATCGTAGAGGCTGGAGACAAGAGAGACAATTCAGAACCGCTTTCATTTCCTATGCAGATATCCAAATCAAAGAAGAATCCAACAATGGACCAGGAGCTGTTAGAGCTATTCAGAAAGGTGGAGATCACAATCCCAATCCTTAACGCAATCAAGCAGATTCCAAAATATGCCAAGTTCCTTAACGATTTGTGCACCACTCGGAAGGAGGATTCAGACCTGAGCAAGTAAGTTTTAAGCCCAACATCACAGCCATTCTTCAGTGCAAAGTAGCACAAAAATGCAAGGATCTAGGTACCTTTATAATCTCCTACATAATTAAAAAGATCCAAGTGGATAACTGTATGTTGGATTTGGGTGCTTCCATTAATGGTTTACCTTACTCATTGTATCAAGTATTGCAAATCGGTCCTCTTAGACCAACTGATTTAATCATTCAGCTGTCAGATAGGTCATGTACAAAGCCTGAAGGTATAGTTGTTGATGTGCTAGTGCATGTAGGGAAACTTGTATTCCTTGCAGATTTTTATGTGATGAAGATGGAGGGTGAGGTAGACACTTCCCCAGTTCTGCTAGGGAGACCCTTTATGGTGATCTCAAGAACAAAAATTGATACACATACGGGTGATCTTTCTATGGAGGTAGACGAGGAAGTCTTTAAATTCATATTTATGAGTCTATGTGATTCCCACCTGACTTTGCAGGAATACATTCTTTGGACACCATTGAAGACGCTGCGCTCATACAATATGGAGAGGACATACCGAAGCTAAACATCAACGAAGTTGGTGCTGGGCAGTTCACATATGATGCTGCCAGGTATGAGGTTAATGCAATTAAATTATGCAATGAAACAAAACTTGTCCCATCTGTTGTGCAGGCCCCTGAGATTCAAATAAAACCTCAACCGGAGCACTTGAAGTACATTTTCCTAGGAGATGGTGACACGCTGCCAGTTATCATTAAGAGTGGACTAGAAACAGATCAAGAGGTTAGGTTTGCGCGCGTGCTAAAAGAACATAAAATTGCAATAGGCTGGACATTGGCTGACATTCAAGGAATCAATCCAGCAATCTGTATGCATCGGATTCTATTAGAGGAAGGAGCAAAACCAATGAGACAACCTCAGCGACGTTTGAATCCTATAATGATGGAGGTTGTCCAGAAGCTACTGGATGCCGGTGTGATCTACCAAATATGAGACAGTCAATGGGTGAGCCCTGTGCATGTAGTGCCAAAGAAGACCGGAATAACTGTGGAGCTGAATGATAACAGAGAGCAAGTGCCAAAGAGAGTGCAGAATGGGTGGCGAATATGCATCGATTATAGACAACTTAACGTAGTTAGAATAAGATTGCGGTTCAAGGCTTCTCTTATTCGCACAACTAATTATCACCCATATGCATCGAATTAATATGAGCAGACGAACTAAGCATTAAGCACAAGTCTCAAAGGAAATACTTCATAGAATCATGCCCAACTGATACAAAGTGTTTAGCTAGACATGCTAGAAACAAACATCATAGAAATAATAATTAAAACTAAGGCAGCAAGAGAAAAGTAGCAGGTCGGCGCAAGTGCAGATTGCTGTTCTCAGCTGGCGCAGGTGGTTCGCGCAGAATCTGGGCTGGAGTAGCTCGTGTGTTTTTGCTGCTGTGTGTCCTTCTCTCTATCTGCTCTCTCTCTTCCTCAAACCCTAGCTTTCCTCTTCTTATATAGTGGTCTTGAAGCCTAAGGAATGCTTAGATTTTGCTCAAGAGAATTTTAGCTACTTCCCAAATCTAGGAGATCAATATTTAGAAACTCTGCTATCCTGCGCACGCTGATTGCGCTACTTGCTTCACGCAGTCGGTTTGCGCACTGTAGTCCGAATCAGCTATCTCCTTTTGCGCTGCTAGCTCCGCGGGTCGTGCATTGCGCTCTGAAAACGTCCGTTAGTGCACATCAGTCTTGTACACAAAATAATGCAAACAAGCACAGTGTTAAGATCTAAAAAGCGCATATAACTAGGCTCTATCAGCTATCCTGCGCATGGCTCGCTGCGCACGTTGATTGCGCTACTCCCTTCGCGCAGTCGGTTTGCGCTGCTAGCTCCGCAGGTCGTGCATTGCACTCTTTAAAAGCGCCCGTTAGCGCACATCTGACTTATGCTTCTGTTTTATCCTAAAATACAAAAATACCGAAAACAAGTAATCTTGTACACAAAATAATGCAAACAAGCACAGTGTTAAGATCTAAATAGCGCATATAACTAGGCTCTATCAAATCCCCCACACTTGCCCTTGTTCGTCCCTAACAAGTACTGAAGCACAGACACAATTACCTCTCTGAAGTTTAGCGCACAGCCTTACACTCATGCGCGATCTGCACAGCAGCTCCCCTGTGTTGCTCTATCACCTACGCGCACAAACCCTTAACAATTCTAATATAATAATTTCGAAATTTTTACCTCTCAGCCAGGATGCAATTTAATTTGGATGATTGGGAGATAGCTCTCCATAGGCTCCTGGTTGTCGGTCCCTACTCCGATTTCTGGTACATGGTTAATCGCGCAAGCTTCTTCAGGTGCGTGATTCATTCGCGTGCTTCTTGGGAACTCAAGCCTTTCGTCCTTGACTATTTTTTTTTACTTTTGGACCTGCGCATGCGCTAATATGAGTTGTGTGCGCACGCTGGTTTCTTTCCTTTTATACAGCTTTGTCCACTTTTCTTATAGTCCCAGAACGGTTCCAATCTCGGCCTTCAGATAGCACCTATGGAACAACGCCCCGCTCTCCCTCCTTGGTCTACTTGCGCAGGTCAGCGCACGCGTTTACACCCGCGCCCACTTTCCTACACTCGACTTCCAGAGGAAAGGTAGTCTGTTTTCCCACCTCGCCAAACTTTGGGTATTCGCCTTTGGCATCTGCGTGGCTGAGCGCGCTCTTTTTGTTCCGAAGGTTGCGAAGCACCGGCCTCCACTAGCGCTTTTAGCCAGTACCTTAATTTCGAAGCAGAAACGACTAACCGCCTCTCTAGAGCTTTTTCTGTCAACTCCACATCCCCTGTATATCCCAACTAAAAAGAAAAAAATCGAAAAAATTATACTAAAACGGTTAATAGCAGCGCATGTAGGATGAATAAGACAAAACAAGTCGAAAGGTGTGCGCAATCCGCACACAAGCGCACAACCGCTACTAATTCCTTTAACTACACTAACTAGCTAAACTACAATGCTTACTATGAAATGTAAATGTAACGCCCCCCCCCCCCCCCCCCCCACACTTAAATAGAGACGGGTCCCCACGACTCAAGCTCAAGCGCAACGGAGAGCGCACTCATGAATGCTACTAGGACAACTAAAAAATAAAAGTAAAATGCATCATGAAAATGAAAACCATAGTCAACGCAGCAAACGGAATAAGGTCAGGAGTTCACAAAATATCCAACACAAAATAGGAAAATAACATCCAGTGCTAGTTTTCAAAAGCAAAAAGACAACCCGAAATTATTTGCGCCTAGCCATCTGCGCATCCCTAGAAATCCTCTAAGCTGGAGTCCTGCGCAGACCCTTGTGCCTCCTCGTCCACGGACTTTGTCTCATACTCAGAGCTGGATGGGTGGTTGCGCAACTGAAATTGCTGCGGGCTGGTTTGCAAGCTCCTCCTCCAAGTCAGTTTCCATATCGAATCGGAACTTAACTCTTTGATGGGGGTGACCTCAGAGGGCGATCTAATCATCTGTGCAGAGGGTTGCGGAGGGGGCTCTGATGGCATTTGCAGCGGGTCTATGACTGGGGTGCGCACTGAGGATTGTACAGGTGACTGTGCGGGAGAACGGGCTGGCTCGTGCTGCTCTATGGGTGACCCTGGAGGTGGCCTGCGCAGACTGAGAAGAGGGGGAATGGGATCTCCAAATTTCCACCCAGATGGTGGACTGATGCTTAAATCTGCCCCCTCGGGCGCCAAGTACTCCAGCACACGCATGACGTTAAACATCATGCGCTACTCTGCTGGCGCCTCCTCAGCATTCTGTCTGCGCCGCTTCGCCTGTGCGCGCGGGGAGAATCTTTGATGTCAATGGTCACAACTTCCCCTGTCTGCACACTCGCCCGCGTGCGTGCTCCAGTCTGTGCGCGTGTCGTCATGCACCTAGCTGGCTGCGCGACTGGTGCCTCCACATTCTCCATCTCCTCCTCATCAGCATCTTCCGCTTGCTGCGCACTACTCTCTGCGGGCGCTCCTCTGATTGCTGTGTGCCTCGGTGCCCTAGCAGCCTGCAGCCGGTAACACCATTCCAGTGACCCATCTTCCTTAGCAGTTACCGCTCGGTACTGCAGCATCTGTGCGCGGTCTAGAGGGACTGCTGGAACAACCATGCGCTCGGGCACCTCTGGCTCTCCGTGCAACCCACGCAGCAAATGCGTGATCATACCACCGCAAGTGAGCGGGACCTTGGTGCTGAGCCGCTCCCAGTGCACCACCATATCTAACACAAACCTCACCTTCTTCCCGTAATACAACCCCTTGACCACGTCCATGTCAAGCAGGCAGACCTTTGGCGCACCGTTGTAGTGCCCGATGACTGCGTACGCGACCATTCACCACAGATAGTACATCCAAGGGTCGCGCAGCTCACGTCCTCTGCTGCGCCCAGCGGCAAATGGTTTGCCCGACGCCATCTCGCGCCATGCTTCCTGGTTGGTCTGCGTATCCACGTCCTGCTCGCGCACCTTGGCACAGCACAGGGTGTGCTTCAGCCTCTTGGCCGAAGCTACGTACCACACCCCTCGGTGTCGGTAACGAATCTCTAAGTTGGCGATTTGCAGGGACACCAGGAACTCACAAGTGTCCTCCTTGTCGGCTGCGCTATCCACTTCCATCAGCGCCTCCCAGCTGGCCTGCGCGAGCTTCTCCGCGACAAAGTCTTCTAAGCCTACCTCGCGCAGGAAGTCCCTGCTGATGCACGGGGTGCCGTACATGTCCAATCTCCAGAAGGTGTCATATTTCCTTGCGAAAGACGCCGGAGTGTCCGGGTTTTCTGCTGGCCTCATTTTTGCGACGATCGACTCAAGAATCCAGTGGTCAACTGTAGTCAACGCTCCACTAAGTACCCCAAAATCAGAACTCCGAATTAAACCCTCAAATCTTTACCAAATGGGCACCTCACTCTTGTCAACAAAACCCAGCAACGAAAACACCAAACGAAGCGCGCTAACTAGGTGCGATTGTGAATCTAGGGTTACGTCCCTGACCGCGCGTCGTTGTACGCGTCAAATTAATCCTTTCTTCTCCACTTAGTACAACGGCTAAGTCAGGGTCGATCCCTGATAGAGCCTATTTATACGCATTATTTAGATCATAACCCTGTGCTTGTTTGCAATATTTTGTGTACAAGATTACTGGTTTCCAGTGTTTTTGTATTTCAGGGCAAAACGAGGACCTAAGTCGGATACGCGCTAACAGGCAGCGTTTAGGACGCGCATCACACAGCCTGCGGAGCTAGCGGCGCAAACAGAAGAATTGGCAGAGTCGACCACGGTGCGCTAACCGATTGCGCTAAGCAGATGCCGTGCGCCAGGCGCAGATGTTGGTGTTTCCAAATCCTGACACGACCAGATTTGGAAGTTGCCAAGAGTGAGCCTCTGAGCAGTATATAAAGAAGAGAAGGAGGCTAGGGTTAAGAGACACAGACGATTCTCAGGACTCACAATTCGTAGACCCAGGAGGCACTGCGCAGCAGGACTGGAAAACACACGAGCTTGTTGAGAGGATTTGCGCCAGCCGATTGCGCCAGCCAAGACAGCAACCTGCACGCACTGTTTGCTATTGTTTTCTTGGACACTTTAGTTATTATCTACTATTTCTATGATGTTTATCACTAGCATGTCTAGCTAAACGCTTAGTATCGGTTGGACATGAATCTATGAGTATTTCCTTTTGAGACTTGCGCTTCATGCATAGCTTGCTTGCTGATATTAATTCTGTGCACATTACTGGTTGCTTGTTACATGAGTAGGGGAAGCCTTGAACGGCAATCTTACTCTTGTCGCTTGTTGTTGTCTGTTAAACTAGTTGAATAGCCTGACGGTGCCAACTAGGAGTAACGCGCTAGGTTAGGCAATTACTACCTTGATCGGATTCGTAGTTGTTTAGTCTAGTGTAAGAATTAATAGCACATGAACTTTGATCGGAACATGCGCACATGTTAGGAAGCCTTGATCGGACACTAACATTAGCAAATCGAGACATAGACATTTAGAGTCGATGATAAGGAATACACTCATAAGTCATAGTACTTAATCTCTATTACCTGCGCACGTCTAGTGCAATTTCCTGCGTTACGATACCACTGTTACTTGCGCATTGGGCAAACCAATCACTCACCCCCCAATCTTCGTAAGTGTAGGTTACTGGCTAAAACTGAACTACTTGCTCCCTGTGGAGATCGACCCTTACTTAACCGCTGTACTAGTGGAAGAGGAAGGAATTATATTTGACGCGCACAACGACGCGCGATCAATCCCACAAGGAGCGTGCAGACTCGTTCAGCTAGTCACCTACAACTTACGAGAATTGGGTTGTGAGTGATTGGGTTGCGCAGGTGCACGAATGAACAATAGTGAAAGTAGATTTTGCACTAGACGTGCGCAGGCAGTAGAGATTAAGTATTATGACTATGAAAAGTATCGGTAAAGACAATCCTCTATGAACGTATTCCTTATCATCGACTCTAAACGTCTATAGTTCGATTTTACTGAAGTTAGTGTCCGATCAAGGCTTCCTAACATGTGCGCATGTTCCGATCAAAGTCCATGAGCTATTAATTCTTGAAACTAGTCTAAGCAGCTACGAATCCTGTCACAGTAGCAGCTGATTATCCTAGCGCGTTACTCCTAGTTGTCACCGTCAAGCTACCAACTAGTTTAACATATAACAACAAGTAGTAAGAGTAAGATTGCGGTTCAAGGCTTCCCCTACTCATACAACTAGCTGTCAACCGTGTGCACAGAATTAATATAAGCAAACAAACTATGCATTAAGCACAAGTCTCAAAGGAAATACTTCATAGAATCATGCCCAACCGATACAAAGTGTTTAGCTAGACATGCTAGTGGTAAACATCATAGAAATAGTAAATAAAAGCTAAAGTGTCCAAGGAAACAGTAATAAGCAGGTGCGTGCAGGTTTCTGTGTCTCGGTTCGCGCAGTCGGTTAGCGCAGGTCCTCGGTGGCAGCTCGTGTGTTTTTCAGTTCTGGCTCTCTCTCGTGTGTCTCTCTCAAACCTTAGCCTTCCTCTCTTTATATACTGCTTGTGAGGCCCGAGGAATGCTCAGATTTGGCCCGTGACAATCTTGGCAACTTCCAAATCCTAGGAGATTTTGTAGGGATATGGTGTTCAAGATTTGGAAATATCGCTATCCTGCGCATGGCTCACTGCGCACGTTGGTTCGAGCAGTAGGTTTGCGCACCGCAGTCTGAATCTGCCACCTCCTATCATGTTTGCTCTGCTAGCTCCGCAGGCTGTGTGTTGCGCTCCTTAAACGCGCCTATTAGCGTGTATCTGACTTAGGCCCTTGTTTTGTCATGGAATACAAAAACACCGGAAACCAGTAATCTTGTACACAAAATAGTGCAAACAAGCACAGTGTTAAGATATAAATAGTACGTATAAATAGGCTCTATCACTGGAGTCTGTATAAATTACCTAGCGCTGTATAAATTCTCAAGCACAGATACAATTACCTCTCTAGAGTCTAGCGCACAGTCTTGCACTCAGGCGCGATCTAGACAACCGTTCACCCCGCGTTGCTCTGTCACCGGCGATCACATGCCTTCAATAGTTTTAATATAACAATTCCGAAATTCGTTACCTCTCAGCTGGGATGGAAATTATTTCGGATGGCTGGGAGATAGCTCTTCATAGGCTCCGGGTTGTCGGTCTTTACTTCGAGTACGGGTATATGGTTAATTGCGCAAGTTTCTTCCGGTGCGTGATTCTTTTGCGCACTTCTTGGGAACTCGAGCTTTCTTGATGATTTTCTTGTGAACTTGCGCACGCTGGTACGAAGTTGTGCGCATGCTGGTTTCTTTAGCACATATCATCTGCTGGTGTTTTTTTTCTTTTTGTACATCTACGGTTCCTATGTTCCCAGAACGATTCCAGTCTCGGCCTTCGGATAGCAGCTATGGAACAACGCTCCGCTCTCCCTCCTTGATCTATTTGCGCAGGTCAGCGCACGCGTTTACACCCCCGCCCGCCTTCCCTTGCTTGACTTCCAGAGGAAAGGTAGTCTATTTTCCCACCTCGCCACGCTTTGGGTATTCGCCTTCGGCATCTGCGTGGCTGAGCGCGCTCTATTGTTCCGAAGGTCGCGAAGCACCGACCTCCACTAGCGCTCTCAACCATATACCTTACCTTCGAAGCAAAAACGACTAACCGCCTCTCTAGAGCTTTTCTGTCAACTCCACATCCCCTGTATATCCCAACTAATAGGAGCAGAAAAATTGAAAAAATATACTAAACAATTGATAGCAGCGCATGCAAGATGAATAGGGCAATACAAGTCGAAAAGTGTGCGCAACCCGCACACAAGCGCACCACTGCTATTATTCCCTTCAACTAAACTAAGCTACACTACAAAGCTCAAAAAAACGTGAAATGTAAATGTAACGCCCGCCACCCCCCCCCCCCCTCCACACTTAAACAGAGATGTGTCCCCACGACTCATGCTCAAGCGCAACGGAGAGCGCACACATGCATGCAAATGAAACAAAGGACATAAGAAAGAAAAACATAGTCATCGCAGCAAAAAGATAGGGTCAGGAGTTCATGAAATATTCAGCACAAAATAGCAAAATAACATCGAGCAATAGTTTTCAAAAAGAGAAGAAACTACTTGAGAGTAATGTGAGCCCTCCCTACGTACTGCTGCGTGACTAAAAACTGCAAGTCCTAAACTAGCTAAAAACACTAAAAAAACTATAAAAAAACGTGTAAAAGTAAAACGTGTCGGGTTACCTCCCGACAAGTGCCTTTGTTTAACGTCGTTGGCTTGACCGTACCTCATTACTTGCTTAAAAGTGCGCAAGTGACCCCCCCCCCCCCCCCCCTCACTCTTGCTCCTGAGTGTCCCCACGCTCGTGTGCGCGTTGTGTTCTTCTTAGTCCTGCGCAAAGGATCGGAAGGGTGGTCAGCATGGTTAATATCATGTGAAAAATGATAAGTAACGAGGTTAGTTAATGAGGGGGAAGAAATATGAGCAATAGTTCCCAGTTCTCCCTCAGGTGCATCTGGTTGCGACTCTAGCGCAGCAACTTGCGCATCTTCTATTTCTGGCTCTGCCAAGTCGACTTCACGCGCTGTGTCATCCCAAGGTTCTCCTAAATACTTTTTGACTCCCTGCCCATTGACCTGAAAACGATGCTGGTGCTCATTTTCTAACTCGATTGTTCTGTAAGGGAAAACCTTGGTAACCGTTTATGGTCGCGTCCATTTGCTGGGCAGCTTCCCAGGCATTAGCTTTAGGCACGAGGAGAACAATAGTACCTGGTCTCCTGGCTCAAAGGTGCGTCTGAGGATGTTTTTGTCGTGAAATGCTTTTGTGCGCCCCTTGTAGTCGCGCAGCCCCTCATATGCATCTAGGCGCAGCTCCTCTAACTCGCTTAGCTCAAATGCGCGCTCCATACCAGCCTCGTCTAGGTTAAGATTGCAAACGCGCAATGCCCAGTATGCCTTGTGTTCCAACTCCACTGGCAGGTGGCACGCTTTTCCATAAACCAACCGAAACGGTGAAGTCCCAATCGGTGTCTTATGTGCAGTTCTGTATGCCCATAGCGCATCGTCAAGGAGCTGGCTCCAGTCTTTCCGCGATGGTCTCACAGTTTTCTCTAGGATGCGCTTGATCTCTCGGTTGGAAACCTCGGCCTAGCCATTCGTTTGAGGATGGTAGGCGGTGGACGTCTTGTGGCGCACTCCATAATGCTTGAATACCTGCGCCACTATCCTATTACAAAAATGCGTCCCTTGGTCGCTTATGATTGCCTTAGGCACCCCGTACCTGCAAAAGATGTTAGTTCTCAAAAAGTCAGCGACCGTCTTACCATCATCCTTTCTGGTGGCCTTAGCCTCAACCCATTTTGAGACATAGTCCACTACGACCAATATATACTCATATCCTGAAGATGGAGGAAATGGCCCCATGAAGTCAATCCCCCAAATATAGAATACTTCATCCACTAGTATTGGCGTCTGCGGCATCTCATTGCGCACTGATATTCCCTCTTTGCGCCGACACCTGTCACAATTCCTGCAGTGGTTATATGAGTCACTAAACAAGTGTGGCCAATAAAATCCGCAATCCAGGATCTTTCTGCTCGTGCGCCTTGGACCAAAGTGTCCTCCACATGCGTGCGCATGACAAAACATTAAAACCGTGTTTATTTCATGGTCAGGCACGCATCGCCTCAAAATCAGATCAGGTCCTATTCTGAGCATATACGGATCATCCCAAATGTAATATACCTGGACTCATGCTTTAATCTCATGCATTGGGTTTTAGTGAAATGAGGGGGAAACGTACCTGTGACCAGGTAATTCGCAATGTGCGCATACCATGGTACCTTACCTGTCAGCGCCATCAGGTGCTCGTCAGGGAATGTCTCAGTGATCTGCCCTGGCTCCTCTTCTTTTACTATCCTACTCAGGTGGTCAGCGACTGTGTTCTCCGTTCCCTTCTTATCCTTGATTTCCAAGTCGAACTCCTGAAGTAGGAGCACCCAGCGCATCAGGCGCGGCTTAGTCTCTTTCTTGGACATCAGGTAACGGATTGCTGCGTGGTCTGTGTAGATGATGACTCTGGCGCCTAGAACATATGCGCGGAACTTCTCCAGTGCAAACACGATTGCCAGAAGTTCCTTTTCCGTGGTGGTCTAGTGCCTCTGCATAGCGTCCAGTGTGCGCGATGCATAATAGATGACATGCGGCTTCTTGTCCACACGGTGTCCTAGGACTGCACCTACTGCATAGTCACTTGCGTCGCACATCAATTCGAATGGCAGGCTCCAGTCTGGCCCGCGCATCACTGGCGCACTCCTCAGCACCTCCTTCAGCTTATCAAAAGCAGCCCTGCACTCATCAGTGAATTCGAAACACACATCCTTTTGCAAGAGGTTAGACAGGGGTATACAAATTTTAGAAAAATCTTTTATGAAACGCCTGTAAAACCCTGCATGCCCAAGGAATGATTTCACATCGCGCACGTTAGAGGAATAAGGCAGATTTGAAATAAGATCTATTTTGGCTTTATCGACCTTGATCCCCTCCTGCGAGATAATGTGTCCTAGTACTACTCCATGTGATACCATAAAATGACATTTTTCATAATTGAGCACTAGGTTTTTTGAAATGCAGCGCGCTAAGACCTTATCAAGATTAATTAAGCATGCGTCAAAGGTACCTCCGTACACAGTAAAATCATCCATGAACACCTCTATGCATGTACCAATCATATCAGAAAAGGTGCTCATGACTAGACGTTGGAACGTACCTGGCGCGTTACACAGCCCAAACGACATGCGCCGAAACGCAAACGTCCGAATGGGCAGGTAAACGTAGTTTTTTCTTGATCCTCCGCAGCTATGGGTATCTGATTGTACACTGAGTACCCGTCCAGGAAGCAAAAGTATGGCTTCCCCGCTAATCGATCTAGCATCTGGTCCATGAAGGGCAGCGGAAAATGATCCTTGCGCGTGACTGCGTTAAGCTTTCTGTAGTCGATGCACATGCGCCATCCAGTTTTCATGCGCTTGGGAACTAGCTCGCCCTGCGCATTCTCCTCTACTATGATTCCTCCTTTCTTCAGTACAACGTGCACTGGACTCACCCACTTGCTGTCCAAGATTGGGTAGATGACTCCTGCGTCAAGCAGCTTCAGGATCTCCTTATGTACCACCTCCATCATATTCGGATTCAATCTGCGCTGAGGCTCCCTGGATGGTTTGGCACCATCTTCCAATAGAGTCCTACGCATGCATACGTCGGGGCTCACTCCGCGCAGGTCAGCAAGTGTCCATCCTATAGCGCCCTGGTTCTTGCGCAGCACCTCTTGTAATCGTGCCTCCTGCTCCTCTTCTAATCCTTTCTTTATGATTACTGGCAGGGTGTCCTCATTCCCCAAGACTGCCTGTTCAATAGAGGGCAAGATTTTATTAGCAGTGCAGACATTAACTATATCGTGTACCTGTCTGGATACTGGTTCCGCACTGCTTAGCTCATCCTCGTGCGCCTCCATCTCTGCCTGTGTCAGCGGCCCAGGTCCTTCTGTGCTATCCAACGCGTGTACTGTGGCATCCTCATGAGGGTGCTGCATCCCTTTAAATATGTTAAAGTGAATTTCCTCGCCATCAACTTCCATTGAGAGCGTACCCCTCCACACGTCTATCTTTGTGCGCGCTATCATCATAAATGGTCTGCCCAATAGGATCTGCGCACTTCCCTTGCTCGACTCACCCTCCATCTCTAAGACGTAGAAATCTGCTGGGAACACTAGCTCTTCTACTCTGACGAGGACGTCCTCTATCATGCCCGTCGGTTGTTTGCACGACCGATCTGCTAGTTGAATGGTGAGACCTGCAGGCTTTAGTGGACCAAGGCGCAATGACGCATACAAGGAATAGGGAAGCACATTTATAGATGCGCCTAGGTCAATCATGCAGTTACTTACCGTGGTCTTACCTAAAGTGCATGGGATGGTGAACGTACCTGGATCCCGGCATTTAGGTGGTACCTTATGTTGCACGATTGCTGAGGCATGCGCGTTTAGCATTACTTGCGCGTACTCGCCTTGCCTCCTCTTGTTTGTGCACAGCTCCTTTAAGAACTTGGCGTACCTAGGAATCTGCCGAACTGCTTCAATAAGGGGAATGTTTATTTCCACCTTACTGAATAACTCGTAGAGCTCCTTACCAAGCACCTCTTTCCTAGCCAATGGTGCCTGTACAGGAAAAGGTGCAGGTATGTTAGTACGATTTATGCTTTTGTCTTTCGATTGCGCCATACCTGGCGCCTTGCCCTGCTGGTTTGTGGCTTGCGCTGTTGGTTGCGCATCCGGTTGTGCTGGCTCTGGAGCTTGCGCAACTGGTTGCGCGGGCGCCTTTGCGGTCTGCTCTGTTCCTACCGTGCGCCCAGTCCTCAGTGTCACTGCGTTGACTCCTCCCTTGGGATTCTGAATCACTTGTGAAGGCAGGTTGCCATCGCTCTTTTTCAGCTCATACACCGTGGTAGCTATCTGTGACAGCTGCTTTTCAATGGACTCGAACCTCTTGTCATACTTCTCATCATTCTTGCACACTGTGTCTGCTAGCTGGCCCACGATATCTTCTAAGAATCGCCGCGGCTGCTGGTTATTTTGCGCTGGCGCAGCTTGTTGCGTCTGCTATGGTGCGCGCTGCACCGCGGACTGCCTCTGGAAATTGTTGTCCTCCTTCCATCTGAACCCATTTGCGGCTAGTCCAAAACGCAGCTGATTCTGCCTCTGCGGCCCTCTATTATCCCATCCTCCTAGAGCATTGACATCTCCTGATTCCTTGAAAAGTGTGGGACATGCATCAGTTTTATGCTCGGTGGACGTGCAGAATTCGCATGCCTTTAGCGCAGCTGGTTGCGTCCCTTGCGCATTCATCAACTTTTACAGCATGGCCTTCATCTCCTTTATCTCAGCGCTTGTTTCTACCTGATGCACAGAACGAGCACGACTATTCTCAAGTGTTAGCTGATGTCTTACCTGTCCAGCAGAGTCTTCTATCAGCTTCCACGCGTATTCCGGGTACATGTTACAAATGTCGCCGCCTGCGCATGCATTCAATAATCTCAGCTCTATTGGTAGCAATCCGTTCAGGAAATTCTCTATCAGTACATTCTGGGGCAGGCCGTGATTGTAGTAGTTAGCCTCCAGCTCCCTAAAACGCTCATAATACTCCGATAGTGATTCTCCTACGCCCTGCCTAGGTGCGGCCAACTCCCTCCTCAGTAGCGCGATCTTGGTTGCAGGATAGAACTTGTCCAAGAACTTCTTCTGGAGCTGCTCCCATGTGTGAATAGATCCTGCTGGTAAGCTCATCAGCCAATGCTTGGCCGCATCACACAATGAAAAAGGGAACGCCTTCATCTTCAGCGCTTCGTCGCTCTCCCCTTCGGCCTTCATGTTCTCGCAGATAACTAGGAATTCTAGCACATGCTTGACTGGGTTCTCGTTGTTCATCCCGTGAAACTTGGGCATGTGATGAATGAGCGAGCTCCTTAGCTCAAAATGACCGTCTGGTGGAAGCACTATGCACCATGGCTGGTTAACCGTGATTGGAGCTGACATCTCGCGCACTACTCTGCGTCGCGCGACCTGTCGCGCGGGTGGTGCATTATACCTCGCTTCAGCGGCCACTCGAGCATCAACTTCGCGCTGCACTTCTTCTCTGAATCGAACTGCGCGGTTATCTGCTCCTGTATTGTTAGGTCTCTCCGGGGTTCTCTCCCCTAAGTTATCTCCAATGACACTGTTATCCTTTATGACCTGTTCTAAATCTCAAAGAAAACGAAATTAAAAGACAACTAAGCTGTCGCGTCTGTCAGTTCGCAACTATAATCTGCACAGCGCAACTATTTCAAGGTTGCGCAGGCTGATGTTGATTGCCCGCTGTCAGAAACAACAACGAGGAAAATAAAGCAAACAGAAATAACTAACTACTGTAAAAGAAAACTTAAACTAGTTAAACTTATCTGTGTTGCTCCCCGGCAACGGCGCCAAAATTTGACCGCGCGTCCTTGTACGCGTCAAATTTATCCTTTCTTCTCCACTTAGTACAGCGGCTAAGTCAGGGTCGATCCCACAAGGAGCGTGTAGACTCGTTCAGCTAGTAACCTACAACTTACGAGAATTGGGTTGTGAGTGATTGGGTTGCGCAGGTGCACGAATGAACAATAGTGAAAGCAGATTTTGCACTAGACGTGCGCAGGCAGTAGAGATTAAGTACTATGACTATGAAAAGTATCGGTAAAGACAATCCTCTATGAACGTATTTCTTATCATCGACTCTAAACGTCTATAGTTCGATTTTACTGAAGTTAGTGTCAGATCAAGGCTTCCTAACATGTGCGCATGTTCCGATCAAAGTCCATGAGCTATGAATTCTTGAAACTAGTTTAAGCAGCTACGAATCCTATTACAGTAGCAGCTGATTATCCTAGCGCGTTACTCCTAGTTGTCACCGTCAAGCGACCAACTAGTTTAACATATAACAACAAGTAGTAAGAGTAAGATTGCGGTTCAAGGCTTCCCCTACTTATACAACTAACTGTCAACCGTGTGCACAGAATTAATACAAGCAAACAAACTACGCATTAAGCACAAGTCTCAAAGGAAATACTTCATAGAATCATGCCCAACCGATACAAAGTGTTTAGCTAGACATGCTAGTGGTAAACATCATAGAAATAGTAAATAAAAGCTAAAGTGTCCAAGAAAACAGTAACAAGCAAGTGCGTGCAGGTTGTTGTGTCTCGGTTCGCGTAGTCGGTTGGCGCAGGTCCTCGGCGGCAGCTCGTGTGTTTTTCAGTTCTGGCTCTCTCTCGTGTGTCTCTCTCAATACCTAGCCTTCCTCTCTTTATATACTGCTTGTGAGGCCCGAGGAATGCTCAGATTTGGCCCGTGACAATCTTGGCAACTTCCAAATCCTAGGAGATTTTGTAGGGATATGGTGTTCAAGATTTGGAAATACCGCTATCCTGCGCATGGCTCACTGCGCACGTTGGTTCGCGCAGTTGGTTTGCGCACCGCAGTCTGAATCTGCCACCTCCTATCCTGTTTGCGCTGCTAGCTCCGCAGGCTGTGTGTTGCGCTCCTTAAATGCGCCTATTAGCGTGTATCCGACTTAGGCCCTTGTTTTGTCCTGGAATACAAAAAAACCGGAAACCAGTAATCTTGTACACAAAATAATGCAAACAAGCACAGTGTTAAGATCTAAATAGTGCGTATAAATAGGCTCTATCAGTCCCCCAGTCGGTTTCTTTCACCAAACCCTCACTAAATCGACCGAAATGAAAATGAGAGGTTACCTAGTGCGCAGGTGATGTCGTGCTCTTCAAATCTCACTAAAGAACGCCGGAATCGGTGCGCGGACGGCAAAGATTGGCTGGCAGCAGTGAAAAGCTCTAACAGTCGAAATTGAAGAATGTCTGGAATTTTCTAAGTTGTTGTCCTTATATACTCTCTGACCTGCGCATCTATCCTGCGCACTGATTTGCGCACTGACCCGCGCATTGCTACGTGACTCAAAAATATGCAAGTATTGAACTAGCTAAAAATTCAAATCGTAAAAAAACGTGTAAAAAATAAAACGTGGAAAACGTGTCGGGTTACCTCCCGAAAAGTGCCTTTGTTTAACGTCGTTGGCTCGACAGTACCTCGTTACTTGCTCAAGTTTGCGCACGTGACCACCCCCACACTTGCTCCTGCCCGCTCCTATGCATCTATACGTGCTATGCTTTCCTTAGTCCTGCGCAAAGGAACAGATAGGTGGTCAGTGTGACCAAAATCATGTGACACATCATAAGTAATGAGGTTAATCAGTGAGGGAGAAGATATATAAGCAGCAGCTCCCAGTTCTCCCTCCGGTGCATCAGGTTGTATCTCTAGCGCAGCAACCTGCGCATCCTCTATTTCTGGTTCCGCCAAATCAACTTCGCGCGTGGCCTCATCCCAAGGTTCTCCTAAGTATTTCTTGACTCTTTGCCCATTAACCTAAAAACGATGCTTGCGCTCGTTCTCTAACTCGATTGTTCCATATGGGAAAACCTTTGTGACTGTTGATGAGCGGACAAATAACCTTATATTTGTCCATATTTTCTCCTTACTTTTTGTTTGTTTCCCTATTTTATAAAGTCACTTGATGTCTTCTTTGCCCATTTCAGGTTAAAAATGTATATTACATGATATGAAGTGGTGTGAAGAAAATCTGGATGAATTCTAGTCGATCGAGAGCAAAAGAGGTCAAAATCAAGCAAAAGGCTAGTTTTTCGTCCATGATTGACCTATTCAGATTCGAAGGCTCGCCCAGCACACGTTTCGTATTCGATTAAGGCGTGCCATGTCTTGTTGGAAAGCTAACTCAAAGGGGTACAAATTCATAGCTTACATCAAGACATAATTCGAAGGTTTAAGGGGTCAAAACAGACGAGATTCCAGCGCTGCAGATTTGGGTCTCCCAAAGAGGAATTCAGGATAGGCCGAATCACTATTGATTCGGCCAAAGAAAGGTGATTCGAGCAAGCATGATACTTCACTACAGCACTGAACAGATGATTCGCACGAATCAACTCAAGGCTTGCCCGAATCAAAGTTGATTCGGGGAGAATTTGCCTGTAGATCAAATCTGGGCAGACTGACCTGTTTATCTTTGAAGGCTTGCCGAGCGCGCGATTCTTATCCGATTGGGACGTTCTATAGCTTGTTGGAAAGGTAATTCAAAGCTATACAACTTCTTAGTTTACGTCAAGACGTAAATCAAAGGTTTAAAGTGTCAAAAAAGCTAGTTTCTAACTGCAGAAGTGATTCGGCCGAATCACTCTCAGCTGCACGAATCGACCTGATCCGGGGAAAGTCTTGAAGGTTTGACCGAATCACTTGAGGGGTTGACCGAATCAAAAGTGATTCGGCCAGGATAAGTGATTCGCCCAAACTCAAAACAACACTGAGAAAAAGATTCGAGCGAATCACATGGGCATTGACCGAATCAAGTGATTCGGTCACTTCGGGCACTTATTGGAAATCTTCACAAAGTATAAATAGAATGAGATAGAAGTGAAGAAAGAAAAGAGCTTGCTTTTTCTCTCAACCCTAGAAAGGAGCTTCCACATTTTCTCAACCCTAGGCGACTGGAGCTCGGAGAAGACCAAGCTTGGGTGAAGACCCAAGCTTGGATTGAAGATTCTACATCAACCTCTCTTAAACCCTTTACCCTTTGTATTTACATTCATGCTTCCTTTAGTTGTCATGTTTTTGTGCACACTCATTATGAGTGAGTAGTTGTTCTTGTGGTTGGGGATTAAATGGATCCCCTAGGATTGGATATGATGTAGAACTCTAATTTATTGCATTGAATGAAGTTTGGTTTGATTATATTGTGCCCTAGCTATGTATTCATTGTATGCACACCAAGTGTTTGACGAAATGCTTAAGTGAGTATGCTTGGTTAAAACCCCTAAGGAAGGAGCGAGAGTTGAACTTAGGATGTCTCATAGCTATTGTATGATCATAGATGGAGTGTTTGTGCGTGAGAGCGACATGCACTCTTGACATTAGGCTAAGTTTTAAGCGGATTTGAGTAACCGGCCAATAGACCGAGAGGGTGCGGTTATGGGACTCAAGTTCTACACGGTTCAATAGAGCGAGAGTTTGAGAACCATGTCCTTTGTGTATCCTCTCCACTCTAGGGAAGGAGCAAGAGTTGAACCTAGAGTGGACGATGCATTAGCCTTGCTTTTATCAACCAAATGTAGTTCATGCATGTGTTAGTGAGTTATTTCATTTTCCTCATATCTTAGGAGAGAAGTTGAATCCCTAGTCACTCTTTTGTTTCATCAACCAAAAACCAAAAATATCATTTATCTTTAGTGCTTGCTAGAGATACCTCTATAGGAGGACATATCCCCCCCCCAAAATCCGTAGACTTTCAATAATAGCATTAATTAGTTGTAAATTACTCTAAGCTTTTCTCTTGGGTTCGACCCGAGGTCACTCGGTTATAAATATTGTTTGATATTTGCGTGACTAGAATAGCACTTCATTTTGCTTGCCTAAAACGCCAACGTCAATTGTGTATGGTCTCGTCCACTTGCTACGCAGCTTTCCGGGCATCAGCTTTAAGCGCGAGGAGAACAAAAGCACCCGGTCTTCTGGGTCGAAGGTGCGTCTGAGGATGCACTTATCGTGGAATGCTTTCGTGCGCTCTTTGTAGTCGCGCAGCCCCTCATATGCATCCAGGCGCAGCTCCTCTAGTTAGCTCAATTCAAATGCGTGCTTCTTACCAGCCTCGTCGAGGTTCAGATTGCAAGTGCGCAATGCCCAGTATGCCTTGTGTTCCAACTCAACCGGTAGGTGGCACGCCTTTCCATGCACCAACCGAAATGGTGAGGTCCCAATCGGTGTCTTGTGCGCAGTCCTGTATGCCCAAAGTGCATCATCCAGCCACTGTCTCCAGTCTTTGCACGTAGGTCTCACGGTTTTCTCCAGAATGCGCTTAATCTCTCTGTTGGAAACCTCGGCCTGGCCATTCGTTTGAGGATGGTATGCATGGGACGTCTTGTGGCGCACTCCATAATGCTTTAGTACCTACGCCACTATTCTGTTGTAGAAGTGCGTCCCCTGGTCGCTGATTATTGCCTTTGGCACTCCGTACCTGCAGAAAATGTTAGTCCTTAAAAACTCAATGATAGAGCCTAGTTATATGCGCTATTTAGATCTCAACACTTGCTTGTTTGCATTATTTTGTGTATAAGATTACTGGTTTTCGGTATTTTTGTATTACAGGATAAAACAGGAGCATAAGTCAGATGTGCACTAACAGACGTTTTTTAGAGCGCAATGCATGACCTGCGGAGCTAGCAGCGCAAAAGGAGATAGCTGTTTCGGACTACAGTGCGCAAACGGACTGCACGAAGCAAGTAGCGCAATCCGCATGCGCAGAATGGCAGAGTTTCTAAATATTGATCTCCTAGATTTGGGAAGTTGCTAAAAGTCTCTCGGGCCAAATCTAAGCATTCCTTGGGCTTCAAGACCACTATATAAGAGGAGGGTAGCTAGGGTTAGATAGAGAGAGAACAGATAGAGAGAAGGACGCTCAGCAGTAAAACACACGAGCTACTTCAGCCAGAATCTGCGCGAACCACCTGCGCCAGCCGAGAACAGCAACGCGCAATTGGGCCAACCTACTACGTTTTCTCTTGTTGCCTTAGTTTTATTTATTATTCTATGATGTTTGTTTTTAGCATGTCTAGGTAAACACTTTGTATCGGTTGGGCATGATTCTATGAAGTATTTCCTTTGAGACTTGTGCTTAATGCTTTGTACATCTACTTATATTAATTCTATGCATATGGGTGATAATTAGTTGTGTGAATAAGGGAAGCCTTGAACCGCAATCTTATTCTAATAGCTAGTTATTGTATGTTAAACTAGTTGATAGCTTGACGGTGACAACTAGGAGTAACACACTAGGATAATCAGCTGCTACTGTGATAGGATTCGTGGCTGCTTAGACTAGTTTCAGGAATTAATAGCTCATGGACTTTGATCGGAACATGCGCGCACGTTAGGAAGCCTTGATCGGACACTAACTTAAGTAGAACTGCACTAAAGAAGTTTAGAGTCGATGATAAGGGATACATTCATAGAGGATTGTCGGTACCGATACTCTTCATAGTCATAGTACTTAAAATCTGCTGCCTACGCACGTATCGTGCAACTCTGCTTTCACTACTGTTCATTTGCGCACCTGTGCAACCCAATCACTCACAACCCCAATTTCGTAAGTTGTAGGTTGCTAGCTAAGACGAGTCTGCACGCTCCTTGTGGGATCGACCCTGACTTAGCCGCTATACTAAGTGGAGAAGGAAGGATTAATTTGACGCGTACAACGACGCGCAATCAAATTTTGGCGCCGTTGCCGAGGAGCAACACAGATAAGTCTTAACTAGTTCAAGTTTTCTTTTACAATAGCTAGTTATTTCTTTTTATTTTCGTTGGTGTTTCTGCCAGTATGCAATCAACATCAGCCTGCGCAACCTTGAAACAGTTGCGCTGCGCAGATCATAGTTGTGCACAAACAAGTCTAGAAAAGGACATGGAGAATAACAGTGTCATCGGCGATAACTTAGGGGACAGAACCCCAGAGGGACCTAACAATGCGAGGGCAGATAACCCCGCAGCTTGGTTCAGAGAGGAAGTGCAGCGCGAAGTTGAAGGTAGGATGGCTGCTGAAGTATATAATGCGCAACCCGCGTAACAGATCGTGCGACGCAGAATAGTGCGAGAGATGTCGGCCCCAATCACAGTCAACCCACCGTGGTGCATAGTGCTTCCACCCGATGGGCATTTTGAACTACGGAGCTCATTCATTCATCATATGTGTTAAGGTATGTGGCATCATTGACAAACTCCTACAAAGTGCACTAGAGCCTGCTACAGCAACTATGTAAAGAAAACAGCTGATGAAGAGCATTCCAGAGTGAGCAAACTTAGTAAGTGGCGCTCCAGATGAAGACATTAAGTGGCGCCTGAGCTTAATGTCTTCACCAGGCGCGTCACCTAATGTTGCCTTGGGGCGCTCAGAAAACTGGAAGAGATCATGAAGACATCAGCTTGTGCAATCTGGGCAGAGTGACTATCTCAGTGCTCAAGCAGTGGAGTAAGCAAGTGCTATAGCAATCTCTGGAGCAGAAGTTCAGTAGCAGAAGATCAGCTCTCCTTCAGAAATCCAGTGCATGTATACAAGGCAGAAAAGCTTGGAGCTGGTGCCTGGAGCTGCAGCAGAAGTATCGCACACCTTCAGACAGCATGTGCTACAGCAGATGCTGGAGCTAAAATGCTGTAGCAGAAATTCAAAGCTTTCTCAGAGATTGCATTCAAACAACAAATCAGTGGACCGAAGGGCTTCCGGATAGAGCTGAATATTCAGGAGAATATTTCTGGAGTGTCTCTCAAGAACAAGGGCAGATTTGTTGAGTGAAGATTTGATTGAAAAATCAAAACTCCTATAAAATAGGAGATATGATCTTGCAGAGATCTTGGAGGATCTTCCTTAAAATTGATGGGATTGTTTACTAATGCATTTAGGAAATTCCAGCAGTAGCAAACAACTCAAGCACAAGTGAACAAGGAGCAGCTATAGCAAGGGATGCTATAGCAGGAGCTTGTTCAAGTTGCTGCAGCATCTGTCCGAGTAGCAGCAGCAACCTGGGCCTTTGGCAAGAAGGCCTGGCAGCCCTGTCGAGAGCCTCAGAAGAATTTCTAAGTTGCTGCCAAGAATATTCCAGTGGGGATTTCCTAGCTAGAGAAGAAGATTTGTTTTGGGGATCAAATCAAATCTAATCTCCTAAATTTTAGGAGATAATTATTCTTTTTGGGACATTGCTTAAACCTGGTCTTGCTTAAAGCTGGTGCTGCTATTTAAGTGAGATGAGTTCAGAGCTGAGAGGTTGATCAAAGCTGAGGGATACACGAGTGCATACACAGAATTTAGAGAGAGCAATTTTGGTGTGCCACGGACGATTTCTTCGATCATCACCCGAGAGCAGAGCGTGAGCGCAGAGCTGTGGTGACAGAAGCAGAAGGGGATCAGGACTTGCAGAGTCTGATTCGAGCTTGATCTGGAAGCCAATTCAGAGCAGTGGTGCTTGTTGGTTGATCAAGGGCAGCCGCGGAAGAACTGACGGGTGTGTGGCTCGGTCGAGTGTCTAAGCGGTGGTTCTCGCTAGTGGCAGGGGGTCACTGAGTGAGGGGGAGTATTCCAGAGTGTGCAGTGCTCGTGGAATCGTTCGATCGGCTCAGCGGAAGGCTTTGGAGCAACGCGGACAATTGTGCATCAGCTGTGTGTTACAGCAGTTGCTGCAGCAACCCTGCTGAGTGAGTGTAGTTTAGAATAGGCTGAGTGTTGAGAAGACTGTAGCTATTCTAGATTGACATTTGTAGAGGGTGTGCAGACACAAGTCAGAGCTTGTTCTGATTGTGTCAAGTGATCCACACAAGGTTGAGTAGCATAGGTTGCGTGGAGTTGTAACCGAGTGTACTTGGAGACCTTTGTGGTTAGTGGATTGAGGACTGGAAAATAGTCCTCCCCAGACGTAGGCAGTTGGCCGAACTGGGTGAACAAACCTCTGTCTTGTTCATTGTTTGCTGAGACAATTTCCGAGTGAACAAGAGTATGCTGCAGCAACAGCTTGTTCACAAATATGTCTTACTGAGACGCTGCGAATTTCAATATGCCTAAGTTCCATGGGATGAACAACGAGAACACAGTCAAGCATGTGCGCAAATTCCTAGTTATCTGCGAGAACATGAAGACCGACGGGGAGAGTGAAGAAGCGCTGAACCTGAAGGCGTTCCCTTTTTCATTGTGTGATACAGCCAGGCATTGGCTGATTAGCTTACCAGCAGGATCTATTCGCACATGGGAGCAGCTCCAGAAGAAGTTCTTGGATAAGTTCTACCCGGTAACAAAGATTGCGCTAATCAGGAGGGAATTGGCCGCACCTAGGCAGGGCGTAGGAGAGTCACTATCAGAGTACTATGAGCGTTTCAGGGAGCTGGAAGCCAACTGCTATAATCATGGCCTGCCCCAATGGAACTTAGACTGCTGAACGCATGCGCAGGTGGTGATATATGCAACATGTACCCGGAGGATGTATGGCAGATGATCGAGGACTCTCCTGGATAGGTAAGGCATCAATTGACGCTCGAGAACAGTCGTGCGCGCGCTGTGCACCAGGTGGATTCCAGCGCTGAAATTAAGGAAATGAAAGCCATGCTGCAGAAACTGATGAGTGCGCAAGGCGCGCAACCAGTTGCACCGAAGGTATGCGAGTTCTGTACGTCCACTGAGCACAAAACTGACGCATGTCCCACACTTTTCGAGGAATCAGGAGATGTCAATGCTCTAGGAGGATGGGACAATAGAGGACCGCAGAGCCAGAATCAACTGTGCTTTGGACTGGCCGCAAATGGATTCAGATGGAGGGAGGACAGCAATCCCCAAAGGCAGCCAGCAGAATATCGTGCACCTCAGCAGGCGCAGCAAGCATACAACCCACCGCACCGCCGCAATGACGCAGCAGCACAGAATAACCAGCAACCGCGGCGCTCCTTAGAAGACATAGTGGGTCAGTTGGCAGACACAGTGCGCAAGAACGATGAAAAATATGACAAGAGGTTCCAGTCAATTGAGATGCAGTTGTCACATATTGCTACCACGGTCTATGAGCTGAAAAAAGAGCGATGGCAACCTGCCTTCGCAAGTGATCCAAAACCCTAAGGGAGGAGTTAACGCCGTAACGCTGAGGACTGGACGCACAGTTGGGACAGCTCAGACCGCAAAGGAGCCCGCGCAGCCAGTTGCGCTACCTCCAGAGCCAGAACAGCCGGATGCGCAACCAGCCGCGCCAGCTACGAACCAACAGGGGGTGGCGCCAGGTATGATACAATCAGGAGAAAAGAGTACCAGTCATACTAATGCACCTGCACCTTTTCCTGTGCAGGCACCTTTAGCAAGAAAGGAGGCTCTGGACAAGGAGTTATACAAATTATTCAGTAAGGTGGAAATAAACATTCCCCTGATTGAGGCAGTTCGGCAGATTCCCAGATATGCCAAGTTCTTGAAAGAGCTGTGCACAAACAAGAGGAGGAAAGGCGAGTGCGCACAAGTAATGCTTAACGCACATGCATCAGCAATTGTGCAACACAAGGTACCACCTAAATGCCGGGATCTAGGTACGTTCACCATACCGTGCACCTTAGGTAAGACCACGGTAAGCAACTGCATGATTTCTCTCGGTGCATCTATAAACGTGCTTGCTTACTCCTCGTATGTGTCATTGTACCTTGGTCCACTAAAGCCTACAGGTCTCACCATCCAATTAGTAGATCGGTCGTGCAAACAACCAACGGGCATGACAGAGGACGTTCTTGTCCGAGTAGGAGAGCTGGTGTTCCCAGCAGATTTCTACGTCTTGGAAATGGAGGGTGAGCCGAGCAAGGGAAGCGCGCAAATCCTACTGGGCAAACCATTTCTGATGACAGTGCGCACAAAGATAGACGTATGGAAAGGCACGCTCTCAATGGAGGTAGATGGCGAAGAGATTCACTTTAACATTTTCAAGGGGATGCAGCACCCTCATGAGGACGCCACAGTGCACGCATTAGACAGTGTACACATTATGTCCTAATGTGCGCGACTTTAAGTCGTTTCTCGGGCATGCAGGGTTCTATAGGCGCTTTATTAAAGATTTTTCTAAAATATGTATCCCATTGTCTAACCTCCTTCAAAAGGATGTGTGCTTTGAGTTCACTGATGAGTGCAGGAATGCTTTTGATAAGTTAAAGGATGCGCTGACCAGTGCGCTAGTGATGCGCACACCAGACTGGAACCTACCATTTGAGTTGATGTGCGATGCCAGTGACTACGCTGTAGGCGCAGTACTTGGCCAGCGCGTGGATAAGAGGCCGCATGCTATATATTATGTGTCGCGCACAGTGGACACTACGCAGAGGAACTACACCACGACCGAGAAGGAACTTCTGAAAATCGTGTTTGCGCTGGAGAAGTTCCGCGCATATGTTCTGGGCGGTAAGTCACTGTCTACACTGACCACGCTGCTATCCGCTACCTGATGTCTAAGAAAGAGACTAAGCCGCGCCTGATGCGCTGGTTGCGGTTGCTCCAAGAGTTCGATTTAGAGATCAAGGATAAGAAGGGAACAGAAAACACGGTTGCTGATCACCTAAGCAGGATAGTGAAGGAAGAGGAGCCAGGGCAGATCACGGAGACATTCCTTGACGAGCACCTGATGGCGCTGAACGGTAAGGTACCATGGTATGCGCAAATTGCAAATTACCTGGTCACAGGTGCGTTTCCCCCTCATTTCACTAAAACTCAATGCATGAGGTTAACATGAGTCTAAATATTACGTTTGGGATGATCCATACATGCTTAGAATAGGCCTTGATCAAATCTTGAGGCGATGTGTGCCTGATCATGAGATGAGCTCTGTTTTGAGATTTTGTCATGCACACGTGTGCGGAGGACACTTTGGTCCAAAGCGCACGAGCAGGAAAATCCTAGATTGCGGTTTTTATTGGCCGCACTTATTTTGTGACTCTTATAACCACTGCAGGGCTTGTGACAGGTGTTAGCGCACAGGAAATATCTCAGCGCGCAACGAGATGCCACAAACACCTATACTGGTAGACGAAGTGTTCGATTTGTGGGGAATTGACTTCATGGGACCCTTTCCGCCATCTTGTGGATATGAGTACATACTAGTTGCGGTGGACTATGTCTCGAAGTGGGTCGAAGCTAAGGCCACGCGCAAGGATGATGGTAAGACGGTCGTTGAGTTTTTAAGAACTAACATTTTCTGCAGGTACGGAGTACCTAAGGCAATAATCAGCGACCAGGGGACGCACTTCTGCAACAGAATAGTGGCGCAAGTATTAAAGCATTATGGGGTGCGCCACAAGATGTCCACTGCATACCATCCTCAAACCAATGGCCAGGCCGAGGTCTCCAATAGAGAGATCAAGCGCATTCTGGAGAAAACCGTGAGACCTTCGCGCAAAGACTGGAGCCAACGGCTGGACGATGCACTTTGGGCATACAGGACTGCGGACAAGACACCGATTGGGACTTCACCATTTCGGTTGGTGTACGGAAAGGCGAGCCACCTACCGGTTGAGTTGGAGCACAAGGCATACTGGGCATTGCGCACTTGCAATCTGAACCTTGATGAGGCTGGTAAGGAGCACGCATTTGAGTTAAGCGAGCTAGAGGAGCTGCGCCTGGATGCATATGAGGGGTTGCGCAACTACAAAGCACGCACGAAAGCATTTCACGATAAGAACATCCTCAGACGCACCTTCGAGCCAGGAGACCGAGTGCTGTTGTTCTCCTCGCGCTTAAAACTGATGCCTGGGAAGCTGCGCAGCAAGTGGACGGGACCTTACACTGTCACAAAGGTTTATGAGCTGAAAAAGAGCGATGGCAACCTACCTTCGCAAGTGATTCAAAACCCTAAGGGAGGAGTTAACGCCGTAACCCTGATGACTGGGTGCACAGTTGGGACAGCTCCGACCGCGAAGGTGCCCGCGCAGCCAGTTGCGCAACCTCCAGAGCCAGCACAGCCGGATGCGCAACCAGCCGCACAAGGTACCACCTAAATGCCGGGATCCAGGTACGTTCACCATACCGTGCACCTTAGGTAAGACCACGGTAAGCAACTGCATGATTGATCTCAGTGCATCTATAAATGTGCTTCCCTACTCCTTGTATGTGTCATTGCACCTTGGTCCACTAAAGCCTACAGGTCTCACCATCCAATTAGCAGATCGGTCGTGCAAACAACCGACGGGCATGATAGAGGACGTTCTCGTCCAAGTGGGAGAGCTGGTGTTCCCAGCAGATTTCTACGTCTTGGAGATGGAGGGTGAGCCGAGCAAGGGAAGCGCGCAAATCCTACTGGGCAGACCATTTCTGATGACAGCGCGCACAAAGATAGACGTGTGAAAAGGCACGCTCTCAATGGAGGTAGATGGCAAGGAGATTCACTTTAACATTTTTAAGGGGATGCAGCATCCTCATGAGGATGCCCCAGTGCACGCGTTAGATAGTATGGACGACTTGGTTGCGCATGCGCAGTGTGCGTGCGCAACAGGTATGTGACCTGGCTAATGTTTGCGCTACTGATAAAATCCTACATTCTATTGAACAAGCACCCAAAGTTGAGCTGAAGCAATTGCTCGAGCACTTAAAGTACATCTTCTTGGGCAATGAGGACACCCTGCCTGTCATTATAAAGAAAGGATTAGAGGAGGAGCAGGAGGCGCGATTACAGGAGGTGTTGTGCAAGAACCAGCGCGCTATAGGGTGGACATTAGCTGACCTGCGCGGAGTAAGCCCTGATGTGTGTATGCACAGAATTCTGCTGGAAAATGATGCCAAACCATCCAGGGAACCTCACCGCAGACTGAATTCGATTATGATGGAGGTAGTGCAGAAGGAGATCCTGAAGCTGCTTGACGCAGGAGTAATATACCCGATCTCAGACAGTAAGTGGGTAAGTCCAGTGCACGTTGTGCCCAAGAAGAGAAGGCATCACAGTAGAGGAAAATGTGCAGGGCGAGCTAGTTCCCAAGCGCGTACAAACTGGATGGCGCATGTGCATTGACTACAGGAAGCTAAACGCAGTCACGCGCAAGGATCATTTCCCGCTACCATTCATGGACCAGATGCTCGACCATTTGGCAGGGAAACCACACTTTTGCTTCCTGGACGGTTACTCAGGATACAATCAGATACCTATAGCTGCGGAGGATCAGGAGAAGACAACCTTTACCTGCCCATTCGGTACCTTTGCGTTCCGGCGCATGTCGTTCGGGCTGTGTAAAGCGCCAAGTACGTTCCAACGCTTAGTCATGAGCATTTTATCTGATATGATTGGTTTATGTATAGAGGTATTTGATGCGCGCGTCGTTGTGCGCGTCAAATTAATCCTTCCTTCTCCACTTAGTATAGCGGCTAAGTCAGGGTCGATCCCACAAGGAGCAAGCAGACTAGCTTTAACTAGTAACCTACACTTACGAAAATTGGGGTGTGAGTGATTGGGTTGCGCAAGTGCGCGAGTAAACAGTAGTTAACGCAGGATTTGCACTAGACGTGCGCAGGCAGTAGAGATTAAGTACTATGACTATGAAAAGTATCGGCGCAGACAATCCTCTATGAATATATTCCTTATCGTCGACTCTAAACGTCTATAGTTCGGTTTACTAAAGTTAGTGTCCGATCAAGGCTTCCTAACATGTGCGCATGTTCCGACCAAAGTTCATGAGCTATTAATTCTTGAGACTAGTCTAAGTAGCAGCTGATTATCCTAGCGCGTTACTTCTAGTTGTCACCGTCAATCTATCAACTAGTTTAACATATAACAAACAAGTAGCAAGAGTAAGATTGCGGTTCAAGGCTTCCCCTACTCATGCAACTAGCTGTCAACAGTGAGCACAGAATTAATACAAGCAAACAAACTATGCATTAAGCACAAGTCTCAAAGGAAATACTCATAGAATCATGCCCAACCGATACAAAGCGTTTAGCTAGACATGCTAGTAGTAAACATCATAGAAATAGTAAATAATAACTAAAGTATCCGAGAAAACAGTAACAAGCAGGTGCGTGCAGGTTGCAGTGTCTCAGCTGGCGCAGTCGGCTAGCGCAGGTCCTCTTAGTAGCTCGTGTGTTTTTCAGTTCTGCCTCTCTCTCGTGTGTTGTGATGTGTCTGTGTTCCTCCCTTCAAACCCTAGCCTTCCTCTCTTTATATACTGCTCATGAGGCCCAAGGACGGCCTTGGCAACTTCCAAATCCGATGATGTCAAGATTTGGAAACACAACTATCCTGCGCATGGCGCACTGCACACATTGGTTAGCGCAATCGGTCTGCACACCGTAGTCGACTCTGCCACTTCGTATCCTGTTTGCGCTGCTGGCTCCACAGGCTGTGTGTTGCGCTCCTTAAACGCTGCCTGTTAGCGCGTATCCGACTTAGGCCCTCGTTTCGCCCTGGAATACAAAAACACCGGAAACCAGTAATCTTGTACACAAAATGATGCAAACAAGCATAGGGTTAAGATCTAAATAACGCGTATAAATAGGATCTATCAAACCCCCCACACTTGCCCTTGTTCGTCCCGAACAATCACTCAAGCACGGATACAATTACCTCTCTGGAGTCTAGCGCACAGTCTTGCACTCTGGCGCGATCCGCACTACTGCTCACCTTGCGATGCTCTATCACCTGCGTGCATCTGCCTTCAACAGTTTAATATGACAATTTCGAAATTCGTTACCTCTCAGCTGGGATGAAGATCATTTCGGATGGCTGAGAAATAGCTCTTCATAGGCTCCTGGTTGTCAGCTTTTACTCCTAGGATGGGTATATGGTTAATAGCGCAAGCTTCTTCCGGTGCGTGATTATTCCGCGCACTTCCTGGGAACCCGAGCCTTCTTGATGATTTTCTTGTGAATCTTGCGCAAGCTGGTACGTATTTGTGCGCATGCTGATTCTTTTGTAGCGCATATCAACTGCTGGTGTTTTTCTTTTTTTGTACAGCTATATCTATGGTTCCTGTGTTCCCAGAACGGTTCCAGTCTCGGCCTCCGGATAGCAGCTATGGAACAACACTCCGCTCTCCCTCCTTGGTCTATCTACGCAGGTCAGCTCACGCGTTTACACCCGCGCCCGCCTTCCATAGCTCGACTTCCAGAGGAAAGGTGGTTTGTTTTCCCACCTCGCCACGCTTTGGGTATTCGCCTTCGGCATCTGCGTGGCTGAGCGCGCTCTATTGTTCCAAAGGTCGCGAAGCACCGGCCTCCACTAGCGCTCTCGACCATATACCTCACCTCTGAAGCAAAAACGACTAACCGCCTCTCTAGAGCGTTTCTGTCAACTCCACATCCCTTGTATATCCCAACTAATAGGAGCAGAAAAAACGAAAAAAAATACTAAAACAGTTGATAGCAGCGCACGCAAAATGAATAGCGCACTACAAGCTGAAAAAGTGTGCACAACCCGCACACAAGCGCACCACTGCTACTATTTTCTTCAACTAAACTAAGCTACACTACCAAGCTAAAAAAAACGTGAAATGTAAATGTAACGCTCCCCCCCCCACACTTAAACAGAGACGTGTCCCCACGACTCCTGCTCAAGCGCAACGGAGAGCGCACACATGCATGCAAGCAAAACAAAGAATATAAGAAAGAAAAACATATAGTCAGCGCAGCAAAGACAAAGTCAGGGGTCACAAAATATTCAGCACAATATAGCAAAATCGAGCAATAGTTTTTTCAAAAAGATAAGAAATAAGAAACCACCCGAAAGAAATGCGCGCCCTCACTGCAGCCCTAGATGTCCTCGGAGCTGGACTCAGCCGCAGAACCGTGCGCCTCCTCATTTGAAGAATCGGTCTCATACTCGGTACTGGAGGCTGGCGGCACTACTGAAACGGCGGCGGGCTGAGTCAAGAGGTCGTCCTCTGAGATAGGGTCCCATAGTGAATCTGAGCTGGAACTTATGATGGGATCGGCTTCAGGGGACCTCTGAATAGAAGGCTGTGCAGGGGGTGCTGCAGGTGCTGGTACTGGGTCTACTGCTGGGGTGGGCTCTGCTGCATGGACCGGGGACTAGGTAAGAGGGCTGGCTGGCTGGCGCGGCTCGCTGGGGGAACCTGGAGGCGGCCTACGCAGACTGAGGAGAGGGGGGATAGAATCTCCAAATCTCCACCCTGATGGTGGGCTCATGCTCAGGTCTGCCCCCTCTGGCGCTAAATACTCGAGCACACGCATGACGTTGAACATCATGCGCTGCTCCTCTGATACCTCCTCAGGCGCCTCCTCTGCCTCTGTCCTGGGGCGCTTTCCTTGTGCACGAAGCGGAGAATCATCAATGGCAATGGTAACTGGCTCCCCCTACGGTGCACTCGCCCTCCAGCGCGCTCCAGTCTGCGCACGAGTCCTCATGCGCCTGACTGGAGGCGCAGCTGGTTCTGAGGCCTCTTCCATCTCTGATTGCGCGTCGTTGTACGCGTCAAATTAATCCTTCCTCTTCCACTAGTACAGCGGTTAAGTCAGGGTCGATCTCCACAGGGAGCAAGCAGTTCAGTTTTAACTAGTGACCTACACTTACGAAAATGGGGGTGTGAGTGATTGGGGTTGCGTGATGCGCGAGTAAACAGTGGTAAACGCAGGAATTGCACTAGACGTGCGCAGGCAGTAGAGACCAAGTACTATGACTATGAGAAGTATCGGCGCAGACAATCCTCTATGAGTGTATTCCTTATCATCGACTCTAAATGTCTATAGTTTGGTTTGCTAATGTTAGTGTTCGATCAAGGCTTCCTAACATGTGCGCATGTTCCGATCAAAGTTCATGTGCTATTAAATCTTTAACTAGACTAAACAACTATGAATCCAATCAAGGTAGCAATTGCTTATCCTAGCGCGTTACTCCTAGTTGGCACCGTCAGGCTATTCAACTAGTTTAACATACAACAACAAGCAACAAGAGTAAGATTGCGGCTCAAGGCTTCCCCTACTCATGCAACTAGCTGCCAACAATGTGTACAAAATTAATATAAGCAAACAAGCTATGCATTAAGCGCAAGTCTCAAAGGAAATACTCATAGATTCATGCCCAACCAATACCAAGTGTTTAGCTAGACATGCTAGTGGTAAACATCATAGAAACAGTAAGTAATAACTAAGGTATCCAAGAAAACAATAGCAAACAGTGCGTGCAGGTTGCAGTCTTGGCTGGCGAAGTCGGCTAGCGCAGGTCCTCTCGATTGCATGATGATCAAACCCTAGCCTTCTTCTCTTCTTTATATACTGCTCAGAGGCTCATCCTTGGCAACTTCCAAATCTGGTGGTGTCAGGATTTGGAAACACCACCAATTGCGCATGGCGCACGGCATCTTGGTTAGCGCAAACGGTTAGCGCACCGTGGTTGACTCTGCCAATTCTTCTGTTTGAGCCGCTAGCTCCGCAGGCTTGTGTGATGCGCGTCCTAAACGCTGCCTGTTAGCGCGTATCCAACTTAGGCCCTCGTTTTGCCCTGAAATACAAAAACAAGCAAGCATAGGGTAGGATCTAAATAATGTGTATAAATAGGGTAGGGTAGGGTAGGATCTAAATAATGTGTATAAATAGGCTCTAAATAATGCAAACAAGCATAGGGTAGGATCTAAATAATGTGTATAAATAGGCTCTATCAAACCCCCCACACTTGCCCCTTGTTCGTCCTCGAACAAGCACTCAAGCACGGATACTACTACCTCTCTGGAGTCTAGCGCACAGTCTTGCACTCTGGCGCGATCTGCACTACTGATCACCTTGCGCCGCTCTACCACCTGCGCGCATCTGCTTTCAACAGTTCTAATATAATGATTTCGCAATTCATTACCTCTCAGCTAGGATGAAGATCATTTCGGATGGCTGGGAGATAGCTCTTCATAGGCTCCAGGTTGTCAGCTCTCACTCCGAGGATGGGTATATGGTTAACAGCGCAGCTTCTTCCCGTGCGTGATTCTTCCGCGCAGTTCCTGGGAACTCAAGCCTTTTGATGATTTTCTTTGTGGACTTTGCGCACGCTGGTGCTTGTTGTGCGCATGCTGATTCTTTTGTAGCGCATATCATCTGCTGGTATTTTTCTTTTGTACAGCTTTGTCCATGGTTCCTATCTTTCGCAGAACGGTTCCAGTCTCGGCCTTCGGATAACAGCTATGGAACACCGCCCCGCTCTCCCTCCGTGGTCTATCTGCGCAGGTCGGCGCACGCGTTTACACCCGCGCCCGCCTTCCTGAGCTCGACTTCAAGAGGAAAGGTGGTCTGTTCTCGCCACGCTTTGGGTATTCGCCTTCGGCATCTGCGTGACTGAGCGCGCTCTCTTGTTCCGAAGGTCGCGAAGCACAAGCCTCCACTAGCGCTCTCGACCATATACCTCACCTCCGAAGCTCGAACGACTAACCGCCTCTCTAGAGCGTTTCTGTCAACTCCACATCCCCCGTATATCCCAACTAACAGGAGCAGAAAAACGAAAAAAATATACTAAAACAGTTGGTAGCAGCGCACGCAATATGGATAGCGCAAAACAAGCTGACAGTATGCGCAACCCGCACACAAGCGCACTACTGCTACTGTTTTCTTCAATTAAGCTAAGCTACACTATAAAGCTCAAAAATACGTGAAATATAAATGTAATGCTCCCCCCCCACACTTAAACAGAGACGTGTCCCCACGACTCAAGCTCAAGCGCACGGAGAACGCGCAAATGCATGCAAGCAAAATAAAGAACATAAAAACTAAGAACATATAGTCAAAGCAGCGCAATATAGCATAGGGACACAAAATATGTAGCACAAGAGTTCAGCACACATATAGCAACATAATATCGAATAATGTTCAGCATATAAAAGAAAAAGACACCACTGGAAAGGAATAATGCGCCCCCCCTACAGCTCTATATGTCCTCTGAGCTGGACGCAGCCGTTGAACCATGCGCCTGCTCCTCTGAAGAATCCGTCGCATAATCGGTGCTGGAGGAAGGCTGGACAACAGAAAGGGCGACAGGCTGCGCCACGAAGTCGTCCTCTGAGACGGGGTCCCATAGCGAGTCTGAGCTGGTGCTAATGATGGGTTCGGCTACAGGGGACCTCGGAATGGACGGCTGGGTAGGGGATGGTGCAGGTGCTGGTACTTGTGCCGGTTCGGGGGTGGGCTCTGTTTCTGGGGCTGGCTCTGGTGCTGGGGCTGGGGAAGGAGAGGGCTCTGCTGGGTGCACTGGGGGCTGAGTAAGAGGGCTGGCTCGCTGGGGGAACTGAGAGGTGGCCGGCGCAGGCTGAGGAGAGGGGGAATCGCGTCTCCAAATCTCCACCCTGATGGTGGGCTCATGCTTAAGTCCGCCCCCTCTGGCGCTAAATACTCGAGCACGCGCATGACGTTGAACATCATGCGCTGCTCTGCTGATGCTTCCTCAGGCGCCTCCTCAGCCTCGGTCCTCGGGCGCTTCCTTTGTGCACGCGGGGGAGAATCCTCGATGGAAATGGTAACTGGCTCCCCCTGCGGCACACGGGCCCTCCGATGCGCTCCAGTCTGCGCGTGGGTCCTTGCGCGCCTGACTGGAGGCACAACTGGCTCTGGGGCCTCGTCCTCCTCCATCTCCTGCGCACCCTCTGCTGCTTGCGCGCTGCTCTCCGCTCGTGGCCGCTGCACTCTGGCCGGCTGCAGGCGGTAGCACCATTCCAATGTGCCATCCTCCCTCACGGCTACCGCCCTAATCTGCAGCATGTGGGCGCGGTCCAGAGGAACAGCCGGCACCATGGTGTGCTCGGGCACCTCAGGCTCTCCATGTAACGCACGCAGCAGGTGCGTAATAATTCCTCCGCAAGTCAGCGGCCCCTTGGTGCTGACTCGGCTCCAGTGGTGTACCATGTTCAGGACAAAAAGCACCCTCTTCCCATAATAAAACCCCTTCAAGATCTCCATATCCAGTAGCCTGATCTTCGGCGCACCGTTATAACGCCCAATGATCGCATAGGCGACTAGGCGCCACAAGTAGAACATCCATGGGTCACGCAGCTCTCGTCCCCTGCTGCGCCCCGCGGCAAACACTGGCCCGGTCGCCATCTCGCGCCACGCCTCTTGATTCGTGTGCGCGTCCATGCCAGCTTCTCTCACCTTAGCGCACCTCAGTGTGCGCTTCAGCCTCTTAGCCGAGGCAATGTACCACACCCCGCGGTGCCGGTACCTTATCTCCATCTCACCTGGTTCTAACGACGCCAGGAACTCGCAGGTGTCCTCCTTGTCTGATGCGCTGTTGAGTTCCAACAGCGCCTCCCAGCCTGCTAACGCCAGCCTCTCCACAACGAGGTCCTCCAGTCCGACCTCGCGCAGGAAGTCCCTGCTGATGTACGGAGTCCCGTACATTTCTAGCCTCAGAAATGCGGCATACTTGCTGGCGAAAATAGCTGGGGTTTCTTGGTCCTCGGCAGGCTGCATCGTGGCTGGGTCTCTCTGGTCAACGCCGGTCAACACCTTCTAAAGCTCAGAAAATGAAAACTCCTCCAAATGCCCTGAAACTTGTACCAACTGGGCGCCTACTCCCCGCCTACAAAACCCTCTAACCAATACTCCAATCGGTGCACTCTAGCCTGGTCCGATTTCAAAACCCTAGAGCACTCCTCTACCGCACAAACCCTACTGGAATCTGCTCAAATCTGGGGGAAAGGTTACCTGGAGGGTGGTCGACGGAATGCTCCTCAAATCTCTCTAGACGGAAGCTGGTTTGAGCGCCGGACAGTGAGCGGAGGTGCGAGGGCGGGAGTTGTACTTGCAACGGTCGAGTGAAAAAGTGCTGAAATTTTCTAAGTACTGCCCTTATATACCCCCTGACTGGCGTAGCTGTCCTGCGCACTGAAGTGCGCACGGACCTGCGCACTGCTGCTCGACTAAAAAACTACAAGTCCTAAACTAGCTAAAAGACACTAGAAATACTAAAAGAGAAAAAAACATGTAAAAAATAAAACGAGTCGGGTTACCTCCCGACAAGTGCCTTTGTTTAACGTCGGTGGCTCGACTGTACCTCGTTACGTGCCCAAATGTGTGCCAGCGACCTCCCCCACTCTTTCTCCTGAGTGATCCCGTGCTTGTGCGTGTGTGGCGTATTCCATGGTCCTGCGCAAAGGATCAAAAGGGTAGTCAGCATGGATAATAGTATGTGATAAATTACAAGCAACGAGGGAAGGTAAAGAGGGAGAAGAAATATGAGCAATAGTTTCCAGTTCTCCCTCTGGTGCATCTGGTGATGATTCTGGCGCAGCAACCTGTGCATCTGCTATCTCAGGTTCTGCCAACTCAATGTCGCGCGCTGTACCATCCCAAGGTTCTCCTAAGTATTTCTTGACTCTCTGCCCATTGACCTGAAAACGATGCCGGTGCTCGTTTTCTAACTCGATTGTTCCGTAGGGGAAAACCTTGGTGACTGTGTACGGTCCTGTCCATTTACTGCGCAGCTTCCCTGGCATGAGCTTTAGGCGCGAGGAGAACAACAGTACCTGGTCTCCTGGCTCAAAAGTGCGTCTAAGAATATTCTTGTCGTGAAATGCCTTGGTGCGTGCTTTGTAATCGCGAAGTCCCTCATAGGCATCGAGGCGCAGCTCTTCTAATTCGCTCAGCTCAAACGTGCACTCCTTGCCAGCCTCATCCAAGTTTAGGTTGCATATGCGCAGTGCCCAGTATGCTTTGTGCTCCAATTCTACTGGCAGATGGCACGCCTTTCCATAGACCAACCTAAACGGTGAAGTCCCGATTGGTGTCTTATGCGCGGTCCGGTATGCCCACAGCGCATCGTCTAGGCGCTGGCTCCAGTCCTTCCGTGATGGTCTTACGGTTTTTTCCAGGATGCGCTTGATCTCTCGGTTGGAAACCTCGGCCTGTCCATTCGTCTGAGGGTGGTAGGCGGTGGACGTCTTGTGGCGCACTCCATAGTGCTTGAAAACTTGCGCCACAACTCTGTTGCAGAAATGCGTCCCCTGGTCGCTGATGATTGCCTTAGGCACCCCGTACCTGCAAAAGATGTTAGTTCTCAAAAAATCAGCGACTGTCTTACCATCATCCTTTCTTGTGGCCTTAGCTTCGACCCATTTGGAGACATAATCCACTGCGACCAATATGTACTCGTATCCGGCAGATGGAGGGAATGGCCCCATGAAGTCAATACCCCAAATATCAAACATTTCATCCATTAGAATCGGCGTTTGCGGCATCTCATTGCGCATTGATATGCTCCCTGTGCGCTGGCACCTGTCACAATTCCGGCAGTGATCATATGCATCATATGCAGTGATCATATTCCGGCAGTACTCGTATCCAGGATCTTTCTGCTCGTGCGCTTCGGACCAAAGTGTCCTCCACATGCGTGCGCATGACAAAACATCAAAACAGAGTTAATTTCATGGTCAGGCACACATCGCCTCAAAATCTGATCAGGTCCTATTCTGAGCATATACGAATCATCCCAAATGTAATGCTTGGACTCATGTTTCAATCTCATGCACTGGGTTTTATTGAAATGAGAAGGAAACGTACCTGTGACCAGGTAATTCGCAATGTGCGCATACCATGGTACCTTACCTTTCAGCGCCATCAGATGCTCGTCAGGGAATGTCTCCGTTATCCGCCCTGGCTCCTCCTCTTTCACGATCCTGCTCAGGTGGTCAGTGACTGTGTTTTCCGTGCCCTTCTTATCCTTGATTTCCAAGTCGAATTCCTGAAGTAAGAGCACCCAGCGCATCAGGCGCGGCTTAGTCTCCTTCTTGGACATTAGGTAACGGATTGCTGCGTGGTCAGTGTAGATGATGACTCTGGCGCTTAGAACATATGCGCGGAACTTCTCTAGTGCAAACACGATTGCCAGAAGTTCCTTCTCCGTAGTGGTGTAGTTCCTCTGCGCAGTGTCCAGTGTGCGCGATGCATAATAAATGGCGTGCGGCTTCTTGTCCACGCGCTGTCCCAGGACTGCACCTACTGCGTAATCGCTTGGTTCTAGTCTGGCGCGCGCATCACTGGCGCACTTGTCAGCGCCTCCTTCAGCTTATTAAATGCGGCCCTGCACTCATCAGTAAATTCGAAACGCACTTGTTAGACAGGGGTATACAAATCTTAGAAAAATCTTTTATGAAACGCCTGTAAAACCCAGCATGCCCAAGGAATGATTTCACATCGCGCACGTTAGTGGAATAAGGCAGATTAGAAATAAGATCTATTTTGGCCTTATCTACCTTGATCCCCTCCTGCGAGATAATATGTAAAATGACATTTTTCATAATTGAGCACTAGGTTTTTTGAAATGCAGCGCGCTAAGACCTTATCAAAATGAGTTAAGCATGCGTCAAAGGTACCTCCGTACACAGTAAAATCATCCATGAACACCTCTACGCATATACCAATCATATCAGAAAAGATGCTCATGACTAGACGTTGGAACGTACCTGGCGCGTTACACAGCCCAAATGACTTGCGCCGAAACGCAAACGTACCGAATGGGCAGGTAAACGTGGTTTTCTGTTGATCTTCCGCAGCAATGGGTATCTGATTGTACCCTGAATACCCGTCCAAGAAACAAAAGTAGGGCTTCCCCGCTAAGCGATCTAGCATCTGGTCCATGAAAGGTAGCGGAAAATGATCCTAGCGCGTGACTGCGTTAAGCTTTCTGTAGTCGATGCACATGCGCCATCCAGTTTGCATGCGCTTGGGTACTAGCTCGCCCTGCGCATTCTCCAATACTGTGATTCCTCCTTTCTTCGGCACAACGTGCACTGGACTTACCCATTTGCTGTCCGAGATTGGGTAAATGACTCCTGCGTCAAGCAGCTTCAGTATCTCCTTCTGCACCACCTCCATCATATTCGGGTTCAATCTGCGCTGAGGCTCCCTGGATGGTTTGGCACCATCTTCCAATAGAATCCTATGCATGCATACGTCCGGGCTCACTCCGCGCAGGTAAGCAAGTGTCCATCCTATGGCGCGCTGGTTCTTGCGCAGCACCTGCTGTAATCGTGATTCCTGCTCCTCTTCTAATCCTTTCTTTATGATTACCGGCAGGGTGTCTTCATTTCCCAAAAATATGTATTTGAGGTGCTCTGGGAGTTGCTTCAGCTCGACCTTGGGTGCCTGTTCAATAGAGGGCAAGATTTTATTAGCAGTGCAGACATTAACTCTATCGTGTACTTGTCTGGGTGCTAGTTCAGCACTGCTCAGCTCATCCTCATGCGCCTCCAACTCTGCCTGTGCCAGTTTCTCAGGTCCTTCTGCTGTGCTCGCACATTGCGCATCTGCAACCAAGTCATCTATGCTGTCCATCGCGTGCATTGTGGCATCCTCATGAGGGTGCTGCATCCCTTAGAATATGTTAAAGTGAATTTCCTCGCCGTCGACCTCCATGGAGAGCGTACCCCTCCACACGTCTATCTTTGTGCGCGCTGTCATCAGAAATGGTCTGCCCAATAGGATCTGCGCACTGCCTTTGCTCGACTCACCCTCCATTTCTAGGACATAGAAATCTGCTGGGAACACCAGCTCTCCTACTCGGACGAGGACGTCCTCGATCATGCCCGTCGGTTGCTTGCACGACCGATCTGCTAGCTGAATGGTGAGACCTGCAGGCTTTAGTGGTCCAAGGCGCAATGACGCATACAGGGAATAGGGAAGCACATTTATAGATGCGCCTAAGTCAATCATGCAATTGCTCACTGTGATCTTACCTAAGGTGCATGGAATGGTGAACGTACCCGGGTCTCGGCATTTAGGTGGTACCTTATGTTGCACGATTGCTGAGGCCTGCGCATTTAGCATTACCTGTGCGCACTCGCCTTTCCTCCTCTTGTTTGTGCACAGCTCCTTTAAAAACTTGGCGTACCTAGGGATCTGCCGAACTGCTTCAATAAGGGGAATGTTTATTTCCACTTTACTGAATAACTCGTAGAGCTCCTTATCGACCACTTCCTTCCTAGCTGATGGTGCCTGTACAAGGAAAGGTGCAGGTATGTTAGTACGATTCATGCTTTTGTCTTTTGATTGTGCCATACCTGGCGCCTCGCCCTGCTGGCTTGTGGCTGGCGCTTCTGGTTGCGCATCTTGCTCTGCTGGATCTGGAGCTTGCGCAACTGGTTGCGCGGGCGCCTTCGCGGTCTGCTCTGTTCCTACCGTGCGCCCAGTCCTCAGTGTCACTGCGTTGACTCCTCCCTTGGGATTCTGGATCACTTGCGAAGGCAAGTTGCCATCGCTCTTTTTCAGCTCCCTCCTGAGTAGCATGATCTTGGCTGCGGGATAGAATTTGTCCAAGAACTTCTTCTGCAGCTGCTCCCATGTGTGAATTGATCCTGCTGGTGAGCTCATCAGCCAATGTCTGGCTGTGTCACACAATGAAAACGGGAACGCCTTCATCTTTAGCGCTTCGTCGCTCTCCCCTTCCGCCTTCATGTTCTCGCAAATGACTAGGAATTCTCGCACATGCTTGACTGGGTTCTCGTTGTTCATCCCGTGGAACTTGGGCATGTGATGAATGAGCGAGCTCCTTAGCTCAAAATGACCGTCTGGTGGAAGCACTATGCACCATGGCTGGTTAACTGTGATTGGAGCTGACATCTCGCGCACTGTTCTGCGTCGCGCGGGTGGCGCATTATACACTTCAGCGGCCATCCTTGCTTCAACCTCGCGCTGCACTTCCTCTCTAAACCGAACTGCGCGGTTATCTGCTCCTGCATTGTCTGGGGTTCTGTCCCCTAAGTTGTCTCCAACGACACTGGGATTGACTTCATGGGGCCGTTTCCGCCATCTTGTGGATACGAGTACATACTAGTTGCGGTGGATTATGTCTCGAAGTGGGTCGAAGCTAAGGCCACGCGCAAGGATGATGGTAAAACGGTTGTTGAGTTCTTAAGGACTAACATTTTCTGCAGGTACGGAGTGCCTAAGGCAATAATCAGCGACCAGGGGCTGCACTTCTGCAACAGAATAGTGGCAAGTACTAAAGCGTTATGGAGTGCGCCACAAGACGTCCACTGCATACCATCCTAAAACGAATGGTCAGGTCGAGGTTTCCAATAGAGAGATTAAGCGCATTCTGGAGAAAACCGTGAGCCTTCGCGCAAAGACTGGAGCCAACGGCTGGACGATGCACTTTGGACATACAGGACTGCGCACAAGACACCGATTGGGACTTCACCATTTCGGTTGGTGTATGGAAAGGCGTGCCACCTACCGGTTGAGTTGGAACACAAGGCATACTGGGCATTGCGCACTTGCAATCTGAACGTCGACAAGGCTGGTAAGGAGCGTACATTTGAATTGAGCGAGCTAGAGGAGCTGCGCCTGGATGCATATGAGGGGCTACGCGACTACAAAGCACGCACGAAAGCATTTCACAATAAGAACATCCTCAGACGCACCTTCGAGCCAGGAGGCCAGGTGCTTTTGTTCTCCTCGCGCTTAAAACTGATGCCCGGAAAGCTGCAAAGAAAGTGGACGGGACCTTACACAGTCACAAAGGTTTTCCCATATGGAACGATCGAGTTAGAGAACGAGCGCAAGCATCGTTTTCAGGTTAATGGGCAAAGAATAAAGAAATACTTGGGAGAACCTTGGGATGAGGCCACGCGCGAAGTTGATTTGGCTGAACCAGAAATAGAGGATGCGCAGGTTGCTGTACCAGAGATACAACCTGATGCACCGGAGGGAGAACTCTGAGCTACTGCTTATATATCCTCTCCCTCACTGATTAACCTCGTTACTTATGATGTGTCACATGATTTTGGCCACACTGACCACCTATCTGTTCCTTTGCGCAGGACTAAGGAAAGCATCGCACGCACAGATGCACAGGAGCGCGCAGGAGCAAGTGTGGGGGTGGTCGCGTGCGCAAACTTGAGCAAGTAACGAGGTACTGTCAAGCCAACGACGTTAAACAAAGGCACTTGTCGGGAGGTAACCCGACGCGTTTTCCACGTTTTATTTTATTTTTACACGTTTTTTTAGGATTTGAATTTTTAGCTAGTTCAGTACTTGCATATTTTTTTGAGTCATGTAGCAATGCGCGGGTCAGTGCGCAGGACAGATGCGCAGGTCAGAGAGTATATAAGGACAGGAACTTAGAAAATTCCAGACATTCTGCAATTTCGACCGTTAGAGCTTTTCATTGCTTCTAGCCAACCTTTGTCGTCCGCCCACCGATTCCAGCGTTCTTTACTGAGATTTGACGAGCACGACATCACCTGCGCACTAGGTAACCTCTCATTTTCATTTCGGTCAATATCGTGAGGCTTTGGTGACAGAAACCGACTAGGGGACGTAACCCTAGATTCAAAATTGCACCTAGTTAGCGCGCTCCGTTTGTTGTTTTCATTGCTGGGTTTTGTTGACAAGAGTGAGGCGCCCATTTGGTAAAGATTTGAGGGTTTAATTCGGAGTTCTGATTTTGGGGTACTTAGTGGAGCGTTGACTATAGTTGACTGCAGCACTCAGAAGGGCGCCAGCAGAGAGTAGTGCGCAGCAAGAGGAAGCTGCTGATGATGAGAAGATGTAGAATGTGGAGGCACCAGTCGCGCAGCTAGCTAGGCGCATGAGGACACGCGCACAGACTAGAGCGCGCGCGCGGGCGTGTGGTCCGCCAGGGGAAGTTACGACCATTGACATCAAAGATTCTCCCCCGCGCGCACAGGTGAAGCGGCGTAGACAGGATACTGAGGAGGCGCCAGCAGAGCAGCGCATGATGTTTAACGTCATGCGCGTGCTGGAGTACTTGGCGCCCGAGTGGGCCGATTTAAGCATCAGTCCACCATCTGGGTGGAAATTTGGAGATCCCATTCCCCCTCTTCTCAGTCTGCACAGGCCACCTCCAAGGTCACCCTTCGAGCAACACCAGCCAGCCAGTTCTCCCGCTCAGTCACCGGTACAATCCTCAGCGCGCACCCCAATCATTAACCCGCCGCAAATGCCATCAGAGCCCCCTCCGCAACCCTCTGCACAGATGATCCGATCGCCCTCTGAGGTCACCCCCATCAAAGAGTTAAGTTCAGATTCGATTTGGGAAACTGATTCGGAGGAGGAGCCTGCAAACCAGCCCGTAGCAGTTTCAACTGCGCCACCATCCTCCAGCTCTGAGTATGAGACAGAGTCCGTGGACGAGGAGGCACAAGGGTCTGCGCAGGACTCCAGCTCAGAGGCTTTCTAAGAGTGCGCAGAGGGCTAGGCGCAAATAATTTCAGGTTGTCCTTTTGCTTTTTGAAAACTATCACTGGATGTTCTGTTCCTATTTTGTGTTGGATATTTTGTGAACTCTTGACCTTGTTTCGTTTGCTGCATTGACTATGTTTTTCATTTTCATGATGCATTTTACTTTTAGTTCTTAGTTGTCCTAGTAGCACGCATGAGTGCGCTCTACGTTGCGCTTGAGCTTGAGTCGTGGGGACACGTCTCTGATTAAGTGTGTGTGTGGGGGGGGGGGGGGGGCGTTACAGTTACATTTCATATTTAAGCATTGTAGTGTAGCTTAGTTATATAGTTAGAGGAATTAGTAGCGGTTGTGCGCTTGTGTGCGGATTGCGCACACCTTTCGACTTGTTTTGTCTTATTCATCCTACATGCGCGGCTATTAACCGTTTTAGTATAATTTTTTTCGATTTTTGTCTTTTTAGTTGGGATACACAGGGGATGTGGAGTTGACAGAAAAAGCTCTAGAGAGGCGGTTAGTCGTTTCTACTTCGAGATTAAGGTACATGGCTAAAAGCGCTATTCGGAACAATAGAGCGCGCTCAGCCACGCAGATGCCAAAGGCGAATACGCAAAGCGTGGCTAGTGGGGAAACAGACCACCTTTCCTCTGGAAGTCGAGTGTAGGAAAGTGGGCGCGGGTGTAAACGCGTGCGCTGACCTGCGCAAGTAGACCAACAAGGGAGAGCGGGGCGTTGTTCCATAGCTGCTATCCGAAGGCCGAGACTGGAACAGTTTTGGGAATATAAGAAAAGTGGACGAAGCCGTATAAAAGGAAAAAATAGTTGATGATATACGCAAGGAAAAGAAACCAGCATGCGCACACAACTCCATATTAGCGGATGCGCAAGTCCAAAAGTAAAGAAAATCGTCAAGGACGAAAGGCTTGAGTTCCCAAGAAGCGGGCGAATGAATCACGCACCTGAAGAAACCTGCGCGATTATCCATGTACCAGAAATCGGAGTAGAGACCGACAACCAGGAGCCTATGGAGAGCTATCTCCAAATCATCCGAATTAAGTGGCATCCTGCCTGAGAGGTAACAAATTTCGAAATTATTATATTAGAATTGGTAAGGGTTTGTGCGCGTAGGTGATAGAGCAACACAGGGCGAACCGCTGTGCAAATCGCGCATGAGTGTAAGGCTGTGCGCTAGACTTCAGAGAGGTGATTGTATCTGTGCTTCAGTACTTGTGTGGGACTAACAAGGGCAAGTGTGGGCAATTTGATAGAGCCTAGTTATATGCGCTATTTAGATCTTAACACGGTGCTTGTTTGCATTATTTTGTGTACAAGATTACTGGTTTTCGATATTTTTATATTTCAGGATAAAACAGGAGCATAAGTCAGATGTGCGCTAACGGGCCTGCGGAATGCACGACCTGCGGAGCTAGTATCGCAAAAGGAGATAGCTGATTCAGGCTACAGTGTGCAAATCGACTGCGCGAAGCAAGTAGCGCAATCCGCGTGCGCAGGATAGCAGAGTTTCTAAATACTGATCATGATTATCTCCTAGATTTGGGAAGTAGCTAAGATTCTCTCGGGCCAAATCTAAGCATTCCTTGGGCTTCAAGACCAGTATATAAGAGGAGGGAAGCTAGGGTTTGGAGGAGAGAGAGGACATATAGAGAGAAGGACACATAGCAGCAAAAACACACGAGCTACTCCAGCCCAGATTCTGCGCGAACCACCTGCGCCAGCCGAAAACAGCAATCTGCAATTGCACCGACTTGCTACTTTTCCTTGGCTACTTTAGTTTTATTTATTATTTCTATGATGTTTGTTTCTAGCACGTCTAGCTAAACACTTTGTATCGGTTGGGCATGATTCTATGAAGTATTTCCTTTGAGACTTGTGTTCAATGCTTAGTTCGTCTACTTATATTAATTCTATGCACATGGGTGATAATCAGTTGTGCAAATAAGAGAAGCCTTGAACCGCAATCTTATTCTAACTGCTCGTTATTGTATGTTAAACTAGTTGATAACTTGACGGTGACAATTAGGAGTAACGCAGTAGGATAATCAGCTGCTACTGTGATAGGATTCGTAGCTGCTAAGACTAGTTTCAGGAATTAATAGCTCATGGACTTTGATCGGAACATGCGCGCACGTTAGGAAGCCTTGATCGGACACTAACTTAAGTAGAACTGCACTATAGATGTTTAGAGTCGATGATAAGGGATACTTTCATAGAGGATTATCTTTACCTATACTTTTCATAGTCATAGTACTTAATAGCTACTGCCTGCGCACGTATCGTGCAATTCTGCTTTCACTACTAATCATTAGCGCACCTGCGCGACCCAATCACTCACAACCCCAATTTGGTAAGTTGTAGGTTGCTAGCTAAGACAAGTCTGCACGCTCCTTGTGGGATCGACCCTGACTTAGCCGCTGTACTAAGTGGAGAAGGAAGGATTAATTTGACGCGTACAACGACGCGCGATCAGTCATGCGGTTAGCAACGCAAAACAGAAATATATTCATGAGTTAATGTGATTGATAATTCTAGGCTAAAGTATCACGCATTCTAAATTCAACTCTCGCTCCTTCTCTAGAATGGGAATGATACCTAAGTGACACAATTCTCGAACTCTCGCTCTATTGAACCGTGTGGAACAAAAGTCTCCTAATATCAACCTCTTGATCTATTGATAGTTAACTAAAGTCTGATCTATACTTAGCCTACTAGAATGCGAATGTCACTCTCGCGCACAAACACAATTCTAAACAATCTAAGTTCAATTCTCATTCCATCCCTAGGTGTTTTATCAATTCATACTCATTCATGTGTTTCGTCAGACACTTGGTGTGCATAAAATTGACATGACGATAAAACATGAGAATTTTCAATCAAACTTCACTCATATAGATAAAGAAACATGTTTTGCATTACAATCTAACATAAGGGATCCATAAGGATCCCAACTACTATGGGATACTCACTCGTAGTGAGTTTAGTACAAAACATAATTAAATTGTTCAACAAGAAAAAGTAAAATAGTAGAAAAGTAGGGTTTAGAGTAGGAATAAAGTAGAATGATGTTGTAGAAACTCCAATTGTAGGTGTCTTCTCCAAATTCTAGACAATTCTCCAAGTTCTCCAATTAGGGTTTCGTTCCAAGAGAGGAACCCTAGGCGTCGGAGGGACCCCAAGGCACACCCTAAATTTTCCCATCTTTTTTCTATTGATATTTACCAACCGTGCCCGAATCAAAAGTGATTCGAGGTAGCCTTATTATTTGACTCGGACAGAGTGTCCAAATCAAACTCTCAATGCTGTTCCGGAGCTTGGCGAATCACTTTCTATTAGCCTAATCACTTTCGATCCGCCCACTGCTTGGACGGATCACTTCTGTAGCGTTAGAATCTCGCTCATTTGACCCTTGATACCTTCGAATCACGTCTTGATATAAACTAAGAAGTTATAGCCCATTAAATTAGCTTTCCAACAAGCTATAGCACACCTCAATCGGATAAGAAACATGTGCTCGCAAGCCTTCGATGAGGAACAGGTCAGTCTTCCCAGATTTGGTCTCGAGAGAAATCTCCTCGAATCATTTTTGATCCGAATAGCATGGAGGTTTATTCGGCCAAGGGTGGCCGAATCACATGTGATTCGTGCACCCCCTGGTCGAATCAAATCTGCCTTGGGCGAATCACTTTTGCCTTTTGCTTAATTTTGCTCGTTTTTGCTCTCGATCGATTAGAATTTGAAATTCACAGCGTCTCAGATAGGCAGATTTGTGAACAAGCAGTTGCTGCAGCACACTCTTGTTCACTTAGAAATTGTCTCAGCAAACAATGAACAAGACAGAAGTTTGTTCACCCAGTTCGGCCAACTGCCTACGTCTGGGGAGGACTATTCACCAGTCCTCAATCCACTAAACACGAAGGTCTCCAAGTACACTCGGTTACAACTCCACGCAACCTATGCTACTCAACCTTGTGTGGATCACTTGACACAATCAGAACAGACTCTGATTTGTGTCTGCACACCCTCTACAAATGTCAATCTAGAATAGCTACAGACTTCTCAAGACTTAGCCTATTCTAAACTACACTCACTCAGCAGGGTTGCTGTAGCAACTGCTGTAACACACTGCTGAAGCACAATTGTCCGCGTCGCTCCAAAGCCTTCTGCTGAGTTGTTCGAACGATTCCAGAAGCGCTGCACACTCTAGAATACTCCCCCTCACTCAGTGACCACCTGCCACTAGCGAGAACCACCGCTTAGACACTTGACCGAGCCACACACCCGCCAGTTCCTCCGCGGCTGCCCTTGATCAACCAACAAGCACTACTGCTCTGAATTGGCTTCCAGATCAAGCTCGAATCAGACTTTGCAAGTCCCGATTCCCTTCTGCTTCTGTCACCACAGCTCTGCGCTCACGCTCTACTCTCGGGTGATGATCGAAGAAATCATCCGTCACACACCAAAATTGCTCTCTCTGAATTCTGTGTATGCACTCGTGTATCTCTCAGCTTCGATCAACCTCTCAGCTCTGAACTCCTCTCACTTAAATAGCAGCACCAGCTTTAAGCAAGACCAGAATTAAGCAATGTCCCAAAAAGAACAATTATCTCCTAAAATCTAGGAGATTAGATTTGATCTTTATCTTCAATACAAATCTCATTCTCTGGCTAGGAAACCTCACTGGAAAATTCTCCACAGCATTTTAGAAATTCTTTTGATGATCTTCGTAGCGATCCCAGCCCTTCTAGACAAGCCCAGGTCGCTGCTGCTTCTCGGTCAGATGATGCAGCCACTTGAACAAGCTCCTGCTATAGCATCCCCTGCTGCAGCTGCTGCTGCTGCTTGTTCACTTGTGCTGGTCTGCTTGTTCACTTGTGATGTAGCAGATCCTTGTTCACTTGTGCTGGTTTTGTCAAACACTGCCATACTACATCATGAATCTCCCCCTTGGCATTTTGACAAAACCCTAGAACACTTATGCACACTTCCATGAACCAGAAAATACTCTAAATGAAAACAAAATTCAACAAAGGAGTAAGAAGGTAAGAGGTGGCCACACTCGGCCGTAGCACAACCACGCAGGGTCAGCAAAAAAAATCATCAGTTCATCAGTAGCAGCAGCATTTTACTTTTTCTCTCCCCCTTTTTGTCACAGATGCTCAAGGGGCCTGCTCCTCATCCGCCCGGAACTCCAGGTCTCTGGGCAGACTTCTGATCTGTCCATGCCTAGCATCCCTCCTTTTGGCTTCAGCTTCAAGGATGACCAGCTCAGATCTGAGATAGCTCACAATTCTGGTACGGAGGGCTGATTGAATTGTTGCAGCAGGGGGAAGAGAATCCTCCAGGGGAGCTGGAGCTGAATCACCAACCAGGAGTGGATCCTAATAAGCTATGTCCACTGCATGCTTCCCTTTGAACAACTTGTGGTCTACTGTGAAGACCTGCAGCTCCTCAGATAGACCTTCAGAAATCTCACCATGCTCCGGATGCGGTGAGACCATCATCCCATAGACGAGGGAGGGGAGCACAATGGGCTTGCTGGAGGAAGCGCTGCTGGCATGAGTAGCCAGCTAGGGAAACAGCACACTGCCCAGGCTGATTCGCCTCCTCTTCCCAATGGAGTAGAGAAGGTTAGCAAAGGCTCTGCTAACCTTCCCTCTGTGAGAGCTGGGGATCCAGTTTCTCATGCACAGATGATACAGCAGGGCATTCTTGGAGGTTAATTCAGCAGCACTCAGGTTTGGACCGCCCCAAGATAGGCACACTCCCCCTGTCAGAACCTTAGCCAGCATCTCTGGCTGAACATCAGTGGGTGCTCTGGCATTCTCATGGATCTCAAGAAATACATCAATTTTTTCAGGGGTAATAAGAACTGTCTTACCCCGTACCCAACTCTTTCCAAACTCATCCGCTCCTTCCTCACCAAACTTCTCTTCCATATTCACAATAAACTCCCTAACCAGGCCAATATTGAATCTGAAAGGATAAGTTAGGGACCTGAGAAGATTTACCTCAGTGAGAAGTTGGATAATTGCTGCTGATTTGTACTTGTCCAGGTCCAGCCTCTTTTCTGACACAATAGGCTTCCTCTCAACAGCACTCCAGGATTGAGAAGCACTCCTATTTCTGAACCAAATACCTCCCACTATGATTGCAGTTGTGTCTGCCAATGCGGATCTTCTCTCAGACGGTGCACCAGCAGTACCTTCATCTTCTTCACTTGATTCCTCTTCTTCACTGTTGGAGACAGGAATTAGGATAGGGGCTTTTCCTTTGTCTGAGGGAGGAGGAGGATGTGCTGCAGCAGGTTCTTGTTCAGGAGACTCAGCTTCTATCTCCTCCCCTTCACCCACAATGCCCAGGGACATAACAAGTGTTCTGCACCTCTCTTCTGCAGAACCTGCTACAGCATCCTCTGTAGCTTGTTCTTCTCCCGAGACTTTTTCAGCCACAGGCTCTTCAGTTAGCACAGCTGCACTGGAAACAGGTTCCCCGTCACGTACCAGGCGCCTCCGTTTCTGCGAAGTTTCTTCGTGTGGAGAAGGCTCACTGTGCGACACAGGGAGAGGAGCTGGTTCCCACACTACCACATCGATACGCTGAGCAGGGGCTTCATTGCGCGACTTGGTCCTCCTTTCAGACCTACCTTGTCGGTCTACTGCCAGATTCTTCTTCAAACCACGAGTCTTCACCATTGCTGCAGGGTTGAGAAGGATTGAGGAACGCACAGTGGGGATGATCAGCACCGATTTTTGGGAAGCGCCTTCAACTTGCCTTTGCCCTAGAAATTGATTTACCCGTTATCTTCTTTTTCAATTTGAAGCTTCTGGATCACGTGCCCCACATGTGCCGTCTCCCAGCTTTAGCAACCAAAACATGTGAACAAGCTTATTTTGACCGGGTTGCTATAGCAGACGCGAGCTAGTTCACCTATTCATTCCGGAAGACAGCTTTGCTCGGCGGATCCTTGAGAGGTTCTGATGGTGACTTCTTTACCCACACCTGTGTTTGTCTAGAGTTTCTCCTCTTCCGACCCTCAAGACTCCTATCTCTTCGTTTGTTATGTTTGGGTTTCCACACCTGTATAACCTGTGGTTTCCTCCTGTCTTTAGCAATCCAGTGCCCTAGTGCAGCAGTCCTAGAGATCCTTCTCTGTGATTCTATCCAGCAACGAGCCTTTCTAGAAACAACTGGGTACGGAGTCTCTATGCAGCATGTGTTGGTTCTGGATTTTGTTCCCCCTTTTTCAACTGAGGTGGTTCTGTGCTCCTGCTTCAGGTTGAAGGTAGTCTTCTGATTCCCAATACTTGTGCAAGAACTCCTTTTATTCTGACCCTTTTGCTTTGTTTTAGAAGGATGATGTCCCAGGTGCTGCAGCATCCTCTTGTTCACTCGTCAAGTTTCATCTTTCCCTGCAGGTTTCGGAGGCTCACCTGTATTAATTTTTTCGTCTATCATGACATCAGAGGCTTTAATGAAAACTGTTCCTCTAGAACTTTCTTCACCAGTATACCCAAGCCCCGTTCTCCCTTTTCCAAGTCTTTGATAAGACAAAATTTCATCCAAGATATTTTTCTGAGAGTCTGTTTCCTTGGCTGTTGCTGGTGAGGAACCAATGTCAATAACTTGTCTTCCTGTGTCTTCCCTTTTCAGAATGGTTACTTCACTGTTGGATGTGAGGAGAGATTTTCTTCGTTCTTCTTCCAGAACCTTGACTCTGTCAGTCAATGCTTGATTTATCTGAAGAGCTGCCTCACACTGTTTGAGGATCTTCCCCAGATACTCAATGAGACTGTCCGATGAGCCCTCTTCATCTTCACTTTCAGATACTTCAATCCCAGAGTGCCATTCATCCATCTTTAGTTGTTTGAGGTTGAAATCTGACACACTGGTTAGCACAACACAGTTTTCTTCATCACTTTCCTCAGAGTCACTCCATTTTGCTGTCAGGGACTTGCTGTTCTTTTTCTCTGAATTTTTGAAAGTTTTGCTCGGACAGTCAGCCTCAATATGTCCATATCCTTCACAGTTCTAGCATTGGACTCCCTTTTTCATTTCTTTCTTCTCATCTTCATCCTGAGCCGGTTCCTTCCCTTTCCTTTTATTTTCGCCACCCCTTCTGAATTGTTTTTGCGAGGAAGAACTTTTCCCAGTTCTTGAGTCCATGTTCTTCAGGAGCTTTTCAAGGTTCTTGACAAGCATACTCAGCTGATCATCTGGAACTGGCATCTTGGCTTCTGTTTCAGCTTTTAGTCCAACATTCTTGTCCTTAGGAGTGGTGTCTTCTTTAACCTGTTTCATCTCAAATTGTTTGAAAGACCCCATCAACTCTTCCAGCTTCATAAATCTGACATTTTGAGCTTCTTCAATGGCCGTCACTTTCATGTCAAATCTTGTGGGCAGCGATCTGAGAACCGTTCTGATCAGCTTTTCTTCAGGGATTGGTTCACCAAGAGCATGGGCTTCATTTGCAAGAACAGAGTTTAGCATTAAACTCAGTTACAGTCTCTTCTTCTAACATTCTCAGATTCTCAAACTGTGTAGCAATGATCTGGAGTCTTGACAGCTTCACTCTATCAGTTCCTTCATGTGCAGTTTGCAGAATTTCCCACGCTTGTTTGGCCATGTCACAATTTGATATCAGCCTGAAATTGTTAGCATCAACTGCAGCAAAAATCGCATTCAGGGCCTTTGAATTGCCAGTTGCTGCAGCTCCCTCTTTAGCAGTCCATTGTTCTTCAGGCTTAATCCGTGTGACTCCCTGTTCATCCATAGTAATTGGGGGAGACCACTGGACCATTATTGCTCTCCAGGTCTTTTTATCAATGGCCTTGAGAAAGGCTTTCATCCTAGCCTTCCAATATGCATAGTTGCTTTCTTCCAACAATGGAGGTCTGCTTGTGCTCTGTCCTTCCTTCATTGTCGTGGCTACTTCAGAGACACTGTAGGATCTTTTACTCTGTGTGTCGAGCTCCCGCTCTGATACCAATTGAAATTCACAGCGTCTCAGATAGGCAGATTTGTGAACAAGTAGTTGCTGCAGCACACTCTGGAATACTCCCCCTCACTCAGTGACTACCTGCCACTAGCGAGAACCACCGCTTAGACACTCGACCGAGCCACACACTCATCAGTTCTTTCGCGGCTCCCCTTGATCAACCAACAAGCACCACTGCTCTGAATTGGCTTCCAGATCAAACTCGAATCAGACTCTGCAAGTCCTGATTCCCTTCTGCTTCTGTCACCACGGCTCTGCGCTCACGCTCTGCTCTCGGGTGATGATCGAAGAAAACGACCGTCGCACACCAAAAATTTTTCTCTCTAAATTCTTTGTATGCACTCGTGTATCCCTCTGCTTCGATCAGCCACTCTGCTCTAAACCCCTTTCTCTTAAATAGTAGCACCAGCTTTAAGCAAGACCAGGTTTAAGCAATGTCCCAAAAAGAACAATTATCTCCTAAAATCTAGGAGATTAGATTTGATTGTGATCTTCAACACAAATCTCCTTCTCTGGCTAGGAAACCCCACTGGAAAATTCTCCACAGCACTTAAGAAATTCTTCTGATGTTCTCCTTAGCGATCCCAGCACTTTTAGTCAAGCCTAGGACGCTGCTGCTTCTCGGACAGGTGATACAGCCACTTGAACAAGCTCCTGCTATAGCATCCCCTGCTGCAGCTGCTGCTTGTTCACTTGTGCTGCTTGTTCACTTGTGCTGTAGCTGCTCCTTGTTCACTTGTGTTGGTTTTGTCAAACACTGCCACACTGCATCATCAATCTCCCCCTTGGCATTTTGACAAAACCCTAGAACACTTATGCACACTCCCATGAACAAAAAAACTCTGAATGAAAAATAATTCAACAAGAGAGTAAGAGAATAAGAGGTTGCCACACTCGGCCGTAGCAAGACCGCGCAGGGTCAAAAAAAAAAAATCCTGTTCATCAGCCTACTATACTCCCCCTTTTTGTCACAGATGCTCAAGGGGCCTGCTCCTCATCCGCTCGGAACTCCAGGTCTCTGAGCAGACTTCTGATCTGCCCACGCCTAGCATCCCTCCTTTTGGCTTCGGCTTCAAGGATGACCAGCTCAGATCTGAGATGGCTCACAATTCTGGTACGGAGGGCTGATTGAATTGTTGCAGCAGGGGGAAGAGAATCCTCCAGGGGAGCTGGAGCTGAATCACCAACCAGGAGTGGATCCTAATAAGCTATGTCCACTGCATGCTTCCCTTTGAACAACTTCTTTAACCAGTTTCATCTCAAATTGTTTGAGGGACCCCATCAACTCTTCCAGCCTCATGAACCTGACATTTTGAGCTTCTTCAATGGCCGTCACTTTCATGTCAAATCTTGTGGGTAGCGATCTGAGAACCTTTCTGATCAGCTTTTCTTCAGGGATGGGTTCACCAAGAGCATGGGCTTCATTTGCAAGATCACAGAGTTTAGCATTAAACTCAATTACAGTCTCCTCTTCCAGCATTCTCAGATTCTCAAACTGTGTAGCAATGATCTGGAGTCTTGACAACTTCACTCTATCAGTTCCTTCATGTGCAGTTTGCAAAATTTCCCACGCTTGTTTGGCCATGTCACAATTTGATATCAGTCTGTGAAATTTGACATGAAAGTGCCTTTCATCTCAAATTTGGAAAATCAAGATTGGTGCAAGCTGCAATAGTGATTCGCCCGGATCAATTTGGATTCGACCAACAGCTTGGCCGAATCAACCTGACTCGGGGGAACATTGAAAGGTTTGACCGAATCTAAAAGGGCGTGACCAAATCAAAAATGATTCGGCCAAGGAGGAATGATTCGCCCAGCTACGAAACCGCACGGAGTATTTGATTCAGACAGTCTGTCCGAATCAACTGATCAAGGCTTTGCCCGAATCCTTTTGATTCTGGCACTGCGGGCAATTTGGTAATTTTCCAAAATAGTATAAATAAGAAAGAGATGCAAATTTTTTAGGGTTGCCTTCAAAATCAAAAACCCTAGACGATTGCTCTTGGACGATTTGGAGAATTGCCAAGAAATTGGCCATTCTACATTAACCCTTTACTCAACCACTACTCCTTTGCATTCAATTTGAAATTCGCAGCACCTCTGAGTTGTAGATAGGGAACAAGCAGTTGCTACAGCACACTCTTGAACACCCAAATTTGATGCAGCAAGATAGAACAAGGAACAAATGTTTGTTCACCCAGTTCGGCCAATCTGCCTACGTCTTTGAAGGGCTGAATTCCAACCCTTAATCCACTAGTTTCTCAAGTCCACAGTATAACACGGTTCGACACACGACACCTATGCTACCTAAACTAAACTAGTCACACAATCAGAACAAGTTTTGGCTTGTGTATTGCACACCTATAGACTCGAAATAATTCAGAATAGCTAGAACTCTTCCCACAGACTCAGCCTATTCTAATTAATTCAATGCTATCTGCAGGTTGCTATAGCACCTTCTGTAGCACACAGCTGGTACCAAAATAGTCTGCGTCCCTCCAAGCCTTCTGGTGAGCCGATCAAACCTCTCCACGAGCGCTGCACACTCTGGAGCACTCCCCCTCACTCATTGACCACCTCACTAGTGAGTTTAGCCGACCAGTCACTTGACTGAGTTCGTCCACTCGTCAATACCTCCGCGGCCTCCTTTGAGCAACCAGCAAGCAACCGCTGCTCTGAATTGGCTTCCTGATCAAGCTGTGATCAGACTCTGCAAGCCCTGATCACACTCTACTTCACTTCGATACCCTTGACGCTCAGAGCAGCCTCCTATAAATAGGAACACCTAGTTCCACCATTCACAGATTTAGCAATTTCCTTCAAACCACAATATCTCCTAATTTGTAGAAGATTAGATTTGATTTGCAATTCTTATCTTCTACAAACAAATCTTCTCTGCCATCTGGGAATCTCCACTGGAATATTCTTTCTGAGTATTTTAGAAACTCCCTTGATGCTTTCGGATGCACAGCCAAGCTCATTCCTCGAAGATCCGAGCTGCTACAGACGAACAGATGCTACATCTTCCTGAACCAGCTCCGGCTATAGCAGTAGCTTGTTCAGCCGCTTGTTCACTTGTGCTGGTTTTGTCAAAGACTGCCATACTGCATCATCACAATTGGTGAACAATTTCAATACAAAACTATGTTTTGTTTCAAACTCACCATGAATGAGTAATCCCATTGTAGTTGAGGTCCTTATGGATCCCTTAGGTTAGATTGTAATGCAAAACATGTTCTTTTATCTATATGAGTGAAGTTTGGTTGAAAATTATTATGCTTGTTCTTCATGTTAATTCTCTCTACACTAAGTGTTTGACGAAACGCATAAATGAGTATGAATTGATAAAACACCTAGGGATGGAATGAGAATTGAACTTAAGTTCTTTATAAGATCAAGCATGATTATTTTTAGATAGCTTTTATGCGCGAGAGTGACAATGACAATCTCTTAGGCTAAGCATACAGCGGACTTTAGTTAACTATCGATAGACCGAGAGGTTGAGATTAGGAGACTTTTGTTCTACACTATTCAATAGAACGATAGTTTTAGAATTGTGTCATATAGGTGTCATTCCCATTCTAGAGAAGGAGCGAGAGTTGAATTTAGAATGCGTGATACTTTAGCCTAGAATAATCAATCAAATTAACTCACGAATATATTTCTGTTTTGCATTGCTAATCGCGTGACCTAGGGGTGAAATAGGATTCCGAGTACGCTTTCTCTATTATTTTACTTCCAACCAAATTTGAACTTGTCTTTAGTGTTCACTAGAGATACCTCACCTAGAGGAAAAACCCTCTTTTTATTTAGTAGACTCGCATTAGGCATTACTAGCTATCTTCAGACTATTATAGGCTTTTCTCTTGGGTTCGACTCGAGGTCACTCGGATTATAAATATTGTTTGTGTACCATGATTGGACTAGTATTTATACTACCACAATTTCGACAACGTTCAAAACGGCGCCATTGCCGGGGATTAGCCTAGAAAGCTTAGCGATCATGGATCATTTTCTATTCCCATTTCTATTGGAGAAATTAGTATAGCTAGTGCATTGTGTGATCTAGGTGCTAGCATATCTTTAATGTCTTATTCACTTTTTAATAAGCTAGATATGGGTGAATTGACTCCAACCACGGTTAATTTGAGGTCAGCGGATCGTTCTTCTAGGGCTCCTAAGGGTATCCTAGAGGACATTCCCATTAAAGTTTGGAAAATTCTATGGTCCGGTTGATTTCTACGTTTTAGACATGGATGAAGATAAGGAAAATCCCATAATCCTAGGTAGACCTTTTTTGAATACGGTTAAGGCTATTATAGATTGCGGGAAGGGTACAATCGAATTAAGGCTATTATAGATTTGAAAAGCATGCTTAGGACACCTAGCAATTCTATGGATTGTCACTTGATTGAAACATATGATGCGTATAATGTTTTTAACTCTCTTGGTGAACCAATGAGCTTTGAGTATGAGCTACTTGCACAGGAGAAATATAGCTCGTTGTTCGCCTCTGATAGAGCCTAGTTATATGCACTATTTAGATCTCAACACTGTGCTTGTTTGCATTATTTTGTGTACAAGATTATTGGTTTTCGGTATTTTTGTATTTCAGGATAAAATAGGAGCATAAGTCAGATGTGCGCTAACGGACGTTTTTAGAGCGCAATGCATGACCTGCGGAGCTAGCAGCGCAAAAGGAGATAGCTGTTTCGGACTACAGTGCGCAAACCGTCTGCGCGAAGCAAGTAGCGCAATCAGCGTGCGCAGAATGGCAGAGTTTCTAAATAATGATCTCCTAGATTTGGGAAGTTGCTAAAAGTCTCTCGGGCCAAATCTAAGCATTCCTTGGGCTTCAAGAGCACTATATAAGAGGAGGGAAGCTAGGGTTAGAGAGAGACGGAGAGTAGATAGAGAGAAGGACACTTAGCAGCAAAACACACGAGCTACTTCAGCCAGAATCTGCGCGAACCACCTGCGCCAGCCGAGAACAACAACGCGCAATTGCGCCAACCTGCTACGTTTTCTCTTGCTGCCTTAGTTTTATTTATTATTGCTATGATGTTTGTTTTTAGCATGTCTAGCTAAACACTTTGTATCGGTTGGGCATGATTCTATGAGGTATTTCCTTTGAGACTTGTGCTTAATGCTTGGTACATCTACTTATAATAATTCTATGCATATGGGTGATAATTAGTTGTGTGAATAAGGGAAGCCTTGAACCGCAATCTTATTCTAATTGCTAGTTATTGTATGTTAAACTAGTTGATAGCTTGACGGTGACAACTAGGAGTAACACACTAGGATAATCAGCTGCTACTGTGATAGGATTCGTGGCTGCTTAGACTAGTTTCAGGAATTAATAGCTCATGGACTTTGATCGGAACATGCGTGCATGTTAGGAAGCCTTGATCGGACACTAACTTAAGTAGAACTGCATTATAGATGTTTAGAGTCGATGATAAGGGACACATTCATAGAGGATTGTCCGTACTGATACTCATCAGTCATAGTACTTAAAATCTGCTGCCTGCGCACGTATCGTGCAACTCTGCTTTCACTACTATTCATTCACGCACCTGCGCAACCCAATCACTCACAACCCCAATTTCGTAAGTTGTAGGTTGTTAGCTAAGACGAGTCTGCACGCTCCTTATGGGATCGACCCTGACTTAGCCGATATACTAAATGGAGAAGGAAGGATTAATTTGACGCGTACAACGACGCGCGATCAAATTTTGGCGCCGTTGCCGGGGAGCAACACAGATAAGTCTTAACTAGTTCAAGTTTTCTTTTACAGTAGCTAGTTATTTCTTTTTATTTTCGTTGGTGTTTCTGCCAGTACGCAATCAACATCCGCCTGCGCAACCTTGAAACAGTTGCGCTGCGCAGATCATAGTTGCGCACAGACAGGGGCAGCAACCTAGTTTCTTTTAATTCTGGTTGCTTGAAGTCTAGAACAGGACATGGAGAATAACAGTGTCGTCGGCGATAACTTAGGGGACAGAACCCCAAAGGGACCTAACAATGCGAGGGCAGATAACCGCGCTGCTCGGTTCAGAGAGGAAGTGCAACGCGAAGTTGAAGCTAGGATGGCCGCTAAAGTATATAATGCGCAACCCGCGTAACAGATCGTGCGACGCAGAACAGTGCGCGAGATGTCGGCCCCAATCACAGTCAACCAACCGTGGTGCATAGTGCTTCCATCCGATGGGCATTTTGAACTACGGAGCTCATTCATTCATCATATTCCTAAGTTCCATGGGATGAACAACGGGAACCCAGTCAAGCATGTGCGCGAATTCCTAGTTATCTGCGAGAACATGAAGACCGACGGGGAGAGTGAAGAAGCGCTGAAGCTGAAGGCGCTCCCTTTTTCATTGTGTGATACAGCCAGGCATTGGCTGATGAGCTTACCAGCAGGATCTATTCGCACATGGGAGCAGCTCCAGAAGAAGTTCTTGGATAAGTTCTACCCCGCAGTAAAGATTGCGCTACTCAGGAGGGAATTGGCCGCACCTAGGCAGGGCGTAGGAGAGTCACTATCAGAGTACTATGAGCGTTTCAGGGAGCTGGAAGCCAACTGCTATAAACATGGCCTGCCCCAACATGTGCTGATAGAGAATTTCCTGAACGGGCTACAACCAATGGAACTTAGACTGCTGAGCGCATGCGCAGGTGGTGATATATGCAACATGTACCCGGAGGATGTATGGCAGATGATCGAGGACTCTGCTGGACAGGTAAGGCATCAATTGACGCTCGAGAATAGTCGTGCGCGCGCTGTGCACCAGGTGGATTCCAGCGCTGAAATTAAGGAAATGAAAGCCATGCTGCAGAAACTGATTGAAATTCGTAGTGTCTTAGTTCGACAGATTTTGTGAACAAGCAGTTGCTGCAACACACTCTTGTTCACTTAAATATTGTCACAACAAAACAATGAACAAGGCACAGGTTTGTTCACCCAGTTCGGCCAATCTGCCTACGTCTGGGGAGGACTATTCTCCAGTCCTCAATCCACTCAACCAAAGGTTCCAAGTACACACGGTTACAACTCACGCAACCTATGCTACTCAACCTAGTGTGGACCACTCAACACTATCAGAACAAGCTCTGATTTGTGTCTGCACACCCTCTACAATATGTCAATCTAGAATAGCTACAATCCTCTCAAAGAACTCAACCTATTCTAAATTACACTACTCAGCAGGGTTGCTGCAGCAACAGCTGTAACACGCAGCTGAAGCACAATTTCCGCGTTGCTCCAAGGCCTTCTGCCGAGCCGATCGAACCTCTCCAAGAGTGCTGCACACTCTGGACAACTCCCCCTCACTCAGTGACCACCTGCCACTAGCGAGTACTGCCGCACGACACTCGACCGAGCCTTCCACCCGTCAGTTCTTCCGCGGCTGCCCCTTGATCAACCAACAAGCTCCCCAGCTCTGAATTGGCTTCCAGATCAAGCACGAATCAGACTCTGCAAGTCCTGATTCTCTTCTGCAATACTCACCACAGCTCTGCGCTCAACGCTCTGCTCATGGGTGATGATCGAAGAAAACTCCCGTCACACACCAAGGATCCTCACTCTGAAATCTGTGTGTGCTCTCGTGTATCACTCAGCTTCGATCAACCTCTTCAGCCCTGAACCCCTTTTGCTTAAATAGCCGCACCACTTTAAGCAATTTCCAGGTTTAGGCAATTGACCCACAAGATCAATTATCTCCTAAAATCTAGGAGATTAGATTTGATTATTCTCTTCAATGCAAATCTCCTTCTCTGACTAGTAAACCTAGCTGGAAAATAGTCCATAGCATTTTAGAAAAACTCCATATGCTCTGCATAAGGTTTCCAGCCCTTCCGAACAAGTCCAGACAGCTGCTACTTCTTGGACAGTTGAAACAGCCTGTTCAACAAGCTCCTGCTGCAGCATCCCCTGCTGCAGCTGCTGCTAGTTCACTTCTGCTTGACTTGCTTGTTCGTTTGAGCTGTAACAGCTCCTTGTTCACTTATGCTGGTTTTGTCAAACACTGCCATACTTGCATCATCAATCTCCCCCTTGGCATTTTGACAAAACCTTAGGGCATATGCACTCTCCCGTGAACCAGAAAAAAATACTCTAAATAAAAATAATAGAGAGTAAGTAAGTGAGGCCACAGATGGCCATAGCATGACCACGCAGGGTCAGTAAAAAAACAGTGTTCATCAGCAGCAGTTCAGCAAAACAAAAACATCTTCTCTCCCCCTTTTTGTCATAGATGCTCAAGGGGCCTGCTCCTCATCCTCCGGGAACTCCAAGTCTCTGATTAGACTCCTAATCTGGCCACGCCTGGCATCCCTCTATTTGGCTTCAGCATCAAGAATGAGCAGCTCAGACCTGAGATGGCTCACAATTCTGGCACGAAGAGCTGGCTGAATTGATGCAGTAGGGGGAAGAGATTCCTCCAGAGGAGCTGAAGCTGAAGAACCAACCATTAGAAGATCCTCATAGGCAACATCCACTACATGTTTTCCCTTGAATAGCTTGTGATCTACTGTGAAGACCTGCAGCTCCTCAGATAAACCTTCAGAAATCTCACCAAACTCTGGGTGCTGAGAGACCATGATCCCAAAGATGAGAGAGGGTAGCACAATAGGCTTGCTGGAGGAGGCACTCCCGGCATGAGTAGCCACCTGAGGGAACATAACACTGCCCAGGCTGATCTTCCTCTTCTTCCCAATAGAATAGAGAAGGTTAGCAAAGTCTTTGTTAACCTTCCCCCTGTGAGAGCTAGGGATCCAGTTTCGAATGCCCAGATGATATAGCAGGGCAAACTTTGAAGTAAGTTCAGCAGCATTGAGGTTAGGACCACCCCAAGACAGGCACACTCCCCCTGTCAGAATCTTCGCCACAAATTCTGGCTTAACATCAGTGGGAGCTCTTGCATTCTCAGAAATTCCAAGAAATGCATCAATAATTTCAGGGGTAATAACCACTGAGTTACCCCGTACCCAGCTTTTCCCATACTCATCCGCTCCTTCCTCTCCAAATTTCTCCTCCATGTTCACAATAAATTCTCTAATCAGGATAATATTGAATCGGTGAGGAAAGGTTAGGGACTTGAGAAGATTTACCTCTGTCAGAAGCTGAATCATAGCAGCTGATCTGTACTTGTCGTGGACCAGTCTCTTCTCATACACAATGTGTTTTCTCTCAACAGCACTCCAGGATTGAGAGGCGCTTCTATTTCTGAACCATGTACCTCTCACTGTGAGAGCAGACAAGCCTACCGCTGGAGGTCCTCTCTCAGAAGGTCCACAAAGAGAACCTTCTTCTTCTTCTTCACTGGCTGTTCCTTCACTGCTGGAGACTGGGATCAAGATAGGAGCTTTTCCCTTGTCTGAAGGAGGAGGAGGATGTGCTGCAGCAGGTTCTTGTTCAGGGGACTCAGCCCCTGTTTCCACCCCTTCACCAATAATGCCTGGGGACATGACAAGTGATCTGCACTCTTCTTCTGCAGAGGCTGCCACAGCAGCCTCTGCTGCTTGTTCTTCTCCAGAGACAGCTTCAGCCCCAGCCTCTTCTGACAGCACAGCAGTACTGGAGACAGGTTCTCCCTCACGTACCAACCGCCTCCTTTTCTGTGAAGTTCCTTCAGAAGGTGAGGGCTCGCTGTGCGACACAGGGAGAGGTGCTGGTTCCCACACCACCACATCCAGGGGCTGAGCAGGGTCTTCATTGCGAGACTTGGTCCTTCTTTCAGACCTCCCTTGTCAGTCTGCGGCCAGATTCTTCTTCAAACCACGAGTCTTCACCATAGCTGCAGAGTTGTAGAAGGTTTGAGGAGCGCACAGAGGATGATCGGCAGTGATTTTGGAAATCCCTTTGCACCTTTGTCTTTGCCCTAGAAAATATTTACCCGTTATTTTCTTGAATTTGATATATCCGTTATTCCATTTTAAGCTTGTTAACACACGTGCCTCCCATGTGCCTTCTCCCATTATTAGTGACCAAAATATGTGAACAAGCTTAATTCAAGACCCAGTTGCTATAGCACATGAGAGCTGGTTCACTTATTTAGTTCAGACTGCAGCTTTGCTCGGATGATCCTTAAGAGATTCTGATGGAACTTTCTTCACCCACACCTGAGATAAACCAGAGTTTTTCCTCTTTTGATCTTCCAGCCTTCCATCTCTTCGTTTGTCATGTTTGGGTTTCCATATCTGTAACACCTGTGATTTACCCTTGTTTTTAGCAATCCAGTGCCCTTGTGCAACCGTCTTAGCAAGCCTCCTCTGTGATTCTTTCAAGCAAAGAGCTTTTTGTGGAGCAGCATGAAACGGAGTCTTTATGCAGCGTGTGCTGATTCTGGATTCTGCTCCCTCTTTTTCATCTGAGCAGATTCTGTGCCGCTGCTTCAGATTTGAGTGGATCTTCTGATTCCCAATACTTGTTCTAGAACTCGATTTAATCTGAACCTTTTGCTTTGTATTAGGAAAATAATGTGCCCGGTGCTGCAGCATCCCCTTGTTCACATGTCTGGTTCCATCTTTGTCTGCAGTATTTAGGGAGTCTGCTGAATTTCTCATTTCATCTTCCACAGCACTCGAGGCTTTAACAAAAACCGTCCCTCTTGAGCTTTCGTCACCAGTATACCCCAGTCCCATTCTTCCTTTACCAAATCTTTGGAAAGACAGGATCTCATCCAAGATATTTTCTGGGAAATATCTGTCTTGGCTGTTGCTGATGAATCACCAATATCTATAACCTGTCTTCCAGTGTCTTCCCTTTTCAGAATGGTAACTTGACCGTTGGAGGAGAGAGGACATTTCCTTCGTTCTTCTTCTAAGAGATTGATTCTGTCAGTCAATGCTTGATTTGTCTGAAGAACTGCTTCACACTGTTTGAGTATCTTCTCCAGATAGTCAACAAGTTTGCCAGATAAGTCCTCCTCATCTTCACTGGCCGATGAGTCACCCTCATCTTCACTTTCTGATACTACAATCCCATAGTGAATTTTATCCTTCTTTATCTCCTTGAGGTTAAAATCAGATATACTAGTCAGCACAACACATTTTTCTTCATCACTTTCCTCAGAGTCACTCCATTTTGCTGTCATGGACTTACTGTTCTTTTTCTCTGAGCTCTTGAGGGGTTTGCTTGGACAGTCAGCCTCAATGTGTCCATACCCTTCACAATTCCAGCATTGAACACCCTTTTTTATCTCTTTCCTCTCATCTTCATTCTGAGCAGAATCTTTCCCTTTTCTCTTATTTTCTCCACCTCTTCTGCATTTTCGTGAGGATGAGCTTTGTCCAGTTCTTGAGTCCATGTTTTTCAGAAGTTTTCCAAGGTTCTTGACAATCATACTCAGCTGATCCTCTGAAACTGTCTGCTTGGTTTCTGTTTCAGCTTTCAATCCAACATCCTTATCCTTAGGAGTGGTGTCTCCTTTAACCAGCTTCATCTCAAATTGTTTGAGAGACCCCATCAGCTCTTCCAACTTCATGAATCTGACATTTTGAGCTTCTTCAATGGCTGTCACTTTCATGTCAAATTTTATGGGCAACGATCTGAGAACCTTTCTGATAAGCTTTTCTTCAGAAATGGGTTCACCAAGGGCATGAGCTTCATTTGCAAGATCACAGAGTTTAGCATTAAACTCAGTGACTGTTTCCTCATCCAGCATCCTCAGATTCTCAAATTGTGTGGCAATTATCTGGAGTCTTGACAGCTTCACTCTATCAGTTCCTTCATGGGCAGTTTGTAGAATTTCCCATGCTTGCTTGGCCATGTCACAATTTAATATCAACCTGAAATTGTTAGCATCCACTGCAGCAAAAATTGCATTCAAAGCCTTTGAATTACCAGTTGCTGCAGCACCTTCTTCAGCAGTCCATTGCTCTTCAGGTTTTATTCTCGTCACTCCTTGCTCATCCATGGTGATTGGGGGAGACCACTGAACCACAATAGCTCTCCAAGTCTTCTCGTCAATAGCCCTGAGAAAGGCTTTCATTCTAGCTTTCCAATATCCATAATTGCTCTCTTCCAATAATGGAAGTCTGCTTGTGCTCTGTCCTTCCTTCATTGTCTTTGCTTCCAGAGACACTATAGGATCTTTAACTCTGTGTGTCGAGCTCCCGCTCTGATACCAAGTGAAATTCGTAGTGTCTTAGTTCGACAGATTTTGTGAACAAGCAGTTGCTGCAGCACACTCTTGTTCACTTAAATATTGTCACAACAAAACAATGAACAAGGCACAGGTTTGTTCACCCAGTTCGGCCAATCTGCCTACGTCTGGGGAGGACTATTCTCCAGTCCTCAATCCACTCAACCAAAGGTTCCAAGTACACACGGTTACAACTCACGCAACCTATGCTACTCAACCTCGTGTGGACCACTCAACACTATCAGAACAAGCTCTGATTTGTGTCTGCACACCCTCTACAATATGTCAATCTAGAATAGCTACAATCCTCTCAAAGAACTCAGCCTATTCTAAATTACACTACTCAGCAGGGTTGCTGCAGCAACAGCTGTAACACACAGCTGAAGCACAATGTCCGCGTTGCTCCAAGGCCTTCTGCCGAGCCGATCGAACCTCTCCAAGAGCGCTGCACACTCTGGACAACTCCCCCTCACTCAGTGACCACCTGCCACTAGCGAGTACTGCCGCACGACACTCGACCGAGCCTTCCACCCGTCAGTTCTTCCGCGGCTGCCCCTTGATCAACCAACAAGCTCCCCAGCTCTGAATTGGCTTCCAGATCAAGCACGAATCAGACTCTGCAAGTCCTGATTCTCTTCTGCAATACTCACCACAGCTCTGCGCTCAACGCTCTGCTCACGGGTGATGATTGAAGAAAACTCCCGTCACACACCAAGGATTCTCACTCTGAAATCTGTGTGTGCTCTCGTGTATCACTCAGCTTCGATCAACCTCTTCAGCTCTGAACCCCTTCTGCTTAAATAGCCGCACCACTTTAAGCAATTTCCAGGTTTAGGCAATTGACCCACAAGATCAATTATCTCCTAAAATCTAGGAGATTAGATTTGATTATTCTCTTCAATGCAAATCTCCTTCTCTGACTAGTAAACCTAGCTGGAAAATACTCCATAGCATTTTAGAAAAACTCCAGATGCTCTGCATAAGGTTTCCAGCCCTTCCGAACAAGTCCAGACAGCTGCTACTTCTTGGACAGTTGAAACAGCCTGTTGAACAAGCTCCTGCTGCAGCATCCCCTGCTGCAGCTGCTGCTAGTTCACTTCTGCTTGACTTGCTTGTTCGTTTGAGCTGTAGCAGCTTCTTGTTCACTTATGCTGGTTTTGTCAAACACTGCCATACTTGCATCATCAGTCTGAAATTGTCAGCATCAACTGCAGCCAAAATCGCATTCAAGGCCTTTGAATTACCAGTTGCTGCAGCTCCCTCTTCAGCAGTCCAATGTTCTTCAGGCTTAATCCGTGTGACTCCCTGTTCATCCATGGTAATTGGGGGAGACCACTGGACCATGATTGCTCTCCAGGACTTCTCATCAATGGCCTTGAGAAAGGCTTTCATCCTAGCCTTCCAATATCCGTAGTTGCTTTCTTCCAACAATAGAGGTCTGCTTGTGCTCTGTTCTTCCTTCACTGTCGTGGCAGCTTCAGAGACACTGTAGGATCTTTTACTCTGTGTGTTGAGCTCCCGCTCTGATACCAATTGAAATTCACAGCGTCTCAGTTAGGCAGATATGTGAACAAGCAGTTCCTGCAGCACACTCTTGTTCACTTGGAAATTGTCTCAGCAAACAATGAACAAGACAGAAGTTTGTTCACCCAGTTCGGCCAACTGCCTACGTCTGGGGAGGACTGTTCTCCAGTTCTCAATCCACTAAACACGAAGGTCTCCAAGTACACTTTGTTACAACTCCACGCAACCTATGCTCCTCAACCTTGTGTGGATCACTTGACACAATCAGAACAAGCTCTGACTTGTGTCTGCACACCCTCTACAAATGTCAATCTAGAATAGCTACAGACTTCTCAAGACTCAGCCTATTCTAAACTACACTCTGTACCAACTGCTGTAACACACAGCTGAAGCACAATTTGTCCGCGTCGCTCCAAAGCTTTCTGCCGAGCCGATCGAACGATTCCACGAGCACTACACACTCTGGAATACTCCCCCTCACTCAGTGACCACCTGCCACTAGCGGGAACCACCGCTTAGACACTCGACCGAGCCACACACTCGTCAGTTCTTCCGCGGCTCCCCTTGATCAACCAACAAGCACAACTGCTCTGAATTGGCTTCCAGATCAAGCTCGAATCAGACTCTGCAAGTCCTGATTCCCTTCTGCTTCTGTCACCACGGCTCTGCGCTCACGCTCTGCTCTTGGGGGATGATCGAAGAAAACGACCGTCGCACACCAAAAATTGTTCTCTCTAAATTCTTTGTATGCACTCATGTATCCCTCAGCTTCGATCAGCCACTCTGCTCTAAACCCCTTTCTCTTAAATAGTAGCACCAACTTTAAACAAGACCAGGTTTATGCAATGTCCCAAAAAGAACAATTATCTCCTAAAATCTAGGAGATTAGATTTGATTGTGATCTTCAACACAAATCTCCTTCTCTGGCTAGGAAACCCCACTGGAAAATTCTCCACAGCACTTAAGAAATTCTTCTGATGTTCTCTTTAGCGATCCCAACACTTTTAGTCAAGCCCAGGACGCTGCTGCTTCTCGGACAGGTGATACAGCCACTTGAACAAGCTCCTGCTATAGCATCCCCTGCTGAAGCTGCTGCTTGTTCACTTGTGCTGGAGCTGCTTCTTGTTCACTTGTGTTGGTTTTGTCAAACACTGCCACACTGCATCATCATGAGGAACAAGCATAAGAATTTTCAACCAAACTTCACTCATATAGATAAAAAGACAAGTCTTGCATTTCAATCAAACCTAAAGGATCCATAAGAATCCCAACTACTAAACAACTACTCACTCATGTGTCACTCATGGTGAGTTTAAAAGAAAACTTAATGAAATAGTTCAACAAGGGAAAGAAAAGAAGTAGAGAAGTAGGATTTAGAGAATGAGTAAAGGGTTGATGTAGAGTCTTCAATTGATGATGTCTTCTCCGAATTCTTGACAATTCTTCATGTTCTCCAATTAGGGTTTCGTCCCTTGAGAGGAACCCTAGGCACCTCAAGGCACAACTTGATTTTTCTTCTCTTCTTCTATTTATACTGTTTCTGAAAATTACCAAATCACTCGAAGTGCCCGAATCAACTTTGCAGTGCTAGATTCTTGTCTTTTTGACCATTTAAACATTCGAATTACGTCTTGATGTAAACTACAAAGTTGTAGCCCTTTGAATTATATTTCCAACAAGCTATAGCATGCCCCAATCGGATATGAATCATGCGCTCGGAAAGCCTTCGAAAGTGAACAGGTCACTCTGTAGTTGATTCGAGCGAATCACTATCTCAGTGTTGTTCTGAGCTGGGCGAATCACTTTCTCTTGCCCGAATCACTTTCTGATTCTGTCAACCATTATTTGATTCGGTCAAACCTTGGTCCATGAAATGAAATCCTTCTCCTTGGTCGAATCACTTCTGCAGTGTTAGAAACGCGCTTGTTGGACCCTTTAAACCTTCGAATCACGTCTCGACGTTAATGACAAAGTTGTAGATTATTGAATTAGCTTTCCAAAAAGCTATGGAACGCCTGAAATGGATAAGAATCACGCATTCGGCAAGCGTTTGATGATAAACAGTTCAGTCTGGCCAGATTTTGATCTACAAGCGAATTCTCCCCGAATCAAGTGATTCGGTGAGCCCCATAATTTGATTCGGCCGAATCATAAAGTCAGTGCTGTAATATTCTTGGGCGAATCACTTTTCTTTAGCCGAATCAAAAGTGATTCGGTCTAGCCTGAATTCCTCTTTGGGCGAATCAACTTTGCAGTGCTAGAATCTCGCCTATTTTGACCCTCTAAACCTTCGAATTACGTCTTGATGTAAACTATGAAGTTGTAGCCCTTTGAGTTAGCTTTCCAATAAGATGGCACGTCTCAATCGGATAAGAATCGTGTGCTCGAAGAGCCTTCCAATATGAATAGGTCAATCAGCCTGGACGAATCAAACTAGCCTGGGCGAATCAAATCTGCCTTTTGCTTGATTTTGCTCTCTTTTGACTAGAATTCACCCGAAACTTCTTCGGACCACTTAACCTGAAATGGACAAAAAAACATCAAATTTCTTTATAAAATAATGGAACAAACAAGAAGTAAAGTGAAAATACGGACAAACATAAGGTTATTTGTTCGCTCATCACTCTTCCTATCGGTCTATTCACCATACTATTGTAAGCAAACTCAGCAGGAGCAAGGGTCATATGCCATTGCTTAGGGCAATCACTAAAGAGACACTGAATGAGATTACCATGAGTTTGATTAATAACCTTCGTCTGACCATCCGTTTGTGGATGAATGGCACTGCTATAACAAATATCAGTTCGAAATAATTGCCAAAGTGTGCGCCAAAAATGACTAAGAAATTTAACATCACGATCCGAGGTAAATGTTTTAGGGACCCCTTGAAGGCGGACAATCTCTCGAAAAAATAATCGAGCAATATGAGAGGCATCTGTAGTTTTCTTGCACGCAACAAAGTGAGCCATCTTAGAAAAATGGTCCACTACGACAAAGAGGAGTCGACACCACGCTGAGTCCATGGTAACCTTAGTACAAAATCCATAGATATGTCTTCCCACGGGGCATCAGGAATAGGAAGAAGAGTGTAGAGCCCAGTGTTTTGAGATTGCCCTTTGCTCGTTGCACAAGTAGTGCATTTTTGAACAAACTTATTGACATTCTGTCGAAGATGTGGCCAATAGTAACGTTCTTCCACCAGAGCTATCATTTTATCTCTACCGAAATGCCCTTCCCTATGAAGTTCAGAAATAAGTTCTCTCAAAGAGCCACGAGGAATGCATAAACGATGTTGATAAAATAAATAGCCATCATGTAACACATATGAATTATCATGAAGGCCCACATGTAGTTTACGCTATACATCCTTGATAATGCAAGTAAGGCAGTGTTTGACAAAACCAGCATGAGTGAACAAGGAGCTGCTGCAGCTCAATCAAGGAGGCCAGCAGAAGTATACAGCAGAAGTAAACCAGCAACAGATGCAGCAGGGGATGCTGCAGCAGGTGCTGGTTCAAGAGCTAGTTCAACTGTCCGAATAACAGTTTTGTGCTGGGTGCGTTTTGAAGTTTTGGCAGCGTTGTGAAAGTGCTTAGAAGAATTTCTAAAATGCTGCTGAGCATATTTCAGCAAGGATTATCAGTCAGAGAAGGAGAGATGCTTCAAGATATTAATCAAATCTAATCTCCTAGATTTTAGGAGATAATTGATCTTGTGGGTCAATGGCCTAAACCTGGAAATTGCTTAAAGTGGTGAGGGTATTTAAGCAGGAGGTTTGAGGGCTGAAGAGGCTGATCGAAGCTGAGTGATACACGAGAGTAGACACGAAATTCAGAGAGAGGACTTTCTGGGTGTGCTACGGAAGTTGTTCTTCGATCAACACACACGGGCAGAGCGTTGAGCGCAGAGCTGTGGTGCGTATTGCAGAAGAGAGTCAGGTCTTGTAGAGACTGATTCGTGCTTTGATCTGGAAGCCAATTTAGAGCAGTGGAGCTTGTTGGTTGATCAAAGGCAGCCGCGGGAGAGCTGACGGGTGGAAGGCTCGGTCGAGGTTCGTGCGGAAGAACTCACTAGTGGCAGGTGGTCACTGAGTGAGGGGGAGTTACTCAGAGTGTGCAGCGCTCTTGGAGTGGTTCGATCGGCTCGGCAGGAGGCCTTGGAGCGACGCGGACAGAGTGCTTCAGCTGGTGTTACAGCTGTTGCTGCAGCAACCCTGCTGAGTAGTGTAGGCTAGAATAGGCTGAGTTCTTGAAGAGGATTGTAGCTATTCTAGACTGACATATTGTAGAGGGTGTGCTGGCACAAATCAGAGCTTGTTCTGATTGTGTTGAGTACTCCACACGGGGTTAAAGTAGCATAGGTTGCGTGCGTTGTAACCTAGTGTGATCTGAACCTTTGGTTGAGTGGATTGAGGACTGGAGAATAGTCCTCCCCAGACGTAGGCAGATTGGCCGAACTGGGTGAACAAATCTGTGTCCTATTCATTGTCTGCTGTGCCTACATTTAAGTGAACAAGAGTGTGCTGCAGCAACTGCTAGTTCACAAATCTGCATAAGTAGAGACACTTGAAATTTCAATTGGTATCAGAGCGGGAACTCGACACACAGAGTTTATAAGGTCCTACAGTGTCTCCGAAGTTGCCAAGACAATGAAGGAAGGACAGAGCACGAGTAGACCTCCACTCCTGGAAGAGAGCAACTATGGTTATTGGAAAGCTAGAATGAAAGCTTTTCTCAAAGCTATTGATGAGAAGACATGGAGAGCTGTTGTGGTTCAGTGGTCTCCCCCAATCACCATGGATCAGCAAGGAGTGACAAGAATTAAACCTGAAGAGGAATGGACTGCTGAAGAAGGTGCTGCAGCAACTGGTAATTCAAAGGCTCTGAATGCAATTTTTGCTGCAGTTGATGCTAATAACTTCAGGTTGATCTCAAACTGTGACATGGCCAAGCAAGCATGGGAGATTCTGCAAACTGCCCATGAGGGAACTGATAGAGTAAAGCTGTCAAGACTCCAGATTATTGCCACACAATTTGAGAATCTGAGGATGCTTGATGAAGAAACTATCACTGAGTTTAATGCTAAACTCTGTGATCTTGCAAATGAAGCTCATGCCCTTGGTGAGCCCATTCCAGAAGAAAAGCTTATCAGAAAGGTTCTCAGATCGCTGCCCACAAAATTTGACATGAAGGTGACAGCCATTGAAGAAGCTCAGAATGTCAGATTCATGAGGTTGGAAGAGCTGATGGGGTCTCTCAAACAATTTGAGATGAAACTGGTCAAAGAAGACACCACTTCCAAGGACAAGAATGTTGGTTTGAAGGCTGAAGCAGAAATCAAGCAGACAGTTCCAGACGATCAGTTCAGCATGCTGGTTAAAAATCTAGGAAAGTTTCTGAAAAACATGGAATCCAGAACTGAGAGAAGCTCTTCCTCGCGAAGACAATTCAGACGGGGCAGTGAAAGAAAGAAGAAAGGGAAAGAACCGGCACTGGACGATGATGACAAGAAAGAGATGAAAAAGGGAGTTCAATGCTGGAACTGTGAAGGGTACGGACACATTGAGGCTGATTGTCCAAGCAAACCCTTCAAGAATTCTGAGAAAAAGAACAGCAAATCCATGACAGCAAAATGGAGTGATTCGGATGAGAGTGATGAAGAAAACTGTGTTGTGCTGACAAGTGTTTCAGATGTCCACCTCAATGAGCTAAAGAAGGTAGAAATTCACTATGGGATTGAAGTCTCTGAGAGTGAAGATGACGATGACTCATCTGACAGTTTTGCTGATCTTCTGAGGAAGATACTCAAACAGTGTGAGGCAGTTCTTCAGACCAATCAGACCTTGACTGACAGAGTAAATCTCTTGGAAGAAGAACGAAGGAGATGTCTACCCTCAGTTGATAATCAAGTTACTATTCTGAAAAGAGAAGATTCAGAAAGACAGACCTCTGTTGAATCCACTCCAGCAGCAGCCAAGACAGCTGACCCGCAGAGCAATATTCTGGACGAAATATTATCTTACCAAAGACTTGGAAAAGGGAAAACAGGGCTTGGATATACTGGTGAAGAAAGCTCTAAAGGGACAGTGTTCATTAAAGCCTCAGATGGTGAGACAGACGAGAAGAAGAATTCAGATGCCCTCTCAAAAATGGCAGAGAAAATTGGATCTAGACATGTGTACAAGAGGATGCTGCAGCATCATGGACAACATTTTTCTCAAACAAAACAAAAGTCTCAGAACAAGTGGAGTACTGGTACAAGTGTTGGGAAGCAGAAGATCAACTTCAATCTGAAGCAGCAACACAGAACTTGCTCAGCTGAAAAAGGGGGAGCAAAGTCCAGAATCAGCACATGTTGCACAAAGACTCCATTCATGTTGCTGCACAAGGGCACTGGATTACAAAAAACAAGGGTAAATCAAAGATGGTACAAATATGGAAACCCAAACAAAGGGTTAGGAGGCTGGAAGATCAGAAGAAGAAAAGCTCTGGTGTATTCCAAGTATGGGTGAAGAAGGCTCCACCAGAATCTCTCAAGGACCCTCTGAGCAAAAATTGCAGCGTGAAGTGAATAGGTGAACAAGCTCACATGTGCTGCAGCAACCTGGTCCGAATTAGCTTGTTCACATGTGTTGGTTGCTAAAGATGGAAAGAAAAATATTTGCACATGAGAGGCACGTGACTTACACTTCAAAAAGAAAAGAAAATAACGGGTAAATATTTTCTAGGGCACAGATCAAGAGCAAAGGGCGTCTCAGAAATCTCTGCCAATCATCCTCTGTGCGCTCCTCTTTCCTTCCACATCTCTGCTGCAATGGTGAAGACACGCGGAGTGAAGAAGAATCTGGCAGCTGACAGGCAAAGCAGGTCTGAGAGAAGGACCAAGGCACGCAACGAAGACCCTGCTCAGCCGCTGGAGGTGGTTGTGTGGGAACCAAACCCTCTCCCTGTGTCGCACAGTGAGCCCTCTCCCTCTGAAGAAGCTTCGCAGAAGAGGAGGCGGCTGGTACGTGATGGAGAACCTGTCTCCGGTTCTGCTGTGCTGCCAGAAGCGGATATGACTGAAGCTGCTTCAGAGGAAGAACAAGCAGCAGAGACTGCTGCAGCAGTTCCTGCAGGAGAAGAGTGCAGATCACTGGTCATGTCTCCAGGTATTATTGGTGAAGGGGTTGAAACAGCTGCTGAGTCCCCTGAACAAGAACCTGCTGCAGCACATCCCCCTTCTTCAGACAAGGGCAAAGCTCCTATCCTGATCCCAGGCTCCAGTAGTGAAAGCTCATCCAGTGAAGAAGTGGAAGCAGGATCTCTTGGTGGACCCTCTGAGAAAGGTCCTGCAGCTGAAGATTTCTCTGCTCTCACTGTCGGAGGCACATGGTTCAGGAACAAAAGCGTCTCTCAATCCTGGAGTGTTGTTGAGAGGAAACACATTGTGCATGAGAAGCGTCTGGTGCAAGACAAGTATAGATCAGCTGCTATGATTGAGCTCTTGACTGAGGTAAAACTGCTCAAGTCCCTAACCTTTCCTCACCGTTTCAATATTATTCTAGTTAGAGAATTTATAGTGAATATGGAAGAAAAATTTGGAGAAGAAGGAGCTGATGAGTATGGGAGAAGCTGGGTAAGGGGTAAACAAGTGGTTATTACTCCGGAAATTATTGATGCATTCCTTGGGATTTCTGAGAATGCAAGGGCTCCCACTGATGTGAAGCCTGAATTATTGGCGAAGACCCTTACAGCGGGAGTGTGCCTGTCTTGGGGCGGCCCGAATCTCAGTGCAGCTGAGCTAACCTCCAAGTATGCTCTGCTGTATCATCTTGGTGCAAAGAACTGGATTCCTAGTTCTCACAGAGGGAAGGTCAACAAAGACTTTGCTAACCTTCTTTATTCTATTGGAAAGAGGAGGAAGATCAGCCTGGGAAGTGTGATGTTCCCTCAGCTTGCTACACATGCCGGGAGTGCCTCCTCCAGCAAGCCTATTGTGCTGCCCTCCCTCATCCATGGGATCATGGTATCTCAGCACCCAGAGTTCGGAGCGATTACTGAAGGCTTATCTGAGGAGCTGCAGGTCTTTACTGTTGATCACAAATTATTCAAGGGAAAACATGCAGTGGATGTTGCCTATGAGGATCTTCTCATGGGTGGTTCTTCAGCTCCAGCTCCCTTGGAGGAATCTCTTCCCCCTGCTGCCACAATCCAGTCTGCTCTTCGTGCCAGGATTGTGTGTCACCTCCGGTCTGAGCTGGCTATTCTTGATGCTGAAGCCAAGAGGAGAGATGCCAGGCGTGGACAGATCAGGAGCCTCATCAGAGACTTGGAGTTCCTGGAGGATGAGGAGCAGGCCCCTTGAGCATCTATGACAAAAAGGGGGAGAGAAGATTTATATGCTGCTGAATATTGATACATTTTTTTTGACCCTGCGTGGTCAGTATGCTATGGCCGAGTGTGGCCTCATCTACTTACTCTCTATTAATTTTATTTAGAGTATTTCGTTTCTGGTTTTCGGAAGAGTGCATTGGCCTTAAGGTTTTGTCAAAATGCCAAGGGGGAGATTGATAATGCAAGTATGGCAGTGTTTGACAAAACCAGCATGAGTGAACAAGGAGCTGCTGCAGCTCAATCAAGGAGGCCAGCAGAAGTATACAGCAGAAGTAAACCAGCAACAGATGCAGCAGGGGATGCTGCAGCAGGTGCTGGTTCAAGAGCTAGTTCAACTGTCCGAATAACAGTTTTGTGCTGGGTGCGTTTTGAAGTTTTGGCAGCGTTGTGAAAGTGCTTAGAAGAATTTCTAAAATGCTGCTGAGCATATTTCAGCAAGGATTATCAGTCAGAGAAGGAGAGATGCTTCAAGATATTAATCAAATCTAATCTCCTAGATTTTAGGAGATAATTGATCTTGTGGGTCAATGGCCTAAACCTGGAAATTGCTTAAAGTGGTGAGGGTATTTAAGCAGGAGGTTTGAGGGCTGAAGAGGCTGATCGAAGCTGAGTGATGCACGAGAGTAGACACGAAATTCAGAGAGAGGACTTTCTGGGTGTGCTACGGAAGTTGTTCTTCGATCAACACACACGGGCAGAGCGTTGAGCGCAGAGCTGTGGTGCGTATTGCAGAAGAGAGTCAGGTCTTGTAGAGACTAATTCGTGCTTTGATCTGGAAGCCAATTTAGAGCAGTGGAGCTTGTTGGTTGATCAAAGGCAGCCGCGGGAGAGCTGACGGGTGGAAGGCTCGGTCGAGGTTCGTGCGGAAGAACTCACTAGTGGCAGGTGGTCACTGAGTGAGGGGGAGTTACTCAGAGTGTGCAGCGCTCTTGGAGTGGTTCGATCGGCTCGGCAGGAGGCCTTGGAGCGACGCGGACAGAGTGCTTCAGCTGGTGTTACAGCTGTTGCTGCAGCAACCCTGCTGAGTAGTGTAGGCTAGAATAGGCTGAGTTCTTGAAGAGGATTGTAGCTATTCTAGACTGACATATTGTAGAGGGTGTGCTGGCACAAATCAGAGCTTGTTCTGATTGTGTTGAGTACTCCACACGGGGTTAAAGTAGCATAGGTTGCGTGCGTTGTAACCTAGTGTGATCTGAACCTTTGGTTGAGTGGATTGAGGACTGGAGAATAGTCCTCCCCAGACGTAGGCAGATTGGCCGAACTGAGTGAACAAATCTGTGTCCTATTCATTGTCTGCTGTGCCTACATTTAAGTGAACAAGAGTGTGCTGCAGCAACTGCTAGTTCACAAATCTGCATAAGTAGAGACACTTGAAATTTCAATCCTGAAAATCAACATCATCATGATATAAGTCTTTTAGAGTTTCGAAACTGATCAAAACGGACTGCATCGTAATAAGTAGGGAAGCCCGACGGCTTAAAGCACCGGCAACTTTATTTTGATGTCCTGCTTTGTGCCTCACAACAAATGTAAATTGATGTAAATAAGAAATCCAACGGGCATGCATGCAATTCAAGTCTTTCTGCTTATTGATATATATAAGAGCTTGATGGTCCGTAAGCAAGAAAAATTCCTTTTGGAAAAGATACTGCTCCCAATGCTTGATTTGCACGAACCACAACTTATAATTCCAGTTCATAGGTAGTCCATGTTTGACGAGCCTCGGATAACTTTTCACTGAGGAAAGCAACTAGTCTACCATCTTGCGAAAGTACCGCACCAATACCAATAATAGAAGCATCTGTCTCTAGTTGAAACACCTTATCAAAATCTGGTAGTGTTAGAATAAGCGCTGTAGTCAACTTCTGCTTGATGATGTTGAAAGCTTCTTCTGCTGTAGGGCTCCAACTAAATTTTCCCTTCTTCAAACATTCCGTAATAGGAGCCATGATAGTACTGAAGTTACGAATGAATCGTCGATAAAATGTGGCAAGATCATGAAAGCACACACATCACCGACAGACCTCGGAGATGGCCAGTCACGAATTGCTTGAACTTTTGAATCATCAACCTGCAGACCATCAGCACTAACGACATATCCCAAAAATGTTAGCTTATCAGTCATGAAGCTACATTTCTTGAGGTTGATGAATACTTTATCTTGTTGCAGCACAGTCAACACCTCTCGTAAGTGGAGAATATGGTCGGATGTGGCATGACTGAAGATCAAAATATCATCAAAATAAATGACAACAAATTTTCCAATAAAAGGTTTAAGAACCTGAGTCATGAGTAGCATGACTATGATGGGAGCGTTCGAAAGTCTGAATGGCATCACCAACCACTCATATAATCCATCCTTCATTTTGAATGTTGTCTTCCATTCATCACCCAGACGGATACGAATTTGATGATACCCACTACGAAGATCCAGCTTTGAAAATATAGAAGCATTCTTAAGCATATCATCCAAGCGAGGAATAGGAAATCGATATTTCACTGTAATTTTGTTGATGGCACGACTTTCAACGCACATTCGCCAACTACCATCTTTTTCTTGGAACCAGTAAGGCTGGTACAACACTGGGACTCATGCTCTCGTGAGTAACACCTTTCTCAAGTAACTCATTCACTTGCTTCTGTAAGATCTCATGCTTCGTAGGGCTCAACCTGTAGTGAGGTAAGTTTGGTAGAGACGCACCAGGAATAAGGTCAATATGATGCTGCATATCTCTGGCTGGTGGAAGTCCATGAGGTAGGTCATCAGGCATGATATCACTAAACTCTTCTAATAAGGATTCAATATGAATAGGCACATCAGAAGCAGCTGCGATAGCATTATAAACAACCAGAGCGTAGGCAACAGAACTTCTTTAATATGTGCAAAAAAAATTTTGCTAGGAGAGATCAACAATGACGTAGGTGTAGGCTCTCTTCCTGCTGTAAACTGCACAGAAGGTGTTACACAAATTTTACACCATTTTTAACGAAAGAATAAACGTTGTCACGTCCCTTGTAGATGGCGTTCATGTCAAATTGCCACGAGCGTCCCAAGAGGATATGACAGGCACTCATGTCCACCACATCACAAGGAACATCATCCTCATATTTAACAATAGAAAAATGAACCAAACATTGTTTGGTGACGGTAACAATGCCTGTAGCAGTTATCCATCCCAACTTATAAGGTGTCGGGTGCCTCCGAGTAGGAATATGAAGGTCCCTCACAATCGATCTAGAGATGATGTTCTCACTGCTGCCGCTATCAATGATGATATCAAAAACATGTCGCTGGATCCAACACTTTGTCCGAAAAGTATTATGACGTTGTGATACGTCAACAGGTGCTTGGGTGGATAATAGTAGTCGTTGAATGAGTCCAGTAAAGTGTTCCCTTGTATCAAAATTATCATCCTCTACTATGACAACTTCAGGGCTAATGAGTACTTCAATAGTGGGATCATCAACCCCCTCAGTATGCTCAACAATATTTGCGTAAACGATTACACTTGGAAATATGGTCATATTCACCACAACGATTACACTTGTTTCCATAGGGCCTGGCGTAAGGATTCTGAGGTGCTTTATTTGGGGGCCCGGTACGAGTTTGAGAAGGTCTACGAGGGTCAGCATAGTTGGACGCATCACGCTGACTAGAGGATTCACCAGCTTTAATATTTTTTTTGTTGGTTTGTTGGCACGTGCGTATCAGGCTGATTTTTTAACACCGGCCGCGATAACTGTGATTCGACTTTCAAGGCAAGACGAATAGCCTCATCCAAAGTCCATTTGGTCTGCAATAAACGGTCTTGAATTGAGAGACGAAGCCTATTGATGTATCTAGCAACTTGTTGTACCTCAGTTTCGCGTAAATCAACATGGGCAGAGAGATGATAGAACTCTTCAGTATATTCTTGGACAGACTTGGAGCCTTGTCGACAATTTTGATAGAGCTGAAAAATTGTCTGTTCATAATCAGGAGGAAGAAAACGTCTAAACAGTAATTGCTTTGGGAAGATCTTTTTCTCTAATCAAATCTAATCTCCTACAAATTAGGAGATTTTGTTGCTTTTTGGAACTTCCAAAAGTGTAATTCGGTTGCTGATCAGTTGCGTACTTAAGAAGGGCAAGGTCATTGCAGAAAAGGCGGAGAAGAATAGAGAAAGCTTGAGAGCACATACACGGAGGGCTTACATACCGCAACAGAAATCGGGGAGTCACGAAGAGTGATGAGCGGACAAATAACCTTATGTTTGTCTGTATTTTCACTTTACTTCTTGTTTGTTCCGTTATTTTATATAGTCATTTGATGTTTTCTTAGTCCATTTCAGGTTGAAAATGTGTACTACATGATATGAAGTGGTTCGAAGAAGTTTCGGGTGAATTCTAGTCGATCGAGAGCAAAAGAGAGCAAAATCAAGCGAAAGGCAGACTTGATTCGCGCAGGCTAGTTTGATTCGTCCAGGCTGATTGACCTATTCATCTTTGAAGGCTTTCCGAGCACACGATTCTTATCCGATTGAGGCGTTCCATATCTTGTTGGAAAGCTAACTGAAAGAGCTACAATTATTAGTTTACATCAAGACATAATTCAAAGTTTTAGAGGGACAAAACAGGTGAGATTCTAGCACTGCAAAGTTGATTCGCCCAAAGAGGAATTTAGGCTAGGCCAAATCAAAAGTGATTCCGCCAAAGAAAAATGATTCGCCAAAGAAGGAATTGATTCGCCCAGCTTCATTACAGCACTGACATTATGATTCGGGCGAATCAAAATTATGGGGCTGCACGAATCACTTGATTCGGGGAGAATTCGCCCGTAGATCAAATCTGAGCAGATTGACCTGTTCATCATTGAAGGCTTGCCGAGCGCGCTATTCTTATCCGTTTCAGGCGTTCCATAGCTTTTTGGAAAGATAATTTAAACATCTACACCTTGTTAGTTTACATGAAGACGTGATTCGAAGGTTTAAAGGGTCAAACAAGCGAGTTTCTAACGCTGCAGAAGTGATCCGCCCAAGCAGTGGGCGAATCAAAAGTGATTCGACCAAGGAGAAGGATTTCATCTCGTGGACCAAGGTTTGACTGAATCAAATAAGGGTTTTCCGAATTAGAAAGTGATTCGGCCAAAGAAAAGTGATTCGGCCAGCCCGAAACAGCTCTGAGTGTTTGATTCCGACACTCTGTCCGAATCAACTCATTAGGCCTTGTGATTCGGGCACGGCGGCTAAATATAAATAGGATAGAGATGGGAAAAATTAGGGAGAGCCTTGGGGTGCCTCCGGCGCCTAGGGTTCCTCTCATGGGACGAAACCCTAATTGGAGAATTGTCAAGAATTCGGAGAAGACATCATCAATTGAAGACTCTACATCAACCCTTTACTCATTCTCTACTTCCCCACTACTTTACTTTCTTTACTTTTCTTTGTTGAACTATTTCATTATGTCTTGTTTCAAACTCACCATGAGTGAGTAGTCTTTTAGTAGTTGGGTTCTTATGGATCCCTTAGGTTACATTGTAATGCAAAACATGCAATTTTATTATGAATGAAGTTTGGTTGAAAATTCTTATGCTTGTTCTTCATGTTAATTTTATGCGCACCAAGGGTTTGACGAAATGCATGAATGAGTATAAATTGATAAAACACGTACGGATGGAATGAGAGTTGAAATTAGGTTTTTTAGGAGATCAAGCATGATTATTTTAGGTTGCGTGTGTGCGCGAGTGTGACATACGCATTTCACTAGGCTAAGTATTGAGCGACTCTAGTTAACTATCAATAGACCGAGAGGTTGAGATTATGAGACTTTAGTTCTACGCGGTTCAATAGAGCGAGAGTTTGAGAACCGTACTATTTAGGTATTATTTCTATTCTAAAGAAGGAGCGAGAGTTGAATTTAGAATGTGTGATACCTTAGCCTAGAACCATCACTCGAATTTACTCATGATTTAGACAAGTGTTGTATAGCTAATCGCATGACCTAGGGGTGAAATAGGATTCCGACTACGTTTTTTCTATTACTTTTGTTCGAAACAAATTCCATTGTCTTTAGTATTTGTTAGAGATACCTCGCACAGAGGAAAAACCCCCTTTTTTTTAGTAGAGTTACCTTATGCATTACTAGCTAGCTTTAGACTAATCTAGGCTTTTCTCTTGGGTTCGACTCGAGGTCACTCGGATTATAAATATTGTTTGAACACCTTGATTGGACTAGTATTTTTACTACCACAATAACCACAACGTTTCAAAGAGCAGAGCGTGCGCGCATACCTGAGTGATTGAAGCAGAAGCTGATCGAGACTTGCAGAGTCTGATCAGAGCTCGATCATAGAAACCAATTTAGAGCAAGACGGGCTTGTTGGTTGATCAACACAGGCCGCAAGGGGATTGTCAAGTGGAGGAACTTGGACAATCTGCAGAAGGCCAGGTCTCGCTAGTGACAGATGGTCACTAAGTGAGGGGAAGTATTCCAGAGTGTGCAGCGCTCGTGGAAGAGTTCGATCGGCTCAGCGGAAAGCTTTAGAGCGACGCGGACAGAACCTGCACCAGCTAGTTGCTACAACGGGTGCCATAGCAAACCTGCTCACGTTGTTTTAATTTGAATAGGCTGAGTCTGCTGGATTAGAGGTCGAGCTATTCTGAATTAATTCAAGTAAGTAGATGTGTGTGAAACACAAGTCAAAGCGTGTTCTGATTCTGTGTGATTGACTAGCTAAGGTTGAGTAGCATAGGTTGCGTGGATTCGAACCGTGTTGTACAACAGACTCTTGAGATTAGTGAATTGAAAGACTGAGGTTCAATCTTTCCCAGAGGTAGGCACTTGGCTGAACTGGGTGAACAAATTGTTGTTCATTATTTTATCTTTCTCCAAAAGATCCGTTGGTATAAGAGTGCGCTATAGCAACTGCTTGTACACAATTTGCAACTCAGAGACGCTGAGAATTTCAATTGGTATTAGAGCGGGAACTCAACACATAGAGTAAAGATCTTGAGCGTCTGCTAGAGAAAGCGAAAAACAATGAAGGAAGGTCAGAGTACAAGCCGACCACCATTGTTGGAAGAAAGTAACTATGCTTATGGGAAGGCTAGAATGAAAGCATTCCTCAAAGTAATGGATGAAAGAACCTGGAGAGCTGTTGTGGCTGAATGGTCTTCTCCCATAACAATGGATGAGAAGGCAATTACTCGAAAGAAGCCTGAAGAACAATGGACTGCTGAAGAGGAGGCTGCAGCAACTGGTAACTCAAAAGCACTGAATGCTATTTTTATTGTAGTAGATGCTAATAATTTTAGGTTGATCTCCAATTGCGACATTGCAAAACAAGCCTAGGAAATCTTGCAAGTAGCTCATGAAGGAACTGACAAAGTAAAGAAATCCAGGATGCAGATCATTACTTCTCAATTTGAAAACCTAAAGATGCAAGAAGAGGACTCCATCACTGAGTTCAATGCCAAGCTGTGTGACTTGTCAAATGAAGCTCATGCTCTCGGGGAACCAATTCCCTAAGAAAAGCTGATAAGGAAAGTGCTTAGACCACTGCCCACCAGATTTGACATGAAGGTGACAGCCATTGAAGAAGCTTAGAATGTCAAGCACATGAGACTAGAGGAGCTGATTGGATCCCTCAAACAGTTTGAGATGAAGCTGGTCAAGTAAGACACATCTCCCAAAAGCAAGAGTGTTGGATTGAAAAAAGAAACAGAAGAGAAGAAGCCTTCATCTGATGATCAACTGAGTCTGCTAGTGAAAAACCTTGGTAAGCTCTTGAAAAATATGGAAAAAAAATCTGGCTAGACCTCATCCTCTCGAAGGCAATCTAGAAGGGGTGGAGGAAATCAGAGAAGAGGGAAGGAACCAACCCAGGATGAAGACGAGAGGAAGGAGAAAAGAAAGGGGATTTAGTGCTGGAACTGTGAAGGATATGGACATCGAAAAGCTGATTGCCCTAACAAACAGATCAAGAGTACTGAGAAAAAGGGTAACAATTCTCTGACAGCCAAGTGGAGTGACTCTGAGGAGAGTGAAGAAGAAAACTTCATTATATTAACTAGTATATCCAAATATGATTCTGAAGAATTAATGAAGGATGATTCAACTATGGGATTGAGGTGTCAGAAAGTGAAGATGAGGATGACACAACGAAAAACCTGATAGAGAATTTGGGAGATATCCTACAGCAGGGTGAAGAAGCACTACAAGAATACAGAACATGGACTGACAGAGTGAAAAAATTTGAAGAAGAGCGTGAAGAGATGCTCAGCAAACTATCTTCACTTAGTAAGCAAGTCACCCAGCGAATGAAAGAAGATCCAATGAATGAAAGCATTGATTCTAGCCCCCTTCAAACACTAGGAAGGTTGCCTGAAGCTCAGAACAATATTCTAGATGAGATTCTTGCCTAACAAAGATTTAGAGGAGGAAGAATGGGACTTGGATATACTGGTGAAGAAAGCACAAGTGTGACAGTCTTTGTTAAAGCTACTGAAACAGAGATTGTTGGTAATCAGGAAAAGGGAGGAGGTGTCCGCCAAAGACCGACGATGGAAAAGATTCAACAATCTGAACAAGGGGGTGCTTCAGCAACCCTTGTATCTACCACTTGTCGCAAAAAGCATTCTCAGCAGAAGATGGTATATATGCGATGTATGTGGGCAAGAGGGACATGTTCGAAGCAAATGTTTAAGGTTGAAGAAGCACTGGATACCTCAAAGGCAATCAGGATTGAAAACTGGAGGAAGAAAACGAAGACCAAGTTCGAGTGTCTTTCAGAACGGTGTGTCCAGTAAGTGACCACAAGTGGTCAGAAAATCAAAGAATGTTCAGGAATACCCATGGACCAACACACTGGAGGAAAACAATCAAAAGGGGGTCATGGGAAAATCAGATGTGGAGACTTAAATGTGATAGATGGAAAGAAAGATAGTATGATTGTTATAACGGTCAGAAGCAGTGGAAACGCAGACCAACCCTAGTATGGGTGAAGAAAGAAGAATCTGAATCTCTAGGAAAACTGGGTGGTTCTAAGCTACACTCATAACAGATAACTGTGCAAGCGGAAGAAATGCGTGGATGCGTGGATGTTTAAGCGGAAGAAAGAACTCGTGCGGGGCACATGCGTCTGTGAAAACAAAATATCAGCGGGGAAATTAAATTTCTAGGGCACATTTGAAAAGCTTCGTTCATCTCCTCCGAACCTCAGACCGACCAAATCTGTACTGCTCAAATCCATAATGATGATAACCCGCAGGCTGAAGAAGAATCTCGGCACCGCCCGTCAAGAAAGGAGTAGTCAAAAGTCTGTGCCACGTCACATAATAGCAGAACCATGTCGTGATTTGGTTATCTGGTAATCTTCACAGCAATCACGGTCACGGAATCTCACACCCTCTGAAAGCCCTATGTTAAAAAAGAGGAGAGTAGAGCAGGTCGAAGAATCTTTGGCAGAACCATCTACAACTATTGAAGAAATTGCCCACCAAATAAAGGGGAAAGCCCTCTCTGTGGATCAAGTTTCTGAAGGTGCTACAACACCTCATGGAGTCAGAGAACAGCCAAGCAGATCAGTGGTCCGTACCCCAGGCTCAGAAGAAGACCCTGAAGGGAAGGACAATGGCTTGAACAGACTTGATGGAGTCAGCATGTGCAACAATCTGAGGGAACATCATCACCTCTCCCATATTCACTCTTCTTCTCCTTCCAATGGCATGCAGAAGGTTTCCAAAGGTCCTACTAACCTTTCCTCTATGAGAGCTAGGAATCAAGTTCTGAATGCCTAAATTGTACAACAAAGCATTCTTGGATGTGAGTTCAGAGGCATTCAGATTTGGTCCTACCCACGACATGCACACCCCTCCTGTGAGAACCTTGGCCAGTACCTCACGATTAACATTTGTAGGCTCCCTTGACTCACTATCTATTCCTAGATAGTCATTTATCTTCTCGGGGGAAATTACCACCAACTTGCCTCTTACCCAACTTTTCCCATAGTTTTCTCCCTCTTCATCACCAAACTTATCCTCCATATTGGCTATTCTCTGACTAAGGGAATACTGAATCTTTTAGGAATAGTCAAAGATCTCAGAAGGTTTACCTCAGTTAGAAGCTGGATGATTACTGCAGATTTGTATTTTTCAGGGACCAATCTCTTTTCTGGTACAATGGCCTTCCTTTCAACGATCCCCCATGATTGTGAAGAATGCTTGTTCGGAACCAGATGCCTCCTACAGTAACCCCTTCCCTGTCTTCTGGAAGGGTATCTTGTATCTTAGATTGCTTCCTTGAAGATTCTCCCTCACTGTCACTGCCAGAGTCAGTCGATGCTTCTTCCTCATTTGAGTCTGGAATAATGATGGAAGCCTTTCCTTTGTCTGGCTGAGGAGGAGGAGATACTTTAGCAGCTTCTAATTCAGATGACTCATCAATGAATTGATCATTAGACAACATCCGGAGCCGAAGTCCATTATAGAGGGGATGTCTGAAGAGCTACAAATGTTTGTGGTAGACCACAAACTCTTCAAGGGAAAACATGCAGTGGATATTGCCCAAGAGGACCCCTTACTGGTTGCTCCTTCTGATCCATCTTCTTTGGAGGAAGCACATCTCACAGCCTCCGGCGATACAAGCGGCCTTCAAAGCCAGGATAGTGAGCCATCTGAAGTCTGAGCTGAACTTGCTTGCTGCTGAAGCAAAAAGGATTAATGTAAGAAGAACTCAAATCAGAGCATTACTCAAGGATCTTGAATATCTAAAGGAGGAAGGTGATGCCCCGGCCGAAGAAGATCGCAGAGGATTTATGACAAAAAGAGGGAGAAGGAAGAAGAGCCTCTTGGAAGTTTTTTTTTTGTATTTGTTTCCCTGCGTGGAAAATGCAATGACTTTAAGACCGCATGTGGTCATATGTGTCTTGAACAAATATTGGTCCTTTAATTTCTGATTTCTGTGCATGAAGGGTTTTGTCAAAAATGCCAAAGGGGAGATTGATAATTCTGTATGGCATTCGATTGACAAAACCAGCACGAGTGAACAAGCCCAGTGCTCAAGCAGCTGCTAAAGAATGACGGGGAGCTTCTAATTATTCAGAGAGAATCCGTATCCAGGTGAAGAATTGGTTGGGGAAGATTTGTTTCTCCAATCAAATCTAATCTCCTACAAATTAGAAGATTTTGTTGCTTTAAGGAATTTCCAAAAGCGTAATTCGGTTGCTGATCAGTTGAGTACTTAAGGAGGGCAAGGTCGGTGCAGAAAAGGGCGGAGAAGAATAGAGAAAGCTTGAGAGCACATACACAGAGAGCTTACATATCGCAATGAGAGTCGGGGAGTCACGAAGAGCAGAGCGTGCGTGTATAGCTGAGTGACTGAAGCAGAGGCTGATCGAGACTTGCATAGTGTGATCAGAACTTGATCAAAGAAACCAATTCAGAGCAGGACGGGCTTATTGGTTGATCAACAGAGGCCACAAGGGGATTTTCGATTGGAGGAACTCGGACAATCTGTAGAAGGCCAGGTCTCGCTAGTGACAGACGGTTACTAAGTGAGGGGGAGTATTCCAGAGTGTGCAGAGCTCGTGGAATAGTTCGATCGGCTCAGCGGAAAGCTTTAGAGCGACGCGGACAGAACCTGCACCAGCTAGTTGCTACAACGGGTGCCATAGCAAACCTGCTCACGTTGTTTTAATTAGAATAGGCTGAGTCTGTAGGATCAGAGGTTGAGCTATTCTGAATTAATTCAAGTAAGTAGGTGTGTGTGAAACACAAGTGAGAGCGTGTTCTGATTGTGTGTGATCGACTAGCTAAAGTTGAGTAGCATATGTTGCGTGGAGTCGAACCGTGTTGTACAACAGACCTTGAGACTAGTGAATTGAAAGATTGAGGTTTAGTCTTTCCCAGAGGTAGGCGCTTGGCCGAACTGGGTGAACAAATTGCTGTTCATTGTTTTATCTTGCTGCAAAAGATCCGTCGGTACAAGAGTGTGCTACAGCAACTGCTTGTACACAATCTGGAACTCACAGACGCTGCAAATTTCAAGCATCCACAGCTTCATCGTCTGAGGAATCAGGATGATGAACAACAGGTCGTTGCTGATGAGGGACGAGATTATTGCCACCAATAGGTGCAGCTTGATGACCGGCACCAACAGGTTGAACTGGGCTGCTGGCGGTGCTTGGGCATTCAACCTCATATCTCGTAGGAGTTCAACACTCGGAAGTCGTGTTTGTTGCAATTCATGAATCCCATCCAACACAGATTTAGCAACATATTGTTTCCGTTACCAGCCATGGTCCAGGAGGAATTGACCTCTGATACCACTTGATGCAGTAGGAAGCTATATGAAACCAACTAACTCTGCCGAAGCTAGGGTTAGGGATGAAAATGAAATTTTATTTGATTATAAAGTAAGTTTTCTGATCTCCTACAAAGAAAGTAACCTCTCTATTTATAGACTTATTTATTGGAAAAAAAATTAATTCGAGAAAATTGTTATTTCTGGAATCTTCTAGTTTGGACCACTTCTGTAAACTTCTATTCTCCTGCATCAGGGAGTCAAGGGGCCAAAGCCTTCAAGGTCCGCAGTGCCCACCCCAGTAGTAGACCCGGTACAACCACCCACAGAACCCCCTGCGCAGCCCTCTGTACAGAGGTCCTCCTTTGAAGGAAATCCCATCATAGGTTCCAGTTCAGGCTCGATATGGGACCCTATTTCGTAGGACGATCTCGTGACTCAGCCCGCCACAGTTTCTGTCGTGCCGCCAGCCTCCAGTTCCGAATATGAGACTGGTTCCACAGATGAGGAGGCGCAAGGATCCGCGGCTGAGTCCAGCTCCGAGGATGTCTAGGACGCAGGGAGGGCGCTCATTACTTTGGGGTGGTTTCTTATCTTTTTGAAAACTATTGCTCGATGTTATTTTACTATCTTCTGCTGAATATTTCGTGAACTCCTGACTATGTCTTTGCAGCGATGACTATATGTTTTTCTTTCTTAAGTCCTTTGTTTTGTTTGCATGCATGTGTGCGCTCTCCGTTGCGCTTGAGCATGAGTCGTGGGGACACGTCTCTGTTTAAGTGTGGGGGGGGGGAGCGTTACATTTACATTTCACGTTTTTTTGAGCTTTGTAGTGTAGCTTAGTTTAGTTGAAGGGAATAGTAGCAGTGGTGCGCTTGTGTGCGGGTTGCGCACACTTTTCGGCTTGTATTGCCCTATTCCTCATATCTTAGGAGAGAAGTTGAATCCCTAGTCACTCTTTTGTTTCATCAACCAAAGACCAAAAATATCATTTATCTTTAGTACTTACTAGAGATACCTCTATAGGAGGACAAAAACCCCCCAAAAACCGTGTGGCAGTGTATGGTAGTGTTTGACAAAACCAGCATAAGTGAACAAGGAGCTGCTACAGCTCAAATTATCAAGCAAGCCAAGCAGAAGTGAACTAGCAGCAGCTGCAGCAGGGGATGCTGCAGCAGGAGCTTGTTCAACAAGCTGGTTCAACTGACCAAGCATAGCAGCTGCCTGGGCTTGTCCGGAATGGCTGGAAACTCTATGCAGAGCCTCTGAAGAATTTCTAAATTGCTGAAGAGTTTATTCCAGAGAGGTTTACTAGTCAGAGGAGGAGATTTGCATTGGAGATAATAATCAAATCTAATCTCCTAGATTTTAGGAGATAATTGATCTTGTTGGGTTAATTGCCTAAACCTGGAAATTGCTTAAAGTGGTGCAGCTATTTAAGCAGAAGGTGTTCAGGGCTGAAGAGGGGGATCAAAGCTGAGGGATACACGAGTGCATACACAGAATTCACGGAGAGCAATTTGTTGTGTGCGACGGGAGTTTACTTCGATCATCACCCAAGAGCAGAGCGTTGAGCGCAGAGCTGAGGTGAGAGTTGCAGAAGAGAATCAGGACTTGCAAAGTCTGATTCGTGCTTGATCTGGAAGCCAATTCAGAGCTGGGGAGCTTGTTGGTTGATCAAGGGCAGCCGCGGAAGAACTGGCGGGTGGAAGGCTCGGTCGAGTGTCGTGCGGCAGTACTCACTAGTGGCAGGTGGTCACTGAGTGAGGGGGAGTTACTCAGAGTGTGCAGCGCTCTTGGAGCGGTTCGATCGGCTCGGCAGAAGGCCTTGGAGCGACGCTGACATTGTGCTTCAGCTGTGTGTTACAGCTGTTGCTGCAGCAACCCTGCTGAGTAGTGTAATTTAGAATAGGCTGAGTTCTTTGAGAGGATTGTAGCTATTCTAGATTGACATATTGTAGAGGGTGTGCAGACACAAATCAGAGCTTGTTCTGATTGTGTTGAGTGGTCCACATAAGGTTGAGTAGCATAGGTTGCGTGAGTTGTAACCTAGTGTACTTGGAACCTTCAGTTGAGTGGATTGAGGACTGGAGAATAGTCCTCCCCAGACGTAGGCAGATTGGCCGTACGCATCCAATAACATAGTCTCAAGAGGTCCCAATCCGTCCAACAAGTACTATAGAAGCATTTTCTCCGGAATACCCAAGTTACATCAACTTAGTTCCAATGCGTTGAATCTCTCCATGTAATCATACATAGACTCACTGGATCCTTGTCTTATGGTAGACAACTCTCTCCTTACTTGAGTAGACTTCACAGGAGGATAGTATTTTTCAAGGAACTTCCTCTGCATTTGATCCCAAGTGCGAATACTCCCTGAAGGTGAAGACAAGAACTAGGTTTTCGCAAGATCAGTTAAGCTCAATGGAAAGACCTTCAGTTTGAAACTTTCCTCTGAGGCGAAATAGGGCCTCAATGTCTGACAAATTCCATTGAATTTCTTCAGACGTTTGGTTGCAACCTCCATGGAAGCCTTCCAAATTTCGGAAGATGATGAACTATAATAGTTTTTACCTCAAAGTTGTCTTCCTCTGGATCAGTATTTATGCATCACGGCTGATTGTGAAATGTTAGAGCTGAGAGCTTCCTCATCGTGGGCTTCGATCTGTATGCTGCCTATGTCGCTGATTTGCGTATAGTTGAGGTTGTGGTTGAGGTGTAGCATACTCATCAAACTCCTCCATCCTTTCACCTCTATTGTTGTGTCCCTGAAATGCCAACCATTGACGAACTGCTTCTCTTTCTCTCTGATTGAAACCTAGTTCACGCTTATCATAGAACAGTGGTACAACTTGTGGTGGTATTACATTGTTGACCTGATTATGTTCATTGTTCTGGCTGCCATCACCATTAACGCTTCCTGCATTAGACATACTGAAGCGTAGTAAAATGCATAAAATTTACAACTAATTTTAAACTAATTATACTAAAACAAACTAAAACTAAACACGCACTTCGAGTTTGATACTAAGTATTTCCCTCCCCAGCAACGGCGCCAAAATTTGACAACACGTCGTTGGGTGTTGCAAACATAAATTTATAAAGTCCTACTACACTAGTAAGGGGTAAGTAGGGTCGTACCCAAGAGTGAGCAATTAGTCTAAATCCTGCTCTTAAGTAACAGGAGGTTGTCTCAAGAAGTGTTTATAATTTATCAAATTAAGAAAAGTCGGTTTAAGGAATGCACTCCAACTAGTAATCGTCGATCAAGTATGCATCAACTAGTAAAAGACTATTCTCTGAGTTCCACCTACTCTTAACAGCTAGGTTCTCGAATAGATTTAACAATGACTAGACTAACAACACCAAACTAGTTCTACCTCTAGGCTTCACTACCATGGCAAAGAAATCCAGTATCATGCAATTGACATCAATCTAGTTTAACAGCTAGGCTATGCTAAACCGTCAATCAAAACATGTGTTTCAATCGAAGATCAGAAATTCACTAAACCAAATCATGAATCCATATGCACGCGCATGACGTTGAACATCATGCGCTGCTCCTCTAACACCTCCGCAGGCTCCTCCTCTGCCTCTGTCCTGGGGCGTTTTCCCTGTGCACGCGGGGGAGAATCATCAATGGCTATGGTTACTGGCTCCCCCTGCGGCACACTCGTCCTCCGGCGCGCTCCAGTCTGCGCACGAGTCCTCATGCGCCTGACTGGAGGCGCAACTGGCTCTGGGGCCTCTTCCATCTCCCTTTCCTCAGCGGCCTCCTCTGGCTGCGCTCTGCTCTCTGCTCTGTGCCTCGGCGCTCTAGCCGGCTGCAGCTGGTAGCACCATTCTAAGGACCCGTCCTCTCTTGCAGTCACCGCTCGGAGCTGCAGCATATGGGCACGATCCAGGGGGACGGCTGGCACTACCGTGTGCTCGGGCACTTCCGGCTCTCTATGCAGCGCACGCAGCAGGTGTGTGATCATTCCTCCGCAAGTCAGCGGCCCTTTTGTGCTGACCCTACTCCAATGCACCACCATGTTTGATACAAACAGCACCTTCTTGCCGTAGTAGAACCCCTTCAGTATATCCATGTCTAGCAGGCTGATCTTGGGCGCACCATTAAAGCGCCCGATGATTGCATAGGCGACCATGCGCTAGAGGTAGAACATCCACGGGTCGCGCAGCTCGCGTCCTCGGCTGCGCCCCGCAGCAAAAACTTGGCCGGTCGCCATCTCACGCCATGCCTCCTGATTTGTGTGCGTGTCCACATCCTCCTCACGCACCTTGGCGCACCTCAGCGTGCGCTTCAGCTTCTTGGCCGAGGCTATATACCAGACCCCTCGGTGCCGGTATCTGATCTCCAAGTCGGCAGTCTCCAGCGACGCCAAGAACTCGCACGTATCCTCCTTATAAGCTGCGCTGTTGACCTCCAACAGCGCTTCCCAGCCCGCCAGCACAAGCTTCTCCACAATCAGTTCCTCCATCCCGACTTCACGCAAGAAGTCCCTGCTGATGTACGGGGTCCCGTACATCTCCAGTCTCATGAAGGCGTCATATTTGCTGGCGAACGATGCTGGGGTCTCCTGATCCTCTGCGGGCCTCATTGTGCGCTGCTTACCTCGGGTCAACTACGGTCAACGCTCAACAAATGTCCAAGAATCCAAACTCCGAATTACGCCCTTAAACTGTCACCTAAAGGTCGCCTATCCTCCGCATACAGAACCCAGCACCCAGAACTCTAAATGGTGCGGTCAAACTAGGTGCGATTTCAAACCTAGGGCAACTCCTCTATCGCACAAAACCCTAACTGAATCAGCTCGAACTGAAGGGAAGGGTTACCGGCGTATGTGCGACGGTAAGCTCCTCAAATCTTTCTGAACGGAGGCCTGGTTGATTGTCGGACGGTGAGCGGAGGCTGAGGGCAGGAGCTTTCTTGCAACGGTCGAATATGAAAATGCTGAAATTTTTCTAAGTCCTTGCCTTTTATACCCCCTGTCTAGCACATCTGTTCTGCGCACTGAATTTGCGCACTGACCTGTGTACTGCTGCGCGACTAAAAAACTGCAAGTCCTAAACTTAGCTAAAAACACTAGAAAAAACTATAAAAAAACGTGTAAAAGTAAAACGTGTCGGGTTACCTCCCGACAAGTGCCTTTGTTTAACGTCGTTCGCTCGACCGTACCTCGTTACTTGCTTAAAAGTGTGCCAGTGACCCCCCCCCCCCAACTCTTGCTTCTGAGTGACCCCGTGCACGTGTGCGCGTTGCGTTCTTCTTAGTCCTGTGCAAAGGATCGGAAGGGTGGTCAGCGTGGTTAATAGCATGTGACAAATCATAAGTAACGAGGTTAGTTAAAGAGGGAGAAGAAATATGAGCAATAGTTCCCAGTTCCCCCTCAGGTGCATCTGGTGGCGACTCTGGCGCAGCAACCCGCGCATCTTCTATTTCTGGTTCTGCCAAGTCAACTTCGCGCGCTGTGTCATCCCAAGGTTCTCCTTAATACTTTTTGACTCTCTGCCCATTGACCTGAAAACGATGCTGGTGCTCGTTTTCTAACTCGATTGTTCCGTAAGGGAAAACCTTGGTAACCGTGTATGGTCCCGTTGATCGCGCGTCGTTGTGCGCGTCAAATATAATCCTTCCTCTTCCACTAGTACAGCGGTTAAGTAAGGGTCGATCTCCACAGGGAGCAAGTAGCTCAGTTTTAGCCAGTAACCTACACTTACGAAGATTGGGGGGTGAGTGATCGGGGTTGCGCGATGCGCAAGTAAATAGTGGTATCGTAACGCAGGAAATTGCACTAGACGTGCGCAGGCAATAGAGATTAAGTACTATGACTTATGAGAAGTATCGGCGCAGACAATCCTCTATGAGTGTATTCCTTATCATCGACTCTAAATGTCTATAGCTCGATTTGCTAATGTTAGTGTCCGATCAAGGCTTCCTAACATGTGCGCATGTTCCGATCAAAGTTCATGTGCTATTAATTCTTACACTATACTAAACAACGACGAATCCGATCAAGGTAGTAATTGCCTAACCTAGCGCGTTACTCCTAGTTGGCACCGTCAGGCTATTCAACTAGTTTAACAGACAACAACAAGCAACAAGAGTAAGATTGCGGTTCAAGGCTTCCCCTACTCATGTAACAAGCTGCCAGTAATGTGCACAGAATTAATATAAGCAAGCAAGCTATGCATTAAGCGCAAGTCTCAAAAGGAAATACTCATAGATTCATGTCCAACAGATACTAAGCGTTTAGCTAGACATGCTAGTGATAAACATCATAGAAATAGTAAATAATAACTAAAGTGTCCAAGAAAACAATAGCAAACAGTGCGTGCAGGTTGCTGCCTTGGCTGGCGCAAATCCTCTCAACAAGCTCGTGTGTTTTCCAGTCCTGCTGCGCAGTGCCTCCTGGGTCTACGAATTATGAGTCCTGAGAATCGTCTATGTGTCTCTGTAACCCTAGCCTCCTTCTCTTCTTTATATACTGCTCAGAGGCTCGCTCTTGGCAACTTCCAAATCTAGTCGTGTCAGGATTTGGAAACACCAACATCTGCGCCTGGCCCACGGCATCTGCTTAGCGCAATCGGTTAGCGCACCGTGGTCGACTCTGCCAATTCTTCTGTTTGCGCCGCTAGCTCCGCAAGCTGTGTGATGCGCGTCCTAAACGCTGCCTGTTAGCGCGTATCCGACTTAGGCCCTCGTTTTGCCCTGAAATACAAAAACACTGGAAACCAGTAATCTTGTACACAAAATATTGCAAACAAGCACAGGCTTATGATCTAAATAATGCGTATAAATAGCCTCTATCAAACCCCCCACACTTGCCCCTTGTTCGTCCTCGAACAAGCACTCAAGGACGGATACTACTACCTCTCTGGAGTCTAGCGCACAGTCTTGCACTCTGGCGCGATCTGCACGACTGAACACCTTGCGCTGCTCTACCACCTGCGCACAACTGCTGTCAACAGTTTAAGTATAGGGATTTCGCAATAAATTACCTCTCAGCTGGGATGAAAATCATTTCGGATGGCTGTGAGATATCTCTTTATAGGCGCTAGGCTGTCAGCTCTTACTCCGAGGATGGGTATATGGTTAACAGCGCCAGTTTCTTCCCGTGCGTGATTCTTCCGTGCACTTCCTGGGAACTCAAGCCTTTTGATGATTTTCTGTGGATTTTGCACTCGCTGGTACTTGTGCGCTTGCTGATTCTTTTGTAGCGCATATCATCTGCTGGTATTTTTTCTTTTGTACAGCTTTGTCTGTGATTTCTCATATTCCCAGAACGGTTCCAGTCTCGGCCTCCGGATAACAGCTATGGAACACCACCCCGCTCTCCCTCCATGGTCTGTCTGCGCAGGTCGGCGCACGCGTTTACACCCGCGCCCGCCTTCCTTGGCTCAACTTCCAGAGGAAAGGTGGTTTGTTTTCCCACCTCGCCACGCTTTTGGGTATTTGCCTTCGGCATCTGCGTGACTGAGCGCGCTCTCTTGTTCCGAAGGTCGCGAAGCACAGGCCTCCACTCGCGCTCTCGACCATATACCTCTCCTCTGAAGCGCGAGCGACTAACCGCCTCTCTAGAGCATTTCTGTCAACTCCACATCCCCTGCATATCCCAACTAACAGGAGCAGAAAAACGAAAAATATACTAAAAACAGTTGATAGCGCACGGCGCAATATGGGTAGCGCAAACAAGCTGAACAGTGCGCGCAACCCGCACTCAAGCGCACTACTGCTACTATTTCCTTTAATTAAACTAAGCTACACTAAAAAGCTCAAAAAACGTGAAATGTAAGTGTAACGCTCCCCCCCACACTTAAACCGAGACGTGTCCCCACGACTCAAGCTCAAACGCACGGAGGACGCGCACATGCAGAACTGATGCATGCAAGCAAAATAAAGAATATAAAAATGAAGAACATATAGTCAAAACAGCGCAAATATAGCATAGGGGCACAAAATATGTATCACAGGAGTTTAGCAAATTTTCTAAGTCCTGCCCTTATATACCCCCCTGACTGGCGCAGCGGTCCTGCGCACTGAAGTGCGCACGGACCTGCGCACTGCTGCTCGACTAAAACAAACTACGAGACCTAGACTAACTCAAAGACACTAGAAAGACTAAAAGAAAGATATAAAAAAGTAAAACGAGTCGGGTTACCTCCCGACAAGTGCCTTTGTTTAACGTCGTTGGCTCGACTGTACCTCGTTACGTGCCCAAATGGTTGCCAGCGACCTCCCCCACTCTTGCTCCTGAATAACCCTGCGCTTGTGCATGTGCTGTGTTCTGCTTGGTCCTGCGCAAAGGGTGAGAAGGGTAGTCAACATGGATAATATGTGAGAAGTCTGCAGTAACGAGGGTAGATGAAGAGGAAGAAGAAATGTGAGCAATAGTTTCCAGTTCTCCCTCTGGTGCATCTGGTGGTGCCTCTGGCGCAGCAGCTGGCGCATCTGCCATCTCAGGTTCTGCCAAGTCAATGTCGCGCACTGTGTCATCCCAAGGTTCTCCTAGATACCGTTTGACTCTCTGCCCATTGACCTGAAAACAATGCCGGTGCTCGTTTTCTAACTCGATTGTTCCATAGGGGAAAACCTTGATGATTGTGTACGGTCCAGTCCATTTGCTGCGCAGCTTTCCAGGCATGAGCTTCAGGCGTGATGAGAATAATAATACCTGGTCTCCTGGCTCAAAAGTGCGTCTGAGGATATGCTTGTCGTGAAACGCCTTTGTCCGCTCCTTGTAATCGCGCAGTCCCTCATAGGCATCCAGGCGCAGCTCTTCTAATTCACTCAGCTCAAACGCGCGCACCCCGGCAACGGTGCCAAAATTTGATCGGGCATCGTTGTGCGCGTCAAATATAATCCTTCCTCTTCCACTAGTACAGCGGTTAAGTAAGGGTCGATCTCCACAGGAAGCAAGTAGCTTAGTTTTAGCCAGTAACCTACACTTACGAAGATTGGGGGGTGAGTGATCGGGGTTGCGCGATGCGCAAGTAAACAGTGGTATCGTAACGCAGGAAATTGCACTAGACGTGCGCAGGCAATAGAGATTAAGTACTATGACTTATGAGAAGTATCGGCGCAGACAATCCTCTATGAGTGTATTCCTTATCATCGACTCTAAATGTCTATAGCTCGATTTGCTAATGTTAGTGTCCGATCAAGGCTTCCTAACATGTGCGCATGTTCCGATCAAAGTTCATGTGCTATTAATTCTTACACTAGACTAAACAACTACGAATCCGATCAAGGTAGTAATTGCCTAACCTAGCGCGTCACTCCTAGTTGGCACCGTCAGGCTATTCAACTAGTTTAACAGACAACAACAAGCAACAAGAGTAAGATTGCGGTTCAAGGCTTCCCCTACTCATGTAACAAGCTGCCAGTAATGTGCACAGAATTAATATAAGCAAGCAAGCTATGCATTAAGCGCAAGTCTCAAAAGGAAATACTCATAGATTCATGTCCAACCGATAGTGATAAACATCATAGAAATAGTAAATAATAACTAAAGTGTCCAAGAAAACAATAGCAAACAGTGCGTGCAGGTTGCTGCCTTGGCTGGCGCAGTCCGCTGGCGCAAATCCTCTCAACAAGCTCGTGTGTTTTCCAGTCCTGCTGCGCAGTGCCTCCTGGGTCTACGAATTATGAGTCCTGAGAATCGTCTATGTGTCTCTGTAACCCTAGCCTCCTTCTCTTCTTTATATACTGCTCAGAGGCTCACTCTTGGCAACTTCCAAATCTGGTCGTGTCAGGATTTGGAAACACCAACATCTGCGCCTGGCGCACGGCATCTGCTTAGCGCAATCGGTTAGCGCACCGTGGTCGACTCTGCCAATTCTTCTGTTTGCGCCGCTAGCTCCGCAGGCTGTGTGATGCGCGTCCTAAACGCTGCCTGTTAGCGCGTATCCGACTTAGGCCCTCGTTTTCCCCTGAAATACAAAAACACTGGAAACCAGTAATCTTGTACACAAAATATTGCAAACAAGCACAGGGTTATGATCTAAATAATGCGTATAAATGGGCTCTATCACCCGTCCATTTGCTACGCAGCTTCCCAGGCATTATCTTTAGGCGCGAGGAGAATAATAGTACCTGGTCTCCTGGCTCAAAGGTGCGTCTGAGGATGTTTTTGTCGTGAAATGTCTTTGTGCGCGCCTTCTAGTCGCGCAGCCCCTCATATGCATCTAGGCGCAGCTCCTCCAACTCGCTTAGCTCAAATGCGCGCTCCTTACCAGCCTCGTCGAGGTTCAGATTACAAACGCGCAATGCCCAGTATGCCTTGTGTTCCAACTCCACTGGCAGGTGGCACGCTTTTCCATAAACCAACCGAAACGGTGAAGTCCCAATCGGTGTCTTATGTGCAGTTCTGTATGCCCATAGCGCATCGTCAAGGCGCTAGCTCCAGTCTTTGCGCGACGGTCTCACAGTTTTCTCCAGGATGCGCTTGATCTCTCGGTTGGAAACCTGGGCCTGGCCATTCGTCTAAGGATGGTAAGCAGTGGACGTCTTGTGGCGCACTCCATAATGCTTGAATACCTGCGCCACTATCCTATTACAGAAATGCGTCCCCTGGTCGCTTATGATTGCCTTAGGCACCCCGTACCTGCTAAAGATGTTAGTTCTCAAAAAGTCAGCGACCGTCTAACCATCATCCTTTCGCGTGGCCTTAGCCTCAACCCATTTGGAGACATAGTCCACTACGACCAATATATACTCATATCCGGAAGATGGAGGAAATGGCCCCATGAAGTCAATCCCCCAAATATCGAATACTTCATCCACTAGTATTGGCGTCTGCGGCATCTCATTGCGCGCTGATATCCCCCCTGTGCGCTGACACCTGTCACAATTCCTGCAGTGGTTATACGAGTCACTAAACAAGTGTGGCCAATAAAATCCGCAATCCAGGATCTTTCTGCTCGTTCACTTTGGACCAAAGTGTCCTCCACATGCGTGCGCATGACAAAACGTTAAAATCGAGTTAATTTCATTGTCAGGCACGCATCGCCTCAAAATCTGATCAGGTCCTATTCTCAGCATATACGGATCATCCCAAATGTAATACCTGGACTCATGCTTTAATCTCATGCATTGGGTTTTAGTGAAATGCGGAGGAAACGTACCTGTGACCAGGTAATTCGCAATGTGCGCATACAATGGTACCTTACCTGTCAGCTCCATCAGATGCTCGTCTGGGAATGTCTCCGTGATCCGCCCTGGCTCCTCCTCTTTCACGATCCTGCTCAGGTGGTCAGCGACTGTGTTCTCCGTACCCTTCTTGTCCTTGATTTCCAAGTCGAACTCCTGAAGTAGGAGCACCTAGCGCATCAGGCGCGGCTTAGTCTCCTTCTTGGACATCAGGTAACGGATTGCTGCGTGGTCTGTGTAGACGATGACTCTGGCGCCTAGAACATATGCGCGAAACTTCTCCAGCGCAAACACGATTGCCAGAAGTTCCTTTTCCGTGGTGGTGTAGTTCCTCTGCGCAACGTCCAGTGTGCGCGATGCATAATAGATGGCATGTTGCTTCTTGTCCACGCGCTGTCCCAGGACTGTACCTACTGCATAGTCACTTGTGTCGCACATCAGTTCGAACGACAGGCTCCAGTTTGGCGCGCGCATCACTGGCGCACTCGTCAGCACCTCCTTCAGCTTGTCAAAAGCAGCCCTGCACTCATCAGTGAATTCGAAACACACATCCTTTTGCAAGAGGTTAGACAGGGGTATACAAATCTTAGAAAAATCTTTTATGAAACGCCTGTAAAACCCTACATGCCCAAGGAATGATTTCACATCGCGCACGTTAGTGGAATAAGGCAGATTAGAAATAATATTTTGGCCTTATCTACCTTGATCCCCTCCTGCGAGACAATATGTGCTAGTACTACTCCATGTGATACCATAAAATGACATTTTTCATAATTGAGCACTAGGTTTTTTGAAATGCAGCGCGCTAAGACCTTATAAAGATTAATTAAGCATGCGAACAGAGGTACCTCCGTACACAGTAAAATCATCCATGAAGACCTCTATGCATATACCAATCATATCAGAAAAGATGCTCATGACTAGACGTTGGAACGTACCTGGCCCGTTACACAGCCCAAACGACATGTGCTGAAACGCAAACGTACCGAATGGGCAGGTAAACGTAGTTTTCTCTTGATCCTCCGCAGCTATGGGTATCTGATTGTACCCTGAGTACCAGTCCAGGAAGCAAAAGTATGGCTTCCCCGCTAATCGATCTAGCATCTGGTCCATGAAGGGCAGCGGAAAATGATCCTTGCACGTGACTGCGTTAAGCTTTCTGTAGTCGATGCACATGCGCCATCCAGTTTGCATGCGCTTGAGAACTAGCTTGCCCTGCGCATTCTCCTCTACTGTGATTCCTCCTTTCTTCGGCACCACGTGCACTGGACTCACCCATTTGCTGTCCGAGATCGGATAAATGACTCCTACGTCAAGCAGCTTCAGGATCTCCTTCTGTACCACCTCCATCATATTCGGGTTCAATCTGCGCTGAGGCTCCCTGGATGGTTTGGCACCATCTTCCAATAGAATCCTATGCATGCATACGTTCTGGCTCACTCCGCGTAGGTCAGCAAGTGTCCATCCTATAGCGCGCTGGTTTTTACGCAGTACCTTTTGTAATCGCGCCTCCTGCTCCTCTTCTAATCCTTTCTTTATGATTACCGGCAGGGTGTCCTCATTTCCCATGAATATATATTTGAGGTGCTAGGGGAGTTGCTTCAGCTCGACCTTGGGTGCCTGTTCAATAGAGGGCAAGATTTTATTAGCAGTGCAGACATTAACTATATCGTGTACCTGTCTGGATACTGGTTCAGCACTGCTCAGCTCATCCTCATGCGCCTCCATCTCTGCCTGTGTCAGCGGCTCAGGTCCTTCTACTGTGCTCGCACATTACGCATCTGCAACCAAGTCATCTATGATGTCCAACGCGTGCATTGTGGCGTCCTCATGAGGGTGCTGCATCCCTTTAAATATGTTAAAGTGAATTTCCTCGCCATCGACTTCCATTGAGAGCGTACCCCTCCACACGTCTATCTTTGTGCGCGTTGTCATCAGAAATGGTCTGCCCAATAGGATCTGCGCACTTCCCTTGCTCGACTCACCCTCCATCTCTAAGACATAGAAATCTGCTAGGAACACCAGCTCTCCTACTCGGACGAGGACGTCCTCTATCATGCCCGTCGGTTGTTTGCACGACCGATCCGCTAGTTGAATGGTGAGACCTGCAGGCTTTAGTGGACCAAGGCGCAATGACGCATACAAGGAATAGGGAAGCACATTTATAGATGCGCCTAAGTCAATCATGCAGTTGCTTACTGTGGTCTTACCTAAAGTGCATGGGATGGTGAACGTACTTGGATCCCGGCATTTAGGTGGTACCTTATGTTGCACAATTGCTGAGGCCTGCGCATTTAGCATTACCTGTGCGCACTCGCCTTTCCTCCTCTTGTTTGTGCACAACTCCTTTAAGAACTTGGCGTACCTAGGGATCTGCCGAACTGCTTCAATAAGGGGAATGTTTATTTCCACCTTACTGAATAACTCGTAGAGCTCTTATCAAGCGCCTCCTTCCTAGCCAATGGTGTCTGTACAGGAAAAGTTGCAGGTATGTTAGTACGATTCATGTCTTTGTCTTTTGATTGCGCCATACCTGGCGCCTCGCCCTGCTGGTTTGGAGCTTGCGCATCCGGCTGTGCTGGCTCTGGAGCTCGCGCAACTGGTTGCGCGGGCGCTTTTGCGGTCTGCTCTGTTCCTACCGTGCGCCCAGTCCTTAGTGTCACTGCGTTGACTCCTCCCTTGGGATTCTGAATCACTTGCGAAGGCAGGTTGCCATCGCTCTTTTTCAGCTCGTACACCGTGGTAGCGATCTGTGACAGCTGCTTTTCAATGGACTCGAACCTCTTGTCATACTTCTCATCATTCTTGCGCACTGTGTCTGCTAGCTGGCCCACGATATCTTCTAAGGATCGCCGTGGCTGCTGGTTGTTTTGCGCTGGTGCGTCAGTGCGGCGATGCGGTGGATTGTACGGCGCAGCTTGTTGCGTCTGCTGTGGTGTGCGCTGATCCGCGGACTGCCTCTGGAAATTGTTGTCCTCCTTCCATCAAAAACCCATTTGCGGCTAGTCCAAAACGCGGCTGATTCTGCCTCTGCGGCCCTCTATTATCCCATCCTCCTAGAGCATTGACATCTCCTGATTCCTCGAAAAGTGTGGGACATGCATCGGTTTTGTGCTCAGTGGACGTACAGAATTCGCATGCCTTTGGCGCAGCTGGTTGCGCCCCCTGCGCATTCATCAACTTCTGCAGCATGGCCTTCATCTCCTTTATCTCAGCGCTTGTTTCTACTTGATGCAGAGAACCAGCATGACTATTCTCAAGTGTTAGCTGATGTCTTACCTGTCCAGCAGAGTCTTCTATCAGCTGCCACGCGTCCTCTGGGTACATGTTGCAAATGTCGCCTCCTACGGATGCATTCAATAATCTCGGCTCCATTGGTAGCAATCCGTTCAGGAAATTTTCTATCAGCACATTCTGGGGCAGGCCGTGATTGTAGCAGTTAGCTTCCAGCTCCCTGAAACGCTCATAATACTCCCATAGTGATTCTCCTGCTCCCTGCCTAGGTGCGGCCAACTCCCTCCTAAGTAGCGCGATCTTGGCTGCAGCATAGAACTTGTCCAAGAACTTCTTCTGAAGCTGCTCCCATGTGTGAATAGATCCTGCTGGTAAGCTCATCAGCCAATGCCTGGCCATATCACACAATGAAAAAGGGAACGCCTTCATCTCCAATGACACTGTTATCCTCCATGACCTGTTCTAAATCTCAAAGAAAACGAAATTAAAAGACAACTAAGCTGTCGCGTTAGTAAGTGCGCAACTATAACCCGCGCAGCGCAACTGTTTCAAGGTTGCACAGGCTGATGTTGATTGCGCGCTGCCAGAAGCAACAACGAGGAAAATAAAGCAAACAGAAATAACTAACTACTGTAAAAGAAAATTTAAACTAGTCAAAACTTATCTGTGTTGCTCCCCGGCAACGGCGCCAAAGTTTCATCGCGCGTCGTTGTACGCGTCAAATTAATCCTTCCTTCTCCACTTAGTATAGCGGCTAAGTCAGGGTCGATCCAACACAAAGCAAGCAGACTCGTTCTAGCTAGCAACCTACAACTTACGAAAATTGGGTTGTGAGTGATTGGGTTGCGCAGGTGCGCAAAAGAACAGTAGTGAAAGCAGAATTTGCACTAGACGTGCGCAGGCAGTAGAGATTAAGTACTATGACTATGAAAAGTATCGGTGCAGACAATCCTCTATGAATGTATTCCTTATCATCGACTCTAAACGTCTATAGTTCGATTTACTGAAGTTAGTGTCCGATCAAGGCTTCCTAACATGTGCGCATGTTCCGATCAAAGTCCATGAGCTATTAATTCTTGAAACTAGTTTAAGCAGCTATGAATCCTGTCACAGTAGCAGCTGGTTATCCTAGGATGTTACTCCTAGTTGTCACCGTCAAGCTACCAACTAGTTTAACTTATAACAAACAAATAGTAAGAGTAAGATTGCGGTTCAAGGCTTCCGCTACTCATGCAACTAGCTGTCAACCGTGTTCACAGAATTAATACAAGCAAACAAACTATGCATTAAGCACAAGTGTCAAAGGAAATACTCATAGAATCATGTCCAACCGATACAAAGCATTTAGTTGGACATGCTAGTAGTAAACATCGTAGAAATAGTAAATAAAAGCTAAAGTGTCCAAGGAAACAGTAACAAGCAGGTGCGTGCAGGTTGCTGTGTATCGGTTCGCGCAGTCGGTTAGCGCAGGTTCTCCCAGCAGCTCGTGTGTTTTTCAGTTCTGGCTCTCTCTCCTTGATATCTTCCAAACCCTAGCCTTCCAATCTTTATATACTGCTCATGAGGCCCGAGGACAGTCTTGGCAACTTCCAAATCCTAGGAGATTTTGTAGGGATATGGTGTTTGATGTGCACGCGTTGTTGTGCGAGTATCAAATTAATTCCTTCCTCTTCCACTTAGTACAGCGGTTAAGTCAGGGTCGAATCCACACGGAGTAAGTAGATTAGCTTTAACTAGTATCCTACACTTGCGAAAACTGGGGGTGTGAGTGATTGGGGTGCGCAATGCGCGAGTAAACAGTAGTAAACGCAGGAATTGCACTAGACGTGCGGAGGCAGTAGAGATTAAGTACTATGACTATGAGAAGTATCGGCGCAGACAATCCTCTATGAGTGTATTCCTTATCATTGACTCTAAATGTCTATAGTTTGATTTAGTAATGTTAGTGTCCGATCAAGGCTTCCTAACATGTGCGCATGTTCCGATCAAAGTTCATGAGCTATTAATTCTCGAGACTAGTCTAAACAGCTACGAATCCTGTCACAGTAGCAACTGATTATCCTAGCACGTTACTCCTAGTTGTCACCGTCAGGCTATTCAACTAGTTTAACATATAAAAAACAAGTAACAAGAGTAAGATTGCGGTTCAAGGCTTCCCCTACTCATGCAACTAGCTGTCAACAGTGTGCACAGAATTAATATAAGCAAACAAACTATGCATTAAGCACAAGTCTCAAAGGAAATACTCATAGAATCATGCCCAACCGATACCAAGCGTTTAGCTAGACATGCTAGTAGTAAACATCATAGAAACAGTAAATAATAACTAAGGTATCCAAGAAAACAGCAACTAGCAGGTGCGTGCAGGTTGCAGTGTCTCGGCTGGCTCAGGTCCTCTCAGTAGGCTCGTGTGTTTTTCAGTTCTGCCGCTCCCTTGTGTGTTGTGGTGTGTTGATGCTCTCTGGATATTCCCTTTCAAACCCTAGCCTTCTTCTCTCTATATACTGCTCATGAGGCCCATCCTTGGCAACTTCCAAATCTGGTGGTGTCAGGATTTGGAAACACCACTATCTGCGCATGGCGTACGGCACCTTGGTTAGCGCAGTCGGTCTGCGCACCATAGCTGACTCTGCCAACTCCTCTGTTTGCACTGCTAGCTCCGCAGGCTGTGTGATGCGCTCCTTAAAAGCTGCCTGTTAGCGCGTATCCGACTTAGGCCCTCGTTTTGCCCTGAAATACAAAAATACTAGAAACCAGTAATCTTGTACACAAAATAATGCAAACAAGCATAGGGTTAGGATCTAAATAATGTGTATAAATAGGCTCTATCAAACCCCCCACACTTGCCCCTTGTTCGTCCCGAACAAGCACTCAAGCACGGATAGCATTACCTCTTTGGAGTCTAGCGCACAGTCTTGCACTCTGGCGCGATTTGCACTACTATTCACCTTGCGCTGCTCTACCACCTGCGCGCATCTGCCTTCAACAGTTCTAATATAATAATTTCGCAATTCGTTACCTCTCAGCTGGGATGAAGATCGTTTCGGATGGCTGGGAGATAGCTCTTCATAGGCTCCGGGTTGTCAGCTCTTACTTTGAGGATGGGTATATGGTTAATAGCGCAAGCTTCTTCCGGTGCATGATTTTTCCGCGCATTTTCTGGGAACTCAAGCCTTTGATGATTTTCTTGTGAACTTTGGGCAAGCTGGTACGTATTTGTGCGCATGCTGATTCTTTTGTAGCGCATCTCATCTGCTGGTATTTTTCTTTTTGTACAGCTTTATCTACGGTTCCTGTGTTCCCAGAACGGTTCCAGTCTCGGCCTCCGGATAACAGCTATGGAACAACGCTCCGCTCTCCCTCCTTGGTCTACTTGCGCAGGTCAGCGCACGCGTTTACTCCCGCGCCCGCCTTCCTTAGCTCGACTTCCAGAGGAAAGGCGGTCTGTTTTCCCACCTCGCCACGCTATGGGTATTTCGCCTTTGGCATCTGCGTGACTGAGTGCGCTCTCTTGTTCAGAAGGTCGCGAAGCACCGGCCTCCACTAGCGCTCTCGACCATATACCTCACCTTCGAAGCTCAAACGACTAACCGCCTCTCTAGAGCGTTTCTGTCAACTCCACATCCCCTGTATATCCCAACTAACAGGAGCAGAAAAAATGAAAAAAAATACTAAAACAGTTGATAGCAGCGCATGCAATATGGATAGCGCAATACAAGCTGAACAGCGTGCGCAACCCGCACACAAGCGCACTGCTGCTACTATTTTCTTCAACTAAACTAAGCTACACTAAAAAGCTCAAAAAACGTGAAATGTAAATGTAACGCTCCCCCCCACACTTAAACATAGACGTGTCCCGACGACTCAAGCTCAAGCGCACGGAGAACGCGCATACAGCACACTAGAAAAACTAAAAGAAAAACATGTAAAAGTAAAACGTGTCGGGTTACCTCCCGACAAGTGCCTTTGTTTAACGTCGTTGGCTCGACTGTACCTCGGTTCTTTCGTGAAAGTGTACCAGCGACCTCCCCCACACTTGCTCCTGAGTGACCCTGCGCTCGTGCATGTGTTGTGTTCTTCTTGGTCCTGCGCAAAGGATCGGAAGGGTGGTCAGCATGAGTAAAAGTATATGATCAATCATAAGTAACGAGGGTAGGTAAAGAGGAAGAAGAAATATGCGCAATAGTTCCCAGTTCTCCCTCTGGCGCGTCTGGTGGTGACTCTGGTGCAGCAACCTGTGCATCTGCTATCTCAGGCTCCGCCAATTCAACTTCGCGCGCTGTGCCATCCCAAGGTTCTCCTAAATACTTTTTGACTCTCTGCCCATTGACCTGAAAACGATGCCGGTGCTCGTTTTCTAACTCGATTGTTCCGTAGGGGAAAACCTTGGTAACCGTGTAAGGTCCTGTCCATTTGCTGCGCAGCTTCCCAAGCATGAGCTTTACGCGTGATGAGAATAATAATACCTGGTCTCCTGGCTCAAAAGTGCGTCTGAGGATATTTTTGTCATGAAATGCCTTTGTGCGTGCCTTGTAATCGCGCAGTCCCTCATATGCATCCAGGCGCAGCTCTTCCAATTCGCTCAGCTCAAAAGCGCGCTCCTTACCGGCCTCGTCTAGGTTCAGGTTTCAAATGCGCAATGCCCAGTATGTTTTGTGCTCCAACTCCACTGGCAGGTGGCACGCTTTTCCATAAACCAACTGGAACGGTGAAGTCCCAATTGGCGTCTTATGCGCAGTTCGGTATGCCCATAGCGCATCGTCCAGGCGCTGGCTCGAGTCTTTACGTGCCGGTCTCACAGTTTTCTCCAGGATGCGCTTGATCTCTCTGTTGGAAACCTCGGCCTGTCCATTCGTCTGAGGGTGATAAGCGGTGGACGTCTTGTGGCGCACTCCATAATGCTTGAATACCTGCGCAACTATCCTGTTGCAAAAGTGCGTCCCTTGGTCGCTGATGACTGCCTTAGGCACTCCGTAACTGCAAAATATGTTAGTTCTCAAAAAGTCAGCGACCGTCTTACCATCATCCTTCCAGGTAGCCTTGGCCTCGACCCAGTTGGAGACATAATCTACCGCGACCAATATATACTCGTATCCGGAAGATGGAGGAAATGGCCCCATGAAGTCAATTCCCCAAATGTCGAATACTTCATCCACGAGAATTGGCGTCTACGGCATCTCATTGCGCGCTGATATGCCTCCTGTGCGCTGGCACCTGTCACAGTTCCTGCAGTGGTTATACGCGTCACTAAACAAGCGCGGCCAGTAAAATCCGTAGTCCAGGATCTTTCTGCTTGTGCGCTTCGGACCAAAGTGACCTCCACATGCGTGCGCATGACAAAACATCAAAACAGAGTTAATTTCATGGTCAGGCACGCAGCGCCTCACAATCTGATCAGGTCCTATTCTGAGCATATACGGATCATCCCAAATGTAATGCTTGGACTCATGCTTTAATCTCATGCATTGGGTTTTAGTGAAATGAGGAGGAAACGTACCTGTGACCAGGTAATTTGCAATGTGTGCATACAATGGTACCTTACCTGTCAGCGCCATCAGATGCTCGTCAGGGAACGTCTCCATGATTTGCCCTGGCTCCTCTGCTTTCACGATCCTGCTCAAGTGGTCCGCGACTGTGTTTTCCGTGCCGTTCTTATCCTTGATCTCCGAGTCGAATTCCTGAAGTAGGAGCACCCAGCGCATCAAGCGCGGCTTAGTTTCCTTCTTGAACATTAGGTAACGGATTGCTGCGTGGTCTGTGTAGACGATGACTCTGGCGCCAAGAACATATGCGCGGAACTTCTCCAGCGCAAACACAATTGCTAGAAGCTCCTTTTCCGTGGTAGTGTAGTTCCTTTGCGCAGCGTCCAGTGTGCGCAATGCATAATAAATGGCGTACGGCTTCTTGTCCACGCGCTGTCCCAGGACTGCACCTACTGCATAGTCACTTGCATCGCACATTAGTTTGAAACGCAGGTTCCAGTCTGGTGCGCGCATCACTGGCGCACTCGTCAGCGCCTCCTTCAGCTTATCAAACGCGGCCCTGCGCTCATCAGTAAATTCGAAACACATCCTTTTGCAAGAGGTTAGACAGGGGTATACAAATCTTAAAAAAATCTTTTATGAACCGCCTGTAAAACCCGGCATGCCCAAGGAATGATTTCAGATCGCGCACGCTAGTGGAATAAGGCAGATTAGAAATAAGATAAATTTTGGCCTTATCTACCTTGATCCCCTCCTGCGAGATAATATGTCCTAGTACTACACCATGCGATACCATGAAATGACATTTTTCATAATTGAGCACTAGGTTCTTTGAAATGCAGCGCGCTAAGACCTTATCAAGATGAGTTAAGCAGGCGTCAAAGGTACCTCCGTGCACATTAAAATCATCCATGAACATTTCTATGCATATACCAATCATATCAGAAAAAATGCTCATGACTAGACGTTGGAACGTACCTGGCGCGTTACACAGCCCAAATGACATGCGCCGAAACGCAAACGTACCGAATGGGCAGGTAAACGTGGTCTTCTCTTGATCTTCCGCAGCTATGGGTATCTGATTGTACCCTGAATATCCGTCCAAGAAACAAAAGTAGGGCTTCCACACTAATCGATCTAGCATTTGATCCATAAAGGGTAGCGGGAAATGGTCCTTGCGCGTGACTGCGTTAAGCTTCCTGTAGTCGATGCACATGCGCCATCCAGTTTGTATGCGCTTGGGAACTAGCTCGCCCTGCGCATTCTCTTCTACTGTGATTCCTCCCTTCTTTGGTACAACGTGCACTGGACTTACCCATTTGCTGTATGAGATTGGGTAAATGACTCCTGCGTCAAGCAGCTTCAGGATCTCCTTCTGCACTACCTCCATCATATTCGGGTTCAATCTGCGCTGAGCCTCCCTGGATGGTTTGGCACCATCTTCCAACAAAATCCTATGCATGCATACGTCGGGGCTCACTCCGCGCAGATCAGCAAGTGTCCATCCTATAGCGCGCTGGTTCTTGCGCAGCACCTGCTGTAGTTGCGCCTCCTGCTCCTCATCTAATCCTTTCTTTATGATCACTGGCAGGGTGTCTTCATTTCCCAAGAATATGTACTTGAGGTGTTCTGGGAGTTGCTTCAGCTCGACCTTGGGTGCCTGTTCAATAGAGGGCAAGATTTTATTAGCAGCGCAGACATTAATTATATCATGTACCTGTCTGGATACTGGTTCAGCACTGCTCGGCTCATCTTCTTGCGCCTCCACCTCTGCCTGCGCCAGCGTTTCAGGTTCTTCTGTTGCGCTCGCACATTGCGCATCTGCAACCAAGTCATCTATGCTGTCCATCGCGTGCACTGCGGCGTCCTCGTGAGGGTGCTGCATCCCTTTGAATATGTTAAAATGAATTTCCTCGCCATCGACCTCCATTGAGAGCGTGCCCCTCCACACGTCTATCTCTGTGCGCGCGGTCATCAGAAATGGTCTGCCCAGTAGGATCTGCGCACTGCCTGTGCTCGACTCACCCTCCATTTCTAAGACATAGAAGTCTGTTGGGAACACCAGCTCTCCCAAAATTTGATGTGCACGCGTCGTTGTGCGTGTATCAAATTAATTACTTCCTCTTCCACTTAGTACAGCGGTTAAGTCAGGGTCGAATCCACAGGGAGCAAGTAGATTAGCTTTAACTAGTATCCTGCACTTGCAAAAACTGGGGGTGTGAGTGATTGGGGTGCGCAATGCGCGAGTAAACAGTAGTAAACGCAGGAATTGCACTAGATGTGCGCAGGCAGTAGAGATTAAGTACTATGACTATGAAAAGTATCGGCGCAGACAATCCTCTATGAGTGTATTCCTTATCATTGACTCTAAACGTCTATAGTTCGGTTTACTAATGTTAGTGTCCGATCAAGGCTTCCTAACATGTGTGCATGTTCCGATCAAAGTTCATGAGCTATTAATTCTTAAGACTAGTCTAAACAGCTACGAATCCTGTCACAGTTCCTGCAGTGGTTATACGCGTCACTAAACAAGCGCGGCCAATAAAATCCGCAGTCCAGGATCTTTCTGCTCGTGCGCTTCGGACCAAAGTGCCCTCCACATGCGTGCGCATGACAAAACATCAAAACAGAGTTAATTTCATGGTCAGGTACGCAGCGCCTCAAAATCAGATCAGGTCCTATTCTGAGCATATACGGATCATCCCAAATGTAATGCTTGGACTCATGCTTTAATCTCATGCATTGGGTTTTAGTGAAATGAGGAGGAAACGTACCTGTGACCAGGTAATTTGCAATGTGCGCATACCATGGTACCTTACCTGTCAGCGCCATCAGATGCTCGTCAGGGAACGTCTCCGTGATTTGCCCTGGCTCCTCTGCTTTCACGATCCTGCTCAAGTGGTCCGCGACTGTGTTTTCCGTGCCCTTCTTATCCTTGATCTCCAAGTCGAATTCCTGAAGTAGGAGCACCCAGCGCATCAGGCGCGGCTTTATAGATGCGCCTAAGTCAATCATGCAATTGCTCACTGTGGTGTTACCTAAAGTGCAAGGGATGGTGAACGTACCTGGGTCTCGGCACTTAGGTGGTACCTTATGTTGCTCGATTGCTGAAGCCTGCACATTTAGCATCACCTGCGCGCACTCGCCTTTCCTTCTCTTGTTTGTGCACAGCTCCTTTAGAAATTTGGCGTACCTAGGGATCTGCCGGACTGCTTCAATAAGGGGAATGTTTATTTCCACCTTGCTGAATAACTCGTAGAGCTCCTTGTCAAGCGCTTCCTTCCTAGCCGATGGTGCCTGTACAGGAAAAGGTGCAGGTATGTTAGTACGATTCATGCCCTTGTCTTTTGATTATGTCATACCTGGCGCTTTGCCCTGCTAGCTATTGGCTGGCGCTTCTGGTTGCGCATCTTGCTCTGGTTGCGCGTTTTGCTCTGTTGGATCCAGGACTTGCGCAACTGGTTGCGCGGGCGCCTTAGTTGTCTGCTCTGTTCCTACCGTGCGCCCAGTCCTCAGTGTCACGGCGTTGACTCCTCCCTTGGGGTTTTGGATCACTTGCGAAGGCAGGTTTCCATCGCTCTTTTTCAGCTCATACACCGTGGTAGCAATTTGTTATAGCTGCTTCTCAATGGACTCGAACCTCTTGTCATACTTCTCATCATTTTTGCGCACTGTGTCGGCTAGCTGCCCCACGATATCTTCTAAGGATCGCCTTGGTTGCTGGTTGTTCTGCGCTGGTGCGTCAGTGCGGCGATGCGGTGGATTGTAGGGCGCAGCTTGTTGCGTCTGCTGTGGCGTGCGCTGATCCGTGGACTACCTCTGGAAATTGTTTTCCTCTTTCCATCTGAACCCATTTGCGGCTAGTCCAAAGCGCGGCTGATTCTGCCTCTGTGGCCCTCTGTTATCCCATCCTCCAAGAGCATTAACATCTCCTGATTCCTCGAAAAACGTGGGACATGCGTCGGTTTTGTGCTCGATGGAAGTGCAGAACTCACACGCCTTTGGCGTAGCTGGTTGCGCTCCCTGCGCATGCATCAACTTCTGCAGCATGGCCTTCATTTCCTTTATCTCAGCGCTTGTTTCTACATGATGCACAGAACGAGCACGACTATTTTCAAGTGTTAGCTGATGTCTTACCTGCCCAGCAGAGTCTTCTATCAACTGCCACGCGTCTTCTATCAGCTGTCACGCGTCTTCTATTAGTTGGTAGAATAGAATCGTTTTGGACTTTGTGTTGCGCCGTGCAAATATTTGATTAGTGGTTTTAGGTATTTTGTATTTGAGTGCACTCGAATTACCCCTTTGGTTTGATTATCTATATGTAGGAGTTTTAAGTATGGGGTAATTCGATATATGGAATCTGGTAACTTTTTTTTGAAGAATTTCGTGCAGAGTGCCTGTTAACACACAGCAATTGACTTGAGCGAATCATATTATGGCCACCCCGAATCACTTTTGATTCAGACAAAGTATGCGAGTCGTATTCATTCGGTCAACTCTGCACGAACCATATAAGAAATTTGTGTCCGAATCACTATTGATTGAGGCAGGGGTACCACGAATCAAAATTAATTCAACGAATCTAAAACCTTTTATTCCCACTGAGTGTTTGATTCGAGCGGATCAATTCTGACTCAGGCAAAGGCCTACGCTTACCCCCCCCCCCCCCCCCCCCCCCGCCCCCACCAAATCAACTTCATTCGGGCTTATAAGCTAACTCGTTCAAACTCTTTTTCTCTCTCACACTTCTTCGGGCACTAAACCCTAAACCGTCGCCAGCACTCCGTCCGTCTGTCGCCGACCGTAGCCAGCACCCGTCCGATCGACCGCACTGTACCCTAGCCCGCCCTGTCCGACCTAGCCAAATCCACTTCCCTGAAGTCCGACTTCTCTCCCGAGTCACTATCACCTGCACAAATTAGTTCTGATCCAGGCGAATCACTTTCTGCCTTACCCGAATCAGTTTAGCCTCCTAGCCTATTTTCAACCAAACTGTCCCATGGCTCGCAGCAACCTGAACTCAGTTAGGAAATCGAGACAGCCACCTACTCGAAGGCTTTCAGCGGCTGAGAAGGGTAAAGGAATAGCTAAACCTAAACCCAATCCAAACCCAAACAGAGGCCGAGGCAAGCTGCCACTGCTAGCATTGTCATTCGATCATCTCCTCCGCCGTCTCTAGCCAACGAGACATCCTCATCTTCCTCAAGGGAAACCAGACCAGTGGGTGAGTCCTCTCGGGCGCAGCTCAGCTTGGCTATAGTCCTTCCCTTTCAGTGAAGAAATTCAAATTGCCGATGCTCATATGAAGGCTCTGTTGAGTCAGTACAGTGGATATGCGGTCCTCGCACTGACTTATCTGGATCTTGCCACCCAACGTGAGCTTAATGTTATTGATGAAGTTTGTAGTTATCCACGTGTTAGTGATCTTCACTATATTTTGATGGATGATCCGGATACTTAACCGAGGCTGGTCAAGGAATTTATGGCCTCCTTTTCTGCGAGATGGGAAGATGTCGAAACTGATTATATGTATAAGGGTAAAGGGAGCGCCATGTTCGGTACTTGAATTTCCGCTTTGGCGACCAGGTTTTTACCATGCCAGCCAGTGATGTCAGAACGGCATTTGGGTGCACTGCGCATGGTGAGTACCCGTTTTTCAAGGGAGGCCAAAGGTACGAGTTCTGGAAGCAAATCATCAGGCATGATATTTTCTTCAAGTCTCCTCAGTCATCATCGATAATTCAGTCCCCGGTTTGGCGGCTAATTGCGACGTCCATTCACATCCGCAAGGATGGTGGCCGGTATGTAAATAGCGCAGATATGGACCTAATTCTTCAAATTAATTTCGGCCAGCAGGTTTGCATAGTCCGCGCTTTGGCACTCCAGTTGAGTCCTATCAGAATTCAGAGTACAAGAGGCGTGCTCTAGGTGGTGGGACATTTATTACGCTTTTCGCGAAGCATGTGAGCTTTTACTTTGGTCCACGACACTCCTCTGCCAAAGAAGGTACTCAACCTAGAGGGTCTTTGCAAGATGCATATGATAGACTCGAAGACTCGTGAATGGATTGTTCGAAAGGATGTGCCGAAGAAATTACAGAAGCGGATTGCGAAACAGCGAATAGAGCATGGGGCTTCTCGGATAGCAACACCACCTAGACCAGCTAACGAGCAGCCCTTGACACCAGAAGCTGCTCCTGCGCATGCCCACGCTTCAGAACAAATTCTAGACTTCAGACCATCTTCCACCGCTACCCCTACGGTTGAGCCCGAGCTAGGTGTACGCGAGGACCTGAGGTTGATGAGCGCGCATTTGGATTCCCTGTCGGATTCTCATACGACGCTCATCTGCTCCCACGAGGTATTATCCACCCTGCTCCACGATTTTGTCGCATGGCAAGGAGGTGTCATGGTGTGTATGGCAGCACTTTTGGGTATTGTTGACATCCCATCTCCGCCGGCGCTTTTTGCTCAGCCGCCGCCTCCACAGACTATGCCACCAGCTGATGAGGGAGATGATTCCATTTCAGCCATGGTCGAAGGTGGGGTTGATGAGGCCAATGCCTCAACCATAGGTAGTGACGGTAAGGAGACACTGGGAGTGGCAGCAAGAGCAGCAGTGGAGATCATGCAGAGGGGGAGGACAATACAACCAACGAGACTATGCATGAGAGTGATGACTCGGACCACGAGACCCGCACGAAACATAGGAATAATGTTTGGGTTGCTTTTATGTTTGTCATGACTTGTGTTGGTATTCTTGCTATGTACTTTGCTTGACTAGTCCATTTGTATTATGACGCGCTTCGCCGTGATAATTTTTTGCAAGACAGATGGTTTTCGAACTTGTATTGTTTTTATTTGGCAGTTTTTTGCCTTAGAACATTGATTCGGACAACCTGTCCGAGTCACCTTTTTTTGCTTTGCCCGAATCACTTTTGATTCAGGGGACCTCATACTATCTGAGCTTTACTTCAGACTTACCGCAACTGATTAGAGCATCATTCACGGACCTTGGCGGATGCATATTTGGCTACCTCCACACGAGAGAAGTTCCTTCGAAACTCTCTCCACTTCTTTTACTTTCTATTGCTTAGGGACTAAGCAAATTTTTAAGCGTGGGGTGTTTAGCGCTTGCGCTTTTATTTGGTTAACAATATGATTCTATGCTACATATTTACTTTGCGCGCATTGTACTCCCATGATTTTTTTCATCCTACCTTTAGGTATTGATCACACGAAGTAATGTTTGCTAAGCAATTAAGTAGTATCATTTTAAAAAAATTTGGAATGAGTTGAATCGTATCTTTTAGTTGATTGACATTCTTTGTGATGATTTTATTCACATGATTCGGTGTTTTGACTAGCTTTGTTTGAATTATTTTTAAGCTCTTTCCGTGCATGAAAAATGAAGTGAAGTTTAGCGAACACAAAAATAAAAAATAGTTTTCATATAACAATCTTGTACTTGCTCTTGTTTGCTTTAAGGTGACTTTAGCATTCCTTTTTAGCCTTTGCATTTGTTTAGCTCACACTTCATGCTCCATTATATATCACTTAGGCACACTATCAAGTATTAAGTGTGGGGTCAAATAAAGTGTTTGCAAAAAGAGAAAAAGGGCACAAGAAAAAAAATTATATTTCTAAGGTCTTACAAAAGCCGATGGTTAGGAAGGTAAGTTGCCCCTTGAAAGCATTTGTATAAGTACAAAAATATTATTTGTTTTTTTTGGGTCAAGGAAAACTTTTACAAATGCCGAGGGTTAACAAGGTAAGTTCTCCGTTGAAAGCATTTGTATAAACGCAAAAAAAAAAAAAAAAACTTAATTCTTGACTTTATGCCTTTCCCGCAAGTTCTTTCGCATGTGTGTGAGTAAGGCATTTGCATTTCGCTTTTAGGAAACGTCTATGGTATGACCCTCATAATTTATCACTTACGCATCAGATTTGTATGAGTGGATTTTATCAATGTCAAAACTCCTCTTCTCTTACGGATTATGATGTATAGTCTAAAACTTGGGAATGAGTTTGTTGTCATGAGCTTATGGACTTGCGCTTACCAAGCATATGTGATTGACTCGACATAATTTTTGTGTAAGCAATGCTTCTCTTCATACTACTTGCATAGGAAATTGAGTGGTAATTTGAATTTGACGAAAGCTAGTTTTGACATCGATTCTATGAATATTTATTGTCCCAATGAAGTGAATGATCCTCAGAGTTGCACAACTTCATTATTATGTGGGCTGATAAAGAACTACTTGCTTAGCAAACTATATATGGATTTTGAACTCTTATGGATGATTGCGAGTAGGATTTGTGAGTTTTCCTATTCATAAAACTCTCACGAGACTATAACTCGTCCACTAGGGTAGCCTGGTGGTTTAAAGGCTTAATGCATACACTAAATGCATCCGTGATTCCTACGACAATGAGTTAGGAGGAGATTAATGGTCTTTATTTAGTTATTTTTAGGTTATGTTACCTGAGTAGGAGTTTGATGTGTTTTATGTTCGTAAGATTTGCTAAGTGCTTTGATACCCTCATATATCATCTAACATCTTACTCTCCGCTTGACTTATGCATATACTTGTTCGGGACGAACAAGACTTAAGTGTGGGGTGTTTTGATGAGCGGGCAAATGACATTATATTTGTCCGTATTGTCCCATTACTTCTTGTTTGTTCCGTTATGTTATAAAGTCATTTGATGCTTTCTTTGTCCATTTCAGGTTAAAAATGTGTATTACACGATATGAAGTGACCCGAAGAAAATCGATCGAGAGCAAAAATGAGCAAGATTGGAGCAAGCTGCAAAAGTGACTCGCCCAGGCACATTTTGACTCGACCAGATGGGTGCACGAGTCAGAATTGATTCGGCCAACCTTAGCCGAATCATCCTCTCCAGCTGCACGGATCAACCTGACTGGAGGAGAATTTTGATAAGGCTTGACCGGATCAAATGAAGACTTGACCGAATCAAAAGTGATTCGGCCAAGGAGAAGTGCGTTGCCCGGATCAGCTAGACTCGAGAAGGATTTCATCCCATTGACCCAGTGTTGATCGGATGACATGAAGGCTTGACCAAATCAAAAGTGATTCAACCAACGAGATTTGACTCGCCCAGCCCCGATAGACTTTAAGACTTTGATTCGGACACTTTTTCCAAGCCAACTAATTAAAGCTTACCCGAATCATTTTTGATTCGGGCACGGTGGGTGAATTGGTAATTTCCAATAAGTATAAATAGAAAAAGATGAGAAATTAGAAGAGGCTTTTTCAGGAAAACAAAACCCTCGAAAATTTCTCTTGGAGGACTTGAAGAATTGTCGAGAATTTGGAGAAGACAACAACAATTGAATATTCTACATCATTCCTCTACTCAACCCTACTACTTTGTATTCAATTGGTGAACAATTTCCTTTAAAAATTATGTCTTCTTTTAAACTCACCATGAGTGAGTAGTCTTTTAGTAGTAAGTTAGATTGTAATGCAAAACATGTTTCTTTATCAATATGCGTGAAGTTTGATTGAAAATTTTCATGCTTTATCTTCATGTTAATTTTATGCACACCAAGTGCTTGACGAAATGCATGAACGAGTATAAATTAATAAAACTCCTAAGGATAGAATGAGAATTGAACTTAGGGTGTTTAGAAGATTGAGCATGTTATTTTAGATAGCGTTTGTTTGTGAGAGTGACATTCGCATTCTATTAGGCTAAGTATAGAGCGGACTTTACTTAAACTATCAATAGACAGAGAGGTTTAGATTAGGAGACTTTTGTTCTACATGGTTTAATAGAGTGAGAGTTTGAGAATTGTGTCACTTAGGTAATATTGCCATTCTAGAGAAGGAGCGAGAGTTGAATTTAGAATGCGTGATACTTTAGCCAGAATAATCAATCAAATTAACTGATGCATATATTTCTATTTTGTGTTGCTAATCGCATGACCTAGGGATGAAATAGGATTCCGATTACTTTTTCTTTAATTACTTTTGTTCAAACCAATTTCAAACTTGTCTTTAGTATTTACTCGAGATACCTCACCTAGAGGAAAAATCTCAGCTTTTATTTAGTAGACTTACCTTAAGCATTGGTAGCTAGCTATAGACTACTCTACTCTAGCATTATAAATACTATTTCCGTACCGTGATTGGACTAGTATTTTTACTACCACAATTTCGACAATGTTTACTATACCAAAATTACGGAACTTGTTTCTCTTGCAGAACTTGACAGACACAAGGAACTTTGTTTACCTAGTTCGGCAACTGGCTAGTCTGGGGAGGGCAACTCCTGGTCCTCAAGGTTTCACTATATCCGTTAGAGTACAATGGATTACAAAACTAAGTCACGCTAGTTTAACCACTACTACTAACTTAGATCCACCTCAGCTCAATCTGATCACACAGATTAGCTCGCAGTCTTATCCCACAGACTCGCTTTGTACTACCTACAAACTTCCAGTAACAAATAGCTATAAACCGGACTCACAAACTTAGCCTATTCTATTGAAATGTGCAGTAGACGGAATGCTATAATAGTCTTTGTACCAAAATTGATGTAACTTTTGTAGACGACTTTTCTAGCACTCTTTGCCAATCTGTCCGTCTCTCTCTAAGTTCCTCCAACTCAGAATCTGCTCCCCCTTGATCAATGCCCGCCTGTCACTATCAAGGAGAGTCACTCAGCTCCTCAACACGCTGCAATAGCACCTGTCCGCAGCTGTTCTCCGAAGACGCTGATTGATCCTTGATGAGCGGACAAATAACCTTATATTTGTCCATATTTTCCCTTTACTTCTTGTTTGTTTCCCTATTTTATAAAGTCACTTGATGTTTTCTTTGCCCATTTAAGGTTAAAAATGTATATTACATGATATGAAGTGGTGTGAAGAAAATCTGGATGAATTCTAGTCGATCGAGAGCAAAATCAAGCAAAATCAAGCAAAAGGCTAGTTTGATTCGTCCATGATTGACCTATTCAGCTTCGAAGGCTTGCCGAGCACACGTTTCTTATCCGATTAAGCCTTGTCATGTCTTGTTGGAAAGCTAACTCAAAGGGCTACAACTTCATAGTTTACATCAAGACATAATTCGAAGGTTTAAGGGGTCAAAACAGGCAAGAATTCCAGCACTACAAAGTTGATTCTCCCAAAGAGGAATTCAGGATAGGCCGAATCACTTTTGATTCGGCCAAAGAAAAGTGATTCGGGCAAGCATGATACTTCATTACAGCACTGAACAGATGATTCGCACGAATCAACTCAAGGCTTGCCCGAATCAAAGTTGATTCGGGGAGAATTCGCCTGTAGATCAAATCTGGGCAGACTGACCTGTCTATCTTCGAAGGCTTGCAGAGCACGCGATTCGTATCTGATTGGGACGTTCTATAGCTTGTTGGAAAGGTAATTCAAAGATCTACAACTTTCTAGTTTACATCAAGACGTAAATTGACGTTAGCATTTTCGGCAAGCAAAATGAAGTGCTATTCTAGTCACGCAAATATCAAACAATATTTATAACCGAGTGACCTCGGATCGAACCCAAGGGAAAAGCTTAGACTAATTGACAACTAATTAATGATACTATTGTAAGTCTACGGTTTTTGAGGGGGGTTTTGTCCTCCTATAGAGGTATCTCTAGCAAGCACTAAAGATAAATGATATTTTTGGGTTTTGCTTAATGAATAAAAAGGGTGACTAGGGATTCAACTTCCCTCCTAGGATATGAGGAAATGAAATAACTCACTAATACATGCATGAACTACATTTGGTTGATAAAAGCAAGGCTAATGCATCATCCACTCTAGGTTCAACTCTCGCTCCTTCCCTAGAATGGAGAGGATACATAAATGACAAGGTTCTCAAACTCTCATTCTATTGAACCGTGTAGAATATGAGTCCCATAACCGCACCCTCTCGGTCTATTGGCCGGTTACTCAAATCCGCTCAAAACTTAGCCTAATGTCAAGAATGCATGTCGCTCTCACGCACAAACACTCCATCTATGATCATACGATAGCTATGAAACATCCTAAGTTCAACTCTCGCTCCTTCCTTAGGGGTTCTAACCAAGCATACTCACTTAAGCATTTCGTCAAACACTTGGTGTGCATACAATGAATACATAGCTAGGGCACAATAAGATCAAACCAAACTTCATTCAATGCAACAACAATAGTGTTCTACATCATATCCAATCCTAGGGGATCCATTTAATCCCCAACCACAAAAGTAACTACTCACTCATAATGAGTGTTTACAAAAACATGACAACTAAAGGAAGCATAAATGTAAATACAAAGCTAGGGTTTAGGAGAGGATGATGTGGAATCTTCAATCCAAGCTTCAATCTTCCATCAAGCTTGGTCTTCCTTGAGTTTTGTCGTCTAGGGTTGCAAAAAGTGGAAACTTGTCGTCTAGGGTTGAGAGAAAAAGAAAGCCCTCTTTCTTCACTTCTATCTCCTTCTATTTATACTCTTTGAAGTTTCCCACAAAATGACCGAAGTGACCGAATCACTTGATTCGGTCAATGTCCATGTGATTCGCTCGAACCTTTTGTTCAGTGCAGTTTTGAGTTTGGGCGAATCAATTATCCTGGCCGAATCACTTTTGATTCGGTCAAATGTCTTTGTTTTGATACGGTCAAACGCCTTGTGGAGCTAAACTGATTCGGGCACCTCTGGGCGAATCAACTCTGATTCGGCCGAATCAGCTGTTCAGTAGCTTCTTGACTGGGCGAATCACTTCTCTTGGCCGAATCACCATTGATTCGGTCACACCCATTATGTGATTCGGTCAAACCTTCAGGACTTCCCCGGATCAGGTCAATTCGTGCAGCTGAGGGTGATTCGGTCAAGCTGGTGGGCGAATCACTTCTGCAGTTTGCTCAGCTTTGCTTCTTTTGATCTCCATCGACCGGAATTCGTCTAGATTCCCTTCGGGCCACTTCGTATCGTGAGATATATAATTTTAACCTGAAATGGACGAAGAAATCATCAAATGGCTTTAAAGAATTGCGGAACAAACAAGAAGTAAGGGAAAAATGTGGACAAATATAAGGTTATTTGCCCGCTCATCAAAATACCCCACACTTAAGACTTGTTCGTCCCGAACAAATATGTGCATAAGTCAAGCGAGAGTTTTCAGAAAACGAATACTCACAAATCCCAATTGCAATCATCCATGAGAGTTTAAAGTTCAAATATAGCTAGCTAAGCAAGTAGTTCACTATCACCTCAAATTGGAATAGAGTTGTGCAAATTATTCACTTCACGCAAACTCTAAGGATCATTCACTTCAATGCGATAATAAATGTTCATAGAATCGATGTCAACCTAGCATTCGTCAAATTCAAATTTCCGTTCAATTTCCTATGCAAGTAGTATGAAGATAAGCGTCGCTAGCACAAAAATTTTGTCAAATCAATCACATATGCTTGCTAAGGGCAAGTCCATAAGCTCAAGACAATAAACTCGTTCTCAAAAATTAGGCTATACGTGATAAACCGCAAGAGAAGAGGAGTTTTGACAATGAACAATTTAGATTTTCCTCGTACAAATCTGGGTGCTCAAGTAATAAATTACGAGGGTCATACCTTAGACGCTTCCTAGATACCCAATGCAAAAACCTTGCTCACACCCATTATTCGAAAGAACTTGTGGAAAAGGCACAAAGTCAAGAATTAAGTGTGCCTATTTTTTTGTGTTTATACAAATGCTTTCGAGGGGGAAATTACCTTCCTAACCCTCGGCAAATGCAAAACCTTCAAAATATGATAATTCTTTTTTTTTTCTCTTTCATGTGCCTTTTTTTCTTTTTCTTTTTTTTCTTCTTCTTTCGCAAACATTTTGAAACACCCCACACTTAAGACTTGACAATGTGCCTAAATGATAGTTGATGGGGCATGAAGTGTGAGCAAAGCAAATGCAAAGGCTAAATAGGGACGCTAAAATCACCTAAGAGCAACCAAGAGCAAGCACAAGGTTTTTGTATGAAAACATTTTTTATTTAGTGCTCGCTAAACTCAACTTCATTTTTCATGCATGGAAAGAGCTTAAAAACGAATCAAACTAAGCTAGCCGAACATCGAATCATGTGAATAAAATCATCACAAAGAGGATCAATCGACTTAAAGATGCGATTCATGAATTTAAAGCACAACTCAATCCAAAATTTTTTTTTGATACTACTTAATTGCTTAGCAAACATTACTTCGTGTGATCAATACTTAAAGTTTGGATGAGAGCAATTATGTGAGTGTAATGTGCTCAAAGTGAGTGTGTAGCATATAATCAAGTGGTAGAAAATCAAAGCAAAAGCGCAAAACACCCCACACTTAGAATTTTGCTTAGTCCCTAAGCAATATAAAGAACAAAGGATGGTAAAGAGAAAGTTGCGAAGGAACTTCTCTCGTGTGGAGGTAGCCTAATGCACATCCGTCCGTGTATGATGCTCTTGGCAGTTGCAATAAATCTGAAACTCACAAAAAAGGTCAGCGCAACACTTGAATTCCCATGTTGAAAACAGCTAGCTATGCGAGATATAATTAATGTTGAACATATAGCTAGGCATGAGGTTAGAAGACAAATGCGCGACAATGTATATGATGAGTTCACTTAGATATGTTTGTGTGCATCAAAAGTCATGAATTTGTGCATTAATGTGCTTGAGAAAGGTTTTGAACAATGGCAAATAAGAGGCAGAAATTTCCAAACTCAAGACAGTGCTGCTGAAGAGTGCCCGAATCACTTGATTCGGTGACGGCTAAGAATTGATTCGGTGACACCAGGGCGAATCACTTTTGTTCGGATAAGAGGTTGGCCGAATCAGGTGATTCGGACAAGGCAAAAATGATTGATTCGGCCAGTGTCCGAATCACTTTAGCTGGGATAGAGGTTTGCCCGAATCACACTTGATTCGGACAAGGCCAAAAGTGGTGATTCGGCCTGGGTGCACGAATCAATTTACCTGGGCAGTTCAAAACAGTGTTTTTTTTTAAAGAAAATCTGCCAGAGAAACATTCAAGTGCCACAACCAATTTTCATAGTCAAAATATCGCGGCGAAGCGCGTCAAATATAAATGGACAAGTCAAGCCGAATACATGTCAATTAAAATATCACAAGTCATGACACAAAATTTCAGCAAACTAAACTTCATCCCCTTGGTTGCCACTGCCAGCTCCAGGAGCTCCTTCAACATTGCCTCCCTCCACTCTCCCTTCGAACATGGCTGAAAGTGAGTCACTCGCAGCTGCGGTAGGCACAGCCGACTGAGGTGGTGGCTGAGAGAAAGGAGCTGGAGGCGGTGGAAGGTCTGAAATACCCATGCTGGCTGCCATACGCACTATGACATTTCCTTGCCATGCAACAAAATCGACAAGGGTGGATAATACCTCATGGGAGCGAATGAGCGTCGTGTGAGAATCTGAAAGCGAGTCCAAGCGTGCGCTCAACAATGCCAGATCTTCGCGTGGAATGGGCTCAGGCTCGACTGGAGGAATGGCAGCGGGAGAGGGTCTGAAATTCGGCATAGGCGCTGAGGTGTGGGCGGCTGGAGCGGCTGCTGCTGGTGTGGGTGGCTCGCTGGCCTGCCTGGGTGGTGTCTCTATATCAGGGAGTCCATGCTCCTTTCGCTTCCTCTCTATCCTCTTCTCCAAGTGTTGTGGCACATCGGGTCGAGTAATCCAACGAAGCGTCTTAGGCTCTATCATGTGCATCTTTCGGAGAGTTTCCAGGTTCAGAATTTTCTTTGGCAAGATATCGCAGCGGTCTAAATTGAATCCCAGCCACTTCGTGAGAAGTGTAATAAATGTCCCGCCACCTAGAGCGCGCCCTTTGTACTCCTTTCTCTAATATGACTCAAACTGAAACGTCAGTTCATCTACAATGTTTACTGATTTGCCGCGAGAAATGAGGAGCATCAAGTCCAAGTCTGATGTGTTCACGTACCTGCCCCCATCCTTGCGGCTGTGAATTGATGTAGCTATGATACGGTGAATCAGCCGCCAAACTAGGGAGGTAATCATGGTGGCTGGCTGAGGGGAGGTGAAGAAAATGTCCTTCGCGGCGAGGTCCACCCAGAAATGGTACCGTTCGCGCTCTTTGAAATGCGGGGACACACCAAGCTTAGTGCACCCAAAAGCTGTGCGAATATCAAGCGCGGGCAGGGTAAAAGTCTCCCCGCCTAATCGGAAGGTCCAAGAAATGACAGTTTGATTGTGCATTCTACTACCCTCAACATCTTCCTTCGTCGCAGAAAATGATGCCATGAATTCCTTCACCATTCTCGGGTAAGTACCCGGATCATCCATCAAAATATAATGCATATCACTAGCACGAAGGTAATTTCTGATTTCATCCATAACTTTAAGCCTGCTCAGTGCGGCATGATCAGGATAAATGGGAGCCAATACCTCATAATTCTCGTGCTACGTCAATAAAGCTTGCATCTTGGCATCCGCAGCAAGGATTTCTTCAGTAAGATAGCGGGGTCTCCTTGTCTCTGCTGCTCCGGAATGAGGGACAACTGCCAGCCTAGCTTGCGAGCGCGACGACTCTCCCACGGGTCTAAAATCGACGGAAGAGGAGGATGAAGAGGATGAACTGACTGGAGATGGCGGGGGAGAGGAGCGGATTACGATACCACCAGTAGCTCGCTTTGGCTTCGGTTTGGTTTTGGCTGGAGCTTTGGCTTTAGGTTTAGGTTTAGCAATGCCCTTACCCTTTTGAGCTGCTGTCAGCTTCTTGGCAGGCGGTGGTCGAGGCTTTCCCGCAGTCGTCAAGTTAGTCCTGGCCATTGTGAAGCTGGAGAAGGAGAAAGGTGACTCGGGGAGGCGGCGGTTGATTCGGGCGAAGGAGACTCGGAGAAGCCGCGGCTGAATGGGTGTCACGGAGTGCGAACACGGTTTAGGGTTAGCTCGGAGAGGGAGGGATTTGGTTGGGACGGAAGGACGGAGGCGCTCGGGGTCTGAGGTAGTCGGACGGAAACGCTCGGGGCTCGGGCGGAAGAGTGTTTAGGGCTCGGGCGGAAGAGTGAGCGAATAAGATGGATTCGCACGAATAAATCTCAAACTTCCAGCGAATTTGATTCGGGGACCTGCCCGAATCACTTTTGATTCGCCCGAATCTCTTACTCAGTGGCGCCTCGGGTGAGCGAATCAAGTGATTCGGGCGAAGACTTGGCCGAATCGATCTGGGTAGCTGCTTGACCGAATCAAGTGATTCGGGGAGACCGTCCATGATTCGCCCGAATCTCTTACTCAGGGGCGAGCTATAGATTTTTGGGTGCACGAATCAACTGATTCGGCCACTCATGAAAACTGATTCGGGCGAACCGACTGGTGGGAGTTAGCCAACTCTGCACAAAAGTTTTCACTCAAATGCACCACATTCCTCAACCACTTTAAGACATCTAATATTCACTCAAAACACCCCACACTTAAATATTTTCACACATGAATAATCAAAACAAAAGGGGTAATTTGAGTGCACTCAACCACAAAAATCCCTAAAGCCTCTAACTTCATATAGGCTTGGCGCAACACAAAGTCAAAACATGATTCTACACTACAAACAAGTGGGAGCAAAAGCACAAATACTCACCAGCCTAGTTTAAAGTCTTGGCTAAGACGTAGCCGATTCCCTTCTTCATAAGAAACACACTTGAGAAGTCCTTTGCGAGGATCCCTTCTCAAATGGCATGCAATAATTAGGGAATTAGGTAGAATCATCAAGTTTGAAGTCTCCAAGCTCCAAGCTTTGCACTTCTCCATGGTAGGCTTTAATTCGATGGCCATTTACTTTGAAAGTTTCACCTTCTTTGTTTAATAATTCGAAGTGGCCATCTCCATATACTTTTTCAACTTTGAAAGGCCCCGACCATCTTGATTTCAATTTTCCCGGGAATAATCTAAGTCTAGAGTTGAAAAGCAATACGCTATCCCCCTTTGAGAAAGTCCTCCTCCGAATTTTCTTGTCATGCCACAATTTGGATCTCTCCTTGTAAATTCTTGAACTCTCATAAGAGTCGAGTCTAATCTCATCTAGTTCATGGAGTTGGAGGACTCTCTTTTCCGTCGCCGTCTTTAAGTCAAAATTTAACTTCTTGATTGCCCACATGGCCTTGTACTCCATTTCGACGGGGAGATGGCATGGCTTCCCATAGACTAAGCGGTATGGTGACATGCCAATCGGGGTCTTGAAAGCGGTGCGATATGCCCATAAAGCTTCTTCTAGCTTTGAAGACCAATCCTTCCTTGAGTTCCCCACCGTTTTTTCGAGAATAGCTTTTATCTCCCTATTAGAAACTTCAACTTGTCCACTAGTTTGAGGGTGATAAGGCGTCGCAATTTTGTGATAAACTCCATATTTTCGAAGCATCGCTTCGAATTGTCTTTCTTTGAAATGAGTACCATTATCACTAATCACGGTCCGAGGGGCTCCAAATCTTGGAAAGATGACCTTCTTGAATAATTTAATCACTACTTTGGCATCGCAAGAAGGTGAGGCAATGGCTTCCACCCATTTTGAGACATAGTCGACGGCGACTAAAATATACTTATTCCCATAAGAAGATGGGAATGGTCCCATGTAATCGATCCCCCATACGTCGAATATCTCCACCTCTAGAATACCCTTTTGAGGCATTTCATCTCTTTTAGAAATATTTCCGGTTCTTTGACATGCATCGCAAGACTTCACGAACTCATATGCATCTTTGAACAAATTCGGCCAATAAAATCCGCTTTGAAGAATCTTTGCGGCCGTTTTAGAACTTGAGCCGTGCCCGCCATAAGGAGAAGAGTGACATCCTTCAAGAATACCTTGTTGGTCGCATTCCGCGACACATGATCTATAGAGTCCATCCGCGCAAAGCTTATATAGATAAGGCTCATCCCAATAGTATCGGTTGATATCATGAAGGAATTTCTTCCTTTGATTGTAATTTGCTCCCTCCGGTAGAATTCCACAAGCTAGGAAATTCACGAAGTCCGCATACCATGGAGCTTGCGCGGTCTCAATGCTCATCAAGTATTCCCCAGTGAATGTGTCATTTACGGGAATCGTTATTGAATCTTCTTCTTTGGTTAGTTCGAGTCTTGACAAGTGATCCGCCACTACATTCTCTACTCCTTTCTTGTCCTTAATCTCTATATCAAATTCTTGCAATAGGAGTACCCAACGGATAAGTCTAGGCTTTGCTTCCTTCTTTGAAACCAAATACTTGATGGCGGCATGATCCGTGTAGACTATGGTTTTAGAACCAATCAAGTATTGCCTAAATTTTTCAAAGGCATAGACAATAGCTAGCATCTCTTTCTCCGTTGTTGAGTAGTTTGCTTGGGTAGTGTCAAGGGCCTTACTAATGTAATAGACTACGTGGAGGCGCTTATCGATTCGTTGACCCAAGACGGCTCCAATGGCGCTATCACTTGCATCGCACATCATTTCGAATGGTAAATCCCAATTCGGTGCTTGAATAATAGGTGCGGTCACCAAAGCTTGCTTCAACACTTCAAATGCCTCAAGACAAGGCTCATCAAAAATAAATTCCACCTCATTGCGTAGAAGATTTGTGAGGGGCTTTGCTATCTTTGAAAAATCCTTAATAAATCTTCGATAAAAGCCCGCATGCCCGAGAAAACTTCTAATCCCTTTAATATCCCTTGGAGGTGGCAACTTTTCAATCACGTCGATTTTCGCTCTATCGACTTCGATTCCTCTCTTTGAAACACGATGTCCCAAAACTATGCCTTCTTTCACCATGAAATGGCATTTCTCCCAATTGAGGACTAAGTCCATCTCAATGCACCTAGCCAAAACACGTGAAAGATTTGTAAGACAATCATCAAAGGAATATCCATGCACCGAAAAATCATCCATAAAAACTTCCATGGAATTTTCAAGAAATTCGGAAAATATGGACATCATGCATCTTTGAAAAGTACCCGGCGCATTACAAAGACCAAAAGGTATTCTTCTATATGCAAAAGTGCCATAGGGGCAAGTAAAAGTTGTCTTTTTTTGGTCATCGGGGTGGATGGGAATTTGGAAAAAACCACTAAAACCATCTAGAAAGCAAAAATATTCATGTCCCGCTAATCTTTCTAGCATTTGATCAATAAAAGGAATTGGGAAATGATCTTTCTTGGTGGCTTTGTTTAATTTCCTATAGTCTATGCACATCCTCCACCCCGTGACCGTGCGCGTAGGGATCAATTCATTTCTATCATTCTCCACAACGGTGAGCCCGCCTTTCTTAGGCACCACATGAATTGGGCTCACCCATTCGGAGTCGGGGATCGAGTAAATTATTCCCGCATCTCTCAACTTTGTCATTTCTTTCAACACAACCTCACCAAGCTTAGGATTTAATCGCCTAAGAAATTCGCGACTAGGTTTCACATTCTCCTCAAGTCTTATCCTATGCATGCAAACCTTGGGGCTAATCCCTTTCAAATCATCAATGGAATGCCCAATAGCACCCTTATACAATTGCAAAACATGCATAAGCTTGGAGGTCTCACATTCATCAAGAGATGCTTCGATAATTACGGGTAGTGAATTGTTTGGTCCGAGGAATTCATACCTTAGATTCGGTGGGAGGGGTTTCAACCCCTCACCGAATTCCTTACCTTTTCTTGGCTCTTCTTCAATGGTGTCCTCATCGAGAGTGTCACCGTCCTCAATGAGGCGAAAGATGGACTACCACTATCTTTTGTGAGCAACTCGTACTCAAAATTTGTCAATTCATCATGAGCATCAAAAACATCACAAGCATCATTTATCTCAAGCAAATGACAATCCATAGAACTACTAGGAGCATTTAAAACTTTTTTCAAGTAAAATTTAATTTTGTCGGTTCCCAAGTTTAGTTCTATAACTCCCTCACCACAATTAATGACGGCTTTTACCGTATTCAAGAAAGGCCTTCCTAGTATGATAGGAATTTCACGATCCTCATCCATCTCAAGCACATAAAAGTCAACGGGAACATAAAACTTCCCTACTCTAATTGGAACATCCTCTAAAATACCCTTAGGTAACCTAGATGATCTATCCGCCAATCTAAGATTTATGGATGTAGGAGTGAGTTCTCCCATGTCAAGTTTTTGAAACAAGGAAAATGGCATCAAAGAAATACTAGCTCCCAAGTCACACAATGCACTATCAATGCAAAAATCACCAATAGCAATAGGAATAGAGAATGAACCATGATCATGTAGCTTCCTAGGCATGTTATGTTGAATAATAGCGCTACAATTAGCATCCAAAGCTACGTGATCAATTTCATGCATTTCTCTCCTATGCGAAATAATATCCTTAAGAAATTTTGCATAAGTAGGCATTTGAGTTAGTACCTCCGTGAAGGGGAGAGTCACTTGGAGTTTGCTCAAAATATCCGCAAAGCGCTTGAAATGTGTGTCCTCCTTCTTCTTCTTCAATCTTTGTGGAAATGGAATGGGAGGCCCATATGGAGCGGGCTCTTGAGCTTTTTCTTTTGTTCTCTTCTCAACCTTCTCTTGAGATGAAGGCCCTTCTTTCTCAACCTCAACGGTTGTGTTGGCAATTTTGGTCTTCGCTTGGGGCTCTTCTAAGACTCTTCCGCTCTTTAAGGTGATGGCATTTATGGTTTCGGAAGAGTTCACATCCGGTTGAGAAGGCAATTTCCCTTGATATTTTGAGGAAGAACTCGCTTGTTGAGCAATTTGTGTCTCAAGCATCTTGTTGTGTGCTTGCAATTGGTCAAGTCTTTGAAGGATGAGTTGGTTATCCTTTTGTTGTTGAGCTTGAGTTGCGGCCAATTGAGCAACAATAGATAATAGGGATGGTTCCTCTTGGCTAGGCCTCTCGTCGTTTCTTTGGTAAGGAGCTTGTAGTTGTTTCCTTGGTGGAAATCCCGGAGGTGTAGGCCTTGGCTCATTGTTGATGGGCGCTCTCCTCGGAAAGTTTGGGTCTTCATGGAACCTTACATGTTGGGGAGGGTTCCTTGGTTGGTAGGGAGGATTTCTCGGTTGATACCCACTTGATTGAGGCGGCACATAAGCTCTCTCTTGGTTCCTCACAAGATAATTAACATCTTCAAATTCATCCGCATGTTTGGCGGTGCAAGAGTCTTCGCCATGCGACGGGTTAGCGCATATGCTACAAGCTTGCGGATGTTCTCTTCTCTTGTTCAAGTTCATGTTCCCAAGAGATTGTGCCAAGGAATTTACCGTCTTTGCAAGGGAGTTGAAATCTTCCTTTGTCACGGCTTTAGAGGTTTCCTCCTTGCTCTTTTTCTTCAAGTGGTTTCTTTCACCACCCCATTGATGCGAATTTCGTGCAATCTTTTCGATGATCTTGAAACCATCGGTAGCCGTTAAGTCCATCATCGCTCCATTACTTGCATGGTCCATATGGTTCCTTGCATCTTGGTCCATTCCATCGTAGAAGCTTTGCAATAATTGCCACTTGTTGAATCCATGATGAGGGCAATCTCTTTGAAGCTCTTTGAAGCGTTCAAAAGCCTCATAGAAGGTTTCGTCGTCCCGTTGAGTAAATTGGTTGATTCTATCCCGAATCTTTTTTGTCTTGGCGGGAGGGAAATATTGGATTAAAAAGGCATGTGCTAGTCCCTCCCAAGTATTGAATGTATCCGGTTCATGACTCATCAAGCAATCTTTAGATTTCCCGGAAAGTGAGAACGGAAAAACCTTCATATATACCCACTCTTGTTGGATGCCCGGCATCTTGTATGTGCGGCATAGCTCCGTAAATTGGGCCAAATGGGCATTTGGGTTCCCATATCCGTCAAATTGATTTACGGCCACCATATGGAGGAGGGCGGATTTGATTTCAAACTCTTGGTCTTCTCCCCTCGGTAGACAAATTGGGGAACCATAATGTCCAATGGTTGGGGCGATGTATGCCCCAACCGGTCTTTCTTCTTCCTCTTGCGGAAGAGGAGCATTTCCTTGCCTTCTAGGATTTTGTGGATCCATATTTCCCGGTTGTTCGGCTCGTGTAGGCGAAGGAGTATCCAATTGAGGAGTGTGAAGCTCGTGTGAAGCGGAGGGATGAGAAGTTTGGCTTGTAGTTGAGGTAGAAGCTTGTTCTTGTACTCTCTTGCTCTTTGCTCTAGTTTGCATTCAAACACCTATAAAGCAATCAAAGAGAGCTTTTATAAGTGTGAACTTAAATAGAGACAAACAAGAATAGCACGTACGCGAGCAATTACGACAACTAAATAAAAAAAAAAATAGAAAGTGAAGTAAACTAACTAAAAGTAAAACTAATTAGCAATCTAGTCTAATGGCTAAGTCCCCGGCAACGGCGCCATTTTGACGTTAGCGTTTTAGGCAAGCAAAATGAAGTGCTATTCTAGTCACGCAAATATCAAACAATATTTATAACCGAGTGACCTCGGATCGAACCCAAGGGAAAAGCTTAGACTAATTGACAACTAATTAATGATACTATTGTAAGTCTACGGTTTTTGAGGGGGGTTTTGTCCTCCTATAGAGGTATCTCTAGCAAGCACTAAAGATAAATGATATTTTTAGGTTTTGCTTAATGAATAAAAAGGGTGACTAGGGATTCAACTTCCCTCCTAGGATATGAGGAAATGAAATAACTCACTAATACATGCATGAACTACATTTGGTTGATAAAAGCAAGGCTAATGCATCATCCACTCTAGGTTCAACTCTCGCTCCTTCCCTAGAATGGAGAGGATACATAAATGACAAGGTTCTCAAACTCTCATTCTATTGAACCGTGTAGAATATGAGTCCCATAACCGCACCCTCTCGGTCTATTGGCCGGTTACTCAAATCCGCTCAAAACTTAGCCTAATGTCAAGAATGCATGTCGCTCTCACGCACAAACACTCCATCTATGATCATACGATAGCTATGAAACATCCTAAGTTCAACTCTCGCTCCTTCCTTAGGGGTTCTAACCAAGCATACTCACTTAAGCATTTCGTCAAACACTTGGTGTGCATACAATGAATACATAGCTAGGGCACAATAAGATCAAACCAAACTTCATTCAATGCAACAACAATAGTGTTCTACATCATATCCAATCCTAGGGGATCCATTTAATCCCCAACCACAAAAGTAACTACTCCCTCATAATGAGTGTGTACAAAAACATGACAACTAAAGGAAGCATAAATGTAAATACAAAGCTAGGGTTTAGGAGAGGATGATGTGGAATCTTCAATCCAAGCTTCAATCTTCCATCAAGCTTGGTCTTCCTTGAGTTTTGTCGTCTAGGGTTGCAAAAAGTGGAAACTTGTCGTCTAGGGTTGAGAGAAAAAGCAAGCCCTCTTTCTTCACTTCTATCTCCTTCTATTTATACTCTTTGAAGTTTCCCACAAAATGACCGAAGTGACCGAATCACTTGATTCGGTCAATGTCCATGTGATTTGCTCGAACCTTTTGTTCAGTGCAGTTTTGAGTTTGGGCGAATCAATTATCCTGGCCGAATCACTTTTGATTCGGTCAAATGTCTTTGTTTTGATACGGTCAAACGCCTTGTGGAGCTAAACTGATTCGGGCACCTCTGGGCGAATCAACTCTGATTCGGCCGAATCAGCTGTTCAGTAGCTTCTTGACTAGGCGAATCACTTCTCTTGGCCGAATCACCATTGATTCGGTCACACCCATTATGTGATTCGGTCAAACCTTCAGGACTTCCCCGGATCAGGTCAATTCGGGCAGCTGAGGGTGATTCGGCCGAATCACTTCTGCAGTTTGCTCAGCTTTGCTTCTTTTGATCTCCATCGACCGGAATTCGTCTAGATTCCCTTCGGGCCACTTCGTATCGTGAGATATATAATTTTAACCTGAAATGGACGAAGAAATCATCAAATGGCTTTAAAGAATTGCGGAACAAACAAGAAGTAAGGAAAAATGTGGACAAATATAAGGTTATTTGCCCGCTCATCATAAATCAAAGGTTTAAAGTGTCAAACAAACGAGTTGCTAACGCAGCAGAAGTGATTTGGACACCCTGTCCGAATCAACTTACTAAGCCTTGTCCGAATCACTTGATTCGGGCAGTGAGTGTAAATGTTGGAAAAGGTATAAATAGAATGAGATGCAAGTTAAGAAAAGAGCTTCCACATTTTCTCAACCCTAGGCGACTGGAGCTCGGAGAAGACCAAGCTTGGGTGAAGAACCAAGCTTGAGTCGAAGATTCTACATCAACTTCTCTTAAACCCTTTACCCTTTGTATTTACATTCATGTCTCATTTAGTTTTCATGTATTTGTGCACACTCATTATGAGTGAGTAGTTGTTCTTGTGGTTGGAGATTAAATGGATCCCCTAGGATTGGATATGATGTAGAACTCTAATTTATTGCATTGAATGAAGTTTGGTTTGATTATATTGTGCCCTAGCTATGTATTCATTGTGAAATTTCAAGTGTCTCTACTTATGCAGATTTGTGAACTAGCAGTTGCTGCAGCACACTCTTGTTCACTTAAATGTAGGCACAGCAGACAATGAATAGGACACAGATTTGTTCACCCAGTTCGGCCAATCTGCCTACGTCTGGGGAGGACTATTCTCCAGTCCTCAATCCACTCAACCAAAGGTTCAGATCACACTAGGTTACAACGCACGCAACCTATGCTACTTTAACCCCGTGTGGACTACTCAACACAATCAGAACAAGCTCTGATTTGTGCCAGCACACCCTCTACAATATGTCAGTCTAGAATAGCTACAATCCTCTTCAAGAACTCAGCCTATTCTAGCCTACACTACTCAGCAGGGTTGCTGCAGCAACAGCTGTAACACCAGCTGAAGCACTCTGTCCGCGTCGCTCCAAGGCCTCCTGCCGAGCCGATCGAACCACTCCAAGAGCGCTGCACACTCTGAGTAACTCCCCCTCACTCAGTGACCACCTGCCACTAGTGAGTTCTTCCGCACGAACCTCGACCGAGCCTTCCACCCGTCAGCTCTCCCGCGGCTGCCTTTGATCAACCAACAAGCTCCACAGCTCTAAATTGGCTTCCAGATCAAAGCACGAATCAGTCTCTGCAAGACCTGACTCTCTTCTGCAATACGCACCACAGCTCTGCGCTCAACGCTCTGCCCGTGTATGTTGATCGAAGAACAACTTCCGTAGCACACCCAGAAAAAAATCCTCTCTCTGAATTTCGTGTCTACTCTCGTGTATCACTCAGCTTCGATCAGCCTCTTCAGCCCTCGAACCTTCTGCTTAAATACCCTCACCACTTTAAGCAATTTCCAGGTTTAGGCCATTGACCCACAAGATCAATTATCTCCTAAAATCTAGGAGATTAGAGTTGATTAATATCTTGAAGCATATCTCCTTCTCTGACTGATAATCCTTGCTGAAATATGCTCAGCAGCATTTTAGAAATTCTTCTAAGCACTTTCACAAAGCTGCCAAACCTTCAAAACTCACCCAGCACAAAACTGTTATTCGGACAGTTGAACTAGCTCTTGAACCAGCACCTGCTGCAGCATCCCCTGCTGCATCTGTTGCTGGTTTACTTCTGCTGTATACTTCTGCTGGCCTCCTTGATTGATTGAGCTGCAGCAGCTCCTTGTTCACTCATGCTGGTTTTGTCAAACACTGCCATACTTGCATTATCAATCTCCCCCTTGGCATTTTGACAAAACCTTAAGGCCAATGCACTCTTCCGAAAACCAGAAACGAAATACTCTAAATAAAATTAATAGAGAGTAAGTAGATGAGGCCACACTCGGCCATAGCATACTGACCACGCAGGGTCAAAAAAAATGTATCAATATTCAGCAGCATATAAATCTTCTCTCCCCCTTTTTGTCATAGATGCTCAAGGGGCCTGCTCCTCATCCTCCAGGAACTCCAAGTCTCTGATGAGGCTCCTGATCTGTCCACGCCTGGCATCTCTCCTCTTGGCTTCAGCATCAAGAATAGCCAGCTCAGACCGGAGGTGACACACAATCCTGGCACAAAGAGCAGACTGGATTGTGGCAGCAGGGGGAAGAGATTCCTCCAAGGGAGCTGGAGCTGAAGAACCACTCATGAGAAGATCCTCATAGGCAACATCCACTGCATGTTTTCCCTTGAATAATTTGTGATCAACAGTAAAGACCTGCAGCTCCTCAGATAAGCCTTCAGTAATCGCTCCGAACTCTGGGTGCTGAGATACCATGATCCCGTGGATGAGGGAGGGCAGCACAATAGGCTTCCTGGAGGAGGCACTCCCGGCATGTGTAGCAAGCTGAGGGAACATCACACTTCCCAGGCTGATCTTCCTCCTCTTTCCAATAGAATAAAGAAGGTTAGCAAAGTCTTTGTTGACCTTCCCTCTGTGAGAACTAGGAATCCAGTTCCTTGCACCAAGATGATACAGCAGAGCATACTTGGAGGTTAGCTCAGCTGCACTGAGATTCGGGCCGCCCCAAGACAGGCACACTCCCGCTGTAAGGGTCTTCGCCAATAATTCAGGCTTCACATCAGTGGGAGCCCTTGCATTCTCAAAAATCCCAAGGAATGCATCAATAATTTCCGGAGTAATAACCACTTGTTTACCCCTTACCCAGCTTCTCCCATACTCATCAGCTCCTTCGTCTCCAAATTTTTCTTCCATATTCACTATAAAATCTCTAACCAGAATAATATTGAAACGGTGAGGAAAGGTTAGGGACTTGAGCAGTTTTACCTCAGTCAGGAGCTCAATCATAGCAGCTGATCTATACTTGTCTTGCACCAGACGCTTCTCATGCACAATGTGTTTCCTCTCAACAGCACTCCAGGATTGAGAGACGCTTTTGTTCCTGAACCATGTGCCTCCGACAGTGAGAGCAGAGAAATCTTCAGCTGCAGGACCTTTCTCAGAGGGTCCACCAAGAGATCCTTCTTCACTGGATGAGCTTTCACTACTGGAGCCTGGGATCAGGATAGGAGCTTTGCCCTTGTCTGAAGAAGGGGGATGTGCTGCAGCAGGTTCTTGTTCAGGGGACTCAGCAGCTGTTTCAACCCCTTCACCAATAATACCTGGAGACATGACCAGTGATCTGCACTCTTCTCCTGCAGGAACTGCTGCAGCAGTCTCTGCTGCTTATTCTTCCTCTGAAGCAGCTTCAGTCATATCCGCTTCTGGCAGCACAGCAGAACCGGAGACAGGTTCTCCATCACGTACCAGCCGCCTCCTCTTCTGCGAAGCTCCTTCAGAGGGAGAGGGCTCACTGTGCGACACAGGGAGAGGGTTTGGTTCCCACACAACCACCTCCAGCGGCTGAGCAGGGTCTTCGTTGCGTGCCTTGGTCCTTCTCTCAGACCTGCTTTGCCTGTCAGCTGCCAGATTCTTCTTCAGTCCGCGTGTCTTCACCATTGCTGCAGAGATGTGGAAGGAAAGAGGAGCGCACAGAGGATGATCGGCAGAGATTTCTGAGATGCCCTTTGCTCTTGATCTGTGCCCTAGAAAATATTTACCCGTTATTTTCTTTTCCTTTTTGAAGTGTAAGTCACGTGCCTCTCATGTGCAAATATTTTCCTTTCCATCTTTAGCAGCCAACACATGTGAACAAGCTAATTCGGACCAGGTTGTTGCAGCACATGTGAGCTTGTTCACCTATTCACTTCAGGCTGCAATTTTTGCTCAGAGGATCCTTGAGATATTCTGGTGGAGCCTTCTTCACCCATACTTGGAATACACCAGAGCTTTTCTTCTTCTGATCTTCCAGCCTCCTAACCCTTTGTTTGGGTTTCCATATTTGTACCATCTTTGATTTACCCTTGTTTTGTGTAATCCAGTGCCCTTGTGCAGCAACATGAAATGGAGTCTTTGTGCAACATGTGCTGATTCTGGACTTTGCTCCCCCTTTTTCAGCTGAGCAAGTTCTGTGTTGCTGCTTCAGATTGAAGTTGATCTTCTGCTTCCCAACACTTGTACCAGTACTCCACTTGTTCTGAGACTTTTGTTTTGTTTGAGAAAAATGTTGTCCATGATGCTGCAGCATCCTCTTGTACACATGTCTAGATCCAATTTTCTCTGCCATTTTTGAGAAGGCATCTGAATTCTTCTTCTCGTCTGTCTCACCATCTGAGGCTTTAATGAACACTGTCCCTTTAGAGCTTTCTTCACCAGTATATCCAAGCCCTGTTTTCCCTTTTCCAAGTCTTTGGTAAGATAATATTTCGTCCAGAATATTGCTCTGCGGGTCAGCTGTCTTGGCTGCTGCTGGAGTGGATTCAACAGAGGTCTGTCTTTCTGAATCTTCTCTTTTCAGAATAGTAACTTGATTATCAACTGAGGGTAGACATCTCCTTCGTTCTTCTTCCAAGAGATTTACTCTGTCAGTCAAGGTCTGATTGGTCTGAAGAACTGCCTCACACTGTTTGAGTATCTTCCTCAGAAGATCAGCAAAACTGTCAGATGAGTCATCGTCATCTTCACTCTCAGAGACTTCAATCCCATAGTGAATTTCTACCTTCTTTAGCTCATTGAGGTGGACATCTGAAACACTTGTCAGCACAACACAGTTTTCTTCATCACTCTCATCCGAATCACTCCATTTTGCTGTCATGGATTTGCTGTTCTTTTTCTCAGAATTCTTGAAGGGTTTGCTTGGACAATCAGCCTCAATGTGTCCGTACCCTTCACAGTTCCAGCATTGAACTCCCTTTTTCATCTCTTTCTTGTCATCATCGTCCAGTGCTGGTTCTTTCCCTTTCTTCTTTCTTTCACTGCCCCGTCTGAATTGTCTTCGCGAGGAAGAGCTTCTCTCAGTTCTGGATTCCATGTTTTTCAGAAACTTTCCTAGATTTTTAACCAGCATGCTCAACTGATCGTCTGGAACTGTCTGCTTGATTTCTGCTTCAGCCTTCAAACCAACATTCTTGTCCTTGGAAGTGGTGTCTTCTTTGACCAGTTTCATCTCAAATTGTTTGAGAGACCCCATCAGCTCTTCCAACCTCATGAATCTGACATTCTGAGCTTCTTCAATGGCTGTCACCTTCATGTCAAATTTTGTGGGCAGCGATCTGAGAACCTTTCTGATAAGCTTTTCTTCTGGAATGGGCTCACCAAGGGCATGAGCTTCATTTGCAAGATCACAGAGTTTAGCATTAAACTCAGTGATAGTTTCTTCATCAAGCATCCTCAGATTCTCAAATTGTGTGGCAATAATCTGGAGTCTTGACAGCTTTACTCTATCAGTTCCCTCATGGGCAGTTTGCAGAATCTCCCATGCTTGCTTGGCCATGTCATAGTTTGAGATCAACCTGAAGTTATTAGCATCAACTGCAGCAAAAATTGCATTCAGAGCCTTTGAATTACCAGTTGCTGCAGCACCTTCTTCAGCAGTCCATTCCTCTTCAGGTTTAATTCTTGTCACTCCTTGCTGATCCATGGTGATTGGGGGAGACCACTGAACCACAACAGCTCTCCATGTCTTCTCATCAATAGCTTTGAGAAAAGCTTTCATTCTAGCTTTCCAATAACCATAGTTGCTCTCTTCCAGGAGTGGAGGTCTACTCGTGCTCTGTCCTTCCTTCATTGTCTTGGCAACTTCGGAGACACTGTAGGACCTTTTAAACTCTGTGTGTCGAGTTCCCGCTCTGATACCAATTGAAATTTCAAGTGTCTCTACTTATGCAAATTTGTGAACTAGCAGTTGCTGCAGCACACTCTTGTTCACTTAAATGTAGGCACAGCAGACAATGAATAGGACACAGATTTGTTCACCCAGTTCGGCCAATCTGCCTACGTCTGGGGAGGACTATTCTCCAGTCCTCAATCCACTCAACCAAAGGTTCAGATCACACTAGGTTACAACGCACGCAACCTATGCTACTTTAACCCCGTGTGGACTACTCAACACAATCAGAACAAGCTCTGATTTGTGCCAGCACACCCTCTACAATATGTCAGTCTAGAATAGCTACAATCCTCTTCAAGAACTCAGCCTATTCTAGCCTACACTACTCAGCAGGGTTGCTGCAGCAACAGCTGTAACACCAGCTGAAGCACTCTGTCCGCGTCGCTCCAAGGCCTCCTGCCGAGCCGATCGAACCACTCCAAGAGCGCTGCACACTCTGAGTAACTCCCCCTCACTCAGTGACCACCTGCCACTAGTGAGTTCTTCCGCACGAACCTCGACCGAGCCTTCCACCCGTCAGCTCTCCCGCGGCTGCCTTTGATCAACCAACAAGCTCCACAGCTCTAAATTGGCTTCCAGATCAAAGCACGAATCAGTCTCTGCAAGACCTGACTCTCTTCTGCAATACGCACCACAGCTCTGCGCTCAACGCTCTGCCCGTGTATGTTGATCGAAGAACAACTTCCGTAGCACACCCAGAAAAAAATCCTCTCTCTGAATTTCGTGTCTACTCTCGTGTATCACTCAGCTTCGATCAGCCTCTTCAGCCCTCGAACCTTCTGCTTAAATACCCTCACCACTTTAAGCAATTTCCAAGTTTAGGCCATTGACCCACAAGATCAATTATCTCCTAAAATCTAGGAGATTAGATTTGATTAATATCTTGAAGCATATCTCCTTCTCTGACTGATAATCCTTGCTGAAATATGCTCAGCAGCATTTTAGAAATTCTTCTAAGCACTTTCACAAAGCTGCCAAACCTTCAAAACTCACCCAGCACAAAACTGTTATTCGGACAGTTGAACTAGCTCTTGAACCAGCACCTGCTGCAGCATCCCCTGCTGCATCTGTTGCTGGTTTACTTCTGCTGTATACTTCTGCTGGCCTCCTTGATTGATTGAGCTGCAGCAGCTCCTTGTTCACTCATGCTGGTTTTGTCAAACACTGCCATACTTGCATTATCAATCTCCCCCTTGGCATTTTGACAAAACCTTAAGGCCAATGCACTCTTCCGAAAACCAGAAACGAAATACTCTAAATAAAATTAATAGAGAGTAAGTAGATGAGGCCACACTCGGCCATAGCATACTGACCACGTAGGGTCAAAAAAAATGTATCAATATTCAGCAGCATATAAATCTTCTCTCCCCCTTTTTGTCATAGATGCTCAAGGGGCCTGCTCCTCATCCTCCAGGAACTCCAAGTCTCTGATGAGGCTCCTGATCTGTCCACGCCTGGCATCTCTCCTCTTGGCTTCAGCATCAAGAATAGCCAGCTCAGACCGGAGGTGACACACAATCCTGGCACAAAGAGCAGACTGGATTGTGGCAGCAGGGGGAAGAGATTCCTCCAAGGGAGCTGGAGCTGAAGAACCACTCATGAGAAGATCCTCATAGGCAACATCCACTGCATGTTTTCCCTTGAATAATTTGTGATCAACAGTAAAGACCTGCAGCTCCTCAGATAAGCCTTCAGTAATCGCTCCGAACTCTGGGTGCTGAGATACCATGATCCCGTGGATGAGGGAGGGCAGCACAATAGGCTTCCTGGAGGAGGCACTCCCGGCATGTGTAGCAAGCTGAGGGAACATCACACTTCCCAGGCTGATCTTCCTCCTCTTTCCAATAGAATAAAGAAGGTTAGCAAAGTCTTTGTTGACCTTCCCTCTGTGAGAACTAGGAATCCAGTTCCTTGCACCAAGATGATACAGCAGAGCATACTTGGAGGTTAGCTCAGCTGCACTGAGATTCGGGCCGCCCCAAGACAGGCACACTCCCGCTGTAAGGGTCTTCGCCAATAATTCAGGCTTCACATCAGTGGGAGCCCTTGCATTCTCAAAAATCCCAAGGAATGCATCAATAATTTCCGGAGTAATAACCACTTGTTTACCCCTTACCCAGCTTCTCCCATACTCATCAGCTCCTTCGTCTCCAAATTTTTCTTCCATATTCACTATAAAATCTCTAACCAGAATAATATTGAAACGGTGAGGAAAGGTTAGGGACTTGAGCAGTTTTACCTCAGTCAGGAGCTCAATCATAGCAGCTGATCTATACTTGTCTTGCACCAGACGCTTCTCATGCACAATGTGTTTCCTCTCAACAGCACTCCAGGATTGAGAGACGCTTTTGTTCCTGAACCATGTGCCTCCGACAGTGAGAGCAGAGAAATCTTCAGCTGCAGGACCTTTCTCAGAGGGTCCACCAAGAGATCCTTCTTCACTGGATGAGCTTTCACTACTGGAGCCTGGGATCAGGATAGGAGCTTTGCCCTTGTCTGAAGAAGGGGGATGTGCTGCAGCAGGTTCTTGTTCAGGGGACTCAGCAGCTGTTTCAACCCCTTCACCAATAATACCTGGAGACATGACCAGTGATCTGCACTCTTCTCCTGCAGGAACTGCTGCAGCAGTCTCTGCTGCTTATTCTTCCTCTGAAGCAGCTTCAGTCATATCCGCTTCTGGCAGCACAGCAGAACCGGAGACAGGTTCTCCATCACGTACCAGCCGCCTCCTCTTCTGCGAAGCTCCTTCAGAGGGAGAGGGCTCACTGTGCGACACAGGGAGAGGGTTTGGTTCCCACACAACCACCTCCAGCGGCTGAGCAGGGTCTTCGTTGCGTGCCTTGGTCCTTCTCTCAGACCTGCTTTGCCTGTCAGCTGCCAGATTCTTCTTCAGTCCGCGTGTCTTCACCATTGCTGCAGAGATGTGGAAGGAAAGAGGAGCGCACAGAGGATGATCGGCAGAGATTTCTGAGATGCCCTTTGCTCTTGATCTGTGCCCTAGAAAATATTTACCCGTTATTTTCTTTTCCTTTTTGAAGTGTAAGTCACGTGCCTCTCATGTGCAAATATTTTCCTTTCCATCTTTAGCAGCCAACACATGTGAACAAGCTAATTCGGACCAGGTTGCTGCAGCACATGTGAGCTTGTTCACCTATTCACTTCAGGCTGCAATTTTTGCTCAGAGGATCCTTGAGAGATTCTGGTGGAGCCTTCTTCACCCATACTTGGAATACACCAGAGCTTTTCTTCTTCTGATCTTCCAGCCTCCTAACCCTTTGTTTGGGTTTCCATATTTGTACCATCTTTGATTTACCCTTGTTTTGTGTAATCCAGTGCCCTTGTGCAGCAACATGAAATGGAGTCTTTGTGCAACATGTGCTGATTCTGGACTTTGCTCCCCCTTTTTCAGCTGAGCAAGTTCTGTGTTGCTGCTTCAGATTGAAGTTGATCTTCTGCTTCCCAACACTTGTACCAGTACTCCACTTGTTCTGAGACTTTTGTTTTGTTTGAGAAAAATGTTGTCCATGATGCTGCAGCATCCTCTTGTACACATGTCTAGATCCAATTTTCTCTGCCATTTTTGAGAAGGCATCTGAATTCTTCTTCTCGTCTGTCTCACCATCTGAGGCTTTAATGAACACTGTCCCTTTAGAGCTTTCTTCACCAGTATATCCAAGCCCTGTTTTCCCTTTTCCAAGTCTTTGGTAAGATAATATTTCGTCCAGAATATTGCTCTGCGGGTCAGCTGTCTTGGCTGCTGCTGGAGTGGATTCAACAGAGGTCTGTCTTTCTGAATCTTCTCTTTTCAGAATAGTAACTTGATTATCAACTGAGGGTAGACATCTCCTTCGTTCTTCTTCCAAGAGATTTACTCTGTCAGTCAAGGTCTGATTGGTCTGAAGAACTGCCTCACACTGTTTGAGTATCTTCCTCAGAAGATCAGCAAAACTGTCAGATGAGTCATCGTCATCTTCACTCTCAGAGACTTCAATCCCATAGTGAATTTCTACCTTCTTTAGCTCATTGAGGTGGACATCTGAAACACTTGTCAGCACAACACAGTTTTCTTCATCACTCTCATCCGAATCACTCCATTTTGCTGTCATGGATTTGCTGTTCTTTTTCTCAGAATTCTTGAAGGGTTTGCTTGGACAATCAGCCTCAATGTGTCCGTACCCTTCACAGTTCCAGCATTGAACTCCCTTTTTCATCTCTTTCTTGTCATCATCGTCCAGTGCTGGTTCTTTCCCTTTCTTCTTTCTTTCACTGCCCCGTCTGAATTGTCTTCGCGAGGAAGAGCTTCTCTCAGTTCTGGATTCCATGTTTTTCAGAAACTTTCCTAGATTTTTAACCAGCATGCTTAACTGATCGTCTGGAACTGTCTGCTTGATTTCTGCTTCAGCCTTCAAACCAACATTCTTGTCCTTGGAAGTGGTGTCTTCTTTGACCAGTTTCATCTCAAATTGTTTGAGAGACCCCATCAGCTCTTCCAACCTCATGAATCTGACATTCTGAGCTTCTTCAATGGCTGTCACCTTCATGTCAAATTTTGTGGGCAGCGATCTGAGAACCTTTCTGATAAGCTTTTCTTCTGGAATGGGCTCACCAAGGGCATGAGCTTCATTTGCAAGATCACAGAGTTTAGCATTAAACTCAGTGATAGTTTCTTCATCAAGCATCCTCAGATTCTCAAATTGTGTGGCAATAATCTGGAGTCTTGACAGCTTTACTCTATCAGTTCCCTCATGGGCAGTTTGCAGAATCTCCCATGCTTGCTTGGCCATGTCATAGTTTGAGATCAACCTGAAGTTATTAGCATCAACTGCAGCAAAAATTGCATTCAGAGCCTTTGAATTACCAGTTGCTGCAGCACCTTCTTCAGCAGTCCATTCCTCTTCAGGTTTAATTCTTGTCACTCCTTGCTGATCCATGGTGATTGGGGGAGACCACTGAACCACAACAGCTCTCCATGTCTTCTCATCAATAGCTTTGAGAAAAGCTTTCATTCTAGCTTTCCAATAACCATAGTTGCTCTCTTCCAGGAGTGGAGGTCTACTCGTGCTCTGTCCTTCCTTCATTGTCTTGGCAACTTCGGAGACACTGTAGGACCTTTTAAACTCTGTGTGTCGAGTTCCCGCTCTGATACCAATTGAAATTTCAAGTGTCTCTACTTATGCAAATTTGTGAACTAGCAGTTGCTGCAGCACACTCTTGTTCACTTAAATGTAGGCACAGCAGACAATGAATAGGACACAGATTTGTTCACCCAGTTCGGCCAATCTGCCTACGTCTGGGGAGGACTATTCTCCAGTCCTCAATCCACTCAACCAAAGGTTCAGATCACACTAGGTTACAACGCACGCAACCTATGCTACTTTAACCCCGTGTGGACTACTCAACACAATCAGAACAAGCTCTGATTTGTGCCAGCACACCCTCTACAATATGTCAGTCTAGAATAGCTACAATCCTCTTCAAGAACTCAGCCTATTCTAGCCTACACTACTCAGCAGGGTTGCTGCAGCAACAGCTGTAACACCAGCTGAAGCACTCTGTCCGCGTCGCTCCAAGGCCTCCTGCCGAGCCGATCGAACCACTCCAAGAGCGCTGCACACTCTGAGTAACTCCCCCTCACTCAGTGACCACCTGCCACTAGTGAGTTCTTCCGCACGAACCTCGACCGAGCCTTCCACCCGTCAGCTCTCCCGCGGCTGCCTTTGATCAACCAACAAGCTCCACAGCTCTAAATTGGCTTCCAGATCAAAGCACGAATCAGTCTCTGCAAGACCTGACTCTCTTCTGCAATACGCACCACAGCTCTGCGCTCAACGCTCTGCCCGTGTAAGTTGATCGAAGAACAACTTCCGTAGCACACCCAGAAAAAAATCCTCTCTCTGAATTTCGTGTCTACTCTCGTGTATCACTCAGCTTCGATCAGCCTCTTCAGCCCTCGAACCTTCTGCTTAAATACCCTCACCACTTTAAGCAATTTCCAAGTTTAGGCCATTGACCCACAAGATCAATTATCTCCTAAAATCTAGGAGATTAGATTTGATTAATATCTTGAAGCATATCTCCTTCTCTGACTGATAATCCTTGCTGAAATATGCTCAGCAGCATTTTAGAAATTCTTCTAAGCACTTTCACAAAGCTGCCAAACCTTCAAAACTCACCCAGCACAAAACTGTTATTCGGACAGTTGAACTAGCTCTTGAACCAGCACCTGCTGCAGCATCCCCTGCTGCATCTGTTGCTGGTTTACTTCTGCTGTATACTTCTGCTGGCCTCCTTGATTGATTGAGCTGCAGCAGCTCCTTGTTCACTCATGCTGGTTTTGTCAAACACTGCCATACTTGCATTATCACATTGTATGCACACCAAGTGTTTGACGAAATGCTTAAGTGAGAATGCTTGGTTAAAACCCCTAAGGAAGGAGCGAGAGTTGAACTTAGGATGTCTCATAGCTATTGTATGATCATAGATGGAGTGTTTGTGCGTGAGAGCGACATGCACTCTTGACATTAGGCTAAGTTTTAAGCGGATTTGAGTAACCGGCCAATAGACCGAGAGGGTGCGGTTATGGGACTCAAATTCTACACGGTTCAATAGAATGAGAGTTTGAGAACCATTTCATTTGTGTATCCTCTCCATTCTAGGGAAGGAGCGAGAGTTGAAGCTAGAGCGGACGATGCATTAGCCTTGCTTTTATCAACCACATGTAGTTCATGCATGTATTAGTAAGTTATTTTATTTTCCTCATATCTTAGGGGAGAAGTTGAATCCCTAGTCACCTTTTTTATTCATTAAGCAAAACCCAAAAATATCATTTATCTTTAGTGCTTACTAGAGATACCTCTATAAGAGGACAAAACCCCCCAAAAACCGTAGACTTACAATAGTAGCATTAATTAGTTGTCAATTAGTCTAAGCTTTTCTCTTGGGTTCGACCCGAGGTCACTCGGTTATAAATATTATTTGATATTTGCGTGACTAGAATAGCACTTCATTTTGCTTGCCTAAAACGCCAACGTCAATCCTTCAATGAGCCACATTCCATTTGAGTTTGGTGGATCAATGCTCGATCAAATCAGTGATCTATGATCACTCTCTGCGCTCTACACAACTTGCAAACTACTCTGTAGTCTTTGATCTTTGCTCGTGCATTTTTTTCTTATCGTTGTATATATTCTATCTTCGATGCATGTAGAGTGCTGCACTCCCCTATATATAGTCGCAGCACTGAACGAACTTAGAAATCCTAATTTCATTAGGACTCCCGAATCTTCTCCTAGATTTTTACAAGTTGTTGAGATTTTGATTCCTAAATCAAAATTGAGAAACCTTATCTTTCTTCAATACTTCCGACCACGTGATGATAGTTGCTGACCATTTGAGGGCGTTTGCAAAGCTCTTTGAGGTTTCCCGCCACGTGCAACACTTCGCGGGGCTCACCTCGCTTCAAGATGATCTGCCATTCTGCTACAGCTTGAAATCATCACAGATTGTTATAGCAGTTTCTATCATTTGTCTTTTTCCCAGCCTGCCTCAACTCTTGTGATCCACAGAGTGCTTTAGCATCGTCTTGTGCTTTGTTGATATTTTTTCAGTCTTCAAATATCATCTTCTCAAGATCTATAGGTATCTTTTATTGGAGTGTGTAGACAGTGTAAGCTAGTCTTTGTGATCAGACTGAGCATAGATTTAAGCTAGGTTAGAAGTAAAGGTTGGACTAGCGTAGGCTGAGTTATGATATTCTTGTACAAAAACCGTGCTTACTGAAATCTTGAGGATTCAAGAGAAGTCCTGCCTAGAAGTAGGTTGTTGCCGAACTGGGTAACCAAAGCTTGTCTGTTGTCAAGGTTTGATCTAAGTACATAAATTCCGCAAAGTGACCCAGAGGTTGCTATAGCAACCTGTTGATACGTCACCAGCAGCGCTCGTAATTTCAATTGGTATCAGAGCAGATCACTAGACACACTGAGTGAGATCCGGACGAGCGTTGTTGTCTTCTACGGCGAACATGAAGGAAGGACAAAGGACAAGCAGACCATCACTGCTTGAAGAAGGAAACTACGGATATAGGAAAGTCTGACCTTCCTGAAGGCAATAGATGAAAAAACCTAAAAAGCGGTAATATTAGAATGGTCGCACTCTCTGGCGATTGACAGCAAGGGAGTTGAGCAGAAGAAGTCTAAAGATAGATGGACAGCAAAAGAGGAAGCTACAACATACGGCAACTCCAAGGCCCTTAAAGCAATTTTTGCTGTTATTGATGCCAACAATTTCAGGCTAATCACAAACTGCGACATCGCAAAACAAGCATGGGACATCCTGGAAACAACTCATGAGGGAACGGACAAGGTGAAGACCTCAAGAATTCAGATGATAACGTCAAAGTTTGAAAGCTTCAAGATGCTGGAGGGAACAACTATCACTGAGTTCAACGCAAAGCTGTGTGACCTATCGAATGAAGCCTATGCTCTCGGAGAACTGATTCAGGAAGAGAAACTGGTGAGAAAAGTTCTCAGATCCCTGACTTCAAATTTTGATATGAAGGTCACCGCAATAGAAGAAGCACGGGACATCAAGAATATGAGGTTGGAAGCTTTGATGCGGTCCTTGAAACAATTCGAGATGGAACGGATAGAGGATGCTACACCATCTCGTGGGAAAAACATCGGACTAAAGCCATCAGATTACTCTTAGCACTTGGCTGCCATCTGAAGTTCAAGCGGTTCCAAAGCGCCATCTTGAATGGGATTCTATCCGAGGAAGTGTATGTTGCTCAGCCAAAGGGTTTGAGGACCATCAACATCCTGATCACATATATAAATTAAAGAAGGCCCTATTTGGGTTAAAGCAAGTTCCAAGAGCGTGGTATGAGCGACTAACGATCTTCCTGATGGATCACTTATATGAACGAGGGGGAGCAGACAAGACACTCTTTATTAGAAGAACCAGGTCAGATTTTGTCATAGCTCAAATATATGTGGATGATATTGTCTTTGGGTCGAGCTCGCAGCAGATGGTAAAGCAGTTCGTGGCCTACATGCAAAAGGAATTCAAGATGAGCATGGTCAGAGAACTATCATATTTCCTTGGTCTTCCAGTCACTCAAAAGCCAGATGGAATATTTATCTCTCAAAGTAAGTATGGGTAGAATCTGGTGAAAAAGTTTGTCATGGACAAAGCAAGCCACAAACGAACGCCTGCAGCTACCTACACAAAGCTGGGTGATAGAGCCTATTTATACGCATTATTTAGATCATAGCCCTATGCTTGTTTGCATTATTTTGTGTACAAGATTACTGGTTTCCAGTGTTTTTGTATTTCAGGGCAAAACGAGGGCCTAAGCCGGATATGCGCTAACAGGCAGCGTTTAGGACGCACAGCACACAGCCTGCGGAGCTAGCGGCGCAAACAGGAGAAATGGCGAGACACAACAGAGTTGCGCCGACCAACGCGCTAAGCAGTACGCCGTGCGCCAGGCGCAGAGTCCAGTATTTCCTAATCCTGACATGACCAGATTTGGAAGTTGCCAAGGATGGACCTCTCGAGCAGTATATAAAGGGGAGGAAGTGTAGGGTTTGAAACACGGATCAATCAATCAGGAAACACACAGAAAGGCAACAGCCCACATCAGAGGGCCACGAGAGAGCAAGAGAGCGGCAAACTGGAAAACACACGGACCTGTTGAGAGGACTTGCGCCAGCCGGCTGCGCCAGCCGAGAGACATACTGCACGCACTGTTTGCTACTTTTTTCTCAGATACATTAGACCTTATTTACTATTCTATGATGTTTATTACTAGCATGTCTAGCTAAACGCTTAGTATCGGTTGGACATGAATCTATGAGTATTTCCTTTGAGACTTGCGCTTAATGCATAGCTTGCTTGCTTATATTAATTCTGTGCACATTACTGGCAGCTTGTTGCATGAGTAGGGGAAGCCTTGAACCGCAATCTTACTCTTGTCGCTTGTTGTTGTCTGTTAAACTAGTTGAATATCCTGACGGTGCCAACTAGGAGTAAAGCGCTAGGATAGGCAATTACTACCTTGATCGGATCCGTAGTTGTTTAGGTCTAGTGCAAGAATTAATAGCACATGAACTTTGATCGGAACATGCGCACATGTTAGGAAGCCTTGACCAGACACTAACTTAAGTAAAATCAAGCTATAGACATTTAGAGTAGATGATAAGGAATGCACTCATAGAGGATTGTTTGCGCCGATACTTCTCATAGTCATAGTATCTAATCTCTATTGCCTGCGCACGTCTAGTGCAATTCCCTGCGTTTTACAACTGTTACATGCGCACTGCGCAACCCAATCACTCACCCCCCCAATCTTCGTAAGTGTAGGTCACTGGCTAGAACTGAACTACTTGCTCCCTGAGGAGATCGACCCTTACTTAACCGCTGTACTAGTGGAAGAGGAAGGAATTATATTTGACGCGTACGACGACGCGCGATTAGTGGGTAAAAATGAAGCAGGAGTTGCGATTGATCAAATTCTCTACCGAACCATGATTGGAACTCTACTGTATCTTACGGATAGTTGACCCGACATATCAAATGATATGGGAGTATGTGCAAGATACCAGGCTTACCCAAAGGAAAGTCACCTCCAACCAGTGAAGAGAATCATCAGATATATTAAAGGAACAACGAACTATGGTCTATGGTGCACCAAGGACACCTGTGCGGATCTTGTGGGATATTGCATTGCGGACAGGGGCAGAATGTTCAGAAGAAAGGAAGAGCACGTCAGGAGGCTGCTTCTTCCTCGGCAACAACTTAGTTTCTTGGTTCAGTAAGAAACAAAATAGTATATCCCTATCCACTGCAGAAGCGGAGTACATAGCAGCTGGAAGTTGCTGTGCTAAGTTGATATGGAAGAAACAGATGTTAGGGGAGTATGGTGTTCCACAGGATGCTATAAGACTCTACTGTGACACCATGAGTACCATCAATATTTCCAAGAACCTGTCCAGCACTCTCATACCAAATATATTGATATAATATATCACTTCATCAGAGATTTAGTGGAGAAGAAGATCATAGCTCTCCAACACGTAGCAAATGAGAAACACCTGGCGGATATCCTTACAAAGCCCTTGGATGGAGCACGGTTTTGAGACCCTGAGATTTGCCTAAGGGCTGTGTGTGGTTCTAGAATCGACTAATTAAACCCCCCTTGCCGTTGGTGACAAAAAGGTGGAGGAGTAAGGAGTATCAACAGTGGTATATAATTCTGGGTATATAATTCTGTGCAGTCGCCAAATAGCAAACAAAAGAGGAGCCCCTGTTGAAGTTTTGTCAAAAATGTCAAGGGGGGATTGTTAAGGTAATGGCATTCTTGACAACGCAAGAAGATGCTACAGCATCCTGTGGAATTAAATGTTGAAGCATGTTTTGGAATTGACAAAACAATCGCAAGAAGATGCTATAGCATCCATTCTCAACAAAAGCTGGAGCAAGCTGTCTGAAGTTAGCAATCAATGACTAGAAGATGCTATAGCATACCATGAAAACTCAGAGCTAGAGCAAAGTAGTGGTTCAACATGGAGCAGCACGAAGAGCGTCCGGTGGGCTGCTGCTAGCGTCGCAACATGCCAGAGAGTCGCCCGGACAGTCGCAGATGATCAGAAGCCTTCACCAAGTGATGGAAAGAAGATGAGCTTCCAAATTGATTTTAGGGATTTACTTCTCAACAAACTTGCAAGAATATAGGAGAAGATCCAATGTGCAAAGATTGTTGGAAAGACCTGTGAATCATAAAGGAATTAGGATTGATGATGTCGTATGGCAGTGTTTGACAAAACCAGCACAAGTGAACAAGGAGCAGTTACAGCACAAGTGAACAAGCAGCAGCTGTAGCAGGGGATGCTATGGCAAGAGCTTGTTCAAGTGGCTGCATCATCTGACCAAGAAGCAGCAGCGTCCTGGGCTAGTCTAGAAGGGCTGGGATCGCTACGGAGATCATCAGAAGAATTTCTAAAATGCTATGGAGAATTTTCCAGTGAGGTTTCCTAGCCAGAGAAGGAGATTTGTATTGAAGATAAAGATCAAATCTAATCTCCTAGATTTTAGGAGATAATTGTTCTTTTTGGGACATTGCTTAAACCTGGTCTTGCTTAAAGCTGGTGCTGCTATTTAAGTGAGAGGAGTTCAGAGCTAAGAGATTGATCGAAGCTGAGGGTTACACGAGTCAATACACAGAATTCTGAGAGAGCAATTTTGGTGTGTGACGGACGAATTCTTCGATCATCACCCGAGAGCAGAGCGTGAGCGCAGAGCTGTGGTGACAGAAGCAGAAGGTAATCAGGACTTGCAGAGTCTGATTCGAGCTTGATCTGAAAGCCAATTCAGAGCAGTGGTGCTTGATGGTTGATCAAGGGCAGCCGCGGAAGAATTGACGGGTGTGTGGCTCGGTCGAGTGTCTAAGCGGTGGTTCTCGCTAGTGGCAGGTGGTCACTGAGTGAGGGGGAGTATTCCAGAGTGTGCAGCGCTCGTGGAATCGTTCGAACGGCTCGGCAGAAGGCTTTGGAGCGGCGCGGACAATTGTGCTTCAGCTGTGTGTTACAGCAGTTGCTACAGCAACCCTGCTGAGTGAGTGTAGTTTAGAATAGGCTAAGTCTTGAGAAGTCTGTAGCTATTCTAGATTGACATTTGTAGAGGGTGTGCAGACACAAGTCAGAGCCTGTTCTGATTGTGTCAAGTGATCCACACAAGGTTGAGTAGCATAGGTTGCGTGGAGTTGTAACCGAGTGTACTTGGAGACCTTCGTGTTTAGTGGATTGAGGACTGGTGAATAGTCCTCCCCAGACGTAGGCAGTTGGCCGAATTGGGTGAACAAACTTTTGTCTTGTTCATTGTTTGCTGAGACAATTTCTAAGTGAACAAGAGTGTGCAACAGCAACTGCTGTTCACAAATCTGCCTATCTGAGACGCTGTGAATTTCAATTGGTATCAGAGCGGGAGCTCGACACACAGAGTAAAAGATCCTACATTGTCTCTGAAAGTAGTCACGACAATGAAGGAAGGACAGAGCATAAGCAGACCTACATTGTGGAAGAAAGCAACTATGGATATTGGAAGGCTAGGATGAAAGCCTTTCTCAAGGCCATTGATGAAAAGACCTGGAGAGCAATCATGGTCCAGTGGTCTCCCCCAATTACCATGGATGAACAAGGAGTCAAACGGATAAAGCCTGAAGAACAATGGACTGCTGAAGAGGGAGCTGCAGCAACTGGTAATTCAAAGGCCCTGAATGCGATTTTTGCTGCAGTTGATGCTAACAATTTCAGATTGATATCAAATTGTGACATGGCCAAACAAGCGTGGGAAATTCTGCAAACTGCACATGAAGGAACTGATAGAGTGAAGCTGTCAAGACTCCAGATCATTGCTACACAGTTTGAGAACTTGAGAATGCTGGAAGAGGAGACTCTCACTGAGTTTAATGCTAAACTCTGTGATCTTGCAAATGAAGCCCATGCTCTTGGTGAACCCATCCCTGAAGAAAAGCTGATCAGAAAGGTTCTCAAATCGCTGCCCACAAGATTTGACATGAAAGTGACGGCCATTGAAGAAGCTCAAAATGTCAGATTCATGAGGCTTGAAGAGTTGATGGGGTCCCTCAAACAATTTGAGATGAAGCTGGTTAAAGAAGACACCACTTCCAAGGACAAGAATGTTGGACTAAAAGCTGAAGCAGAAGCCAAGAAGCCAGTTCCAGATGACCAGCTGAATATGCTTGTCAAGAACCTTGGAAGGCTCTTGAAGAACATGGGATCCAGAACTGGGAAAAGCCCTTCCTAGCGAAAACAATTCAGAAGGGGTAGTGAAAACAAAAGGAAAGGGAAGGAACCGGCTCAGAATGAAGATGAAAAGAAAGAAATGAGAAAGAGAGTCCAATGCTGGAACTGTGCAAGGTACGGTCATCGCCAAATCAACTGCACTAGCAAACCAATGAAAAAGAGGGCTCTCTCTGCCAGTGGAAGTGAAGACGAGAAAGATCTGAGTGAGGATGAATGCAACTTGGCCAGATATAGATCAGTCAGAAGAGGCAGAAAAACACCAGGAAGAGTGAACCAGTACTTGCTACAGCAACCTCTGTATCACTGTAACAAGAGAGCTTCAAAGTATAAAAAATGTTATAGCTGCGGGCACAAAGGTCACATAAAAAGAAACTGTTCCTCAGCTCATGCCGGAATAGCTTCAGCCAGGGGACCTATCAAGCAGAATCATGAGCAGACTCAGCTTCTCGCGCTTGTCAGCACAGCAAGCAACTCGGACAAGATAAGCTGGTACTTTGACACTGGTTGTTCAGGACACATGACAGGAGAAAGATCCTTCTTGAAAAACATTACACCTTGTCTGGAACAACGGGTGAAGTTTGGAAACGGCCTAAAAGGAAGAGTTCTGGGAAAGGGAACTTTGGCAGTTGAAGGAATGCCGAGCCTGAGCAATGTCTTACTAGTGGAAGGGCTAAAGGCAAATCTCATAAGCATTAGTCAGCTGTGTGATGGGACTAAACAGGTGAAATTTACTAAAGACTCGTGCAAAGTTTTCGACAAATCTGGAAAATGTATAATGGAAAGAGCCAGATCAAAAAGTAACTGTTATCTTCTCAACGTGAGTTTAAACTCACCGGTTCCAAAATGTATGCTGACAAAGGCCCAGAAAATGATTCTATGGCACAGAAGGATGGGGCATGTTAATCTGAGAACTCTGAAGAGAATTGCAACAGAAGAGCTAGTCAGAGGAATACCGCTGTTAAAAGGGGAGACAAACTCTATCTATGGAGATTGTCAGATTGGGAAACAAAAGAAGGCTTCGCATCCAAGAGTCAAAGATATAGGTACTACCAGTCCTCTACAGTTGATTCACATGGACCTGATGGGACCAATGGAAGTCGAGAGTCTGGGCAGAAAGAGGTATGCATTTGTTTGTGTTGATGACTACTCCAGATTCACCTGGATTGATTTTATCAGAGAAAAATCAGATACTGTGAGAGTTATTGTGTCACTGGTGTCTCGGCTAGAGCAAGAAAAAAATCTCAGAATCAGCAGCATTTGAAGTGATCATGGCAGGGAATTTGAAAACGAAGCTATGGATGATTTCGGTCGTCAAAGGGGTATCTCACATCAATACTCCTCTCCCATTACCCCTCATCAGAATGGTGTAGTGGAACGAAAGAATCGAACAATCCAAGAAATGGCCAGAGTCATGATTCATGCTAAGAGGGTTCCCCTGAGATTCTAGGCAGAGGCCATGAACACCGCATGTTACATCATCAATAGAGTCACCTTACTGAGAGGAACCAACCAGACCTGCTATGAGCTCTGGAATCAGAAGAAGCCCACAGTTAAATACTTTCACGTTTTTGGAAGTGACTGTTTTATTCTGAGAGATCGGGAGTATAGGAAGAAACTTGACCCAAAGAGTGATCCCGGATTGTTCTTGGGCTATTCAACAAACAGCAGAGCTTATCTAGTCTATAACCAGCGGACACATACAGTAATGGAATCCATAAATATTGTTGTCAACGATGCTAAAGAAGTCCCTGCCTCTGATACTGCCACTGATGATGAAGACTCTGATCTTGAGGAGGTGACTATCAGTCAGAACAGAAGTGAACAAGCTGTGGCTCCAGAGGATGCTACAGCAAGTGCTGAAGCAGAAAATCCAGATATACAATTAGAAAGCATGTCTGAACATGTGAACCCCGAGACTTCTGATCCACTTTCGAGGCAGCCTCCGAAGAAGATTCAGAAAAATCATCCCCTGTCAAATATTATTGGAGATCCGACAGAAAGAAGAAGAACCAGAAGCCATGCTTACCTCAATACATGTTTTATGTCCAGCATTGAACCTAAGAACTTCAAGGAAGCCATGAGTGATGAATTCTGGATAATGGCGATGCAGGAAGAATTGGCAGAGTTTGAAAGACACGATGTTTGGGACCTGGTGGACAGACCAAATGGAGTAAATATTATAGGCACAAAGTGGGTGTTCAAAAACAAAACTGAAGAAAAGGGAAACATTACAAGAAATAAAGCCAGATTGGTTGCCCAGGGATATTCTCAGATTGAGGGTCTAGACTTTGAAGAAACATTTGCTCCAGTTGCTCGCCTTGAGGCCATCAGACTCCTAGCCATGTCCTGTTTCCTGGGGCTTAAACTATATCAAATGGATGTCAAAAGTGTTTTCCTGAATGGAGATCTCTCTGAAGAAGTATATGTTTCTCAGCCAAAAGGTTTTGAAGATCCCCATCACCCAGAGCATGTATATAAGTTGAAGAAAGCCTTATACGGACTAAAACAGGCTCCTCGGGCATGGTATGAGAGGTTAACAGTGTTCCAAGAAAAACATGGCTACAAACGAGGGGGAGCTGACAAAACTCTATTTGTCAAAAGAACTCAGTCAGATGTGATCATTGCTCAAATCTATGTGGATGACATTGTCTTTGGATCAAAGTCTCAGCATCTGGTGAAGCAGTTTGTGAATCACATGCAGCAGGAATTTCAAATGCGCATGGTAGGAGAACTGTCATACTTCCTTGGTCTGGAGATTACCCAAAAAGAAGATGGCATCTTTATTGCTCAAAGCAAATAAAGCAGAATCTTGTGCAGAAATTCCAGCTAGATAAGGCCAGTCACAAACGAACTCTTGCTGCCACTCATGTTAAAGCCATTAAAGATGAGAACGGAATGGAAGTGAGTCAGACAATCTACAGAAGCATGATTGGGAGTTTGCTATACCTGACTGCCAGCCGCCCCGACATTTCCTTTGCAGTAGGAGTCTGTGCCAGATTCAAGCTTGTCCCAAAGATAGTCACTTGCAGTTGGTCAAGCGCATCATTCGGTATGTTGGAGGAACTGTGCACTATGGCTTATGGTATACTAAGGACACAAATGCTAATCTGGTAGGATACAGTGATGCGGACTGGGCAGGATGCGCAGAGGACAGGAAGAGCACTTCGGGAGGTTGCTTCTTCCTAGGAAATAACCTGGTGTCTTGGTTCAACAGGAAGCAAAACAGCATTTCTCTATCCACTGCCGAGGCTGAATACATAGCTGCTGGGAGCTGCTGTGCACAAATGCTGTGGATGAAGCAAATGCTGAGTGAGTATGGGCTTGATCAAGATGAAATGACTCTCTACTGTGACAACATGAGTGCCATCAGCATATCTAAGAATCCGGTTCAGCACAACAGAACCAAGGACATTGACATTCGTCATCACTTCATCCCAGATCTAGTTGAAAAGAATATCATTGCGCTACAGCATGTGGTGTCTGCCAAACAACTTGCTGATATCTTCACAAAAGCTCTGGATGCAGTCCGGTTTGAAGACCTGAGAGCCTCTCTGGGGCTCTGTGTGTTACCTCCATAGGGCAGCCAGGAGCACCCCCTTTGTCATTTATTCCAAAAAGGAGGAGGAGATGATAAGAAGAAGAAGGGAAGGTTAAGAAATTTTTTTGCAAACAACTCTCTGAAGGGTTTTGTCAAAATGCCAAGGGGGAGATTGATGATGTCGTATGGCAGTGTTTGACAAAACCAGCACAAGTGAACAAGGAGCTGTTACAGTACAAGTGAACAAGCAGCAGCTGTAGCAGGGGATGCTATAGCAGGAGCTTGTTCAAGTGGCTGCATCATCTGACCAAGAAGCAGCAGCGTCCTGGGCTAGTCTAGAAGGGCTGGGATCGCTACGGAGATCATCAGAAGAATTTCTAAAATGCTGTGGAGAATTTTCCAGTGAGGTTTCCTAGCCAGAGAAGGAGATTTGTATTGAAGTTAAAGATCAAATCTAATCTCCTAGATTTTAGGAGATAATTGTTCTTTTTGGGCCATTGCTTAAACCTGGTCTTGCTTAAAGCTGGTGCTGCTATTTAAGTGAGAGGAGTTCAGAGTTGAGAGATTGATCGAAGCTGAGGGATACACGAGTGCATACACAGAATTCTGAGAGAGCAATTTTGGTGTGTGACGGACGAATTCTTCAATCATCACCCGAGAGCAGAGCGTGAGCGCAGAGCTGTGGTAACAGAAGCAGAAGGTAATCAGGACTTGCAGAGTCTGATTCGAGCTTGATCTGAAAGCCAATTCAGAGCAGTGGTGCTTGTTGGTTGATCAAGGGCAGCCGCGGAAGAACTAACGGGTGTGTGGCTCGGTCGAGTGTCTAAGCGGTGGTTCTCGCTAGTGGCAGGTGGTCACTGAGTGAGGGGGAGTATTCCAGAGTGTGCAGCGCTCGTGGAATCATTCGAACGGCTCGGCAGAAGGCTTTGGAGCGGCGCGGACAATTGTGCTTCAGCTGTGTGTTACAGCAGTTGCTATAGCAACCCTGCTGAGTGAGTGTAGTTTAGAATAGGCTAAGTCTTGAGAAGTCTGTAGCTATTCTAGATTGACATTTGTAGAGGGTGTGCAGACACAAGTCAGAGCCTGTTCTGATTGTGTCAAGTGATCCACACAAGGTTGAGTAGCATAGGTTGCGTGGAGTTGTAACCGAGTGTACTTGGAGACCTTCCTGTTTAGTGGATTGAGGACTGATGAATAGTCCTCCCCAGACGTAGGCAGTTGGCCGTTTGCTGAGACAATTTCTAAGTGAACAAGAGTGTGCTGCAGCAACTGCTTGTTCACAAATCTGCCTATCTGAGACGCTGTGAATTTGAAGGATTCCTATGTTTGTTGGATGTTAAGGCTATATAAGGGATTGCAGCACATTAACAACACACACACACACAACAAAAATGATATACGCGTAAGCAAAGAGCGAAATCCAAAGGCTAGAGCACAGAGTTGTCGGTGAGCTGAGAGAAGATGACAACCAAGGGTGTCTGATCTAAGCTTGATCTAAGAACTTCAACTAGAGCATTGTCTCGTTGAAAGATGAAGTACTTGCTTTGGAGCATAGTCGCGGAGCTGAGCTATCGCGGATTGTGAGAGATCAAAGATGAGTTCCTAGATATTGAAAGAAGGTCATTGATCAAAAGGGAGCATCGCCAGAGTCTGACGCACTCATGGAAGTCAGACTGCTAAGCAGAGATAGAAGCTACTGCAACCTGACTGAGTATAGCATATTCCTATTACACAATGTATTAGTATAGGCTAAGTTTGTGTGATCAAATATGTAGCTATATTTTACCGGAGTGTGTGGACACTGTAAGCTAGTTTGTCTGATCAGACTAAGCATAGATTTGAGCTATGTTAGAAGTAAAGGTTGGATTAGCGTAGTCTGAGTTCTGATATCCTTGTACTAGAATCCGTGCTTAGTGAAATCTTGAGGACTCAAGAGAAGTCCTCCCCAAACGTAGGCTGTTGCAAAATTAGGTAACCAAAGCTTGTGAGTTTGTCAAGGTTCGGCCTAAGTAAAAATATTCCGCAAAGTGACCCAGAGGTTGCTATAAAAACTTGTTGATACAAGTCACCAGCAGCACTCATAATTTCAAATTTTCACCACTTTGGTTGCAGAAGTAGCAAATGCGTCTATCTCTTCGGATATTCATCTCATGATGTTGTTGTAACGATTGCTGTAGCATCTGCTATTTGTGCCTTCTGGGTATTTTCTTCTTAATCTGCATTAGGATTATAACCAGCCGTGTCTCCTTCTGCTCTTGTGATTCAGGTTGTTTTGGCTTCTGTGCTTTTACAAACTGAGTTTTTTTAGAGCCCAATTCTCCTGTATAGCCAAGACCAACATTTCCTCCTCCAAGCAGCGGAGTTCTGCTTGTGTTTTATCCTTCCTTCATGTTCTTTTAACAGTCCGCAACAGGTCTGGATCCCACTCTATCTGTCGAGTAATCTGTTCTGATACCAATTGAAATTGACGCGTTGCTAGTGTCTGGATAGGTCTTACAACACTTTCGAATAAAGTAGCTAAGACCGAACCTGAGAAACACATGCACTTTGCTCACCCAGTTCGGCCAATGCCTACATCTGGGGAGGACTTCTCTTCAGTACTCAAGATTCCACTATAACCTGGTACAGTACAAAGCTACCAGTTCTCAGCCTCTGCTATAACAACCTCTACTTCAAACTTAGCTAGAATCTTCGCTCAGTCTGATCATATAGACAAATTGCTACAACAACTTACTCAGTTCGCTCTTCTATAGCAGAATGCTACAACAACTTACTCGGTCAAGTTACTCTTCAGTAGCAGGATGCTACAACAACTTAATTAAGTTGCTCTTCAGTAGCTCAGGTCTTTGACTCTCTGATCTCTTCTAGATTCTAAGTCAAACCTCCGTGAGTTCACTCAACTCCGGTGAAGCTCTCCCTTGATTAATGACCTCCAGTTAGCTTCCGGGAACTTTGCTCTGCACTTTAATTGCCCGTGATCAGCTCATCCATGATGATTCTTCAAGGGACTTGTACTTGATCTTCAACGAGACTCCTCTCCAGTTGAACACACTGACCAAGGGTCGATCACACTCATCAAGTTGTGATCTCGCTCAGCTTTATGCTTATCGCCTTTTCTCTCTTTTGATCGCCCTTTGCTCTTTTCTTCTCTTTGATACATTTCTTTGATTAATCTTTTGATAATCTCCTATCCAAGGAGACGCTGCCTGATAGAGCCTATTTATACGCACTATTTAGATCTTAACACTGTGCTTGTTTGCATTATTTTGTGTACAAGATTACTGGTTTCCGGTGTTTTTGTATTCCAGGACAAAACAAGGGCCTAAGTCGAATACACGCTAAAGGAGCGCAACACACAGCCTGCGGAGCTAGCAGCGCAAACAGGATAGGAGGTGGCAGATTCAGACTGCGGTGCGCAAACCAACTGCGCGAACCAACGTGCGCAGTGAGCCATGCGCAGGATAGCGGTATTTCCAAATCTTGAACACCATATCCCTACAAAATCTCCTAGGATTTGGAAGTTGCCAAGATTGTCACGGGCCAAATCTGAGCATTCCTCGGGCCTCACAAGCAGTATATAAAGAGAGGAAGGCTAGGGTTTGAGAGAGAGACACGAGATACACGAGAGAGAGCCAAAACTGAAAAACACACGAGCTGCCGCCGAGGACCTGCGCCAACCGATTACGCGAACCGAGACACAGCAACCTGCACGCACCTGCTTGTTACTGTTTCCTTGGACACTTTAGCTTTTATTTACTATTTTTATGATGTTTACCACTAGCATGTCTAGCTAAACACTTTGTATCGGTTGGGCATGATTCCATGAAGTATTTCCTTTGAGACTTGTGCTTAATGCATAGTGTGATAATCAGTTGCTACTGTGACAGGATTCGTAGCTGCTTAGACTAGTTTCAAGAATTAATGGCTCATGGACTTTGATCGGAACATGCGCACATGTTAGGAAGCCTTGATCGGACACTAACTTCAGTAAAATCGAACTATAGACGTTTAGAGTCGATGATAAGGAATACATTCATAGAGGATTGTCTTTACCGATACTTTTCATAGTCATAGTACTTAATCTCTACTGTCTGCGCACGTCTAGTGCAAAATCTGCTTTCACTATTGTTCATTCGCGCACCTGCGCAACCCAATCACTCACAACCCAATTCTCGTAAGTTGTAGGTTACTAGCTGAACGAGTCTGCACGCTCCTTGTGGGATCGACCCTGACTTAGCCGCTATACTACGTGGAGAAGGAAGGATTAATTTGACGCGTACAACGACGCGCGGTCAAATTTTGGTGCCGTTGCCGGGGAGCAACACAGATAAGTTTTAACTAGTTTAAGTTTTCTTTTACAGTAGTTAGTTATTTCTATTTGCTTTATTTTCCTCGTTGTTGTTTCTGACAGCGCGCAATCATCATCAGCCTGCGCAACCTTGAAACAGTTGCGCTGTGTAGATTATAGTTGCGCATTGACAGACGCGAAAGTCTCACCCCTCATAACTTGAAGCGCCAACCTCCACAAACTCAGCGCGCTACGCGACTAATCCCTCAAACCTTTGAATGTTTGTCAAGTCCCTCTAGGACACTTTCTATCAACTCCACATCCTGTAATATCTCAACTCAAAAGCACATATAACATCACGTAACTCGCATCAAAAACTTTAGAAATCATGCAAATCATACATATAAAAACCTCATAGCATCAAACATCATCTCATAAAATCACAGTGTCTTCATCGTAGCATACACAAATCTGAAAAAAAAACGTGACCTAGCTAATACTAATGCATGCTAATAAAGATAAACGGGCTGATAACAGACTCTACTACTCCACCCCACACTGTTGAACATAGTCGTGTCCTCACGGATCGACTTATGCTCAAGGGCGGGTCATGCAACACAACCAAATAACAAAAATGACAAAGAAAGAAATAAAGAAGAAAGAAAACAGAAACTCCCCTAGAACTCGGCAGAGCCGTCTGTGGATTCGCTAGGGGATGAGGGAGACCCCCGCGCAATAACGTACTCCGGAGGGATCGGCTACCCTGGAACCCACCCTGGTGGTGCTGGTACTGGCTGTGTCCCAGGCGGCAAGAAATAATCCAACACCTTATAGGCGTTGAACGCTGCGTCCAACTGTGACTGGGTGAAGGCTGCTAACCATCTCTGAGTGCTCTCCTATGCGCGGCTCTCATGGAGCCGGCTGATAGAGCCTATTTATACGCGCTATTTAGATCTTAACACTGTGCTTGTTTGCATTATTTTGTGTACAAGATTACTGGTTTTCGGTGTTTTGTATTCCAGGAAAAAACAAGAGCCTAAGTCGGATGCGTGCTAATAGGCACATTTTAGAGCGCAACACACAGCCTGCGGAGCTAGCAGCGCAAACAGGATAGGAAGTGGCAGATTCAGAGTGCGGTGCGCTGACCAACTGCGCTAACCAGCGTGTGCAGTGAGCCATGCGCAGGATAGTGGTGTTTCCAAATCTTGAACACCATAGGATTTGGAAGTTGCCAAGATTGTCCTCATGAGCAGTATATAAAGAGAGGAAGGCTAGGGTTTGAAGAGACACACAACGAAGGAGGAGAGAGAGCCGAAACTGAAAAACACACGAGCTGCTGAGAGGACCTGCACTAGACGACCGCGCGAGCCGAGACACAACAACCTGCACGCACCTGCTGGTTACTGTTTTCTTGGATACTTTAGCTTTTATTTACTATTTCTATGATGTTTTTTACTAGCATGTCTAGCTAAACGCTTTGTATCGGTTGGGCATGATTCTATGAGTATTTCCTTTGAGACTTGTGCTTAATGCATAGTTTGTTTGCTTGTATTAATTCTGTGCACACGGTTGACAGCTAGTTGCATGAGTAGGGGAAGCCTTGAACCGCAATCTTACTCTTACTACTTGTCTGTTATATGTTAAACTGGTTGGTAGCTTGACGGTGATAACTAGGAGTAACGAGCTAGGATATTCAGCTGCTACTGTGACAGGATTCATAGCGGCTTAGACTAGTTATAAAAATTAATAGCTCATGAACTTTGATCGGAACATGCGCACATGTTAGGAAGCCTTGATCGGACACTAACTTCAGTAAATCGAACTATAGACGTTTAGAGTCGATGATAAGGAATACACTCATAGAGGATTGTCTGACCGATACTTTTCATAGTCATAGTACTTAATCTCTACTGCCTGCGCACGTCTGATGGAGCGTATTTATACGCTCCATTGAGTTATTTATTCCCATTGTTTTCTTACATTTTGCGTGAATCGATTACTCTTTTGTAGTGTTTTTGTATCGCAGGAATGTTCAAGATCGCATTGGAATTTATCGCAAATTCGAAGCATTCATCCAAGATCAAGAAGTCAACAGCGGTCAAAGTCAACTCTGCTGGTTCAATGTGGTTCAATGAAGATGGTTCAACCAGAAAAACCCTAAACCTAAAACATGGACTAATTTGGAAAAGTTTCATCTCTCTTCAAGTGGACATTTCTGGACTACTATTCACGGGAGCTACTGTTCACGGCGTGGAGGAGCTCTAGAGAGAAGCTGCTGGAAAAGTCGCCGGAGTACTATTCACGCCGGTTACTGTTCACATTTTACTATTCACTGTTCACTGTTCACATTCGCTGTTCACTGTTACTATTCACGGCCGCCGGAACACTGTTCACGGCCGGACTTGTTTGAGCTCAGTTTGTGTATTGTAGTGTGATGAACCTAGTTTCTATTGTATTCATGGATATTATGAGTAGCTAAATCAATATTTCAATTTGGGGATTTATAGTGCAACAATGGTTGGAGGTCAATGAGTACATGATTTGAGTTATGGAATGCTGCCTTTGTATGAATGAAATCGAATGCTTTGATTGACAATTTAGTGCAGCTTAGCGGTGAGCTAGATTGATATCAATTGCGTTACACTTGACTTGATTGCATTGTTGGGGAAAACCTAGCGGTAGAACCAATTTGTAGTATTAGTCGAGTAAGTATTGAACTTGTTCGAAGGCCTAGCGGTTAAGAATAGGTAGAATTGATTGTCGACATATCTTTAGCGGGAATGTTGAACTAAGGCAGAATTCACTAGCTTACTCATGTATTCGATCGGTGATAACTAGTTGCATTGTATTCCCCGAACTGATTTTCTTTGAATTGATTTCCTCTCTTTGATTTTCTGTGACTCTCATTGAACTCCGACTCATTTGCTCTCTTTGGGTTCGACCCTGCTTACCGCTTACTAGTGTGTTACAGGAGTTATAAATTCTAATTTGAGGCGCACGACGACGCGCTGTCAAATTTTGGCGCCGTTGCCGGGGAGAGCAACATTCAGTCTAGAGTTCTAAACTTTGTTTTTCTTGTTTTTATTGTTTTACTGTGTTTAGCTTGCTTGTTGTGCAGATTGGAAGAGAAAAAGAAAGAGTTTTAGCCAGTGGTGAATAGGGCTGCCGAGAAGGGTATGAATAGTGTCACCGGAGTCTGATTGAAGATCAGGACACCTTTCTTTGAGCGGAACGGGCTCCCGATCAGGACTCACCCTCTCTAGCGTGAGCTGTGTGCTTTTTTAGCCATCCGAGTTCGTTTACATTTTCTTTTTGAATTGTTTAGTTATTTAAAATCTGCATTTTGTGCTTTTGAGTTGTTTGGTAGTCTACCTTTGTATTTCACTTGGCTTTCCAGTATGTCTCATGCAGGAAGTGTCCATGGTGATCATGAACCTGATCAAAACAACAACAACAATCCAATTGCTCCCCCTTTTTATGATGAGCCGGAGAGAGTCTTTAATCAAAGGCAAAGGGCAGCTCGTTACAATAGAGAAGAGAGGAGGGAAGACCAAGATGATTATGCATATCCACCCCCTCCTCAACAACAATATGCAGTTCCCCCTCAACAACAGCAACATTATCCACCTCAACCTCAACAATATGCACGTGGAAGGATGAGACCACCTACACTTAGAGAGCTTTCAGCCCCAACATTCAACAATGAACCATGGTGCATTAACACTGATCAAGATGAGGATGACTTTGAAGTGAAGACGGCAGTGGTCCATCATCTCCCAAAATTTGGAGGGCTGCCAGGAGAAGTAGCATCAAGGCATCTACAAGAATTCAACGGGATATGTCGGACTCTCAAACCATATGCTGCCCCAGAAGAGAGGTTTAAGTTAAAAGTGTTTCCCTTCAGTTTAACTGACCTTGCAAAAACTTGGTTTTTATCTTTGCCTTCAGGAAGCATTAGAACTTGGGAGCAAATGCAAAGGAAGTTTCTCGATAAATACTATCCACCTGCTAGAGCTGCCCAAGTAAGAAGAGAGCTTTCCAACATTAAACAAGGCCCAAGTGAGTCAATGTATGATTATTTGGGGAGATTCAATGCCTTAGAACAAAGCTGTTGTAATTTGAGTATGAGAGAAGAAATGCTTGTGGAGTACTTATTGGATGGATTGAGACCATTGGAGAGGATGCTCTTGGATGCAGCAGCCGGGGGCACGGTTTTGAATTTAACACCTGCTGAGGTGCGAGAGCTTATCAATGAGAATGCCGAGAGTGCCAGATTTAGAGATGATACCGGTAGAAGAGATGATACAAGCCGAACAAGGAATGTCTCCCAAATGGATTCCAATTCAAATCAAATGGCAACTGAAATCAAGGAGCTTAAGCAAATGGTGCAGAAGCTTATGGTTGGCCAAGTCAGTGAAGTTAAAGCGTGTGGACTTTGTGGAGCTGCGAGCCACAAGACAGATGAATGTCCTAGCCTACATGAGGAAGAGGCTGCTGATGTCAATGCTATGGGAGGATTCCAGCAATTCAACAATAGGCAAGCACCAAGGCAATTTGGATTAGCAGCCAATGGTTTCAGTTGGAGAAATGAAGGAGGATTCAATCAAGGACAAAATCAGAATCAGAACCAAGGACAAGGACAAGGACAAGGACAAGCCTACCGCCCACCATTTCACCAACAAGAGAGATACAATGGAAGTGGAAATGGAAATTCTTATGGGCAACAACAAAGGCGCAACTACAACCAAGCTGGCCCGAGCAATGTCAATCAAGGGAAGTCATTAGAGGAAGTTGTTAAAGAGATGGCGATGACTATGCAAAATAATCAAGCCAAGACCGACAGCACCCTAGCCGAGTTGACAAAGCAAATGTCCCAATTGGCGGCTACCGTTTCCGAATTGAAGAATGACAAGGACAAAGGAAAGCTTCCCTCACAAACAATACCCAACCCAAGAGGAAGTGTCAATGCGATTACCTTGAGAAGCGGCAAGAAGATTGCAGAAGAAGCGAGACGGGAAACGGAAACAGAGAGTAGCGCGCCCCAGGAGAACATTAGCTCGGCGCGCAGACCCTTAATGTCTTCATCTGGAGCGCGAATAATGTCTTCATCTGGAGCGCGACAGACTGCCTCAAATTCTGAATTTCGCCAAACTGACCCTCCCCTTCCATTTCCTATGCAGATTTCAAAGTCAAAGAGGAGCCCAACAATGGATCAAGAGCTTCTAGCGCTTTTCAGCAAGGTGGAGATCACAATTCCCCTCCTCGACGCAATCAAGCAAATTCCAAAGTATGCAAAGTTTCTGAAAGATTTGTGCACCACCCGTAGAGGAGGAATTAAACCAGAGCAAGTGAGCTTCAAGCCGAACATCTCAGCCATCCTTCAAGGCAAGGTTGCACAAAAGTGCAAAGACCCAGGTACCTTTACAATATCTTGTATTATCAATAAGGTTCGGGTGGATAATTGCATGCTTGATTTGGGTGCTTCTATCAATGTGTTACCTTATTCATTGTACCAAGTGTTGCAAATTGGCCCTCTTAGACACACTGACTTGATTATTCAGTTGGCTGACAGATCATGTACCAAGCCTGAAGGTATAGTAGTCGATGTGTTAGTGCATGTAGGCAACCTTGTATTTCTTGCAGATTTCTATGTGATGAAGATGGAAGGTGAGGTAGATGCCTCTCAAGTCTTACTAGGGAGACCCTTTATGGTGACTGCACGAACAAAGATTGATACACATACGGGTGATCTTTCTATGGAGGTAGATGGGGAAGTAATCAAATTCAATATTTATCACTCTATGCGATTCCCACCTGACCTTGCAGGAACACATGCCTTGGATACTATTGAGGATGCAACATTGATGAGATATGGAGAGGATATATCAGAGCTGAACATTGAAGAAATTGGTGATGGGCAGTGCACCTATGATGCTGCCAGGTATGAGGTTAATGCGATTAAATTGTGCAGCGAAACAAAACTTGTCCCATCTATTGTGCAGGCCCCTGAGATTCAATTGAAACCTCTACCGGAGCACTTGAAGTATATTTTTCTAGGAGATGGTGAGACGCTGCCAGTCATCATTAAGAGTGGGCTAGAAAGCGATCAAGAGATCAAATTGGCGCGCGTGCTAAAGGAGCGCAAAACAGCCATAGGTTGGACTTTGGCTGACATTCGAGGAATCAACCCAGCAATTTGCATGCATCGAATCCTGCTAGAAGAGGGAGCGAAGCCAGTGAGACAACCTCAAAGGCGTTTGAATCCGATCATGATGGAGGTTGTCCAAAAAGAAGTGCAAAAGCTCCTTGATGCAGGTATCATCTACCCAATTTCGGACAGTCAATGGGTAAGCCCGGTGCATGTAGTGCCCAAGAAAACCGGGATGACGGTAGAGATGAATGACAAGGGAGAGCTGGTGCCCAAGAGAGTGCAGAATGGCTGGCGGATGTGTATTGATTATAGACAACTTAATGCAGCCACACGCAAGGATCATTTTCCCCTTCCATTCATCGATCAAATGTTGGATAGACTTGCAGGTAAACCATCCTTTTGTTTTCTTGATGGATTTTCAGGTTATAACCAGATTCCCATTGCGGCTGAGGATCAAGAAAAGACGACATTCACCTGCCCCTTTGGTACATTTGCATTCAGACGCATGTCCTTCGGATTGTGTAACGCACCAGGTACCTTCCAGCGTGTAGTTATGAGCATATTTTCAGATTTATTGACTGATTGTGTTGAAGTATTTATGGATGATTTTACCGTGTATGGAAATACTTTTGATGAATGCTTGCACAATTTAGATAGAGTGCTCACACGTTGCATTGATATGAACTTGGTGCTTAACTATGAGAAATGTCATTTCATGGTCACACATGGCATTGTTCTCGGACATATTGTTTCTGAGAAGGGCATTCAAGTAGATAGAGCAAAAATTGATATCATTGGTGGATTGCCTTTTCCTACTGACCCGCGTGCTATCAAGTCTTTCCTAGGACATGCAGGTTTCTATCGCAGGTTCGTTAAAGACTTTTCGAAGATTGCCCTACCATTGTCGCGGCTGCTGCAAAAGGATGTCCCATTTGAGTTTGATGATCATTGCAAGACAGCTTTTGAAGAGCTCAAGGCAGCCTTGACCAGCGCCCCAATTCTGCAAGCTCCAGATTGGACACAGCCTTTTGAGATCATGTGTGATGCCAGCGATTATGCTGTGGGTGCGGTGCTTGGACAACGGAGTGAGAAGAAACCAGTGGTCATCCATTATGCGTCTAGGACTTTAGACGTCGCTCAGAGAAATTATTCCACCACTGAAAAGGAGTTTTTAGCAGTTGTCTTTGCGCTTGAAAAATTTCGGTCTTATATACTTGGCTCTAAAGTTATTGTGTTTTCTGATCATGCAGCCATTCGGTACTAAATGACAAAGAAAGAATGCAAACCGCGGCTGATTAGATGGATCCTTCTTCTTCAGGAGTTTGATGTAGAGATCAAGGACAAGAAGGGGATTGAAAACACGGTGGCTGACCATTTGAGCAGATTGGTGCGAGATGAAGAGGCGCTGCCCATAGTTGAGACATTTCCCGATGAGCACTTATTCGCTATTAGTGACAAAGCACTATGGTATGCTAACATTGTTAACTACCTGGTGGCAGGTAAATTCCCTCCATCCTTCAGTAGAGCTCAAAGATTAAAACTCAAGCATGATTCTAAGTATTACATTTGGGATGATCCATGTTTGTGGAAGATTGGGGCTGATCAAATTGTTAGACGTTGTGTGCCCGATGTTGAGATCCCATCTGTTCTTTATTTTTGCCATGAACATGCTTGTGGTGGACATTTTGGTCCTAAGAGAACTGCTAGGAAATTGCTTGATAGTGGATTCTTCTGGCCCCATTTATTTAGAGATGCGCATAACCATTGTAAGAATTGTGATAGGTGCCAAAGAGTAGGGAACATTTCAGCTAGGAATCAAATGCCCCAAACTCCGATAGTTGTTGATGAGGTGTTTGACATTTGGGGCATAGATTTTATGGGACCTTTCCCTTCTTCTTTTGGTTACCTATATATATTGGTTGCGGTTGATTATGTTTCCAAGTGGGTAGAGGCTAAGGCCACTAGAGTTGATGATGGAAAAACTGTTGTGGATTTCTTGCGCACTAACATATTTTGCAGATATGGAGTCCCAAAAGCGGTGATAAGTGATCAAGGCTCGCACTTTTGCAACAAATGGGTAGCGGCTGCCTTTAGACATTTTGGAGTGCATCATAGAGTTTCCACAGCCTACCATCCACAGACGAATGGTCAAGCTGAGATATCAAATCGGGAGATTAAGTCCATTCTAGAGAAAATGGTTAAGCCTTCAAGGAAGGATTGGTCCACGCGATTAGATGAGGCATTGTGGGCGTACAGGACAGCCTACAAAACACCTATTGGGACTTCTCCTTTCAGACTCGTCTATGGCAAGGCTTGCCACTTGCCGGTTGAGGTAGAGCACAAGGCCTATTGGGCAATTAAATCATGCAATTTTGATTTGGCTAGTGCAGGTAGTGAGAGAAGGCTACAACTGAATGAGCTGGAGGAGCTGCGTTTGGAGGCTTATGAGTGCCAATCGGATTATAAAGCCCGCACCAAGCTCTACCATGACAAGTTTATTCTGAGACGCACATTCGACATTGGGCAGAAGGTACTATTGTTTTCATCTAGACTTAAACTTATGCCTGGCAAGTTGCGTTCTCGTTGGACAGGTCCATACACCATTGTCAAAGTTTTCAATCATGGAGCTCTTGAGCTTGAGAAGCCAAGTACCGGCGAGAGGTTTATGGTGAATGGGCAGCGCGTCAAACACTACCACGGGGAAGAAATCCCAGCTGATGAGGAGTTTCAATTGGCCGAACCGGCATGTGCTTGAAATGGGAGGTATCGTCGAGCCCAAGACGTTAAACAAAGGCGCTTGCGGGAGGCAACCCGGTGCTTAATTTTAGAGTTTTAGTGTGAGTCTATTTAGTGTTTAAAAGAGTCATGCATGTTAGAAGTCATTAGAGTCTTAGAGTGTTTGAATAGCAATTTTTGGTGTTTTCCATCTCAGTGAGTCACGCTCCTCCAGGCAACATTATTTCGCGCGCCGGCTTCACACTTTAGCAACTTAATGTCTTCTTGGGGCGCGTGGGCTAATGTCTTCTTGGGGCGCAATTTTCTCTGACTTTTTTTTTAGCCATGTTAGTTGTTTAATTCTTGTGTGTATCTTGCATGAGCTTCCTTTCCTTCCCTAGCTTATACCATGAGGACACGGTTTGATTCAAGTGTGGGGTGGGAAGTTAGTATGCGCGCTACGTTCATCTTGTGTGCCTTTGTTAGCTTGCATTAGTTAATAGTAGAGCACGTTAGTTTTTTTTAAGAGTTGCTGAGTTTGTGAGCATTTGCTGCCATGTTTATGAGGATTATGCTACTGAGTTGCTGCTGGATTAATGAGATGATGCATTGTGCTGTGATATAAATGCTGAATTTATGAGATGATGCCCTCTCTTTGAAGTTTTGATATGTATGCTTTCCATGAATTCCAAAATATTGTGATGCTTGCGCTTTAATGTTATATGTTCTTTTGAGCTGAGATATTTCAAGATGTGGAGTTGATAGAAATGTCCTAGAGGGACTTGACATTCATTTGGAGGTTCAAAGGATTGGTCGCGTAGCGCACTGTATATGTGGAGGTTGGTGCTTCGGGTTATGAGGGGTGATATTGACTCCATCATTGCAGTGTTATGCAGTGGTGGGACGGGAAAACAAACCGTCCTATCTCTAGTCCGAGTAACCGGGAATGGGTGGGTAACCCCTATCCTGCCTCGCGCTGAAAGGGCAAGGATGAGAAAGAGCGGGACGCGTTCCTTATGCTGCCATTCGAAGGCTATGATTGGAACGGTTCAAATTGGAGAGCAAAGCTCAAAAAGGACAAGAAGCAAACATTTCACATTAGAAGCTCGAAAAAGAAAAAAAAAATCAGATTTACAAGAAGTGAAAGAAAAGCAATCGAAAAAAGAGCAAAGTCCAAAAGCAAGAAAAAGAAAAGGTTGATCCTCTCATAACTCGGATTCATCACGTGCCAAAGAAAGCAAATTCAGTTGTATGCGCGTGGCTATGAAGTTGAACCAAAGAGTGAAGTTAGGAGTCTAAAAAGGACTAACTCCTAGTCATCCATTAAATCCCATTCCAAGCTTAAAGGTAACATATATCATTCTAGTTCTTGTTGATCACTATTTGAGAATGATTGTGAGCATGTATTGATTGACTGATTAGGGATGACTTCTCGAGTAATTTCAAAGTTTATATCATGGCATGATAGGAATGATTTGAGTGCTTGCGTGTCTTGTTGTTGTTCGGGGACGAACAAGAATAAGTGTGGGGTAGTTTGATGGAGCGTATTTATACGCTCCATTGAGTTATTTATTCCCATTGTTTTCTTACATTTTGCGTGAATCGATTACTCTTTTGTAGTGTTTTCGTATCGCAGGAATGTTCAAGATCGCATTGGAATTTATCGCAAATTCGAAGCATTCATCCAAGATCAAGAAGTCAACAGCGGTCAAAGTCAACTCTGCTGGTTCAATTACTGGTTCAATGTGGTTCAATGAAGATGGTTCAACCAGAAAAACCCTAAACCTAAAACATGGACTAATTTGGAAAAGTTTCATCTCTCTTCAAGTGGACATTTCTGGACTACTATTCACGGGAGCTACTGTTCACGGCGTGGAGGAGCTCTAGAGAGAAGCTGCTGGAAAAGTCGCCGGAGTACTATTCACGCCGGTTACTGTTCACATTTTACTATTCACTATTCACTGTTCACATTCACTGTTCACTGTTACTATTCACGGCCGCCGGAACACTGTTCACGGCCGGACTTGTTTGAGCTCAGTTTGTGTATTGTAGTGTGATGAACCTAGTTTCTATTGTATTCATGGATATTATGAGTAGCTAAATCAATATTTCAATTTGGGGATTTATAGTGCAACAATGGTTGGAGGTCAATGAGTACATGATTTGAGTTATGGAATGCTGCCTTTGTATGAATGAAATCGAATGCTTTGATTGACAATTTAGTGCAGCTTAGCGGTGAGCTAGATTGATATCAATTGCGTTACACTTGACTTGATTGCATTGTTGAGGAAAACCTAGCGGTAGAACCAATTTGTAGTATTAGTCGAGTAAGTATTGAACTTGTTCGAAGGCCTAGCGGTTAAGAATAGGTAGAATTGATTGTCGACATATCTTTAGCGGGAATGTTGAACTAAGGCAGAATTCACTAGCTTACTCATGTATTCGATCGGTGATAACTAGTTGCATTGTATTCCCCGAACTGATTTTCTTTGAATTGATTTCCTCTCTTTGATTTTCTGTGACTCTCATTGAACTCCGACTCATTTGCTCTCTTTGGGTTCGACCCTGCTTACCGCTTACTAGTGTGTTACAGGAGTTATAAATTCTAATTTGAGGCGCACGACGACGCGCTGTCAACGTCTAGTGCAAATTCTGGGTTAACTACTGTTTATTTGCGCACCTGCGCAACCCAACCACTCACAACCCAATTTTCGTAAGTTGTAGGTCACTAGTTAGAATGAGTCTGCTTGCTCCTTGTGGGATCGACCCTGACTTAGCCGCTGTACTAAGTGGAGAAGGAAGGATTAATTTGACGCGTACAACAACGCGCGATCAAATTTTGGCGCCGCTGCCAGGGAGCAACACAGATAAGCTTTAACTAGTTTAAGTTTGCTTTTACAATAGGTAGTTATTTCTGTTTGCTTTATTTTCCTCGTTGTTGTTTCTGACAGCGCGCAATCAACATCAGCCTGCGCAACCTTGAAACAATTACGCTGCGCAGGGTATAGTTGCGCACTAACAGACGCAACAGCTTAGTTGTCTTTTAATTTCGTTTTCTTTGAGATATGGAACAGGTCATGGAGGATAACAGTGTCGTTGCAGATAACTTAAGGGACAGAACCCCAGACAATGCAGGAGCAGATAACCGCGCAGTTCTATTCAGAGAGGAAGTGCAGCGCGAAGTTGAAGCAAGGATGGGTGCTGAAATGTATAATGCGCCACCCGTGCGACAGGCCGCGCGACGTAGAACAGTGCGCGAGATGTCAGCCCCAATCACGGTTAACCAGCCACGGTGCATAGTGCTTCCACCAGACGGTCATTTTGAGCTAAGGAGCTCGCTCATTCATCACATGCCCAAGTTCCACGGGATGAACAACGAGAACCCAGTCAACCATGTGCGAGAATTCCTAGTCATTTGCGAGAACATGAAGGCCGAAGGGGAGAGCGACGAAGCGCTGAAGATGAAGGCGTTCCCTTTTTCATTGTGTGACAGGGCCAGACATTGGCTGATGAGCTTACCAGCAGGATCTATTCACACATGGGAGCAGCTTCAGAAGAAGTTCTTGGACAAGTTCTATCCGGCAGCCAAGATCACGCTACTCAGGAGGGAATTGGCCGCACCTAGGCAGGGCGCAGGAGAGTCACTATCGGAGTATTACGAGCGTTTCAGGGAGCTGGAGGCCAACTGCTACAATCACGGCCTACCCCAGAATGTGCTGATAGAGAATTTCCTGAATGGATTGCTACCCATGGAGCTGAGATTATTGAATGCATGCGCAGGAGGCAACATTTGCAACATGTACCCAGAGGACGCGTGGCAGCTGATAGAAGACTCTGCTGGACAGGTAAGACATCACCTAACACTTGAAAATAGTCGTGCTCGTTCTGTGCATCAGGTAGAAACAAGCGCCGAGATAAAGGAAATGAAGGCCATGCTGCAGAAGTTGATGCATGCGCAGGGGGCGTAACCAGCTGCGCCAAAGGCATGCGAATTTTGCACATCCACTGAGCACAAAACCGATGCATGTCCCACGCTTTTCGAGGAATCAGGAGAAGTCAATGCTCTAGGAGGATGGGATAAGAGAGGGCCGCAGAGGCAGAATCAGCCGCGTTTTGGACTAGCCGCAAATGGGTTCAGATGGAAGGAGGACAACAATTTCCAGAGGCAGTCCACGGATCAGCGCGCACCACGGCAGACGCAACAAGCTGCGCCTTACAATCCACCGCATCGCCGCACTGACGCACCAGCGCAAAACAACTAGCAGCCGAGGCGATCCTCAGAAGACATCGTGGGCCAGCTAGCAGACACAGTGCGCAAGAATGATGAGAAGTATGACAAGAGGTTCGAGTCCATTGAAAAGCAGCTATCACAAATCGCTACCACGGTGTATGAGCTGAAAAAGAGCGATGGCAACTTGCCTTCGCTAGTGATCCAGAATCCCAAGGGAGGAGCAACGCAGTGACACTAAGGACTGGGCGCACGGTAGGAACAGAGCAGACTGCAAAGGCGCCCGCGCAACCAGTCGCGCAAGCTCAAGATCCAGCAAAGCAAGATGCGCAATCAGAAGAGCCAGCCCCAAGCCAGCAGGGCGAGGCGCCAGGTATGGTGCAATCGAAAGACAAAGACATGAATCGTACTAACATACCTGCACCTTTTCCTGTACAGGCACCATCGGCTAGGAAAGAAGCGCTTGACAAGGAGCTCTACGAGTTATTCAGCAAGGTGGAAATAAACATTCCCCTTATTGAAGCAGTTCGGCAGATCCCTAGGTACGCCAAATTTTTAAAGGAGCTGTGCACAAACAAGAGGAGGAAAGGCGAGTGCGCAGAGGTAATGCTAAATGCGCAGCAATCGTGCAACATAAGGTACCACCTAAATGCCGGCATCCAGGTACGTTCACCATCCCCTGCACTTTAGGTAAGACCACAGTAAGCAACTGCATGATTGACTTAGGCGCATCTATAAATGTGCTTCCCTATTCCTTGTATGCATCATTGCGCCTTGGACCACTAAAGCCTGCAAGTCTCACCATTCAGCTAGCGGATCGGTCGTGCAAGCAACCGACGGGCATGATCGAGGACGTCCTCGTCCGAGTAGGAGAGCTGGTGTTTCCAGCAGGTTTCTATGTCCTAGAAATGGAGGGTGAGTCGAGCAAAGGAAGTGCGCAGATCCTACTGGGCAGACCATTTATGATGACAGCGCACACTAAGATAGACGTGTGGAGGGGTACGCTCTCAATGGAGGTCGATGGCGAGGAAATTCACTTTAACATATTCAAAGGGATGCAGCACCCTCATGAGGACGCCTGATAGAGCCTATTTATACGCATTATTTAGATCATAACCCTATGCTTGTTTGCATTATTTTATGTACAAGATTACTGGTTTCCAGTGTTTTTGTATTTCAGGGCAAAACGAGGGCCTAAGTCGGATACGCGCTAACAGGCAGTGTTTAGGACGCGCATCACACAAGCCTGCGGAGCTAGCGGCGCAAACAGAAGAATTGGCAGAGTCGACCACGGTGCGCTAACCGATTGCGCTAAGCAAGATGCCGTGCGCCATTCGCAGATGATGGTGTTTCCAAATCCTGACAACACCAGATTTGGAAGTTGCCAAGAATGGGCCTCTTGAGCAGTATATAAAGGAGAGGAAGGTCTAGGGTTTGAAGAAAAAGACACTGACGACACATCAGAGGATCATCAAATCATAATTCAGAGAGACAGCGGCAGAACTGGAAAACACACGAGCTTGCTGAGAGGATCTGCGCTAGCCGACTGCGCCAGCCAAGACTGCAACCTGCACGCACTGTTTGCTATTGTTTTCTTGGACACCTTAGTTATTATCTACTGTTTCTATGATGTTTATCACTAGTATGTCTAGCTAAACGCTTAGTATCGGTTGGGCATGAATCTATGAGTATTTCCTTTGAGACTTGCGCTTAATGCATAGCTTGTTTGCTTGTATTAATTCTGTGCAGATTGTTGGCAGCTAGTTACATGAGTAGGGGAAGCCTTGAACCGCAATCTTACTCTTGTTGCTCGTTGTTGTATGTTAAACTAGTTGAATAGCCTGACGGTGCCAACTAGGAGTAACGCGCTAGGATAAGCAATTACTACTTTGATTGGATTCGTAGTTGTTTAGTCTAGTTCAAGAATTAATAGCTCATGAACTTTGATCGGAACATGCGCACACGTTAGGAAGCCTTGATCGGACACTAACATTAGCAAACCAGACTATAGACATTTAGAGTCGATGATAAGGAATACACTCATAGAGGATTGTCTGCGCCGATACTTCTCATAGTCATAGTACTTAATCTCTACTGCCTGCGCACGTCTAGTGCAATTCCTGCGTTTACGACTGTTTACTCGCGCATTGCGGAACCCCAATCACTCACACCCCCAGCTTTCGTAAGTGTAGGTCACTGGTTAAAACTGAACTGCTTGCTCCCTGTGGAGATCGACCCTGACTTAACCGCTGTATTAGTGGAAGAGGAAGGATTAATTTGACGCGTACAACGACGCGCGATCAACGCCACAGTGCACACGTTGAACAGCATAGATGACTTGGTTGCAGATGCGCAATGCGCGAGCGCAGCAGAAGGACCTGAGCAACTGACACAGGCAGAAATGGAGGAGCATGAGGATGAGCTGAGCAGTGCTGAACCAGTACCCAGACAGGTACACGATATAGTTAATGTCTGCACGGCTAATAAAATCTTGCCCTCTATTGAACAGGCACCTAAGGTCGAGCTGAAGCAACTCCTAGAGCACCTCAAATACATATTCTTGGGAAATGAGGACACCCTGCCGGTAGTCATAAAGAAAGGACTAGAAGAGGAGCAGGAGGCACGATTACAGGAAGTGCTGCGCAAGAACCAGCGCGCTATAGGATGGACACTTGCTGACCTGCGTGGAGTGAGATGCATGCATAGGATCCTATTGGAAGATGGTGCCAAACCATCCAGGGAGCCTCAGCGCAGATTGAACCCGAATATGATGGAGGTGGTGCAGAAGGAGATCCTGAAGCTGCTTGACGCAGGAGTCATTTATCCAATCTCGGACAGCAAATGGGTAAGTCCAGTTCACGTTGTGCCGAAGAAAGGAGGAATCACAGTAGAGGAGAATGCGCAGGGCGAGCTAGTTCCCAAGCGCATGCAAACTGGATGGCGCATGTGCATCGACTACAGAAAGCTTAACGCAGTCACGCGCAAGGACCATTTTCCGTTGCCGTTCATGGACCAGATGCTAGATCTGTTAGCAGGGAAGCCCTACTTTTGCTTCTTGGACGGGTACTCAGGGTACAATCAGATACCCATAGCTGCGGAAGATCAAGAGAAAACTACGTTTACCTGCCCATTCGGTACGTTTGCGTTTCGGCGCATGTCATTTGGGCTGTGTAACGCGCTAGGTACGTTCCAACGTCTAGTCATGAGCATCTTTTCTGATATGATTGGTATATGCATAGAAGTGTTCATGGATGATTTTACTGTGTACGGAGGTACCTTTGACGCATGCTTAACTCATCTTGATAAGGTCTTAGCGCGCTGCATTTCAAAAAACCTAGTGCTCAATTATGAAAAATGTCATTTCATGGTATCACATGGTGTAGTACTAGGGCATATTATCTCGCAGGAGGGGATCAAGGTAGATAAGCCCAAATAGATCTTATTTCTAATCTGCCTTATTCCACTAACGTGCGCAATGTGAACTCATTCCTTGGACATGCTGGGTTTTACAGGCGTTTCATAAAAGATTTTTCTAAAATTTGTATACCCCTGTCTAACCTCTTGCAAAAGGATGTGTGTTTCGAATTCACTGATGAGTGCAGGGCCGCGTTTGATAAGCTGAAGGAGGCGCTGACAAGTGCGCCAGTGATGCGCGCGCCAGACTGGAGCCTACCGTTTGAACTGATGTGCGACGCAAGTGACTATGCAGTACGTGCAGTCTTGGGACAGCGCGTGGACAAGAAGCCGCATGCCATCTATTATGCATCACGCACACTGGACGCTGCGCAGAGGAACTACACCACCACGGAAAAGGAACTTCTGGCGATCGTGTTTGCACTGGAGAAGTTCCGCGCATATGTTCTAGGCGTCAGAGTCATCGTCTACACAGACCACGCAGCAATCCGTTACCTAATGACCAAGAAGGAGACTAAGCCGCGCCTGATGCGCTGGGTGCTCCTACTTTAGGAGTTTGACCTGGAAATTAAGGATAAGAAGGGCACGGAAAACACAGTCGCTGACCACCTGAGCAGGATCGTGAAAGAGGAGGAGCCATGGCGAATCACGGAGACATTCCCTGACGAGCATCTGATGGCGCTGACAGGTAAGGTACCATGGTATGCGCACATTGCAAATTACCTGGTCACAGGTACGTTTCCTCCTCATTCCACTAAAACCCAATGCATGAGATTAAAACATGAGTCCGGGTATTATATTTGGGATGATCCGTATATGCTCAGAATAGGACCTGATCAGATTTTGAGGCGCTGCGTGCCTGACCATGAAATTAACTCTGTTTTGATGTTTTGTCATGCGCACGCATGTGGAGGACACTTTGGTCCAAAGCGCACGAGCAGAAAGATCCTGGATTGCGGATTTTATTGGCCACACTTGTTTAGTGACTCGTATAACCACTGCAGGAGCTGTGACAGGTGTCAGCGCACAGGAGGCATATCAGCGCGCAACTAGTTGCGGCATACGCCAATACTAGTGGATGAAGTATTCGATATTTGGGGGATTGACTTCATGAGGCCATTTCCTCCATCTTCCGGATATGAGTATATATTGGTCGCGGTGGATTATGTCTCCAAATGGGTTGAGGCTAAGGCTACCCGGAAGGATGATGGTAAGACGGTCGTTGACTTTTTGAGAGCTAACATTTTTTGCAGGTACGGGGTGCCTAAGGCAAACATAAGCGACCAGGGGACGCATTTCTGTAATATGATTGTGGCGCAGGTATTCAAGCATTATGGAGTGCGCCACAAGACGTCCACTGCTTACCACCCACAGACGAATGGCCAGGCCGAGGTCTTCAACCGAGAGATCAAGCGCATCCTGGAGAAAACTGTGAGGCCGTCGCGCAAGGACTGGAGCCAGTGCCTTGACGATGCGCTATGGGCATACAGAACCGCACATAAGACGCCGATTGGGACTTCACCGTTTCAGTTGGTTTATGGAAAAGCGTGCCACCTGCCAGTGGAGTTGGAGCACAAGGCATACTGGGCATTGCGCGTTTGCAGCCTGAACCTAGACGAGGCTGGTAAGGAGAGCGCATTTGAGCTAAGCGAATTAGAAGAGCTGCGCCTGGATGCATATGAGGGGCTGCGCGACTACAAAGCGCGCACAAAGGCATTTCACGACAAAAACATCCTGAGACGAACCTTTGAGCCAGGAGACCAGGTACTATTGTTCTCCTCGCGCCTAAAGCTCATGCTTGGGAAGCTGCGCAGCAAATGGACGGGACCATACACGGTTACCAAAGTTTTCCCTTACGGAACAATCGAGTTAGAAAACGAGCACCGGCATCGTTTTTAGGTCAATGGGCAAAGAGTCAAAAAGTATTTAGGAGAACCTTGGGATGGCACAGCGCGCGAAGTTGACCTGGCAGAGCCAAAAATAGAAGATGTGCAGGTTGCTGCGCCAGAGTCGCCACCAGAGGCACCTGAGGGAGGACTCAAAACTATTGCTCATATTTCTTCTCCCTCATTCACTACCCTCGTTACTTATGATTTGTTACATACTATTAACCTTGCTGACCACCCTTCCGATCCTTTGCACAGGACCAAGAAGAACGCAACTCACACACGAGCGCAGGGACACTCAGGAGCAAGAGTGGGGGAGGTCACTGGCACACTTTTACGCAAGTAACGAGTCGCGCAGCAGTGCGCAGGGCAGTGCGCAAATTCAGTGTGCAGAACAGTTGCGCCAGACAGGGGGTATAAAAGGCCAGTTCTTCAGATGAGGAGGCGCACGGATCCGCGGCTGAGTCCAGCTCCGAGGATATCTAGGGCCGCAGGGAGGGCGCGCATTTCTTTCGGGTGGTTTCTTATATTTTTTTTGAAAACTATTGCTCGATGTTGCTATATTGTGCTGAATACTTTGTAACCCCTGACTTTGTCTTTGCTGCGCTGACTATATGTTTTTCTTTCTTATATTCTTTGTTTTGATTGCATGCATGTGTGCGCTCTCCGTTGCGCTTGAGCATGAGTCGTGGGGACAGGTATCTGTTTAAGTGTGGGGGGGGAGCGTTACATTTACATTTCACGTTTTTTTGAGCTTTGTAGTGTAGCTTAGTTTAGTTGAAGGGAACAGTAGCAGTGGTGCGCTTGTGAGCGGGTTGCGCACACTTTTCAGCTTGTATTGCCCTATTCATCTTGCATGCGCTGCTATCAATTGTTTTAGTATATTTTTTTTGTTTTTTCTGCTCCTTTTAGTTGGGATATACAGGGGATGTGGAACCGTTCTGGGAACATAGGAACCGTAGATTAAGCTGTACAAAAAGAAAGACACCAGCAGATGATATGCGCTAAAGAAACCAGCATGCGCACAACTACGTACCAGCTTGCGCAAGATTCACAAGAAAATCATCAAAAAGGCTCGGGTTCCCCGGAAGTGCGCGGAAGAATCACGCACCGGAAGAAGCTTGCGCTATTAACCATATACCCGTCCTCGAAGTAAAAGCTAACAACCGGAGCCTATGAAGAGCTATCTCCCAGCCATCCGAAATGATCATCATCCCAGCTGAGAGGTAACGAATTTCGAAATTGTTATATTAAACTGTTGAAGGCAGAGCGCGCAGGTGACAGAGCAGCGCAAGGTGGATGTTAGTGCAGATCGCGCCAGAGTGCAAGACTGTGCGCTAGACTCCAGAGAGGTATTGTATCCGTGCTTGAGTGCTTGTTCGGGACGAACAAGGGCAAGTGTGGGGGGTTTGATAGAGCCTATTTATACGCGCTATTTAAATCTTAACACTGTGCTAGTTTGCATCATTTTGTGTACAAGATTACTGGTTTCCGGTGTTTTTGTATTCCAGGACAAAACAAGGGCCTAAGTCGGATACGCGCTAATAGGCAGCATTTAATGGGCGCAACACACAGCCTGCAGAGCTAGCAGCGCAAACAGGATAGATTCAGACTGCGGTGCGCAGACCGACTGAGCTAACCAATGTGCGCAGTGCGCCATGCGCAAGATAGTGGTGTTTCCAAATCTTGAACACCATAGGATTTGGAAGCTGCCAAGATTGGGCCTCATGAGCAGTATATAAAGAGAGGAAGGCTAGGGTTTGAGACATTGATCGCGCGTCGTCGTGCGCGTCAAATATAATCCTTCCTCTCCCACTAGTACAGCGGTTAAGTAAGGGTCGATCTCCACAGGGAGCAAGCAGTGAGTCTTAGCCAGTAACCTACACTTAAGAAAACGGAGGTTGCGTGAGTGATTGGGGGTTTTGCGCGATGCGCGAGTAACAGCGAATATCGTAACTCAGGAAATTGCACTAGACGTGCGCAAGCAGTAGAGATGAAGTACTATCTTTATGAGAAGTATTGGGCAGACAATCCTCTATGAATGCATTCCTTATCATCGACTCTAAACATCTATAGCTTGTGGTTTACTTGGGTTAGTGTCCGGTAAAGGCTTCCTAACACGTGCGCATGTTCCGTTCAAAGTTCATGTGCTATTAATCCTTAGAACTAGACTAAACAGCTGCGAATCCTGTCACAGTAGCAACTGCCTACCCTAACTCGTTACTCCTAATTGTCACGGTAAGTTTGCGGTTCAAGGCTTCCCCTACGCATGCAACTAGTTTAACAGGTGACAAACAAGCAACACAAGTAAGTTTGCGGTTCAAGGCTTCCCCTACTCATGCAACTAACTGTCTCAGCGCGCACAGAATTAATACAAGTAAATAAACTATGCATTAGCTCAAGTCTCAAAGGTAATACATCATAGGTTCATGCCCGACCAACACTAAGTGTTTAGCTAGACATGCTAGTGGTAAACATCATAAAATAGTAAATAACAACTACTGTATCAGAGAAAACGGTAGCAAATAGTGCGTGTAGTGTCTTCTCTTGGCTGGCGCAGTCGGCTGGCGCAACTCTCCTTGACAGGTCCGTGTGTTTTTCAGTTCTGCCGCGCAGTGCCTCTGGAATGCCGCTGAGTGATGATGTTCCGCTCTTTGAAACCCTAGACTTTCTTTGTTTAAATAGTGCCCAGGAAGTTTCATCTTTTGGCAACTTCCAAATCTGGTCACTGGGACTTTGCGCCTGGCGCACAGCATTGATTGGCGCAATCGGGTAGCGCACCTCTGCTGTCTTTCGCCATTTCTTCTTCTGTTTGCGCCGCTAGCTCCGCAGGCTGATCTTTCACTCCTAGAATGCTGCCTGTTAGCGCGTATCCGACTCAAGGACTCGTTCTGACCTGATATACAAAAACATTGGAAACGAGTAATCTTGCTCATGAAATATTGCAAACAAGCACAGGGTTATGACCTAAATAATGTGTATAACTAGGCTCTATCAAACCCCCCACACTTGCCCCTTGTTCGTCCCGAACAAGTACTGAAACGCGGATACAATTACCTTTTCTGGAGACTAGCGCACAGCCTTGCATTCTAGCGCAAAATGCACAGTTGCTTAACTTGTGCTGCTCTATCACCTGCGCACAACTGCACTCAACAGTCCTAGTATAATAATCCCGAAATTTCATTACCTCTCAGCCGGGATGAAGATCTTTGGATGACTGGGAGATAGCTCTTCTTAGGCTCCTGGTTGTCAGCTCCCGCTCCGAAGATAGGTATATGGTTTCTTGCGCGAGCTTCTTCCAGTGCGTGATTCGTTCGCACACTTCCTGGGAACCTGAGCCTTTGATGATATCCTTTTGGTCTTGCGCACGCAGGTACTAAGTAGTGCGCGTGCTGATTCTTTGTAACGCAAATCATCTGCTTCTACTGGTATTTTTCTTTTGTACAGCTTCCTTTCCAATTTGTTTCATTCCCAGAACAGTTCCAATCTCAGCCTTCGGATAGCAGCTATGGAACTCGTTCCGCTCTCCCTCCTTGGTCCGTCTGCGCCGGTCGGCGCACGCGTTTACATCCGCGCCCGCTTTCCTTAGCTTGATTTCCAGAGAGAAGGTGGTCTGTTTTCCCACCTCGCCACGCTTTGGGTACTTTGCCTTTGGCATCTGCGTGACTGAGCGCGCTCTTTTGTTCCGAAGGTTGCGAAGCACCGGCCTCCACTAGCGCACTCGACCATATACCTCGCCTTCGAAGCACAAGCGACTAACCGCCTCTCTGGAGCATTTCTATCAACTCCACATCCCCTGTATATCCCAACTGACAGGAGCAGAAAAAAAACGAAAAAATTATGCTAAAACAGTAGAGAACGGCGCACGCAATACGGATAGCGCAACACAAGCTGGAGCGCATGCGCATCCTGCACCTTAGCGCACTACTGCTACTAATTCTCTTCAACTTAAACTAAGCTATACTAAAAATGCTCAAAACATGAAATGTAAGAGTAAGAGTAACGCCCCCCCCCCCCCCACACTTGAACAGAGACGTGTCCCCACGACTCAAGCTCAAGCGCACGGAGGCTGCGCACATGCGTGACTAAAAACTACCAAACCCTAATCTAACTAAAAACACTCAAAAAACAAAACAAGCAGAATAAAATGTGCCAAATTAAAACGTGTCGGGTTACCTCCCGACAAGTGCCTTTGTTTAACGTCGTTGGCTCGACGGTACCTCGTTACGTGCCAAGAAGTGCGTCTGCAGCCCCCCCCACTCTTGCTCCTGAGTGTCCTTGCGCCAGTGCTTGTGTTACGATCTCATTGGTCCTGCGCAAAGGATACAAGGGAGGGTCAGCATGTGATACATTATTCGTAATGAGGGTAGATGCAGAGGAAGAGGAGATATAGGCGATCGGTGCTAGTTCTCCCTCTGAAACATCTGGTGGTGCGTCTGGCGCAACAGCTTGCGCGTCCACTATCTCTGGCTCGGCCAAGTCAATGTTGCGTGCTGCGCCATCCCAAGGTTCGCCCAAGTACCGTTTGACTCTCTGCCCGTTAACCTGAAAACGATGCTGGTGCCCGTCTTATAATTCAATTGTGCCGTAGGGGAAAACCTTGGTGACGGTGTATGGTCCCGTCCACTTGCTGCGCAACTTCCCAGGCATGAGTTTCAGGCGGGATGAAAACAATAATACCTGATCTCCTGGTTCAAACGTGCGCCGGAGGATATGCTTGTCGTGAAATGCTTTGGTGCGCGCTTTGTAATCGCGCAGTCCCTCATAGGCGTCCAGGCGCAGTTCTTCTAGTTCGCTCAGCTCAAATGCGCGTTCTTTTCCTGCCTCCTCCAAGTTCAAGTTGCAAATACGTAAGGCCCAATATGCCCTGTGCTCGAGCTCTACTGGCAGGTGGCATGCCTTCCCATAGACCAGCCGGAATGGTGAGGTTCCAATGGGCGTCTTGTGTGCAGTGCGGTATGCCCATAGCGCATCATCCAGGCGCTGGCTCCAATCCTTGCGCGACGGCCTCACAGTCTTTTCAAAGATGCGCTTGATCTCTCTGTTAGAAACTTCGGCCTGTCCATTTGTCTGCGGATGGTAAGCGGTGGAAGTCTTGTGGCGCACCCCATAGTGCTTGAAAACTTGCGCCACAACCCTGTTGCAGAAGTGCGTCCCCTGGTCGCTGATAACTGCCTTAGGCACTCCGTACCTGCAAAATATGTTAGTTCTGAGAAAATCAGCGACAGTCTTACCATCATCCTTGCGCGTGGCCTTAGCTTCGACCCATTTGGATACGTAATCCACGGCCACCAGTATGTACTCGTAGCCGGCAGATGGGGGAAATGGACCCATGAAGTCGATTCCCCAAACATCGAACACTTCATCCACCAAAATCGGGGTCTGCGGCATCTCGTTGCGCGCGGAGATCCCTCCAGTGCGCTGGCACCTGTCACACTTCCTGCAGTGGTCATAGGCATCTCTGAATAGGTGCGGCCAGTAGAATCCGCAGTCCAAGATCTTCCTGCTCGTGCGCTTGGGACCGAAATGTCCTCCACAGGCGTGCGCATGACAAAACATCAACACAGAGTTAATCTCATGGTCAGGCACGCAACGTCTTAATATCCGATCTGGACCTATTCTAAGCATGTAAGGATCATCCCAAAGGTAATGCTTGGACTCATGTTTCAATCGCATGCACTGAGTTTTATTGAAATGAGGAGGGAACGCACCTGTGACCAGGTAATTTGCGATATGCGCATACCATGGTACCTTACCTGTTAGCGCCATCAGATGCTCGTCAGGGAATGTCTCCTTGATCTGCCCTGGCTCCTCATCCTTTACGATCCTGCTCAGGTGATCAGCGACGGTATTTTCCGTGCCCTTCTTATCTTTGATCTCTAAGTCGAATTCCTGAAGCAGAAGTACCCAGCGCATCAGGCGCGGCTTGGTCTCTTTTTTGGACATGAGGTAGCGGATAGCTGCGTGGTCCGTGTAGATGATGACTCTGGCGCCTAGAACATATGCTCGGAACTTCTCCAGCGCAAATACAATTGCCAGAAGCTCCTTCTCCGTGGTGGTGTAGTTCTTCTGCGCGGAGTCCAGTGTGCGCGATGCATAGTAGATGGCATGCGGCTTCTTGTCCTCGCGCTGCCCCAAGACTGCTCCTACTGCGTAGTCACTTGCGTCACACATCAGCTCGAATGGCAGGTTCCAGTCAGGTGCGCGCATCACTGGCGCACTGGTCAGCGCCTCTTTCAGCTTATCGAACGCCGCCCTGCACTCATCAGTAAAATCGAAGCACACGTCTTTTTGCAACAGGTTAGACAGGGGTATGCAAATTTTAGAGAAATCCTTAATAAACGCCTGTAAAACCCAGCATGCCCTAAGAACGATTTCACGTCGCGCACGTTGGTGGCATAAGGCAGATTAGAAATAATATCTATCTTAGCTTTGTCTACCTTAATACCCTCCTCTGAAATGATATGACCTAGTACTACTCCGTGCGTTACCATGAAATGACATTTTTCGTAATTTAGCACTAAGTTCTTAGAGATGCAGCGCGCTAAGACTTTATCTAGATGTGTTAAGCATGCATCAAAGGTACTCCCATATACAGTGAAATCATCCATGAACACTTCTATGCATATACCAATCATATCAGAGAAAATGCTCATGACGAGGCGTTGGAACGTACCTGGCGCGTTGCACAGCCCAAAAGACATACGCCGAAACGCAAATGTTCCGAAGGGGCATGTGAACGTGGTCTTCTCTTGATCCGCCGCAGCTATGGGTATCTGATTGTAACCTGAATATCCGTCCAAAAAACAAAAGTAAGGCTTACCTGCCAAGCGATCCAGCATCTGGTCCATGAAGGGTAGCGGGAAGTGGTCCTTGCGCGTTACAGCGTTCAGCTTCCTGTAGTCGATGCACATGCGCCAGCCAGTTTGTATGCGCTTGGGAACTCGCTCGCCCTGCGCATTCTCCTCCACCGTGATTCCTCCTTTCTTTGGCACAACGTGCACCGGGCTGACCCATTTGCTGTCTGAGATTGGGTATATGACCCCTGCGTCAAGCAACTTCAGAACTTCCTTTTGCACTACCTCCATCATATTTGGGTTTAACCTGCGCTGAGCCTCCCTGGATGGTTTGGCACCATCTTCCAACAGAATTCGGTGCATGCACACGTCTGGGCTCACTCCGCGCAGATCAGCAAAAGTCCATCCAATAGCGCGCTGGTTCCTGCGCAGCACCTGTTGTAAGCGCGCCTCCTGCTCTTTTTCCAATCCCTTCTTGATGATCACTGGCAGGGTGTCCTCATCTCCCAAGAAAATGTACTTGAGGTGCTCCGGGAGTTGCTTTAGTTCGATCTTGGGTGCCTGTTCAATAGAGGGCAAGATTTTGTTAGCGGTGCAAATATGAACTATATCAAGTACCTGTGTGGGTGCTGGTTCAGCACTGCTTAGCTCCTCCTCTTGCTCCTCCAGCTCTGCCTGTGTCAGTAGCTCTGGTCCTATGGTTGCGCTCGCACACTGCGCTTCTGTGACTAAATCGTCAAAGCTGTCCATTGCGTGCACAGTAGCGTCCTCATGTGGGTGCTGCATCCCTTCGAAGATGTTGAAATGGATTTCTTCGCCATCTACCTCCATGGAGAGCGTGCCCCTCCACACGTCTATCTTCGTGCGCGCAGTCATCAGAAACGGTCTGCCTAGAAGGATCTGCGCACCGCTGGCGCTTGATTCACCCTCCATTTCGAGCACATAAAAGTCTGCTGGGAACACCAGCTCTCCCACTCGAACTAGGACATCTTCTATCATGCCTGCAGGTTGTTTGCACGATCTATCTGCTAGCTGAATTGTGAGACCTGCAGGTTTTAGTGGTCCAAGGCGCAAAGTCGCATAGAGAGAATATGGTAATAAATTGATTGATGCGCCTAAATCGATCATGCAATTGCTTACCGTGGTTTTACCTAAGGTGCAAGGGATAGTGAATGTACCTGGATCTCGGCACTTAGGTGGTACCTTTTGTTGCACGATTGCTGAGGCCTGCGCATTTAGCATTACCTGTGCGCATTCGCCTGTCCTTCTTTTATTTGTGCACAGCTCTTTTAAAAACTTCGCATACCTGGGAATCTGTCGAATAGCTTCTATGAGAGGTATGTTGATTTCCACCTTGCGGAACAGCTCATATAGTTCCTTGTCCAGTGCTTCTTTTCTCGCCAGTGGTGCCTGCACAGGGAAAGGAGCAGGTATGTTAGTACAATTTTTGTCCTTGTTTGTCGAGTGAGACATACCTGGCGCTTTGCCCTGCTGGTTCGTGGTTGGCGCTTCTGATTGTGCCTCTGGCTCTGGTTGCGCACTCTGAGCTGCTGAATCTGGGACTTGCGCAACTGGTTGCGCGGGCGCCTGCGCGGTCTGCTCTGTTCCCACTGTGCGCCCAGTCCTCAGTGTTACTGCATTAACTCCTCCTTTAGGGTTCTGAATCACTTGCGAAGGCAGGTTGCCATCGCTCTTTTTCAGCTCATACACCGTGGTTGCAATTTGTGATAGATGCTTCTCTATGGATTCGAACCTCTTGTCATACTTTTCGTCATTCTTGCGCACTGTGTCTGCTAGCTGCCCCATGATATCTTCCAAGGATCGCTTTGGTTGCTGATTGTTCTGCGCTGGTGCGTCTGTGCGGCGATGCGGTGGATTGTAGGGTGCAGCTTGTTGCGTCTGCTGTGGCGCGCGCTGATCAGTGGGCTGCCTCTGGAAATTGTTCTCTTCTCTCCATCTGAATCCATTTGCAGCAAGCCCAAAGCGCGGCTGATTCTGCCTCTGCGGTCCTCTGTTGTCCCATCCTCCAAGGGCATTTACATCTCCAGTTTCTTCAAAAAGTGTTGGGCATTCGTCTGTCTTGTGCTCAGTGGACCTGCAGAATTCACATACCTTTGGCGCAACTGGTTGTGCGCTCTGCGCACTCATCAGCTTCTGTAGCATGGCCTTCATTTCTTTGATCTCAGCGCTTGCCTTTACCTGATGCACAGAACGATTACGACTACTTTCAAGTGTCAATTGATGTCTTACCTGCCCAGCAGAATCTTCTATCAGCTGCCATGCATCCTCCGGGTACATGTTGCAAATGTCCCCTCCTGCGCATGCATTTAGTAGTCGAAGCTCCATGGGCAGCAGTCCATTCAGAAAGTTCTCTATCAGCACATTCTGAGGAAGCCCGTGATTGTAGCAGTTGGCTTCTAGCTCCCTGAAATGCTCGTAGTATTCTGACAGAGACTCCCCTGCGCTCTGCCTTGGCGCGGCCAATTCCCTTCTGAGCAGCGCAATCTTCGCTGCTGGATAAAATTTGTCTAAGAATTTCTTCTGCAGCTGCTCCCATGTGTGGATTGATCCTGCGGGTAGGCTCATCAGCCAGTGTTTGGCTGCATCGCTCAATGAAAATGGGAATGCCTTCATCTTCAGCGCTTCTTCGTTCTCCCCCAAGGTCTTCATGTTCTCGCAAATGATTAGGAACTCCCGCACATGCTTGACTGGATTTTCGTTGTTCATTCCGTGAAACTTGGGCATGTGATGGATGAGTGAGCTCCTCAGTTCGAACTGTCCGTTGGGCGAAAGCACTATGCACCATGGCTGGTTAACAGTGAGTGGGGCTGACATTTCGCGCACTGTCCTGCGCCTCGCGACTGGACGAACGGGTGGCGCAATGTATGGTTCAGCGGCCATCCGTGCGTCGACCTCACGCTGCACTTCCTCTCTGAATAGGGCTGCGCGGTTATGTGCCCTTGCTTCCTCTGGGGTTCTGTCTCCCAGGTTATCTCCAACCACACTGTTATCCTCCATGTCCTGATCCAAACTCAAGAAACGAATTAAATGGCAACGAAGTTGTTGCGTCTGTCAGTGCGCAACTAGAATCTGCGCAGCGCAACTGTTTCAAGGTTGCGCAGGCTGATGTGATTGTGCGCTGTCAGAAACAACAACGAGAAAACAAAACAAAATGAAATAACTAGTTATTAAAATGAGAAATGTAAGCTAGCTAAAACTTAGCTGTGTTGCTCCCCGGCAACGGCGCCAAAATTTGATCGCGCGTCGTCGTGCGCGTCAAATATAATCCTTCCTCTCCCACTAGTACAGCGGTTAAGTAAGGGTCGATCTCCACAGGGAGCAAGCAGTGAGTCTTAGCCAGTAACCTACACTTAAGAAAACGGGGGTTGCGTGAGTGATTGGGGGTTTTGCACGATGCGCGAGTAACAGCGAATATCGTAACTCAGGGAATTGCACTAGACGTGCGCAAGTAGTAGAGATGAAGTACTATCTTTATGAGAAGTATTGGGCAGACAATCCTCTATGAATGCATTCCTTATCATCGACTCTAAACATCTATAGCTTGTGGTTTACTTGGGTTAGTGTCCGGTAAAGGCTTCCTAACACGTGCGCATGTTCCGTTCAAAGTTCATGTGCTATTAATCCTTAGAACTAGACTAAACAGCTGCGAATCCTGTCACAGTAGCAACTGCCTACCCTAACTCGTTACTCCTAATTGTCACGGTAAGTTTGCGGTTCAAGGCTTCCCCTACGCATGCAACTAGTTTAACAGGTGACAAGCAAGCAACACAAGTAAGTTTGCGGTTCAAGGCTTCCCCTACTCATGCAACTAACTGTCTCAGCGCGCACAGAATTAATACAAGTAAATAAACTATGCATTAGCTCAAGTCTCAAAGGTAATACATCATAGGTTCATGCCCGACCAACACTAAGTGTTTAGCTAGACATGCTAGTGGTAAACATCATAAAATAGTAAATAACAACTACTATATCAGAGAAAACGGTAGCAAATAGTGCGTGCAGTGTCTTCTCTTGGCTGGCGCAGTCGGCTGGCGCAACTCTCCTTGACAGGTCCGTGTGTTTTTCAGTTCTGCCGCGCAGTGCCTCTGGAATGCCGCTGAGTGATGATGTTCCGCTCTTTGAAACCCTAGACTTTCTTTGTTTAAATAGTGCCCAGGAAGTTTCATCTTTTGGCAACTTCCAAATCTGGTCACTGGGACTTTGCGCCTGGCGCACAGCATTGATTGGCGCAATCGGGTAGCGCACCTCTGCTGTCTTTCGCCATTTCTTCTTCTGTTTGCGCCGCTAGCTCCGTAGGCTGATCTTTCACTCCTAGAATGCTGCCTGTTAGCGCGTATCCGACTCAAGGACTCGTTCTGACCTGATATACAAAAACATTGGAAACGAGTAATCTTGCTCATGAAATATTGCAAACAAGCACAGGGTTATGACCTAAATAATGTGTATAACTAGGCTCTATCAGACATCACCAAGCATTAAGACACACACAGAGACGGAAGAGAAAGAGGCAGAACTGAAAAACACACGAGCTGCTGAGAGGATCTGCGCTAGCCGACTGCGCGAGCTGAGACACTACAACCTGCACGCACCTGCTTGTTACTGTTTTCTTGGATACTTTATGAAATTTCACAGTGTCTCAATCCGGCAGATTTGTGAACAAGCAGTTGCTGCAGCACACTCTTGTTCACTAGAATTAATCTCAGCAAGCAACAAACAATGCACAAGTTTGTTCACCCAGTTCGGCCAATCTGCCTACGTCTGGGGAGGACTATTCTCCAGTCCTCAATCCACTCAACCAAAGGTTCCAAGTACACTAGGTTACAACGCACGCAACCTATGCTACTCAACCTCTTGTTGACTACTCAGCACAATCAGAACAAGCTCTGATTTGTGCCAGCACACCCTCTACAATATGTCAGTCTAGAATAGCTACAATCCTCTCAAAGAACTCAGCCTATTCTATCCTACACTACTCAGCAGGGTTGCTGCAGCAACAGCTGAAGCACACTGTCCGCGTCGCTCCAAGGCCTTCTGCCGAGCCGATCGAACCACTCTAAGAGCGCTGCACACTCTGAGTAACTCCCCCTCACTCAGTGACCACCTGTCACTAGTGAGTTCTTCCGCACGAACCTCCACCGAGCCTTCCACCCGTCAGTTCTTCCGCGGCTGCCTTTGATCAACCAACAAGCTCCACAGCTCTGAATTGGCTTCCAGATCAATGCACGAATCAGTCTTTGCAAGACCTGATTCTCTTCTGCAATGCTCACCACAGCTCTGCGCTCAACGCTCTGCCCGTGTGTGTTTGATCGAAGAACAACGTCCGTAGCACCCAGAAAATCCTCTCTCTGAAATCTGTGTCTACTCTCGTGTATCCCTCAGCTTCGATCACCCTCTTCAGCCCTAACACCTTCTGCTTAAATACCCACACCACTTTAAGCAATTTCCAGGTTTGGGCAATTGACCCACAAGATCAATTATCTCCTAAAATTTAGGAGATTAGATTTGATCAATATCTTCAATGCAAATCTCCTTCTCTGACCAGTAAACTTTGCTGGAAAATGCTCAACAGCATTTTACAAATTCTTCTAAGAGAATGAACACAACTGCCATACCTCCAGAACGAACTCAGCACAAAGATGCTACTCGGACAGTTGAACCAGCACTTGAACCAGCACCTGCTGCAGCATCCTCTGCTGCATCTGCTGCTGGTTTACTTCTGCTGGTCTGCTTGATTGTTTGAGCTGCAGTAGCTCCTTGTTCACATAAGCTGGTTTTGTCAAACACTTCCATACTTGCATCATCACTTTAGCTGTTATTTACTATTTCTATGATGTTTACTACTAGCATGTCACTTTATGGTGTCACATGGAGTAGTCTTAGGACATATCATCTCGCAGGAAGGAATTAAGGTCGATAAAGCGAAAATTGATCTTATCTCAAATCTGCCTTATTCCACTAATGTGCGCGATGTTAAGTCGTTTCTTGGGCATGCAGGGTTCTATAGGCGCTTTATTAAAGATTTTTCTAAAATATGTATCCCATTGTCTAACCTCCTTCAAAAGGATGTGTGCTTTGAGTTCACTGATGAGTGCAGGAATGCTTTTGACAAGTTAAAGGATGCGCTGACCAGTGCGCCAGTAATGCGCGCACCAGACTGGAACCTACCATTTGAGCTGATGTGTGATGCCAGTGACTACGCTGTAGGCGCAGTACTTGGCCAGCGTGTGGATAAGAGGCCGCATGCTATCTATTATGCGTCGCACACACTGGACACTGCGCAGAGGAACTACACAACGACCGAGAAGGAACTTCTGGCAATCGTATTTGCGCTGGAGAAGTTCCGCGCATATGTTCTGGGCGCTAAAGTCACTATCTACACTGACCACGCTGCTATCCGCTACCTGATGTCCAAGAAAGAGACTAAGCCGCGCCTGATGCACTGGTTGCTGCTGCTCCAAGAGTTCGATCTAGAAATCAAGGATAAGAAGGGAACAGAAAACATTGTTGCTGATCACCTAAGCAGGATAGTGAAGCAAGAGGAGCCAGGGCAGATCATGGAGACATTCCCTGACGAACACCTGATGGCGCTGAACGGTAAGGTACCATGGTATGCGCATATTGCAAATCAGCTGGTCACAGGTGCGCTTCCTCCTCATTTCACTAAAACTCAATGCATGATGTTAAAACATGAGTCTAAATATTACATTTGGGATGATCCATACATGCTTAGAATAGGCCCTGATCAGATCTTGAGGCGATGTGTGCCTGATCATGAGATGAGCTCTGTTTTGAGATTTTATCATGCGCACGCGTGCGGAGGACACTTTGGTCCAAAGCGCACGAGCAGAAAAATCCTAGATTGCGGTTTTTATTGGCCGCACTTATTTCGTGACTCATATAACCACTGCAGGGCTTGTGACAGGTGTCAACGCACAGGAAATATCTCAGCGCGCAACGAGATGCCACAAACACCTATACTGGTAGACGAAGTGTTCGATTTGTGGGGAATTGATTTCATGGGACCGTTTCCGCCATCTTGTGGATATGAGTACATACTAGTTGCGGTGGACTATGTCTCGAAGTGGGTCGAAGCTAAGGCCACGCGCAAGGATGATGGTAAAACGGTTGTTGACTTCTTAAGAACTAACATTTTCTGCAGGTACGGAGTACCTAAGGCAATAATCAGCGACCAGGGGACGCACTTCTGCAACAGAATAGTGGCGCAAGTACTAAAGCATTATGGGGTGTGCCACAAGACGTCCACTGCCTACCATCCTCAAACGAATGGCTAGGTCGAGGTTTCCAACAGAGAGATCAAGCGCATTCTAGAGAAAACCGTGAGACCTTCGCGCAAAGACTGGAGCCAGCGACTGGACGATGCACTCTGGCATACAGGACTGCGCACAAGACACCGATTGGGACTTCACCATTTCGGTTGGTGTACGGAAAGGCGTGCCACCTATCGGTTGAGTTGGAGCACAAGGCATACTGGGCAATGCGCACTTGCAATCTGAACCTTGATGAGGCTGGTAAAGAGCGCGCATTTGAGTTAAGCGAGCTAGAGGAGATGCGGTTGGATGCATATGAGGGGTTGCGCGACTACAAAGCGCGCACGAAAGCATTTCACGATAAGAACATCCTCAGACGCACCTTCGAGCCAGGAGACCGAGTGCTGTTATTCTCCTCGCGCCTAAAACTAATGCCTGGGAAGCTGCGCAGCAGGTGGACGGGACCTTACACGGTCACAAAGGTTTTCCCGTATGGAACTATCGAGTTAGAGAACGAGCGCAAGCATCGCTTTCAGGTTAATGGGCAAAGAGTCAAGAAATACTTGGGAGAACCATGGGATGAGGCCACGCGCGAAGTTGATTTGGCGGAACCCAAAATAGAAGATGCGCAAGCTGCTGCGCCAGAAATACAACCTGCTGCACCGGAGGGAGAAGTAGGAGCTACTGATTATATATCTTTGTGAAGGTATGTGGCATCATTGACAAACTCCTACAAAGTGAACTAGAGCCTGCTACAGCAAGTATGGAAAGAAAACAGCTGATGAAGAGCATTCCAGAGTGAGCAAACTCAGTAAGTGGCGCTCCAGCTGAAGACATTAAGTGGCGCTCCAGATGAAGACATTAAGTGGCGCTCCAGATGAAGACATTAAGTGGCTAATGTCTTCACGAGGCGCGCGACCTAATGTTGCCTTGGGGAGCTCGAAATTCTGAAAGAGAGCATGAAGACATCAGCTTGTGCAATCTGGGCAGAGTGACTATCTCTGGAGCTAAAGTGGAGTAAGCAAGTGCTACAGCAATCTCTGGAGCAGAAGTTCAGTAGTAGATGTTGGAGCTAAAATGTGGTAGCACAAATTCAAAGCTTTCTCGAAGATTGCATTCAATCAACAAATCAGTGGACCGAAGGGCTTTCGGAAAGAGCTGAATACTCAGGAGAATATTTCTGGAGTGTCTCTCAAGAACAAGGGCAGATTTGTTGAATGAAGATTTGATTGGAAAATCAAAACCTCTATAAATTGGAGGATCTTCCTTAGAATTGATGGGATTGTTTCCTAATGCATTTAGGAAATTCCAGCAGCAGCAAACAGCTACAGCACAAGTGAACAAGGAGTTGTTGCAGCTCAAACAATCAAGCTGGCAGCAGAAGTGAACAAGCAGTAGCAGATACAGCAGGGGATGCTGCAGCAGGTGCTGGTTCAAGTGCTGTATCAACTGTCCGAGTAGCAGTTATGTACTTGGTGAGCTTTGAAGGTATGGCAGTTGTGTTCATTCTCTTAGAAGAATTTGTAAAATGCTGTTGAGCATTTTCCAGCAAAGTTTACTGGTCAGAGAAGGAGATTTGCATTGAAGATATTGATCAAATCTAATCTCCTAAATTTTAGGAGATAATTGATCTTGTGGGTCAATTGCCCAAACCTGGAAATTGCTTAAAGTGGTGTGGGTATTTAAGCAGAAGGTGTTAGGGCTGAAGAGGGTGATCGAAGCTGAGGGATACACGAGAGTAGACACAGATTTCAGAGAGAGGATTTTCTGGGTGCTACGGACGTTGTTCTTCGATCAAACACACACGGGCAGAGCGTTGAGCGCAGAGCTGTGGTGAGCATTGCAGAAGAGAATCAGGTCTTGCAAAGACTGATTCGTGCATTGATCTGGAAGCCAATTCAGAGCTGTGGAGCTTGTTGGTTTATCAAAGGCAGCCGCGGAAGAACTGACGGGTGGAAGGCTCGGTGGAGGTTCGTGCGGAAGAACTCACTAGTGACAGGTGGTCACTGAGTGAGGGGGAGTTACTCAGAGTGTGCAGCACTCTTAGAGTGGTTCGATCGGCTCGGCAGAAGACCTTGGAGCGACGCGGACAATGTGCTTCAGCTGTGTGTTACAGCTGTTGCTGCAGCAACCCTGCTGAGTAGTGTAGGATAGAATAGGCTGAGTTCTTTGAGAGGATTGTAGCTATTCTAGACTGACATATTGTAGAGGGTGTGCTGGCACAAATCAGAGCTTGTTCTGATTGTGCTGAGTAGTCAACAAGAGGTTGAGTAGCATAGGTTGCGTGCGTTGTAACCTAGTGTACTTGGAACCTTTGGTTGAGTGGATTGAGGACTGGAGAATAGTCCTCCCCAGACGTAGGCAGATTGGCCGAACTGGGTGAACAAACTTGTGCATTGTTTGTTGCTTGCTGAGATTAATTCTAGTGAACAAGAGTGTGCTGCAGCAACTGCTTGTTCACAAATCTGCCGGATTGAGACACTGTGAAATTTCAATCTTCTCCCTCACTGATTAACCTCGTTACTTATGAGGTGCCATACAATTTTGGCCACAATGACCACCTATCTGTTCCTTTGCGCAGGACTAAGGAGGACATAGCACACAATGACGCACCAGAGCACGCAGGAGCAAGAGTGGGGGTGGTCCGGAGCACGAACTTGAGCAAGTAACGAGGTACTGTTGAGCCAACGACGTTAAACAAAGGCACTTGTCGGGAGGCAACCCGACACGTTTCCATGTTTTATTTTTTTTTTACACTTTTTAGGATTTTTATTTTAGCTAGTTCAGCACTTGCATTTTTTTCTTGAGTCACGTAGCAATGCGCGAGTCAGTGCGCAGTTCAGTGCGTAGGACAGATGCGCAGGTCAGGGGGTATATAAGGGCAGATACTTAGAAAAATCTGGACATTCTGCAATTTCGACCGTTAACCACTCCGCACTGCTGCCCGCCGATTTTTGCCGTCCGACCACCGTTTCCAGTGTTCTCTAGAGAGATTTGAGGCGCACAACACCACTAGCACACTAGGTAACCTCTACTTCGTCGTTTTCAGACATTTTACTGAGGGTTTGGTGAAGGTACCCGACTGAAGACGTAAGCCTAGGATCAGAACCGCACCTAGTTAGCTAGCTCCGTTTGGTGATTTCTTTGCTGGGTTTTGTTGACGCGAGTGAGGCGCCCTTCTGGTAGGAATTTGAGGGTTTGATTTGAATCTGATTTTGGGTAGAGCATTGACTACAGTTGACCGTTGCAACTATGAGGCCAGCCGAGGACCAGGACACCGCCGCATCTTTCGCCGGGAAGTATGATGCCTTCTGGAGGCTGGACATGTATGGCACACCATGCATCAGAAGGGACTTCCTGCGCGAGATGGGCTTAGAGGAATTGGTCACAGAAAAACTCGCGCAGGCTGGCTGGGAAGCGCTAATGGACTTAGAAAGCGCGGCCGACAAAGAGGACACCTGTGAGTTCCTGGCGTCCCTGCAGATCCAAGACTTAGAGATCCGGTACCGACACCGAGGGGTGTGGTACATTGCATCGGCCAAGAGATTGAAGAGCATTCTGCGCTGTGACAAGGTGCGCGAGCACGAGGTGGATACGCACACCAATCAGGAGGCGTGGCGCGAGATGGCGCCGGGCAAACCATTTGCTGCTGGGCGCAGCCGAGGGCGTGAGCTGCGCGACCCCTGGATGTATTACCTGTGGCGCATGGTTGCGTACACAGTTATTGGGCGCTACAATGGTGCGCCGAAGGTCAGCCTGCTTGATATGGATGTGCGGGTTGTATTATGGGAAGAAGGTGAGGTTCGTGTCGGACATGGTAGTGCATTGGGAGCGGCTCAGCACCAAGGGCCTGCTCACTTGTAAAGGTGTGGTTACGCATTTGCTGTGTGGGCTGCACGGAGAGCCAGAGGTGCCTGAGCACATAGTTATTCCAGCCGTTCCTCTTGACCGTGCTCAGATGCTGCAGTACCGAGCAGTTACTGCTAAGGGAGACGGGTCTCTGGAATGGTGTTACCGGCTGCAGGCTGCTAGGGCACCGAGGCACGCGGCAATCAGAGGAGCTCCCGCGAAGAGTAGTGCGCGGCAAGAGGAAGCTGCTGCTGAGGAGGAAATGGAGAATGTGGAGGCACCAGTCGTGCCGCCGGCTCGGCGCATGAGGACGCGCGCTCAGACTGGAGCGCGCGCGCGGGCGAGTGGACCGCCAGGGGAAGTTGTCAACATTGACATCAGAGATTCTCCCCCGCGCGCGCCAGCAAAGTGGCGCAGACAAGATTCTGAGGAGGCGCCAGCAGAGCAGCGCATGTTGTTCAACGTCATGCGCGTGCTGGAGTACTTGGCGCCTGAGGGGGCAGATTTAAGCATCAATCCACCAGCAGGGTGGCAATTTGGAGACCCCATTCTCCCTCTCCTCAATTTGCGCAGGCCACCTCCAGGGTCACCTTTAGAGCAGCGCCAGCCAGCCAGTTCTCCCGCGCAGTCACCAGCCCAATCCTCAGTGCGCACCCTAGTCATGGACCCACAGCCAATGCCATCAGAGCCCCCTCAGCAACCCTCGGCCCAAATAGTCCGATCGCCCTCTGAGGTCTCCCCCGTCAAAGAATTAAGTTCAGATTCAATATGGGAAACCGACTCGGACGAGGAGCCCGCAGCAGTATCAGTTGCGCCGCCATCCTCCAGCTCAGAGTATGAGACAGAGACAGAGTCCATGGACCAGGAGGCACAAGGGTCTGCACAGGACTCCAGCTCAGAAGACCTTTAGGGAGCAGTAAGGGGGCTAGGCACATATCACCTCAGGTTGTCATTGTTGCTATCATTGGCTATCATGTACCAGAAATCGGAGTAGAGACCGACAACCAGGAGCCTATGAAGAGCTATCTCCGAATCATCCGAATTAAATTGCATCCTGTCTGAGAGGTAACAAATTTCGAAATTACTATATTAGTATTGTTAAGGGTTTGTCCGCGTAGGTGATAAAGCAGCGCAGGGTGAATCGATGTGCGGATCGCGCATGAGTATGAGGCTGTGCGCTAGACTTCAAAGAGGTAAAAGTATCTGTGCTTCAGTACTTGTTCGGGACGAACAAGGGCAAGTGTGGGGGATTTGATAGAGCCTATTTATATGCGCTATTTAGATCTTAACACTGTGCTTGTTTGCATTATTTTGTGTACAAGATTACTGGTTTTCGGTATTTTTGTATTTCAGGATAAAACAGGAGCATAAGTCAGATGTGCGCTAATGGACGTTTTAGAGCGCAATGCACGACTGCGCGAAGCTAGCAGCGCAAAAAGGAGATAGCTATTTCGGACTACAGTGCGCAACCCGACTGCGCAAAGCGAGTAGCGCAGTCCGCGTGCGCAGAAGGGCAGAGTTTCTAAATATTGATCTCCTAGATTTGGGAAGTTGCTAAAAGTTTCTCGGGCCAAATCTAAGCATTCCATGGGCTTCAAGACCACTATATAAGAGGAGGGAAGCTAGGGTTACAGAGAGAGAGCAGATAGAGAGAAGGACACTTGGCAGAAAAACACACGAGCTACTTCAGCCAGATTCTGCGCGAACCATCTGCGCCAGCCGAGAACAGCAACGCGCAATTGCGCCAATCTACAACGTTTCTCTTGCTGCTTTAGTTTTATTTATTGTTGCTATGATGTTTGTTTCTAGCATGTCTAGCTAAACACATTGTATCGGTTGGGCATGATTCTATGAAGTATTTCCTTTGAGACTTGTTCTTAATGCTTGGTACATCTACTTATAATAATTCTATGCATATGGGTGATAATTAGTTGTGCGAATAAGGGAAGCCTTGAACCGCAATCTTATTCTAATTGCTAGTTATTGTATGTTAAACTAGTTGATAGCTTGACGGTGAGAACTAGAAGTAACACACTAGGATACTCAGCTGCTACTGTGATAGGATTAGTGGCTGTTTAGACTAGTTTCAGGAATTAATAGCTCATGAACTTTGATCGGAACGTGCGCGCACGTTAGGAAGCCTTGATCGGACACTAACTTAAGTAGAACTACACTATAGATGTTTAGAGTCGACGATAAGGGATACAATCATAGAGGATTGTCTGTACCGATACTCTTCATAGTCATAGTACTTAAAATCTACTGCCTGCGCACGTATCGTGCAATTCTGCTTTCACCACTGTTCATTCGGGCACCTGCGCAAGCCAACCACTCACAATCCCAATTTCGTAAGTTGTAGGTTTCTAGCTAAAACGAGTCTGCTTGCTCCTTGTGGGATCGACCCTGACTTAGCGGCTATACTAAGTAGTGAAGGAAGGATTAATTTGACGCGTACAACGACGCGCGATCAGGGATGCATCTCCTAAGTATTTGGTCTACGCCTATTTCCACAAAAACGGATCATCCCATATATAATATCTAGCATCATGCTTAAGTTTCAAACATTGGGCTTTAGAAAAAAGAGGTGGGCATTTACCTCCGACTAGGTAGTTCACTATGTGAGCGTACCATGGAGTTTTACCTATGATGGCATAGAGGTGCTCATCTGGAAATGTCTCATTAATCTTCCCAGCTTCTTCCTCCCTCACTAATCGACTCAGGTGGTCAGCAACTGTGTTCTCAACTCCCTTCTTGTCCTTGATTTCGAGGTTAAATTCTTGCAGCAGCAAAATCCAACTAATCAACCGCAGTTTAGCCTCCTTCTTCATCATCAAGTACCTAATAGCTCCATGATCAGAGAACACAATTACTTTAGTACCCATTAGATAAGGTCTGAATTTTTCTAAAGCAAAGACAATAGCTAGTAATTCTTTCCGGTGGAATAATTTCTCTAAGCCGCGTCCAAGGTGCGTGAAGGGTATGAAATGACAACTGGCTTCCTGTCTGCTCTCTGTCCGAGCACTGCTCCCATTGCATAATCGCTGGCATCGCACATAATCTCTAATGGCTGGCTCCAATCAGGTGCTCGAATATTAGGCCCACTAGTTAAAGCAATTTTCAGCTCGTCAAATGCCTCCCTGCACTTACCTGTAAACTCAAACGGCACATCTTTCTGCAACAGGTTAGATAAAGGCAGGGCTTTCTTGGAAAAATCCTTAATAAAACGACGATAAAAACCAGCATGCCTAAGAAACGATTTAATATCACGCACCGTAGAAGGGTAAGGAAGACTAGAAATCAAATCTATTTTTGCTTTATCAACCTGAATCCCCTCACGCGAGACTACATTCCCTAAGACCACAGCATGTGTAACCATAAAATGACACTTTTCATAATTCAGCAATAAATTCATAGACACACACCGTTAAAGTACTCTACTCAAGTTGTCTAGGCATGCATCAAAAGTGTCACCATGCACCGTAAAATCATCCATAAAGACCTCAATAAAATTACGAATCATGTCAGAGAATATACTGGTAACCAACCTTTGAAAGGTTCCAGGCGCATTGCACAAACCAAAAGACATACGTCTAAATGCCCAAAAGTGCCAAATGGACATGTGAAAGTAGTTTTATCCTGGTCCTCAGGCACGATAGGGAGTTGATTATATCCCGAAAAACCATCAAGAAAATAAAAATAGGTCTTACCTGCCAGCTTGTCCAACATCTGATCAATAAATGGAAGAGGAAAGTGATCCTTACGCGTCACTGCATTCAATTTTCTGTAGTCTATGCACATACGCCGTCCATTCTTGACACGTGTAGTTACCATCTCGCCGGCTTCATTTTTCTCAACTGTGATGCCCGTCTTTTTCTGCACCACGTGTAAGGGACTTACCCACTGGCTATCTGAAATAGGGTAAATAACATCAGCATCTAAAAGTTTTTGTACCTCTTTGCGCACTACCTCCATCATCACTGGGTTCAAGCGACACTGCGGCTCTCTCAAAGGCTTAGCCCCATCTTCTAGTAGAATTCTATGCATGCACACCACCGGGCTTATCCCTCGTATGTCCCCAAGCGTCCAATCTATAGCCAATTTGTTAGTTTTAAGTACCTCTATGAGCTTCTGCTCTTGCTCATCCTCAAGTCCGCTCTTGATGATCACTGGAAGAGTGTCATTCTCGCCCAAAAATGCGTACTTCAAATGCTCAGGAAGAGGTTTCAGCTCTACAACCGGTGCCTGCACAGAAGAAGGCAACGACGAATTAGTTTTAAATAACTGAATTTGATTAACCTCATACCTGGGCGTCAGAGGACGAGAAACATCAAGTTGTGCAAGTATGGCACGTATATCCTCGTAGAGAGCGTAGAAATCCTCCTGGGTAAAAATGGCGCTCTCCAATGCTATCCTCAATAAGTCTTCGCTGCTGTTGCTTTGTGTCTCTTGTACCACATCGTCTAACGCATCCAATGCATTTACTGTTGCGTGCTCAGATGGGTGTTGCATAGCTTTGAATAAATCAAATTTTATCATCTCGTCTTCCACCTCCATGGTCAGCACCCCAGAGTCACAATCAACCTTCATCTTTGATGTTTTCAAGAAGGGGCAACCAAGTAAAATAGGTGGATGATCAGCCGGGTCACTACCATCCATTCTGAGCACGTAGAAGTCAGCTGGAAAGATCAAGTCACCAATCTGCACTAAAACATCTTCTATGATACCTTCAGGTCGCTTACAGGATCTATCAGCCAATTGAATCGTTAGTCCAGGTGGCTTCAAAGGTCCAATACATAATCTTGAATACAAAGAGTAGAGCAAAACATTTATAGACGCACCGAGATCAAGCATGCAATTTTCAATTCTAATGTTGCCGATAACACAAGGGATGGTGAACATACCTGGGTCTCCGCACTTAGGAGGTATCTTTCTTTGAATAACTGCAGAAACGTTAGCGTTAAACATTACCTGCTCAGGTTAAGTTGAACGGCGGCGGTTGGTACACAATTCCTTGAGAAATTTAGCGTAGCGTGGAATCTATTTAATCGCCTCGAGTAGGGGAATATTAATTTCAACCCTTTTGAAGAGATCCCACACTTCCTTGTCGATCAATTGCTTCCTAGGAGCCTTAACTTGCAATGGAAATGGCAAAGGAGGGTCAGTACGGCAAAATTCGGAATTCAGGTCAGGGAGTACCGGGCCGTGAGAAGACGTTATGTCGCCGCGCGGATCGTTAATGTTCTCTTCTGGCGCGGAAATAATGTTCTCTTGTGGCGCGGTCCTTGTGTTGACCGCGTCATCTTCACACTTTGACGGTGCGCCTGGAAAAGACTTTAAACCTCCCGCGCCATAGTAATATCCTCTTCGGGCGCCGTATCCCCTGACTTCGTTTGCTCTCTCGCCTCGTTTGCATCCTTGATCACCTTCCCTCTCCTCAAACTCATAGCACTAACATTTCCCTTCGGGTTGGGGACCGTTTGAGATGGTAATTTTCCCTGGTCATTCTTTAACTCATTGACGACCGTGATTAACTGCGACATTTGCTTTAATAACTCCGCAATAGCACCATCCGTCTTCGCTTAGTATTGTCTGCAAGATCATTAACAGTTAGCGGGTTATTCTGACCTGGTCAATAAAACTGGGTCTGCTATTGAGGCGCGGCTTGCTCCCTAGGGAATCCACCTTCCTTCTTCCAACTATATCCATTCGCAGCTAATCCAAATTTCCTCTGAGGTGGTCTGTTATTGAAATTCTGATGTCCTCCTAAAGCGTTCACCTCTGCTGAATTGTCTTCGTACAAGGATGGACACGAATCAGTCTTGTGGCTGACAGCACCACAAAATTCACAAGGCTTCACCACATTAGCTTGTCCCACCATCATCTTCTGCATCATGTCCTTCAGCTCTTTGATTTCTGTAGCCATGTGATTGTTGGATGAGTCTGCCTGTGATACATTCCTTGTTCTGCTGGTATCCTCCCTTCGACTGGTCTCCTCCCTAAAACGAGCACTCTCAGCGGTCTCATTAATCAAATTACATACCTCAGACGGTGTCAAGTTCAGCACTGTGCCACCAGCCGCGGCATCCAACATCATCCTCTCTAAAGGTCTGAGTCCATTCAGCAAATATTCCACGACCATCCTTGCTGGCACCCCAAGATTGCAACAACTCTGTTCCAATGAATTAAAGCGCTCCAAGTAGTCGTACATCGACTCGCCGGATCCTTGTTTGATATTAGAAAGTTCTCTGCGCACATGTGTTGCCCTTGCTAGCGGGTACTATTTGTCTAGAAACTTCCGCTGCATTTGATCCCAGGTGCGAATACTACCTGAAGGAAGAGACAAAAACCACGATTTTGCTAAGTCAGTTAAACTCAAAGGAAATACTCGAAGATTAAACCTGTCCTCGGAAGCTGCGTAGGGTCTCAATGTTTGGCAGATTCTGGTGAATTCTTGTAAATGCCTTGTCGCTACCTCTCTTGATAATCCTCCAAATTTGGGTAACTGATGCATCACAACAGTCTTTATCTCAAAATCGTCCTCTTCTGCACCAGTATTGATGCACCATGGCTGCTCATTGAAGTCTGGTGCAGACAGCTCTCTCATCGTTGCTTCCGGTCTGTGGGCACGCCTGTATGGCTGATGCTGCACATATTGCTGAGGCGATGGGTTGGGCTCATTGAAACCTTCTGCTCGTGCCCCTGCATCCCTAGCCTGAAATTCTCTTTCGTGAAGTTCCCTCTGGCGTGCTCTAAATATTCGCTCAGGCTCTTCATAGAATTGTGGAATTTGTTCATCCTGATTTTGTTCGTTGTTTTGGCGGCCATCACCATTAACCCTACCTGTGTGCGACACAAAAATAACACAAAAAAAGAATCGAAACTAAATATAAAAAGAAAAGGAAAAGAAACTCTTCACTGTAGCAGTTCCCTGGCAACGGCGCCAAAATTTGACGCGCTCGTTGTACGCGCCAAACTTGTATTTATATCTCCAAGCTTTAGCTAGTGTAGCGGCAAGCAAAGGTCGAACCCAAGAGAACTGACTGTGAAGCGATTCCCTGTAAATACGGAACTAAAGGGGGGTTTTGAGTAAATGGTCGCAAGAACGAATGTAATGAAAGTGTGAATGTCAATCGAGAGAAGTATTCAGCTCAGAGAATTCAATAATGACTGTTATCATCGACTTCTAAAGATACGATCCTACTCAAACGTTTGGTCACTCCGACAAAGTTAAAAACCTAAAGTATCCCGACAAAGGTGATACTAAGCCTAGATTCTACTACTTGTCTCCACGACAAAGCTTCGACAAGAGTTAATAATCAGAATTGATGAGCGGATAGTTTCACGACAAAGTATACGCTAACCGTGCAATACAATTCATGCAATTTAAGATCCAGAACTTACGATTGAATAGAAACATGCATTAAATCCAAGTCTCAAACATATATGTCACCAATTGAAAACCCTAAACTGAAACAGAAATTTAGCTACTCATAGTCATAACTGAAAAATACATTAATCTGAAAAGAATAACAAAAACCGTTTGAAATCACTGTTCACGCCGGAAATACTGTTCACGTCGGAAATACTGTTCACGCCAAACTCCAAAAATTCCGTCCGGTTCTGTTCCTAAACTCCGTCGCGTCCGAGCTGCTGTGTCGTCCCAAAAACGCCGCCTCCTCTTTTTCGAAACCCTAATTGAGATTGGGGTCCAAAAATTGATTTCGGGCCGCGGGCCCGATCTCTGAGGTCATCATAAGCTGGCTGCGCCCCATGAAGACATTAACGAGCGCGCCATCAAGAGACATTAGTCTTTGGCGCGCGGGACTAAAGTTGTCTCCAGGCGCGGTACACGCTGAGTTGCACCTCCTTTTTCGAGTTTTGCATTCGGCTCTCTAAAAACACCGTTTTGAGTCGCAAGTCTCTTTTCATGTATTCCGAACACATGAAATGCAAACAACACTAAGAAGTAACTGTTCACATAAAAACATGTCGAAATAGTTGGGTTTAAAGGGTTTAGCGAGTCGTATAAATACGCCCCATCAATGAGCCAGAGAGAGTCTTCAATCAAAGACAAAGGATGGAGGAACAAAATTATTTTACTTATGCACCTCAACCTCAACAACATGCACGTGTAAGGAATAGGCAATCTACAATGAGGGAGCTCTCAACCCCAACATTCAACAATCAACTATGGTGTATAAATGCTGATCTGGATGAAGATGATTTTGAAGTGAAGACTACAGTAGTCCATCATCTTCCCAAATTTGGAGGGCTGTAGGGAGAAGTTGCAGCGAGGCATTTAAAAGAATTCAATGGACTATGTCAAACCTTGAGGCCATATGCTTCCCCTGAAGAGAGGTTCAAATTAAAAGTATTTCCATTGAGTTTGACTGACCTTGCCAAAACATAGTTTCTTTCTTTGCCTTCAGGAAGTATCAGAACTTGGGAGCAAATGCAGAGAAAGTTCCTCGACAAATATTATGCCCCTGCCAAAGTTGCCCAAGTGAGGAGAGAGTTGTCCACCATAAGACAAGGACCAAGTGAATCAATGTATGACTATATAGAGAGATTCGGTGCCTTGGAACAAAGTTGCTGTAATTTGAGTGTTCCAGAGAAAATGCTTGTAGAATATATATTGGATGGATTGAGACCCTTGGAAAGGATGTTGTTGGATGCAGAAAGCTGATGGTACTGTTTTGAATTTGTCATCTAGTGAGGTGTGAGAGCTGATTAATGAGACCGCTGAGAGTGCTCGGTTCAGAGAAGAGACAAGTAGAAGAGATGATACCAGCCGAACAAGGAATGTCTCACCAATGGATTCAAATACAAATTAGATGGCCAATGAAATTAAGGAGCTAAAGCTGATGATGCATAAGATGATGGTTGGGAAAGTTAGTGGAGTTAAAGCTTCTGAACTCTGTGGTGCTGGAAGCCAAAAAACCGATGAGTGTTGATAAGCGGACAAATAACCTTATATTTGTCCATATTTTTCCCCTTGTTTGTTCCGCTATTTTTTAAAGTCATTTGATGCTTTCTTTGTCCATTTCAGGTTTAAAATATGAATTCACGATATGAAGTGGCCCGAAGAAAATCTGGATGAATTCCGATCGATCGAGATCAAAAACAGCAAGATTGGGCAAGCTGTAAAAGTGATTCGCCCAACAGCTTGGCCGAATCACCCTCAGCTGTACAAATCAAATTGACTCGGGGAGAACACTTGACGGGTTTGACCGAATCAAATATGAGGTTGACCGAATCAAAAGTGATTCGGCTAAGGAAGAAACGAGCTGCCCGAATCAGTTTAGCTCTATAAGGATTTTGACCGAATTAAATAGAGGGTTGACCGAATCAAAAGTGATTGGCCCAGGACAAAGTGATTCGACCAGCCCGAGACAGCACTGAGTGTTTGATTCGGACACTCTGTCGGAATCAACTCAACAAGCCTTGCCCGAATCAAAAGTGATTCGGGCACTGCGGGTAAAATTTGGAAATTCGGAAAAGTATAAATAGAATGATATGCAAAATTTAGAGGGTGATCTTCCAAGAAAGAAAACCGTAGACGAATTCTCCAGGAGAATTTGAAGAATTGTCAAGGATTGGGAGACGACACCTAAAATTGAAGAATCTACATCAACCCTTTACTCAACCACTATTCCTTTGCATTCAATTGGTGAACAATTTTAATTAAAAATCATGTTTTGTTTCAAACTCACTATGAGTGTGTAGTCCCATTGTAGTTGGGATCCTCATGGATCCCTTAGGTTAGATTGTAATGCCAAACATGTCCTTTTATATATATGAGTGAAGTTTGGTTGAAACTTCTCATGCTTTCTCTTCATATCAATTTTGTGCACACCACGTGTTTGATGAAATGCATGAATGAGTATAAATTGATAGAACACCTAGGGATGGAATGAGAGTTGGACCTAGGTTGTTTAGGAGATAGAGCATGATTATTTTAGATTGCGCTTGTGCGCAAGAGTGACGCATTCCACTAGGCTAAGCATAGAGCGGACTTTAGTTGACTATCAATAGACCGAGAGGTTGAGATTAGGAGACTTTTGTTCTACGTGGTTCAATAGAGAGCGAGAGTTTGAGAACCGTGTCATTTAGGTATTATTCCCATTCTAGAGAAGGAGCGAGAGTTGAATTTAGAATGTGTGATACCTTAGCCTAGAACCATCAATCAAATTTAATCATGATTTAAATAAGTTTTGCATTGCTAATCGCATGACCTAGGGGTGAAGTAGGATTCCGACTACGCTTTCTTTATTACTTTACTTTCACCCATATTTGAACTTGTCTTTAGTATTCACTAGAGATACCTCGCATAGAGGATAAACCCCCCTTTTATTTAGTAGATTTACCTTAAGCGTTACTAGCTAGCTTTCGACTAATCTAGACTTTTCTCTTGGTTTCGACTCGAGGTCACTCGGATTATAAATATTATTTGCGTACTGTGATTGGAATAGTTATTTTACTACCAAATCATACAACGTTCAAGTGTCCTGCCCTACACGAGGAAGAGGCAGTTGAGGTCAATGCTATGGGAGGATTCCAGCATTTCAACAATAGGCAAACACCAAGGCAATTTGGACTTTCAGTAAATGGTTTCAGCTAGAGAAATGAGGGAGGACTCCCGAACCATCAATGGCAGAATCAGAACCAAAACCAGAACCAAGGGCAAAACCAAGCCCAACCTTATCGTCCTACATTTCAGTAGCGACAAGAGAGATACATTGGCAATGGTAATGCCAATGGTCAGTTTCAGCAAAGGCGAAACTACAACCAAGCTGGGCCGAGTAATGTGAATCACAACCAAGCTGGCCCGAGTAATGTGAATTCAGGGAAGTCAATAGAAGAAGTGGTTAAGAAATTGGCGATGAGTGTGCAAAGTAATCAAGCTAATAATGATAGCTACATATGTTCCGATTGGCAGCCTCAGTTTCTGAGCTGAAGAATGATAAAGGGAAGTTGTCCTCACAAACAATCCCCAATCCAAGAGGAAATGTCAGTCCGACAACTTTGAAAAGTAGCAAGAAGGTGATCCAGGGTGAAGAAGAGGCACCAAAGGAAACGAGAACAGAAGATACCGCGCCTGATGAGAACTTTAACAAGGTGCGTGGGCCACTAATGTCCCCTCCGGAGCCCCCATAACATCAACTACCGGCGCGGAACAGCCTGCTTCTAATTTCAAACTTCGCCCTACTAACCCCCTTTGCCTTTTCCTATGCAAATATCCAAGTCAAAGAAGAACCCAACACAAGATCAAGAGTTGTTCGACCTATTCAGCAAGGTGGAGATCACAATTACACTCCTCGACGGAATCAAGCAAATTCTCAAATATGCCAAGTTCCTTAAGGATTTGTGCACCACTCGAAGACGAGGATTCAGACCTGTGCAAGTAAGTTTTAAGCCCAACATCTCAGCCATTCTTCAGTGCAAGGATCCAGGTACCTTTACAATCTGTTGCATAATTAATAAGGTCCAAGTGGGTAACTGTATGTTGGATTTGGGTGCTTCCATTAATGTCTTACCTTACTCATTGTATCAAGTATTGCAAATCGGTCCTCTTAGAAACTGCTGATTTAATCATTCAGCTGGCAGATAGGCCATGTACCAAGCCAGAAGGTATAGTTGTTGATGTGCTAGTGCATGTAGGGAAACTTGTATTCCTTGCAGATTTCTATGTGATGAAGATGGAGGGTGAGGTAGACACTTCCCCTGTTCTGCTAGGAAGGCCCTTTATGGTGACCGCAAGAACAAAAATTGATACACATACTGGTGATCTTTCTATGGAGGTAGATTGGGAAGTCATTAAATTCAATATCTATGAGTCTATGCGATTCCCACCTGCCTTTGCAGGAATACATGCCTTGGACACCATTGAAGATGCGGCGCTAATACAATGTGGAGAAGACATACCAGAGCTAAACACCGAAGAAGTTGGTGCTGGACAGTTAACATATGATGCTTCCAGGTATGAGGTTAATGCAATAAATTGTGCAATGAAACAAAACTTGTCCCATCTGTTGTGCAGGCCCCTGAGATTCAATTAAAACCTCTGCCGGAGCACTTGAAGTACATTTTCCTAGTAGATGATGAGACGCTGCCAATTATCATCAAGAGTGGACTAGAAACAGATCAAGAGGTCAGGTTGGCGCGCGAGCTAAAAGAGCATAAAACAGCAATAGGCTGGACATTGGCTGACATTCAAGGAATCAATCCAGCAATCTATATGCATCGGATCCTTTTAGAGGAAGGAACAAAGCCAGTGAGACAACATCAACAAATGTTGAATCCTATCATGATGGAGGTTGTCCAAAAAGAAGTGCAGAAGCTTTTAGATGCAGGTGTGATCTACCTAATTTCAAACAGTCAATGGGTGAGCCCGGAGCATGTAGTGCCAAAGAAAATCGGAATAACTGTGAAGCTGAATGATAATGGAGAGCAAGTGCCGAAGAGAGTGCAGAATTGGTGGCGAATGTGCATCAATTATAGACAACTTAATGCAGCCACACGCAAAGATCATTTCCCACTGCCATTCATTGATCAAATGCTGGACAGGCTTGCAAGTAAACCATCCTTTTGTTTTCTTGATGGTTTTTCAGGTTATAACCAGATTCCCAGAATCGGTTCAAGCAGGTTTGGTTCAATTAGAATCGGTTCAAGCAGATTTGATTCAACCGGTTCAAGTCCCTAACCCTAAAATGTTAACACATTGGACAAACACATTAGACATCAGACATCTCGGGGGATTGTAGCGGCGGCTAAGAGAGAGATAGGAAGAGCAGCTGTTGCTGCTCGTGGCGGTCGTCGGAGTTACTGTTCACCAGGTTACTGTTCATCTATTTACTATTCACTACACCGTTCATCTCGTACTGTTCACTGCAGGAAATACTATTCACGCTATTTTTCATATTAGTTCAGTTTCGTGTTCTTAACTCATTGTAGTAGACTGAACTCAGTTATTATTACATTCGATGGATGTTATGAGTAGCTAAACACTTATTTCAGTTTGGGATTTGCATTGCAACACTTGGTTTGAGATCAGTGAACACTTGATTTGAGTTAGTGATTTACTGCCTTTGTGCGAACTGAATGCTTTGATTATCAATTAAGTGGAGCTTAGTAGTTAAGCTAGGTTGATATTGATTGTATTATACTTGACTGAATTGCATTGTTAGCTAAGCTTAGCTGTGGAACTAATTGGTGGAGCCAGTCGAGTAACTATTGAACCTGTTCGAGAACTTAGCTGTTAAGAATAGGTAGAATATCGGAGTCGACATATCTTTGGAAGGATTGTTGAACTGGGGCAGTATTCATTAGTTGATACGTGTTGTTTGATCAATGATAAGTAGTTGCAGTGTATTCCCTGAACTGATTCCTTTCCAATTGATAGACTCTCATCATAGATAATTGTTCTTCTGATTTCTCCGAACTACCATTAGAATTCTAACTCGCTTGCTCTCTTTAGGTTCGACCCTTCTTACCGCTTGCTAAGTGTTAAAAGGTCTTATAAATATAAATTTGAGGCACACAACGACGCGCTGTCAGTAAGTGATCTTCACTTCGGGATGCTCCCCTCACTCAGTGACCGCCTCTAACTAGCAAGAATCGGCCTTCTACAGATTGTCCGAGTTCCTCCACTCGACAACTCTCCTGCTGCCTTCCTTGATCAGCCAACAAGCAAGTCCTGCTCTGAATTGGCCTTCTCCGATCAAGCTCTGATCATACTCTACAAGTCTTTGATCAGCCTCTGCATTAACCACTCAGCTTTGCCCTCACGCTCTGCTCATGGTGGTGATCCAATTCTTCGCATGGCACTCTAAATCTCTCTCAGAGTTTGCTCGATATCTTGGTGCTTGGATTCTCTTTTGGATCCATCCATTGCTGCTCTGCCCAGCCTTCTTTCGATAGAAACTCCATCAATATCAAATTTAGGAAGTTCCTAAAAGATCTCCACAAGATCCTCATCTCCTACTCTTTAGGAGATTTGATTTCCCAATCAAAACTTCAAGCTGTGGCACGGAATCTTCTCTGGGGATATTCTGAGAATATTTGAAAGCCTTCCTTTGCACTGCTAATGCATATCTGGACAGATTTCTCTTCGGGCCAAAACTGCTGCTACAGCTTCCTGCTGCAGCACCTGCTTGTTCACTGAGCTTGAACACTCTCGCAGGTTTTGTCAATTGAAGGACAGCGAACTAGGGAATGATGGAAGGACAGCGAACTAGGGAATGATGATCGCAGAAGGCACCTGCTCAGATCAGATGAGACAATCCAGCTATGCCAGAAGGGAAGAAAGTATTGTTGGACACCAGTGCTTGGAAACGATGGATTCAAAGACCAGGTCAAATGTGGATAAAGAAACAACCAAAAAGACTTCACGAAAAACCACCTGAAGACATGCAGGACTCGAGTCACAAAAGTGCACAAGATTAGGGTGCTGTCGCAACCCGCTACAGCAAGAGGAGCTTGTGCAGAATATTAGATTGATAAAAGAGGCGAGAACGCATGCAAGGCATGTGCAAATGTTTTTAATGAAAACATTACTGAATCAAAAAAAAAAACTAGGGCACAATCTATTCCACTAAAAATTCCTACCTGAAATCCTTCAACGATCTAAGGCCTCCTCACAAGGACTACAATTGGGCGTACCAGAGGTTTAAGGAAAAGTCTCTCCGCTGCCAGACAAACCGCTGTCAAGAAAAAGGCGAAAGTACAGCAGAAGATAGCCGAACCATGCCGTGAACTGGTAATCTGGGACCCAATGCCAGAACCCTCGTCACAAAGGCCTACACCGACAGAGGAACCAATGTGGAAAAAGAAGAGACTGATGCGAGGAGGAGAACCAGTGTCAAAAGCTACTAATGAAGATAATACTGGAGCAAAAAAAAAGTCATCTTCTGAAGAAGATGAACAAGAGGTTGCTGCAGCAACTTATGCTACTGAAGAGCCAAGCAAAGCTGTAGTAACCACTCCTGGCTCAAATGAAGATTTTGAGGACACTTGGTCCGGGGACCCATCAGCAGAAGAAGTTGCTCCTCCTCCACAATAAGACAAAGGAAAATCCCCCATTGTCATCCCTGATTCAAGCAGTGAAGAAGAAGAAGTCTCTGAAGACTCAGCTGCCTCCATTGGAGAATCATCCCAGAGTCAAACTGATGCTCCTCCAACACTGCCAGAAACCATAGAGGGCATCACTATCATGGGGACATGGTTTAGACACCAGACCGTGTCAGGAGTCTGGCCAGTTGTGGAGAGGAAGACCACTGTCCCAGAGAAGGTGCTAATACCAGGGAGATACAAGTCTGCTGAGAGCATCAAAATCTTAGAAGAGGTAAAACTACTGAAAACCCTTTCACTTCCCAAAAGATCTTATGGTCAACTAGTTAGGGAATTCTTGTGATTCTATAGGATAAATTTGATGATGAAAGGAATAGTGAATATGGTAGGAGCTGGGTGAGAGGCAAGCTGGTAGTGGTCAATCCAGTTGTCATAAATGAATACTTAGGGATAAATAGGGAGTCTAGGTTCCCTGCCATGATAAGTCCCGATGTCCTGCCCAGCACCCTCACTGGAGGACTATGGGCTGCTCATAATTTGAGTGCCTCAGAGCTATCCTCCAAGTATGCATTACTGTACAACATTGGGATAAGGTACTGGATTCCCAGCTCCCACAAGGGGAAAGTTAGCAAAGCCTTCGGGGATCTTTTGTAATGTCAATGGGAGATCAAGAAAAGTCAACATGGGTGTGGTAATGTTCTCACAGATTGCTGCCCATACTGGCTGCACAAAGACTATCCAGTCCATAGTGCTTCCCTCACTAATCTATGAGCTTATCATAGCACAACATCCTGCCTTAAAGAATGTTACTGAAGGAATGTCCGAAGAGCCTCAGGTGTTTGTGGTTGATCAAAAACTTTTTAAAGGGAAGCATGTGGTTGACATTGCTCAAGAAGATCCCCTACAGACAGACCCTCTACCAGAACCAGCAACAGATGAACAAGGAGAGGTCCCTGCCCTAGCCATCCAGGATGCCCTCAGAGCAAGATCATCAGCCACCTGAAAACTGAGCTCAGCCTCCTGTCAATAGTAGTTAAGAAGGTTACTGCAAGGCGCAACCAGGTCAGAGGCTTGCTGCAGGACTTGGAGTATCCAGCCTCCTGTCAATAGTAGTTAAGAAGGTTACTGCAAGGCGCAACCAGGTCAGAGGCTTGCTGCAGGACTTGGACTTGGAAGCTGCTCCCTCCCCATAATGATTTTTGCGTGAACCTCCTCTTTGTCATTTGTGACAAAAAAGGGGAGAAGAAAAACTGATGAGATGATGAAGTGAACTTTTTGTAATAGGTCATGCGTAGCTAAGAGTGAAGCTGCATGTGGCCAGAACTTTCCCAAACAATAGTAACCTCTAAATAGTAATCAGAGCACGTTAGCCTAAGACAGGAATATGAGTAGTTTATTGTTGTAGAAATAGGCCAGCGATGACCAACCAAAAGGCTGAAGAAACAAAGCAGCCATGGCCAAATTTTCTGGAGTCTACCACTGATTGAAGGATCAACAAGAAAATTTATCACAGGCGCTCACACATCAGTGGACATCAGGTTTTGTCAAAAATTCCAAGGGGGAGATTGTTAATGTAATGGCATTCAAATTGACAAAACCCTCCAGAGTGAACAAGGGGTTGCTACAGCTTCCCGTGTACCAGAGGAGCTGTAGCATCCTGAGCCGCGCAAAGAATAAGCTACCCAAAATTAAAGAGAAGAGCATCGGGAGCTATCTAATTTCAGCTCAAAATATTCCCAGAAGCGCCTACCTGCCGCAACAAGCCAGCTACAAGATAATATTGCCGGCCACAAGATAATGATGTTTTGGAAGGTGGGTCTCCTTATCTCTACGAGTACTTCCTATTCTATTTCTAATGGGGCCGGCAGTCACTATTTAAAAAAGGCTCAGCAGAGCAGTAGATCATCGATCAATCCAGAATCAATTGAGTAAAGCAACGAGTGCAGAACGAAGAATTGAGCAGAGCAGAGATTGATCATCACTCATTGAGTAGAGCGTGCGCGTACAGCAGGAGTGACTGTGAAGTAGAGACTGATCGAGACTTCCAGAGTCTGATCAGTGCTTGATCAGAGAAGATCAGTAGGAGCAGAAAACTGATTGATTGATCAAGGAGACTCAAGAGAGCGTCGTGAGTGTCTGAGGAGCTCAGTTGATGGCAGAAGACTCACTCCCGTTATTGACAGGTGATCACAGAGAAAGGGGAGTATTCTGGAGTGTGCAGCGTTCGCGGAACAGTTCGAGCGGCTCAACGGGAGGCTTGGAGTGACAAGGACAGGATCAGCACAAGAGTGTGCTATAGCAACATACGGTAATTACTGTCTAAATTCGAATAGGCTAGGTATGTGAGCAGATTAGCTATTGTATTAAGTCGAGTGAGTAGTAGGCAGTGCAGAGGTGTTTAGATCGGGCCCTTATTCATTGTAGCTTGGTTAGAAGTAGAGGTTGTTCAAGCATAGGCTAAAATGAATTGTTGTACTAGAAAGCGAGGCTAGTGAATCGTTGAGGACTCTTGAGAAGTCGTCCCCATAGGTAGGCAGTTGGCTAAACTGGGTGACCAAATTAGTGTGTGCTCTCTTTCATTCATTGTACAAGCTTATTTCCGCATAGTGGTACAAGAGGTTGCTAAAGCAACCTGCTAGTATAATCTCAGCAAACGAAGGCGCTGCAATTTCAGACTTAAATGTGGTTTGTGGAGAATGCCAAAACGGAAATTAAAAGAAGATCAATACATCCAGACGACTTTCGCTACTGTACATGGACCTAATGGGACCAATGGAAGTGGATAGCTACGGAATAAGGAGGTGTGCAATCTTTGTGTTGATGACTATACTCATTTCTCATGGATCGCCTTCATAAGGGAGTAGTCAGAGACTGTCAAAATAGAAGTTGCTTTAGCTACCCAACTGGAACAAGAGAAGGGCTTAAGCTTAAGAGTTACTTCTATAAGTAGTGACCTTAGAAAGGAATTTGAGATGATGCTCTAGATGAGTTCTGCAGCAACCGTGGTATCATCCATCAATTCTCGTCCCCCATCACACAACAGCAGAATGGAGTGGTTGAGCGTAAGAATAGGATAATTCGGGAGATGGCTCAAGTGATGATTCGTGCAAAGAAGGTCCTATTGTGATTTTGGGCTGAGGCCATGAATACCGTCTGTTATATCATCAACCGAGTGTCCATCAGAACAGGTACTAAAGGCTAGTTTTTTGAACTGAGCTTATTTACTTAAGTACTTAAATTACTATTCATCATCTATTTCCTACCTACCACCACATCACCACCATCACCATCATAACAACACCAACACCACCAAAAAACCACAATCTCACCACCACAAAGGCACAATACCACCACCACACGACAACCACCACACAATCAAGACCACCACCCCACCACAACACTCTCACCACCCCATCGCAACACTCTCACCACGCCACCGCAACACCAGCACCACACCACCACAACACCATCACCACTAAACCATCCAAAGAGCACCAGCGTCGTTTGAATCCTAAATTAAATGTTGTTGCGAAAAAACAAAACTTGAAATTGCTTGATGCGGTATGCTATTGGCGATTCAGAGTGGGTTTGCCTATGCATGTAGTGCCTAAAAAAGGGAGTAATTACCGTAGTGAAAAATGAGCAAGATGAATTGATACCCACTCATACGGTTGCCGGCTGGCACATGTGCATAGATATAGGAAGCTAAAGCCACTTGACCATTTCCCTCTCCCATTCATTGACCAAATGCATTAACGCTTAGCTAATCATGTTTGTTATTTTGACGGGTTTAGTGGTTTTTTTTTTCAAATCCCTATCTACTCTTAAGATCAAGAAAATACCACTTTCACATACCCATATGGGACATTCGCTTATAGGCGAATGCCCTTTGGATTGTACAATGCTCCTACTACTTTTCAAAGATGTATGTTGGCAATTTCTCTGAATATATGGAAAATTTTATGGAGGTTTAAATAGATGATTTTTTTCTTATTATGGATCCTCATTCGATGAATGTTTGAAAATTTGTCTAAAGTCTTGCAGCAATGTATTAAGACCAGCTTGGTTCTAAATTTTTAGAAATTCCATTTCATGGTACAATAGGGATAGTTCTTGGCCACCAAGTGTCCAGGAGAGGAACTGAAGTCGACAATGCGAAGATTGAGGTCATAGAGAAATTGCCCTCTCCCAAAGATGTGAAGGGAATTCGGTGTTTCCTTGGCCATACCGTTTCTACCAGCGCTTCATCAAGGATTTTTCAAAAGTTTCTAAACCCCTTACTAAACTTTATGTCAATATACTGATTTTATTTTTGATCAAGCTTGTCATGATGAATTTTACAGATTGAAGGCAGCTTTGACGTCGTCACCTACTATTCAATTGCCAAATTGGGAGCTCTCTTGCGACGCAAGTGACCAAGCTATTAGAGCAGTTCTAGGACAGTGGGTCGACAACTTAAACAGAGACATCAACATGTATTCTCAACCAACAATATGTGTTCTTTGGTTTGTTTCTACATACTTAGAACAATACGTCACAGTTTTAAAAACCACACTCCTTATTGACAATTATTATTCCAAAGAATTTACTACACTTATTGATAAATGAGGAGATCTTATTGTTATTCATGAAGCATTGATTCTTAGTAGATATTTATCCCATGTTGGGGGATATAAGCTGAAAACCAATTATAAGTCACTTAAGGTAAAAATATGCATAAATAACAAATGCATTCAGACAAGTTTTTACTTGCTAAAAACATAACCAACCAAGTTATACTTGACACACCATTCTTAGAAAATATTTATCCTTTAAAACAAGTTGTTGATGAAGGCATTATAGGAACTTTTGAAGAAAAAGACATCCTCTTAGAATTTATTTTTGAACCTTTAACTAAGGTTTAACATAATATTTATAATGACATATCCTTAAAAGAAAACCAAATGGATTTTCTTAAGCAAGAATTAAGTCTTCTGACTATTGAAGACATACTTCAAAATCCTAAAATTAAAATAAAATTAAAATATTAATCAGCTAATTCTCAGTAGATATTTGTAGTGATCATCCAAATGCCTTTTGGGATAGAAAGAAACATATTGTTTCTTTTCTCTATGAAGAAAATTTTACTGAAAACCAAATTCCTTTCAAAGCCACACCATGTCAAATGAACACAGAATACGTACAATTATGGTAAAAGGAAATTGACTCCTTGTCACAAAAAGGACTTAAAAAGTCCTTCACGATCTACATGGTCATGCACTGTTTTGTATGTTAATAAAAATGTAGAAAAGGAAAGAGGTATTCCTGGATTAGTTATAAATTATAAACCTCTTAATAGAGTTTAAAATACCTATTAGACAGATTATATGACTCTATTATATTTTCATAATTCGGGATATTGGCAAATTAGATTGGTAAATCTAACATATATAAAACTGCTTTTAATGTTCTTATAGGTCAATATGAATGGAATGTAATGCCTTTTGGATTAAAGAATGCCACTTCAGAATTTCAGAAGATTATGAACGATATTTTCAACCCGTATAATGAATTTCTCATTGTGTATATCCATGATATTCTGGTATACTCCAAAGATATTGAACCACATTTCAAATAGTTAAATATGTTTACAAACATTGAAAAAGAGAATATAATTGAATTTAATATTCCTATTAATAGGAATATTGAATTTGCAGATAAATTTCCCGATATCATTACAGATAAAACTCAACTTCAAAGATTTCTAAGAAGTTTTAATTATATTTCTTCTTATTATGAAAATCTTGCTCAAAATACAACCCTTTTATTGAGAGGTTGAAAAAAAAAAGTCAAGCCTTGGATAGACCAGCACACTAACGGTATAAGAAAATATTAAAGGAAAAGTAAAAACTTTACCCTGTTTAATGCTAACAGACCAGCCTTGGATCTCTTAGCATGAGAAGCAATATGATGGAAGATGATCTGACCAAGGTTGACTACATTCCTTTGTCCTATGTGAAAAAGCAGTTGGCCCATGGCTTTGCTCACCATCCCTCTATGTGAGTTGGGCATCATGGCAAAGGAGTAGAGGATGGAATACTTGGTTGTCAGATTAGCAGCTCCCGGATTGTGAGAGACCCAGCTTTTACACATACCACTAGTGACCGTCTGAGCCAGTGTGTCTGAGCTCAATTCTGCCAGTGGACTGGCATCCTCATTGATCTTCAAAAAAATTTTGATCACCGACGGCGTGATAAATACTCTTAGTTTTCTCACTAAGCTTACCCCATACATTAAACTTCTTACTTTACCAAAATCCTCAAGAATATTTACTAGGAATTCCTTCACCAAATGTAAATAGTAACTTTTGGCAGCAGTCAAGAAATGCAGTAGGTTTACCTCTCTCGGCAAGGTAATCACCTCAGAGACTCTAAACCTTCCAGTCTCTAGCAGCTTCTTTGGGACCACGGTTCTTTGGTTGACTACTTCTCTTGATCCGGCGACATTTTTGTTTCTGAACCAAATGCCTCAATGGTCAATTTCTGACACAGCTGATTTGGTGGGCGGAGGAGGTACAGACTTGGCCATGGAAGGCTCTGGCCGGGGGTTGGGGCAACCCTGAAGTCATCAGACTCAATATCTTCTGGCTCCTTCCATTTGTCCACTGGTTTCACAGAGGGTGCTTGTTCCTCCTTCTGTGCCACTTCTTCTTCACTGCTGAAGGCTGCTAAGGGATCATCTTCTGATGGAGGAGTGGGTACTACAGCAACCTTCATGTCTAAGGCCCTCTTTGATCTGGTCTCGTGGGAGGTCTCTTCCTTGTCATTAGGGTTGCGAGCAACACCGAATGCTGTAGCATTCTCTTGAGCAGATGGGCTATTGCTCTTACTGGTGGACAGAAGCACTTCATTAACCTCTGCAGACAAGTGCCCATTGATGTTGACCGCCCTCTTTGTTGTTGAAGGTTCTGCCTCAGACTGACCGGCTAGTGGGTTCCAGGTCAAGCGCAGGACCTCCTCCGGTTCTCTGATTTGGAGGGCCGAGCTCTTTTTTGAGATTTCTATTACAAGTTACAGCCTCAAGTTACTAGAGACTGCTATAGCACTCTATTCAGCTGCATCATCTGGATCCAGGATGGACTTTGGAGCATAAGCCTGACCCTTGTCTTGTGCTTTAGTGAGGATATCGGGTGGGTGTTTATCTATAGCTATGACCTTTATCACCTGTACCCATTGCATTTGGCACTTGCATTTTTCTGGTGTATTGCTCATTTTTCCGGATGTGGATGAGTAGTTTGCATTTCTTTTTGAAATTGGCACTTTGTAACTATAAATGACAACCCATGATTTGCTTCAGCAACTTCTTCCGCTAAGTTGCTAATGCTTTGCTTGCTTACCCAATTTGGCAACAACCTATAATTGGGGAGGAAAACTCTTGGTCCTCAAGACTTCACTATCACAGTTAGAGTACAATGGTTTCCAACAACTCGGCCAAGCTAGTCTAACCACTACTCCTAACCCAGTTGAAGTCATTGCTCAATCTGTCAACACAGACTAGCCTACACTATCAACATACTTTGAGTTATAGATAGCTAACGACCTGAACTCATAGACTTAGCCTATCATATTACAATGTGTTACAGCAGATGCTACAGCAACTTCTTCCGCCAAGTTGTTGTCGCTTCAGTCTACGACTTCTCCAAGAACTCCCTCCTGAGTAGTCGGACGTTTTGCGCTGCTCCCCCTCAAATAATGGTCTCTAACCACTTATCAAAGAGCACACTGGGACAGTTTGTGCAAGCTGCACTCTGCGACGTCAATCAATCGGCCTGTCAACGAGGCTCTGCTCCAGTCGACTCCCTTGAATCAAATATGGTAATTAGACTACTCCAGTCCAGATTACTTCTTCGCTCAAAACACAACTATCGCTTCAGCACTTCTCTGCTCAGTGTGTATTATCTTTTTTTTCTTCGAGATGTATATTGCTTCGGTCTCTACCTGCTACATATAGCTTTTGTACCGCAGCAACTTCTTCCAGCAGATAATACTACCTTCCGAATTCTCCCCTGGATTCCTGAAAGGTTGTTGAGATTCGGTTTCCTAAATTAGAATTTAGAAATCTTATCTTATTGGCCTTCATCCACGCCACTGCTGAAGAGTCTCTGATCATTTGGCCCGTCCACTGTCTGTTTCTATGACGACGGCAATCTTCTGGATCCCACTGTGAACCTCCAAAATGATCTGCTGCAAAACTCCTCTCTTTAGCTTTAGCCTTGACACTTCAGGGGATCTTCTAGTCCTTCTCATAATCTGTATTAGCTACAAACGACACAGGTTGCTATAGCTTCTTCTGCCTCTTCTGTTTTGTCAGTCTTCTTTTGTAAGTACCAACTCCTGGTACCAGAGTTTTTTGTAGCCTCTTCTTTCGCTCGGGAGCTATCGCTTTGTCATAGATGTCATATCCGTAACAATCTCCCCCTGGCATTTGTTGACAAAACTAAACTACTACTAAGACTGACAAAAACTGTCAACTATAAACAAAAATGTTAATGTTAATACCAGCTGATAGAAGTAGATAATACCAGCTGATTGTAGATACTTCTTTTTCCATCTTCTCCCCCCTTTTGTCACAAATGACAAGAGGGTCCAGGAGATGCTTCAGCAACTTGTTATGACAACATACACAGACCCAGTCTAGATCTTAGATTCTCAAATCTAACCCCATCCAGTGGTTTGGTAAATAAGTCTGCCAGCTGCTTCTCTATAGCAATATGTTTTAGCACAATCACTTTATTTTCAACCAAGTCTCTGATGAAGTGATGCCTCATGTTGATGTGCTTGGTTCTAGAGTGTTGAACTGGATTCTTGGATATGCTAATGGCACTCAGATTATCACGGTCATGGTAATTTGCTGCACAATGTCCTCACTCATCATCTGCTTTATCCATAGCATCTCGGCACAGCTACTACTAGCTACAATGTATTTTGCTTCAGCAATAGAAAGAGATATGCTATTTTGTTTCTTGTTGAACCATGAAACTAGGTTGTTACCTAAGAAGAAACATCCTCCATAGGTACTTTTCCAGTCTTCCACATAACTTGCCCAGTCAGCGTCACAATACCCAACCAATTCAGCACTTGTATCTCTGGTGTGCCATAACCCATATCTAGTCGTACCTCCAACATACCTAATGATCCTCTTGACTAGCAGGAGATGACTTTCTTTTGGGGATGCTTGGTATCTTGCACAAAGTCCCACTACATAGGATATGTCGGGTCTGCTGGCAATTAAATAGAGCAGACTACCAATCATGCTTATGTAGAGAGTTTGGTCAATTGCAACTCCCGTTTCTTCTTTGATAGCCTTTGAATGGGTGGCAGCAGGTGTTCGTTTGTGGCTTGCATTGTCCACGCCAAACTTATTCACCAAATTCTTACCATATTTGCTTTGGGATATAAACATATCATCCTCCTTTTTGATAGACTCGTAATCCGAGGAAATAAGATAGCTCACCAACCATGCGCATTTGAAATTATGTTTGCATATGACCCATAAACTCCTTCACCAACTTCTGGGATCCCGAGTTAAATACAATACCATCAACATAAATCTGAGTAATAACGAAATTTGTCTTTGTTTTGCGAACGAAGAGTGTCTTATCTACACCTTTATGATTATACCCATGCTCAGTCAGGAAGACGGTCAGCCTCTCATACCAGGCTCTGGGAGCTTGCTTCAATTCATAGAGAGCTTTCTTTAACTTGAACACATGGTCTGGATGATGAGGAACTTCAAAACCCTTGGGCTGAGCTACATAAACTTCCTCTGATAGGACTCCATTCAAGAAGGCACTCTTCCCATCCATTTGATATAATTTGAACTTTAAATGACAGGCAACGACAAGAAGTAACCTGATAGCTTCAATTGGAGCTACTGAGGCAAAGGTCTCGTCGAAGTCCACTTCTTCAATCTGAGTGTACCTTTGAGCTACCAGCCTAGCTTTGTTCCTCATAATATGTCCCTTTTCATCAGTCTTGTTATTGTATATCCATTTTGTTCCAATTACGTTCACTTCTATAAGTTGTGGTACCAAGTCATACACTCCCATCAAGGCGTGGTCTAGTGGCAAAAAGAGACGTCAAACATCTCAGCGGCTAGGGTTCGATCCCTGATGGGGTAGAATAGAAAAAAATTATTAAAAAAAAGAAAGTCCCATACGTCATTTCTTTCGAACTAAGCGAGTTCTTCTTGCGTTGCAGCAGTCCAGAATTCATCTGTCAGGGCTTCTTTGATGTTCTTTTGTTCAACGCTGGACAAAAAGCAAGAGTTATTGATCATATCACATAAACTGGTGTGAGAGGTACCTCGTATGCGTCTCCCTTTAGTGGGATCACCGATATTTGTTAGAGGATGATCCTTCTGAATTTTCATTGGAGGTACCCGAGCCGGCTCAGAAGAAATGGGAGCTGCTTTAGTACTTAGTTCTGAGTCATCCACTGTTGTTGGATCGGGAAGAATTTGTTGTAGCATCCACTGATGCAACTTCTTCCGCTCTTAGAGGTAGACGCTGATAATGATCATCTGCTTAAGAATCTTCATCACTTCAACATACGGTGGACCTCCTTCGTCTTCAATTATATCTTTGACAGTAACATTTATGGATTCTTGAACTGTCTCTATTCGTTGATTGTATACACGATATACCCTGTTGTTCATAGAATATCCCATAAATATTCCTTTGTCACTCTTCGGGTCTAGCTTCTTTCGATACTCACGGTCTTCTAGTATATAGCATTCACTTCCGAAGACATGAAAATGTTTCACAGTGGGCTTCTTCTGTCTCCATAGTTCATAGCAGGTCTCGTTTGTTCCTTTTTTGATGGACACTCTGTTGATGATGTAGCATGATCTGTTCATTGCCTCTGCCCAAAAACGTAAGGGGGCCTTCTTGGCATTTGTCATTACTCTGGCCATCTCCTGTATGGTTCTATTTTTGCGTTCCACTATGCCATTCTGTTGTGGAGTGATAGGGGATGAGTACTTAAGTGTGATACCTCTATCACAGCAGAATTTGTTCATGGCCTCATTCTCGACATGGTCACTTCTTATGGAGGCGCCACTCTTAAACCCCTTTCTTGTTCCAGTCGATTCACCAGGTTGACTATAATCTTTACTACTTGTGATTTCTCTCTTAGAAAGTCAATCCATGAATACCGAGTGAAATCATCAACACACACGAATGCATACTTTTTCTTTCCACAGCTTTAAACTTCTATAAGGCCCATCAGATCCATGTACAACAGTTGCAGAGGTCTTGTGATGCCAATCTCTAACACCTTTGGATGAGAAACCATTCTCTGTTTGCCGATTTGACATTCCCCACAAATCGAGTTTTTCTCTCCTCTTACATTTGGGATTCCTTAGATTAGTTGGTCTGCAGCCAGCTTTCTTAGAGTTCTCTGGTTCAGGTGTCCCATCTGTTTATGCCATAAATTTATCTCCTCGGATTTTGATATTAGACAGGTTGATACAGAGGTTGTTGTAACAACTTCTACTAAATAGAAATTGTGGGCAGACCTCGTGCCTTTGCAAGGCTAAATGTTTGTCAAGAAGGATCCTTCTCCACTCATGTGTCCTGAACACTCACTGACAAAATACCAGCTCCCTTTCTCGAAATCCTTCGATAAGATGTAGGATACAAAGGCATACTATTTTCTATATCGCTGGTAATTGCTCTTTGATGGTTTTTGTAATCTCCAGTACTTGTTCAGAATGGGAAAAACTAATTGGATGTGACCAGGTTGATTGCAGAAATAGCATATGCGTTATGAATATCAACCACGAAGCAGAAGAGTTTGTTGTACCTTCTTCGGTTTCTTTCTTCTGGCCTTTTTCTTACGACCTTGGTTTCTCTTCCTTTTCAGAACGTCACACGACTTGTGGTGACTCTGCTCTAAAAAACTTTGTTACTCCAACACCTCCTTCACAAGTGTACCCGAGGCCAATTTCTTTTCCTTTTCTATTTCTCCCCCTAGATGTCTGACATGCATACGAAGGTTTCTGGTCCATTCTTTTCATAAACTTGCCAAACTTTTGACCAGCAGGGACAGTTGATGCCCTACATCTGGGACAGTCTCCTTCTCCTTTGTCTTAGATTTCAGCCCAAGGTTTTTCTCAGAGAATGGTGTAGCAGCTTCTATAACTTTCATCTCAAACTGTCTCAAAGAACCAATCAGTGCCTCCAACCTCATGTTCTTGGCATCTTGGGCTTCTTCTATGGTTGTGACCTTCATATCAAACTTTGAGGAGAGATCTGAGAACTTTCCTCACCAGCTTCTCCTCCTGAATTGGCTCTTCAAGAGCATAGTCCTCGTTTGATAGATCACATAATCTTGCATTGAATTCTGAGATGGTCTCTTCTTCCAGCATCTTCAGGCTTTCAAATCTTGAGGTGATCATCTGCATTCTAGAGATCTTCACTTTGCCTGTTCCCTCATGAGCTATTTCAAGAATCTCCCAAGCTTGTTTGGACATGTCACAATTTGAGATCAGCCTGAAATTGTTAGCATCAACAGCAGCAAATATAGCATTTAGAGCTTTGGAGTTGTCGGATGCTACAGCTTCCTCTTCAGCAGTCCACTTGTCTTCAGATTTTTTTTCATGCAACTCTTGCGCTGTTGACGGTCAGTGGGTGAGACCATTCTGATATGATTGCCCTCCATGCCTTTTCATCAATAGCCTTAAGAAAAGCCTTCATCCGAGCTTTCCAGTAGCCATAATTTTCTTCCTCGAGCAGTGGCGGTCGGCTGGTGCTCTGTCCTTCTATCATGGTGGCCGTAGATGTTAGTAACTCACTCCCGGATCACACTATGTATGTCAAGTGATCAACTCTAATACCAATTGAAATTACTGTGTGCTGCTGATCACGAGTTACAGCGGTTGCTGTAGCACTCTCTAGGTTACTTTGCGGAATTTGTTTCTCTGGCAAACCTAAAAGCACTAAAAAAACTTTGGTTACCCAGTTCGGCCAATGTCTACGTCTAGGGAGGACCACTCTCCGATCCTCAAGATTTCACTATTCACGGTTATAGTGTAAAGGATTCCAGAAACTCAGCCAGAACTAGTTTCAACCTCTACTTCTAACCTAGTCAAAATCTTGGCTCAATCTAGTCACACAGATTAGCTCGCAGTCTGATCCCATAGACTCGTTTCCTACTACCTACACACTTCCAGTAACAAATAGGAACAGACCTGACTCATAGACTTAGCCTATTCAATTACAATGTGTAGTAGACGAAATGCTATAGCAACTTCTGTACCAGGATTGTTATAACTTCTGTCGACGGCTCTTCTAGCACGCTTTGCTACACAGTCAGACTCCCACTGAGTTCTTCAAACCCAAACCTTGCTCCCCCTCGATTAATGACCACCTGTCACTATCAGGCAGAAGCGTTCAGCTCTCCTACAACCTACAACGGAACCTGTCCGTAGCTGTTCTCTGAAGCAACTGATTGATCCTTCAACGAGCCACGCTCCAGTTGAGTTTTGTGGATCAATACTTGATCAAACTCAGAGAGTTCTGATCTCCTCTCCGCGCAACACAACTTAGCTAAACTACCTCGTAGTCTTTGCTCTTAGCCCGTGGGTTTATCTCTCATTGTGTATTCTCTATTCTTAGATGCCTCAATTGATTTGCCTTTGCACTTTCTTATACATTCATCAATGATCAGCTTTTGGAAATCCTAATTCCGTTAGGACTGCCGAATCTTCTCTTAGATTCTTGCAAGTTGTTGAATTTGTTTTCTAAAATCGGAATTTAAAAACCTTATCTTTCTTGATTTCTTGGGACTCCCGAATCTTCTCCTAGATTCTTTCAAGTTGTTGAGATTTTGTTCCCTAAATTAGAATTTAGAAACCTTATTTTTCTTGAATTTTTCCAACCACGTGATGACGTTTGCTGATCACTTGAAAGCGTTTGCAAAGCTCTCGGAGCTTTCGCGACACCTGCAGCACCTCGCCGGACTCTCTCCGTGCAGCTTCAAGATGATGGGACATTCTGCTCTAGCTTCAAATCATCACGGGTTGCGATAGAAGCTTCTGTCATTTGTCTTTTGCCCAGCTTGCATCAGCTTTTGCGGTCCACGGAGTGCTATAGCACTTTCTTGTGCTTTTCGCTGTACTTTGTTGTTGTTTTGTCAATCTTTAGATTGTGCTCAAGCTACGATCTTCTGGGAGTGGTGTAGCATCTTCTTGTGCTTTTTTGTGAATGATGCCATACCTCAACAATTACATAGTTATGACAAAGATAATCTGAATCTCCCCATGCATTGAATGCCATGCCCACCCGAGGGTCGGTCTCTTCCTCCAAAGGAGTAGGAGGATCCTCGGTTAAAAATCGGGCTAACCCTAACGTCTTCAAGTATAACAACATTTTTTGTTGCCACCTGTTGAAATTCAACCGGCTTAAAACTTCTTAGCCTTTCGACCGACATCACTTCTGGGACACGCATGTCACGTTCCCTCTTGAACCTAAACCCACAGGTCCATTCCTTGCTATAGCCATAGGATAAATGATCGCGCGTCGTTGTACGCGTCAAATTAATCCTTCCTTCTCCACTTAGTATAGCGGCTAAGTCAGGGTCGATCCCACAAGGAGCGTGCAGACTTGTCTTAGCTAGCAACCTACAACTTACGAAATTGGGGTTGTGAGTGATTGGGTTGCGCAGGTGCGCGAATGAATAGTAGTGAAAGCAGAGTTGCACGATACGTGCGCAGGCAGCAGATTTTAAGTACTATGACTATGAAAAGTATCGGTACAGACAATCCTCTATGAATGTATCCCTTATCATCGACGCTAAACTTCTATAGTGCAGTTCTACTTAAGTTAGTGTCCGATCAAGGCTTCCTAACGTGCGCGCATGTTCCGATCAAAGTCCATGAGCTATTAATTCCTGAAACTAGTCTAAGCAGCCATGAATCCTATCACAGTAGCAGCTGATTATCCTAGTGTGTTACTCCTAGTTGTCACCGTCAAGCTATCAACTAGTTTAACATACAGTAACTAGCAATTAGAATAAGATTACGGTTCAAGGCTTCCCTTATTCACATAACTAATTATCACCCATATGCATAGAATTAATATAAGTAGATGTACCAAGCATTAAGCACAAGTCTCAAAGGAAATACTTCATAGAATCATGCACAACCGATACAAAGTGTTTAGCTAGACATGCTAAAAACAAACATCATAGCAATAATAAATAAAACTAAGGCAGCAAGAGAAAACGTAGCAGGTTGGCGTAATTGTGCGTTGCTGTTCTCGGCTGGCGCAGGTGGTTCGCGCAGATTCTGGCTGAACTAGCTCGTGTGTTTTGCTGCTGAGCGTCCTTCTCTCTATCTGTTCTCTCTCTATCTAACCCTAGCTTCCCTCCTCTTATATAGTGGTCTTGAATCCCAAGGAATGCTTAGATTTGGCCCGAGAGACTTTTAGCAACTTTCCAAATCTAGGAGATCAATATTTAGAAACTCTGCCATTCTGCGCACGCTGATTGCGCTACTTGCTTCGCGCAGTCGGTTTGCGCACTGTAGTCCGAAATAGCTATCTCCTTTTGCATTGCGCTCTAAAAAACGTCCGTTAGCGCACATCTGACTCCTGTTTTATCCTGTAATACAAAAATACCGAAAACCAGTAATCTTGTACACAAAATAATGCAAACAAGCACAGTGTTGAGATCTAAATAGCGCATATAACTAGGCTCTATCAAATCCCCCACACTTGCCCTTGTTCGTCCCGAACAAGTACTGAAGCGCAGATACTTTTACCTCTCTGAAGTCTAGCGCACAGCCTAATACTCATGCGCGATCCGCACATCGATTCACCCTGCGCTGCTCTATCACCTACGCGCACAAACCCTTAACAATTCTAATATAATAATTTCGAAATTTGTTACCTCTCAGCCAAGATGCAATTTAATTCCGATGATTCAGAGATAGCACTTCATAGGCTCCTGGTTGTCGGTCCCTACTCCGATTTCTGGTACATGGATAATCGCGCATGTATCTTTAGGTGCGTGATTCATTCGCGTGCTTCTTGGGAACTCAAGCCTTTCGTCCTTGACGATTTTTTCTTTTGGACTTGCGCATGCGCTGGTATGGAGTTGTGTGCGCACGCCGATTTCTTTTCCTTGGGCATATCGTCAACTGATTACTTATTTTTATACAGCTTCGTCCACTCTTCTGATTTTCCCAGAACGGTTCCAGTCTCGGCCTTCGGATAGCAGCTATGGAACAACGCCCCGCTCTCCCTCCTTGGTCTACTTGTGCAGGTCAGCGCACGCGTTTACTCCCGCGCCTACTTTCCTACACTCGACTTCCAGAGGAAAGGTGATCTGTTTTCCCACCTCACCACGCTATGGGTATTCGCCTTGGCATCTGCGTGGCTGAGCGCGCTCTATTGTTCCGAAGGTTGCAAAGCACCGGCCTCCACTAGCGCTTTTAGCCATGTACCTTACTCTCGAAGCAAAAACGACTAACCGCCTCTCTAGAGCTTTTTCTTTCAACTCCACATCCCCTGAATATCCCGACGAAAAAGGAAAAAATCGAAAAATATACTAAATTGGTTAAAGGCAGTGCATGTAGGATGAATAAGGCAAAACAAGTCGAAAGGTGCGCGCAATCCGCATAGAAGCGCACAACCACTGCTATTTCCTATACTGCACTAACTAAGCTAAACTACAATGATAAATATGAATGTAAATGTAACGTACACCCCCCCCCCCCCACACTTAAACAGAGACGTGTCCCCACGACTCAAGCTCAAGCGCAACGGAGAGCGCACACATGCAAGCTACTAGGACAACTAAGAACGAAAAATGAAATGCATCATGAAAATGAAAAACAGAGTCAATGCAGCAATTGAAACACGGTCAGGGGTTCACAAAATATCCACACAAAATAGGAACAGAATATCTAATGATAGTTTTCAAAAGCAGCAATGACAACCCGAGATGATTTGCGCCGAGCCCTCTGCTGCGCCCTAAAGGTCCTCTGAGCTGGAGTTCTGCGCAGACCCTTGTGCCTCCTCGTCCATGGACTCTGTCTCTGTCTCATATCCTGAGCTGGAGGATGGCGGCGCAACTGATACTGCTGCGGGCTGGGCTGAGGGCTCCTCGTCCGAGTCGGTCTCCCATATTGAATCTGAACTTAATTCTTTGACGGGGGTGACCTCAGAGGGCGATCGGATTATCTAGGCAGAGGGTTGCTGAGGGGGCTCTGATGGCATTGGCTGTGGGTCCATGACTGGGGTGCGCACTGAGGATTGGGCTAGTGACTGCGCGGGAGAACTGGCTGGCTCGTGCTGCTCTGAAGGTGACCCTGGAGGTGGCCTGCGCAGACTGAGGAGAGGGGGAATGGGGTCTCCAAATTGCCACCCTGCTGGTGGGTTGATGCTTAAATCTTCCCCGTCTGGCGCCAAGTACTCCAGCACGCGCATGACGTTCAACAACATGCGCTGCTCTGCTGGCGCCTCCTCAGAATCCTGTCTGCGTCGCTTTGCCGGCGCGCACGGGGGAGAATCTCTGATGTCAATGGTGACAACTTCCCCTGGCGGTCCACTCGCCCGCGCGCGCGCTCCAGTCTGAGCGCGCGTCCTCATGCGCCTAGCCGGCGGCACGACTGGTGCCTCCACATTATCCATTTCCTCCTTAGTAGCAGCTTCCTCTTGCCGCGCACTACTCTCTGCGGGCGCTCCTCTGATTGCCGCGTGCCTCGGTGCCCTAGCAGCTTGCAGCCGGTAACACCATTCCAATGACCCATCTTCCTTGGCAGTTACCGCTCGGTACTGCAGCATCTGGGCACGGTCAAGAGGAATGGCTGGAACAACTGTGTGCCCAGGCACTTCTGGCTCTCCGTGCAGCCCACGCAGCAAATGCGTAACCACACCTCCACAAGTGAGCGGGCCCTTGGTGCTGAGCCACTCCCAGTGCACTACCATGTCCGACACGAACCAAACCTTCTTCCCATAATACAACCCCTTCAGCACGTCCATATCAAGCAGGCTGACCTTCGGCGCACCGTTATAGCGTCCAATGACTGCGTACGCGACCATGCGCCATAGGTAATACATCCAGGGGTCGCGCAGCTCACGCCCTCGGCTGCGCCCAGCGGCAAACGATTTGCCCGGCGCCATCTCGCGCCATGCCTCCTGATTGGTGTGCGTATCCACCTCGTGCTCGAGCACCTTGTCACAGCACAGGGTGCGCTTCAACCTCTTGGCCGATGCAATGTACCACACCCTTCGGTGTCGGTACCGGATCTCTAAGTCTTGGATCTGCAGGGACGCCAGGAACTCACAGATGTCCTCTTTGTCGGCTACGCTTTCTAAGTCCATCAGCGCTTCCCAACCAGCCTGCGCGAGCTTCTCTGTGACCAATTCCTCTAAGCCCATCTCGCGCAGGAAGTCCCTGCTGATGCACGGTGTGCCATACATGTCCAGCCTCCAAAAGGCATCATACTTCCGTGCGAAAGATGCTGGGGTGTCCTGGTCCTCGGCTGGCCTCATATTTGCAGCGGTCAACTGTAGTCAACGCTCTACTAAGGATCCCAAAATCAGCACTTCAAATCAAACCCTCAAATTCCTAACAGATGGGTGCCTCACTCGTGTCAACAAAACCTAGCAAAGAAATCACCAAACAGAGCTAGCTAACTAGGTGCGGTTTTGATCCTAGGGTTACGTCCTCAGTCGGGTTCCTTCACCAAACCCTTACTAAAATGACAGAAACAAGGAATGAGAGGTTACCTAGTGTGCTGGTGTTGTTGTGCTCTTCAAATCTCTCTAGAGAACGCTGGAAACGGTGGGCGGACGGCAAAGATCGGTTGGCAGCAGTGCATAGCGTTTAACGGTCGAAATTGCAGAATGTTCGGATTTTTCTAAGTATCTGCCCATATATACCCCCTGACCTGCGCATCTATCTTGCGCACTGAGCTGCGCACTAACTCGCGCATTGCTACGTGACTCAAGAAAAATAGCAAGTGCTGAACTAGCTAAAATGCAAATCCTAAAAACGTGTAAAAATAAAACGTGGAAAACGTGTCGGGTTAACTCTCGACAAGTGCCTTTGTTTAACGTCGTTGGCTCGACAGTACCTCGTTACTTGCTCAAGTTCGTGCTCCGGACCACCCCCACACTTGCTCCTGCGCGCTCTGGTGCGTCTGTGTGTGCTATGTCTTCTTTAGTCCTGCGCAAAGGAACAGATAGGTGGTCAGTGTGGCCAAAATCGTGTGGCACATCATAAGTAACGAGGTTAATCAGTGAGGGAGAAGATATATAATCAGTAGCTCCTAGTTCTCCCTCCGGTGCAGCAGGTTGTATTTCTGGCGCAGTAGCTTGCGCATCTTCTATTTCTGGTTCCGCCAAATCAACTTCGCGTGTGGCCTCATCCCACGGTTCTCCCAAGTATTTCTTGACTCTTTGCCCATTGACCTGAAAGCGATGCTTGCGCTCGTTCTCTAACTCGATAGTTCCATACGGGAAAACCTTTGTGACCGTGTAAGGTCCCGTCCACTTGCTGCGCAGCTTCCCAGGCATCAGTTTTAAGCGCGAGGAGAACAACAGCACTCGGTCTCCTGGCTCGAAGATGAATCTGAGGATGTTCTTATCGTGAAATGCTTTTGTGCTCGCTTTGTAGTCGCGCAACCCCTCATATGCATCCAGGCGCAGCTCCTCTAGCTCGCTTAACTCAAATGCGCGCTCCTTACCAGCCTCATCGTGGTTCAGATTGTAAGTGCGCAATGCCCAGTATGCCTTGTGCTCCAACTCAACCGGTAGGTGGCACGCCTTTCCGTACACCAACCGAAATGGTGAAGTCCCAATCGGTGTCTTGTGCGCAGTCCGGTATGCCCAAAGTGCATCGTCCAGCCGCTGGCTACAGTCTTTGCGCGAAGGTCTCACGGTTTTCTCCAGAATGCGCTTGATGTCTCTGTTGGAGACCTCGGCCTGGCCATTCGTTTGAGGATGGTATGCAGTGGACGTCTTGTGGCGCACCCCATAATGCTTTAGTACTTGCGCCACTATTCTGTTGCAGAAGTGCGTCCCCTGGTCGCTGATTATTGCCTTAGGTACTTCGTACCTGCAGAAAATGTTAGTTCTTAAAAACTCAACGACCGTCTTACCATCATCCTTGCGTGTGGCCTTAGCTTCGACCCACTTCGAGACATACTCCACCGCCATTGAGAGCGTGCCTTTCCATATGTCTATCTTTATGCGCGCTGTCATCAGAAATGGTCTGCCCAGTAGGATTTACGCGCTTCCCTTGCTCGGCTCACCCTCCATTTCCAAGACGTAGAATTCTGCTGGGAACACCAGCTCCCCTACTCAGACAAGAACGTCCTCTATCATGCCCGTTGGTTGTTTGCACGACCGATCTGCTAATTGGATGGTGAGACCTACAGGCTTTAGTGGACCAAGGTGCAATGACACATACCAGGAGTAAGGAAGCACATTTATAGATGCACCGAGATCAATCATGCAGTTGCTTACAATGGTCTTACCTAAGGTGCACGGTATGGTGAACGTACCTGGATCTCGGCATTTAGGTGGTACCTTGTGTTGCACAATTGCTGATGCATGTGCGTTAAGCATTACTTGTGCGCACTCGCCTTTCCTCCTCTTGTTTGTGCACAGCTCTTTCAAGAACTTGGCATATCTGGGAATCTGCCGAACTGCCTCAATCAGGGGAATGTTTATTTCCACCTTACTGAATAATTCATATAACTCCTTGTCCAGCGCCTCCTTTCTTGCTAAAGGTACCTGCACAGGAAAAGGTGCACGTGCGTTAGTATGACTGGTACTCTTTTCTCCTGATTGTATCATACCTGGCGCCACCTCCTGTTGGTACGTAGCTGGCGCAGCTGGTTGCATATCCGGCTGTTCTGGCTCTAGAGGTTGCGCAACTGGCTGCGCGGGCTCCTTTGCGGTCGGAGCTGTCCCAACTGTGCGCCCAGTCCTCAGCGTTACGGCGTTAACTCCTTGATAGAGCCTATTTATACGCACTATTTAGATCCTAACACTGTGCTTGTTTGCGTTATTTTGTGTACAAGATTACTGGTTTCCGATATTTTTGTATTCCAGGACAAAACAAGGGCCTAAGTCGGATACACGCTAATAGGGGCATTTAAGGAGCGCAACACACAGCCTGCGGAGCTAGCAGCGCAAATAGGATAGGAGGTGGCAGATTCAGACTGCGGTGCGCTAACCAACTGCGCGAACCAACGTGCGCAGTGAGCCGTGCGCAGGGTAGCGGTATTTCCAAATCTTGAACACCATATCCCTACAAAATCTCCTAGGATTTGGAAGTTGCCAAGAGTGTCACGAGCCTCACAAGCAGTATATAAAGAGAGGAAGGCTAGGGTTTGAACAACAACACATAAGAGAGAGCCAGAACTGAAAAACACACGAGCTACTGCGAGGACCTGCGCCAACCGACTGCGCCAACCGAGACACAACAACCTGCACGCACCTGCTTGTTACTGTTTCTTGGAAACTTTAGCTTTTATTTACTATTTCTATGATGTTTACTACTAGCATGTTGATGTGCACGCGTCGTTGAGCGTGTATCAAATTAATTCCTTCCTCTTCCACTTAGTACAGCGGTTAAGTCAGGGTCGAATCCACAGGGAGCAAGTAGATTAGCTTTAACTAGTATCGTGCACTTGCGAAAACTGGGGGTGTGAGTGATTGGGGTGCGCAATGCGCGAGTAAATAGTAGTAAATGCAGGAATTGCACTAGACGTGCGCAGGCAGTAGAGATTAAGTACTATGACTATGAGAAGTATCGGCGCAGACAATCCTCTATGAGTGTATTCCTTATCATTGACTCTAAACGTCTATAGTTTGATTTACTAATGTTAGTGTCCGATCAAGGCTTCCTAACATGTGCGCATGTTCCGATCAAAGTTCATGAGCTATTAATTCTCGAGACTAGTCTAAACAGCTACAAATCCTGTCACAGTAGCAACTGATTATCCTAGCGCGTTACTCCTAGTTGTCACCGTCAGGCTATTCAACTAGTTTAACATATAACAAACAAGTAACAAGAGTAAGATTGCGGTTCAAGGCTTCCCCTACTCATGCAACTAGCTGTCAACAGTGTGCACAGAATTAATATAAGCAAACAAACTATGCATTAAGCACAAGTCTCAAAGGAAATACTCATAGAATAATGCCCAACCGATACCAAGCGTTTAGCTAGACATGCTAGTAGTAAACATCATAGAAACAGTAAATAATAACTAAGGTATCCAAGGAAACAGCAACTAGCAGGTGCGTGCAGGTTGCAGAGTCTCGGCTGGCGCAGTCGGCTAGCGCAGTCGGCTAGCGCAGGTCCTCTCAGTAGGCTCGTGTGTTTTTCAGTTCTGCCGCTCCCTTGTGTGCTGTGGTGTGTTGATGCTCTCTGGATCCCTCTTTCAAACCCTAGCCTTCTTCTCTTTATATACTGCTCATGAGGCCCATCCTTGGCAACTTCCAAATCTGGTGGTGTCAAGATTTGGAAACACCACTATCTGCGCATGGCGCACGGCACCTTGGTTAGCGCAGTCGGTCTGCGCACCATAGCTGACTCTGCCAACTCCTCTGTTTGCGCTGCTAGCTCCGCAGCTGTGTGATGCGCTTCTTAAAAGCTGCCTGTTAGCGCGTATCCGACTTAGGCCCTCGTTTTGCCCTGAAATATAAAAATAATGGAAACCAGTAATCTTGTACACAAAATAATGCAAACAAGCATAGGGTTAGGATCTAAATAATGTGTATAAATAGGCTCTATCAAACCCCCCACACTTGCCCCTTGTTCGTCCCGAACAAGCACTCAAGCACGGATACCATTACCTCTCTGGAGTCTAGCGCACAGTCTTACACCCTGGCGCGATCTGCACTACTATTCACCTTGCGCTGCTCTACCACCTGCGCGCATCTGCCTTCAACAGTTCTAATATAATAATTTCGCAGTTCGTTACCTCTCAGCTGGGATGAAGATCGTTTCGGATGGCTGGGAGATAGCTCTTCATAGGCTCCGGGTTGTCAGCTCTTACTCCGAGGATGGGTATATGGTTAATAGCGCAAGCTTCTTCCGGTGCGTGATTCTTCCACGCACTTTCTGGGAATTCAAGCCTTTGATGATTTTCTTGTGAACTTTGCGCAAGCTGGTACGTATTTGTGCGCATGCTGATTCTTTTGTAGCGCATATCATCTGCTGGTGTTTTTCTTTTTGTACAGCTTTATCTACGGTTCCTGTGTTCCCAGAACGGTTCCAGTCTCGGCCTCCGGATAGCAGCTATGGAACAACGCTCCGCTCTCCCTCCTTGGTCTACTTGCGCAGGTCAGCGCACGCATTTACTCCCACGCCCGCCTTCCTTAGCTCGACTTCCAGAGGAAAGGTGGTCTGTTTTCCCACCTCGCCACGCTATGGGTATTTCGCCTTTGGCATCTGCGTGACTGAGTGCGCTCTCTTGTTCCGAAGGTCGCGAAGCACCGGCCTCCACTAACGCTCTCGACCATATACCTCACCTTCGAAGCTCAAACAACTAACCGCCTCTCTAGAGCGTTTCTGTCAACTCCACATCCCCTGTATATCCCAACTAACAGGAGCAGAAAAAACGAAAAAAATACACTAAAACAGTTGATAGCAGCGCATGCAATATGGATAGCGCAATACAAGCTGAACAGCGTGCGCAACCCGCACACAAGCGCACTGCTGCTACTATTTTCTTCAACTAAACTAAGCTACACTACAAAGCTAAAAAACGAGAAATGTAAAATGTAACGCTCCCCCCCCCCACACTTAAACAGAGACGTGTCCCCACGACTCAAGCTCAAGCGCACGGAGAACGCGCATACAGCATGCAAGCAAAACAAAGAACATAAAAAAGAAAAACATATAGCTAACGCAGCACAATATAGCAAGGGGGCACAAAAATATTCAGCACAATATTCAGCAAAATATAGCAACAGCGTTCAAAAAGATAAGAAAAGAAACCCACCCGAAAGAAATGCGCGCCCCACTGCAGCCCTAGATGTCCTCGGAGCTGGACTCAGCCGCTGATTCGCGCGCCTCCTCATCTAAAGAATACTTCACATACTCGGTGTTGGAGGCCGGCGGCACTACAGAAATGGCGGCGGGCTGAGCCACGAGGTCGTCCTCTGAGATAGTATCCCATAGTGAATCTGAGCTGATACTAATGATGGTTCGGCTTCAGGGGACCTCTGAATGGAAGGCTGCGCAGGGGGTGGTGCAGGTGCTGGTACTGGGTCTGCTGCTGGGGTGGGCTCTGGTGCTGGGGCTGGCGCTGTTGCTGGAGCTCGCTCTGCTGCATGCACTGGGGACTGGGTAGGAGGCCTGGCTGGCTGGTGCGGCTTGTTGGGGGATCCTGGAGGTGGCCTGCGCAGGCTGAGGAGAGGGGGAATAGCATCTCCAAATCGCCACCCTGATGGTGGGTTCATACTCAAATCTACCCCCTCTGGCGCTAAATACTCGAGCACGCGCATGACGTTGAACATCATGCGCTGCTCCTCAGATACCTCCTCAGGCGCCTCCTCTGCTTCAGTCCTGGGGCGCTTTCCTCGTGCACGCGGGGGAGAATCCTCAATGGCAATGGTAACTGGCTCCCCCTGCGGTGCGCTTGCCCTTCGACGCGCTCCAGTCTCCGCACAAGTCCTCATGCGCCTGATTGGAGGCGCAACTGGCTCTGGGGCCTCGTCCTCCTCCATCTCCTCCGCAGCCTCTTCTGCTTGGGCGCTTCTCTCCGCTCTATGCCTCGGCGCTCTGGCCGGCTGCAGCCGGTAGCACCACTCCAATGTACCATCCTCTCTCACGGCTACCGCTCTTATCTGTAGCATATGGGCGCGGTCCAGGGGAACAGCCGGCACCACTGTGTGCTCGGGCACCTCTGGCTCTCCATGCAACGCACGCAGCAGGTGCATTATCATCCCTCCACAAGTCAGCGGCCCCTTGGTGCTGACCCGACTCCAATGAAGCACCATGTTCAAGACAAACAGCACCCTCTTCCCATAATAAAAACCCTTCAAAATCTCCATGTCCAGCAAGCTGATCTTCGGCGCACCGTTAAAACACCCAATGATCGCATAGGCGACCAGGCGCCACAGGTAGAACATCCACGGGTCGCGCAGCTCACGTCCGCGGCTGCGCCCCGCGGCAAAAATTGTGTCAGTCGCCATCTCGCGCCACGCCTCCTGATTCGTGTGCGTGTCTATGTCCCCTTCACGCACCTTTGCGCACCTCAGTGTGCGCTTCAGCCTCTTAGCCGAGGCAATGTACCAGACTCCTCTGTGCCGGTACCTTATCTCCATATCGGCTGTCTCCAGTGACGCAAAAAACTCGCAGGTGTCCTCCTTGTCTGCTGCGCTGTTGATCTCCAACAGCGCCTCCCAGCCCGCCAGCGCGAGCTTCTCCATGATGAGGTCCTCCATCCCGACCTCTCGCAGGAACTCTGATAGAGCCTATTTATACACACTATTTAGATCCTAACCCTATGCTTGTTTGCATTATTTTGTGTACAAGATTACTGGTTTCCAGTGTTTTTCTATTTCAGGGCAAAACGAGGGCCTAAGTCGCATACGCGCTAACAGGCAGCTTTTAAGGAGCGCATCACACAGCCTGCGGAGCTAGCAGCGCAAACAGAGGAGTTGGCAGAATCAGCTACGGTGCGTTAACCGATTGCGCTACCCAGGAGCAGTGCGCCATGCGTAGATAGTGGTGTTTCCAAATCCTGACACCATCAGATTTGGAAGTTGCCAAGGATGAGCCTCTTGAGCAGTATATAAAGAGAAGAAGGCTAGGGTTTCAGGGAGACATTGATATCATCCAGACACACCACAGCACAAGGGAGAGCGGCAGAACAAAAAAATACACGAGCTTACTGCGAGGACCTGCGCTAGCCGACTGCGCCAGCCGAGACTCTGCAACCTGCATGCACCTGCTAGTTGCTGTTTTCTTTGATACCTTAGATATTATTTACTGTTTCTATAATGTTTACTACTATCATGTCTAGCTAAACGCTTAGTGTCAGTTGGGCATGAATCTATGAGTATTTCCTTTGAGACTTGTGCTTAATGCATAGTTTGTTTGCTTATATTAATTCTGTGCACACGGTTGACAGCTAGTTGCATGAGTAGGGGAAGCCTTGAACCGCAATCTTACTCTTGTTGCTTGTTTGTTATATGTTAAACTAGTTGAATAGCCTGACGGTGACAACTAGGAGTAACGCGCTAGGATAATCAGTTGCTACTGTGACAGGATTCGCAGCTGCTTAGACTAGTCTTAAGAATTAATAGCTCATGAACTTTGATCGGAACATGCGCACAAGTTAGGAAGCCTTGACCGGACACTAACTTCAGTAAATCAAACTATAGACGTTTAGAGACGATGATAAGGAATACACTCATAGAGGATTGTCTGCGCCGATACTTCTCATAGTCATAGTACTTAATCTTTACTGCCTGCGCACGTCTAGTGCAATTCCTGCGTTTACTACTGTTTACTAGAGCATTGCGCGACCCAATCACTCACACCCCCAGTTTTCGTAAGTGCAGGTTACTAGTTAAAGCTAATCTACTTGCTCCCTGTGGATTCGACCCCGACTTAACCGTTGTACTAAGTGGAAGAGGAAGGAATTAATTTGATACACGCACAACGACGCGTGCACATCAAATTTTGGCGCCGTTGCCGGGGAGCAACACAGATAAGCTTTAATTAGCTTAAGTTTTCTTTTATAATAGTTAGTTATTTCTGTTTGCTTTATTTTCGTTGTTGTTTCTGACAGCGCGCAATCAACATCAGCCTGCGCAACCTTGAAACAGTTGCGCTGTGCAGATTCTAGTTGCGCACTGACAGACGCAACAGCTTAGTTATCTTTTAATTCCGTTTTCTTTAAAGTTTAGAACAGGTCATGGAGGATAACAGTGTCGTTGGAGATAACTTAGGGGACAGAACTCCAGAGGAAGCAAGGGCACATAACCGTGCAGCCTTGTTGAGAGAGGAAGTGCAGCGTGAGGTTGAAGCAAGGATGGCCGCTAAATTGTATAATGCGCCACCCGCGCGACAAGCTGCGCGACGCAGAACAGTGCGCGAGATGTCAGCCCCGCTCACGGTTAACCAGCCATGGTGTATAGTGCTTCCACCAGACGGTCATTTTGAACTAAGGAGCTCGCTCATTCATCACATGCCCAAGTTCCACGAGATGAACAACGAGAATCCGGTCAAGCATGTGCGAGAATTCCTAGTCATTTGCGAGAACATGAAGGCCGAAGGGGAGAGCGATAAAGCGCTAAAGATAAAAGCGTTCCCATTTTCATTGTGTGACACAGCCAGGCAATGGCTGATGAACTTACCAGCAGGATCAATTCACACATGGGAGCAGCTGCAGAAGAAGTTCCTGGACAAATTTTATCCCGCAGCAAAGATCGCGCTGCTCAGGAGGGAGCTGGCCGCACCTAGGCAGGGCGCAGGAGAGTCGCTGTCAGAGTATTACGAGCGTTTCAGGGAGCTGGAGGCCAACTGCTACAACCACGGCCTACCCCAAAAAGTGCTGATAGAAAATTTCCTGAATGGATTGCTACCCATGGAGCTGAGATTATTGAATGCATGCGCAGGAGGCGACATTTGCAACATGTACCCAGAGGACGCGTGGCAGCTGATAGAAGACTCTGCTGGGCAGGTAAGACATCAGCTAACACTTGAAAATAGTCGTGCTCGTTCTGTGCATCAGGTAGAAACAAGCGCTGAGATCAAGGAAATGAAGGCCATGCTGCAGAAGCTGATGAGTGCGCAAGGCGCGCAACCAGCTGCGCCAAAGGCGTGTGAGTTCTGCACTTCCACCGAGCACAAAACCGACGCATGTCCCACGCTTTTCGAGGAATCAGAAGATGTTAATGCTCTTGGAGGATGGGATAATAGAGGGCCGCAGAGGCAGAATCAGCCGCCTTTTGGACTAGCCGCAAATAGGTTCAGATGGAAGGAGGAAAACAATTTCTAGAGGCAGTCCGCGGATCAGCGCGCACCACAGCAGACGCAATAAGCTGCGCCCTACAATCCACCGCATCGCCGCACTGACGCACCAGCGCAGAACAACCAGCAGCCGAGGCGATCCTTAGAAGATATTGTGGGGCAGCTAGCAGACACAGTGCGCAAAAATGATGAGAAATATGACAAGAGGTTCGAGTCCATTGAGAAGCAGCTATCACAGATTGCCACCACGGTGTATGAGCTGAAAAAGAGCGATGGCAACCTGCCTTCGCAAGTGATCCAGAATCCTAAGGGAGGAGTCAACGCCGTGACACTGAGGACTGGGCGCACGATAGGAACAGAGCAGACCGCGAAGGCGCCCGCGCCACCAGTTGCGCAAGTCCCAGATCCAACAGAGCAGAATGCGCAACCGGAGCAAGACGCGCAACCAGAAGCGCCAGCCACAAGCCAGCAGGGCGAAGCGCCAGGTATAACACAATTAAAAGACAAGGGCACGAATCGTACTAACATTCCTGCACCTTTCCCTGTACAGGCACCATCGGCTAGAAAGGAAGCGCTCGATAAGGAGCTCTACGAGTTATTCAATAAGGTGGAGATAAACATTCCCCTTATTCGGCAAATCCCTAGGTACGCCAAATTTCTAAAGGAGCTGTGCACAAACAAGAGAAGGAAAGGCGAATGCGCACAGGTAATGCTAAATGCGCAGGCCTCAGCAATCGTGCAACATAAGGTATCACCTAAATGCCAAGACCCAGGTACGTTCACCATTCCATGCACTTTAGGTAAGACTACAGTAAGCAATTGCATGATTGACTTAGGCGCGTCTATAAATGTGCTACCCTATTCCCTATATGCGTCATTGCGCCTTGGACCACTAAAGCCTGCAGGTCTCACCATTCAGCTAGCAGATCGGTCGTGCAAGCAACCTACGGGCATGATCGAGGACGTTCTGGTTCGAGTAGGAGAGCTGGTGTTCCCAGCAGATTTCTATGTCCTAGAAATGGAGGGTGAGTCGAGCAACGGCAGTGCGCAGATCCTACTGGGCAGACCATTTTTGATGACAGCGCGCACAAAGATAGATGTATAGAGGGGCACGCTCTCTATGGAGGTCGATGGCGAGGAAATTCATTTTAACATATTCAAAGGGATGCAGTACCCTCATGAAGACGCCACAGTGCACGCAATGGACAGCATAGATGATAGAGCCTAGTTATACACATTATTTAGATCATAACCCTATGCTTGTTTGCAATATTTCATGAGCAAGATTACTCGTTTCCAATGTTTTTGTGTATCAGGTCAAAACGAGTCCTTGAGTCGGATACGCGCTAACAGGCAGCGTTCTAGGAGTGAAAGATCAGCCTGCGGAGCTAGCGGCGCAAACAGAAGAAGAAATGGCGAAAGACAGCAGAGGTGCGCTACCCGATTGCGCCAATCAATGCCGTGCGCCAGGCGCAAAGTCCCAGTGACCAGATTTGGAAGTTGCCAAAAGATGAACTTCCTGGGCACTATTTAAACAAAGAAAGTCTAGGGTTTCAGGGGATCGGGAACATCATCACTCAGTGGCATTCCAGAGGCACTGCGCGGCAGAACTGGAAAACACACGGACCTGTCAAGGAGAGTTGCGCCAGCCGACTGCGCCAGCCAAGAGAAGACACTGCACGCACTATTTGCTACCGTTTTCTCTGATACAGTAGTTGTTATTTACTATTTTATGATGTTTACCACTAGCATGTCTAGCTAAACACTTAGTGTTGGTCGGGCATGAATCTATGATGTATTACCTTTGAGACTTGAGCTTAATGCGTAGTTTACTTATTTGTATTAATCCTGCGCATACTGAGACAGTTAGTTGCATAAGTAGGGGAAGCCTTGAACCGCAATCCTATTTGTGTTGCTTGCTTGTCCTATGTTAAACTAGTTGCATGAGTAGGGGAAGCCTTGAACCGCAAACTTATCGTGACAACTAGGAGTAACGAGTTAGGGTAAGCAGTTGCTACTGTGACAGGATTCGCAGCTGTTTAGTCTAGTTCTAGGATTAATAGCACATGAACTTTGATCGGAACATGCGCGTGTGTTAGGAAGCCTTTACCGGACACTAACCCAAGTAGGACACAAACTATAGACATTTAGAGTCGATGATAAGGAATGCATTCATAGAGGATTGTCTGCCCAGTACTTCTCATAAACATAGTATCTCATCTATACTGCTTGCGCACGTCTAGTGCAATTTCCTGCGTTACGATATTCACTGCTACTCGCGCATCGCGCAAAACCCCCAATCACTCATACAACCCCCCGTCTTCGTAAGTGTAGGTTACTAGCTAAAGACTTACTACTTGCTCCCTGTGGAGATCGACCCTTACTTAACCGCTGTACTAGTGGGAGAGGAAGGATTATATTTGACGCGCACGACGACGCGCGATCAAATTTTGGCGCCGTTGCCGGGGAGCAACACAGCTAAGTTTTAGCTAGCTTACATTTCTTATTTTAGTAACTAGTTATTTCATTTTGTTTTGTTTTCTCGTTGTTGTTTCTGACAGCGCACAATCACATCAGCCTGCGCAACCTTGAAACAGTTGCGCTGCGCAGATTCTAGTTGCGCACTGACAGACGCAACAACTTCGTTGCCATTTAATTTCGTTTCTTGAGTTTGGATCAGGACATGGAGGATAACAGTGTGGTTGGAGATAACCTGGGAGACAGAACCCCAGAGGAAGCAAGGGCACATAACCGCGCAGCCCTATTCAGAGAGGAAGTGCAGCGTGAGGTCGACGCACGGATGGCCGCTGAACCAGCGTGAGATAACCTGGGAGCCCGTTCGTCCAGTCGCGAGACGCAGGACAGTGCGCGAAATGTCAGCCCCACTCACTGTTAACCAGCCATGGTGCATAGTGCTTCCGCCCAACGGACAGTTCGAACTGAGGAGCTCACTCATCCATCACATGCCTAAGTTTGACGGAATGAACAACGAAAATCCAGTCAAGCATGTGCGGGAGTTCCTAATCATTTGTGAGAACATGAAGACCTTGAGGGAAAACGATGAAGCGCTGAAGATGAAGGCGTTCCCATTTTCATTGAACGATGCAGCCAAACACTGGCTGATGAGCTTACCCGCAGGATCAATTCACACATGGGAGCAGCTGCAGAAGAAATTCCTAGATAAATTCTATCCAGCAGCAAAGATTGCGCTGCTCAGAAGGGAACTGGCCGCGCCAAGGTAGAGCGCAGGGGAGCGCAGTTGGCTTCTAGCTCCCTGAACGTTTCAGGGAGCTAGAAGCCAACTGCTACAATCACGGGCTTCCCCAGAATGTGCTGATAGAAAACTTTCTGAATGGACTGCTGCCCATGGAGCTGCGACTACTGAATGCATGCGCAGGAGGGGACATTTGCAACATGTACCCGGAGGATGCATGGCAGCTGATAGAAGATTCTGCTGGGCAGGTAAGACATCAATTGACACTTGAAAGTAGTCGTAATCGTTCTGTGCATCAGGTAGAGGCAAGCGCTGAGATCAAAGAAATGAAAAGGCCATGCTACAGAAGCTGATGAGTGCGCAGGGCGCACAACCTGTTGCGCCAAAGGTATGTGAATTCTGCAGGTCCACTGAGCACAAGACAGACGAATGCCCAACACTTTTTGAAGAAACTAGAGATGTAAATGCCCTTGGAGGATGGGACAACAGAGGACCGCAGAGGCAGAATCAGCCGCGCTTTGGGCTTGCTGCAAATGGATTCAGATGGAGAGAAGAGAACAATTTCCAGAGGCAGCCCACTGATCAGCGCGCGCCACAGCAGACGCAACAAGCTGCACCCTACAATCCACCGCATCGCCGCACAGACGCACCAGCGCAGAACAATCAGCAACCAAAGCGATCCTTGGAAGATATCATGGGGCAGCTAGCAGACACAGTGCGCAAGAATGACGAAAAGTATGACAAGAGGTTCGAATCCATAGAAAAGCATCTATCACAAATTGCAACCACGGTGTATGAGCTGAAAAAGAGCGATGGCAACCTGCCTTCGCAAGTGATTCAGAACCCTAAGGGAGGAGTTAATGCAGTAACACTGAGGACTGGGCGCACAGTAGGAACAGAGTAGACCGCGCAGGCGCCCGCGCAACCAGTTGCGCAAATCCCAGATCCAGCAGCTCAGAGTGCGCAACCAGAGCCCGAGGCGCAATCAGAAGCGCCAACCACGAACCAGCAGGGCAAAGCGCCAGGTATGTCTCACTCGACAAACAAGGACAAAAATTGTACTAACATACCTGCTCCTTTCCCTGTGCAGGAACCACTGGCGAGAAAAGAAGCACTGGACAAGGAACTATATGAGCTGTTCAGCAAGGTGGAAATCAACATACCTCTCATAGAAGCTATTCGACAGATTCCCAGGTATGCGAAGTTTTTAAAAGAGCTGTGCACAAATAAAAGGAGGACAGGCGAATGCGCACAGGTAATGCTGGAGGAGCAAGAGGAGGAGCTAAGCAGTGCTGAACCAACACCCACACAGGTACTTGATATAGTTCATATTTGCACCGCTAACAAAATCTTGCCCTCTATTGAACAGGCACCCAAGATCGAACTGAAGCAACTCCCAGAGCACCTCAAGTACATTTTCTTGGGAGATGAGGACACCCTGCCAGTGATCATCAAGAAGGGATTAGAAGAGGAGCAGGAGGCGCGCTTACAACAGGTACTGCGCAGGAACCAGCGCGCCATAGGATGGACACTTGCAGATCTGCGCGGAGTGAGCCCAGACGTGTGCATGCACCGAATTCTGTTGGAAGATGGTGCCAAACCATCCAGGGAGGCTCAGCGCAGGTTAAACCCAATTATGATGGAGGTAGTGCAAAAGGAAGTCCTGAAGTTGCTTGACGCAGGGGTCATTTACCCAATCTCAGACAGCAAATGGGTCAGCCCGGTGCACGTTGTGCCAAAGAAAGGAGGAATCACGGTGGAGGAGAATGCGCAGGGCGAGCTAGTTCCCAAGCGCATACAAACTGGCTGGCGCATGTGCATCGACTACAGGAAGCTGAACGCTGTAACGCGCAAGGACCACTTCCCGCTACCCTTCATGGACCAGATGCTGGATCGCTTGGCAGGTAAGCCTTACTTTTGTTTTTTGGACGGATATTCAGGTTACAATCAGATACCCATAGCTGCGGAGGATCAAGAGAAGACCACGTTCACATGCCCCTTCGGCACATTTGCGTTTCGGCGTATGTCTTTTGGGCTGTGCAACGCGCCAAGTACGTTCCAACGCCTCGTCATGAGCATTTTCTCTGATATGATTGGTATATGCATAGAAGTGTTCATGGATGATTTCACTGTATATGGGAGTACCTTTGATGCATGCTTAACACATCTAGATAAAGTCTTAGCGCGATGCATCTCTAAGAACTTAGTGCTAAATTACGAAAAATGTCATTTCATGGTAACGCACGGAGTAGTACTAGGTCATATCATTTCAGAGGAGGGTATTAAGGTAGACAAAGTTAAGATAGATATTATTTCTAATCTGCCTTATGCCACCAACGTGCGCGACGTGAAATCGTTCTTAGGGCATGCTGGGTTTTACAGGCGTTTTATTAAGGATTTCTCTAAAATTTGCATACCCCTGTCTAACCTGTTGCAAAAAGACGTGTGCTTCGATTTTACTGATGAGTGCAGGGAGGCGTTCGATAAGCTGAAAGAAGCGCTGACCAGTGCGCCAGTGATGCGCGCACCAGACTGGAACCTGCCATTCGAGCTGATGTGTGACGCAAGTGACTACGCAGTAGGAGCAGTCTTGGGGCAGCGCGAGGACAAGAAGCCGCATGCCATCTACTATGCATCGCGCACACTGGACTCCGCGCAGAAGAACTACACCACCACGGAGAAGGAGCTTCTGGCAATTGTATTTGCGCTGGAGAAGTTCCGAGCATATGTTCTAGGCGCCAGAGTCATCATCTACACGGACCACGCAGCTATCCGCTACCTCATGTCCAAGAAAGAGACCAAGCCGCGCCTGATGCGCTGGGTACTTCTGCTTCAGGAATTCGACTTAGAGATCAAAGATAAGAAGGGCACGGAAAATACCGTCGCTGATCACCTGAGCAGGATCGTAAAGGATGAGGAGCCAGGGCAGATCAAGGAGACATTCCCTGACGAGCATCTGATGGCGCTAACAGGTAAGGTACCATGGTATGCGCATATCGCAAATTACCTGGTCACAGGTACGTTCCCTCCTCATTTCAATAAAACTCAGTGCATGCGATTGAAACATGAGTCCAAGCATTACCTTTGGGATGATCCTTACATGCTTAGAATAGGTCCAGATCGGATATTAAGACGTTGCGTGCCTGACCATGAGATTAACTCTGTGTTGATGTTTTGTCATGCGCACGCCTGTGGAGGACATTTCGGTCCCAAGCGCACGAGCAGGAAGATCTTGGACTGCGGATTCTACTGGCCGCACTGATCGCGCGTCGTCGTGCGCGTCAAATATAATCCTTCCTCTCCCACTAGTACAGCGGTTAAGTAAGGGTCGATCTCCACAGGGAGCAAGCAGTGAGTCTTAGCCAGTAACCTACAGTTAAGAAAACGGGGGTTGCGTGAGTGATTGGGGGTTTTGCGCGATGCGCGAGTAACAGCGAATATCGTAACGCGGGGAATTGCACTAGACGTGCGCAAGCAGTAGAGATTAAGTACTATCTTTATGAGAAGTATTGGGCAGACAATCCTCTATGAATGCATTCCTTATCATCGACTCCAAACATCTATAGCTTGTGTTTTACTTGGGTTAGTGTCCGGTAAAGGCTTCCTAACACGTGCGCATGTTCCGTTCAAAGTTCATGTGCTATTAATCCTTAGAACTAGACTAAACAGCTGCGAATCCTGTCACAGTAGCAACTGCCTACCCTAACTCGTTACTCCTAATTGTCACGGTAAGTTTGCGGTTCAAGGCTTCCCCTACGCATGCAACTAGTTTAACAGGTGACAAGCAAGCAACACAAGTAAGATTGCGGTTCAAGGCTTCCCCTACTCATGCAACTAACTGTCTCAGTACGCACAGAATTAATACAAGTAAATAAACTATGCATTAAGCTCAAGTCTCAAAGGTAATACATCATAGGTTCACGCCCGACCAACACTAAGTGTTTAGCTAGACATGCTAGTGGTAAACATCATAAAATAGTAAATAACAACTACTGTATCAGAGAAAAACGGTAGCAAATAGTGCGTGCAGTGTCTTCTCTTGGCTGGCGCAGTCGGCTGGCGCAACTCTCCTTGACAGGTCCGTGTGTTTTCCAATTCTGCCGCGCAGTGCCTCTGGAATGCCACTGAGTGATGATGTTCCGATCCTGTGAAACCCTAGACTTTCTTTGTTTAAATAGTGCCCAGGAAGTTCATCTTTTGGCAACTTCCAAATCTGGTCACTGGGACTTCGCGCCTGGCGCACGGCATTGATTGGCGCAATCGGGTAGCGCACCTCTGCTGTCTTTCGCCATTTCTTCTTCTGTTTGCGCCGCTAGCTCCTCAAGCTGATCTTTCACTCCTAGAACGCTGCCTGTTAGCGCGTATCCGACTTAAGGACTCGTTCTGACCTGATATACAAAAACATTGGAAACGAGTAATCTTGCTCATGAAATATTGCAAACAAGCATAGGGTTATGACCTAAATAATGTGTATAACTAGGCTCTATCAAACCCCCCACACTTGCCCCTTGTTCGTCCCGAACAAGTACTGAAACGCGGATACAATTACCTTTTCTGGAGACTAGCGCACAGCCTTGCATTCTAGCGCAAAATGCAATAGTTGCTCAACTTGTGCTGCTCTATCACCTGCGCACAACTGCACTCAATAGTTCTAATATAATAACCCCGAAATTTCATTACCTCTCAGCCGGGATGAAGATCTTTGGATGACTGGGAGATAGCTCTTCTTAGGCTCCTGGTTGTCAGCTCCCGCTCCGAAGATAGGTATATGGTTTCTTGCGCGAGCTTCTTCCAGTGCGTGATTCGTTCGCACACTTCCTGGGAACCTGAGCCTTTGATGATATCCTTGTGGTCTTGCGCACGCAGGTACTAAGTAGTGCGCATGCTGATTCTTTGTAACGCAAATCATCTGCTTCTGCTGGTATTTTTTCTTTTGTACAGCTTCCTTTCCAATTTGTTTCATTCCCAGAACAGTTCCAATCTCAGCCTTCGGATAGCAGCTATGGAACTCGTTCCGCTCTCCCTCCTTGGTCTGTCTGCGCCGGTCGGCGCACGCGTTTGCAACCGCGCCCGCTTTCCTTAGCTCGGCTTCCAGAGAGAAGGTGGTCTGTTTTCCCACCTCGCCACGCTTTGGGTATTTCGCCTTTGGCATCTGCGTGACTGAGCGCGCTCTTCTGTTCCGAAGGTTGCGAAGCACCGGCCTCCACTAGCGCACTCGACCATATACCTCGCCTTCGAAGCACAAGCGACTAACCGCCTCTCTGGAGCATTTCTATCAACTCCACATCCCCTGTATATCCCAACTAACAGGAGCAGAAGAAAACGAAAAAATTATGCTAAAACAGTAGAGAACGGCGCACGCAATACGGATAGCGCAAAACAAGCTGGAGCGCATGCGCATCCTGCACCTTAGCGCACTACTGCTACTAATTCTCTTCAACTTAAACTAAGCTATACTAAAAATGCTCAAAACATGAAATGTAAGAGTAACGCCCCCCCCACACTTGAACAGAGACGTGTCCCCACGACTCAAGCTCAAGCGCATGGAGAGCGCACATGCATGCAATGCAAAAAGAACGAATATAAGAAAAAAAACGTGTAAAAGTAAAAACGTGTCGGGTTACCTCCCGACAAGTGCCTTTGTTTAACGTCGTTGGCTCGACTGTACCTCGTTACTTGCGTGAAAGTGTGCCAGCGACCTCCCCCACTCTTGCTCCTGAGTTGCCCCGCGCTTGTGTATGTGTTGCGTGCTCTTTGGTCCTGCGCAAAGGATCGAAAAGGTGGTCAGCATGGGTAATAGTATGTGATAAATCATAAGTAACGAGGTTAGGTAAAGAGGGAGAAAAAAGATGAGCGATAGTTTCCAGTTCTCCCTCTGGTGCATCTGGTGGCGGCTCTGGCGCAATGCTCATGCGCCATCCAGCCTGAATGCGCTTGGGAACTAGCTCGCCCTGCGCATCTGCAACCAAGTCGTCTATGCTGCCCATCGCGTGCACTGTGGCGTCTTCATGAGGGTGCTGCATTCCTTTGAATATGTCGAAGTAGATTTCTTTCCTATCAACCTCCATGGACAGCGTGCCCCTCCACACGTCTATCTTCGTGCGCGCAGTCATCAGAAACGGTCTGCCTAGGAGGATCTGCGCACCGCTGGCGCTTGATTCACCCTCCATTTCGAGCACATAAAAGTCTGCTGGGAACACCAGCTCTCCCACTCGAACTAGGACATCTTCTATCATGCATGCAGGTTGTTTGCACGATCTATCTGCTAGCTGAATTGTGAGACCTGGATCTCGGCACTTAGGTGGTACCTTTTGTTGCACGATTGCTGAGGCCTGCGCATTTAGCATTACCTGTGCGCATTCGCCTGTCCTCCTTTTATTTGTGCACAGCTCTTTTAAAAACTTCGCATACCTGGGAATCTGTCGAATAGCTTCTATGAGAGGTATGTTGATTTCCACCTTGCTGAACAGCTCATATAGTTCCTTGTCCAGTGCTTCTTTTCTCGCCAGTGGTGCCTGCACAGGGAAAGGAGCAGGTATGTTAGTACAATTTTTGTCCTTGTTTGTCGAGAGAGACATACCTGGCGCTTTGCCCTGCTGGTTCGTGGTTGGCGCTTCTGATTGCGCCTCTGGCTCTGGTTGCGCACTCTGAGCTGCTGGATCTGGGACTTGCGCAACTGGTTGCGCGGGCGCCTGCGCGGTCTGCTCTGTTCCCACTGTGCGCCCAGTCCTCAGTGTTACTGCATTAACTCCTCCCTTAGGGTTCTGAATCACTTGCGAAGGCAGGTTGCCATCGCTCTTTTTCAGCTCATACATCGTGGTTGCAATTTGTGATAGATGCTTTTCTATGGATTCGAACCTCTTGTCATACTTTTCGTCATTCTTGCGCACTGTGTCTGCTAGCTGCCCCATGATATCTTCCAAGGATCGCTTTGGTTGCTGATTGTTCTGCGCTGGTGCGTCTGTGCGGCGATGCGGTGGATTGTAGGGTGCAGCTTGTTGCGTCTGCTGTGGCGCGCGCTGATCAGTGGGCTGCCTCTGGAAATTGTTCTCTTCTCTCCATCTGAATCCATTTGCAGCAAGCCCAAAGCGCGGCTGATTCTGCCTCTGCGGTCCTCTGTTGTCCCATCCTCCAAGGGCATTTACATCTCCAGTTTCTTCAAAAAGTGTTGGGCATTCGTCTGTCTTGTGCTCAGTGGACCTGCAGAATTCACATACCTTTGGCGCAACAGGTTGTGCGCCCTGCGCACTCATCAGCTTCTGTAGCATGGCCTTCATTTCTTGGATCTCAGCGCTTGCCTCTACCTGATGCACAGAACGATTACGACTACTTTCAAGTGTCAATTGATGTCTTACCTGCCCAGCAGAATCTTCTATCAGCTGCCATGCATCCTCCGGGTACATGTTGCAAATGTCCCCTCCTGCGCATGCATTCAGTAGTCGCAGCTCCATGGGCAGCAGTCCATTCAGAAAGTTCTCTATCAGCACATTCTGGGGAAGCCCGTGATTGTAGCAGTTGGCTTCTAGCTCCCTGAAACGCTCGTAGTATTCTGACAGAGACTCCCCTGCGCTTTGCCTTGGCGCGACCAATTCCCTTCTGAGCAGCGGAATCTTCGCTGCTGGATAAAATTTGTCTAAGAATTTCTTCTGCAGCTCCTCCCATGTGTGGATTGATCCTGCGGGTAGGCTCATCAGCCAGTGTTTGGCTGCATCGCTCAATGAAAATGGGAACGCCTTCATCTTCAGCGCTTCATCGTTCTCCCCCAAGGTCTTCATGTTCTCGCAAATGATTAGGAACTCCCGCACATGCTTGACTGGATTTTCGTTGTTCATTCCGTGAAACTTGGGCATGTGATGGATGAGTGAGCTCCTCAGTTCGAACTGTCCGTCGGGCGGAAGCACTATGCACCATGGCTGGTTAACAGTGAGTGGGGCTGACATTTCGCGCACTGTCCTGCGCCTCGCGACTGGACGAACGGGTGGCGCAATGTATGGTTCAGCGGCCGTCCGTGCGTCGACCTCACACTGCACTTCCTCTCTGAATAGGGCTGCGCGGTTATGTGCCCTTGCTTCCTCTGGGGTTCTGTCTCCCAGGTTATCTCCAACCACACTGTTATCCTCCATGTCCTGATCCAAACTCAAGAAACGAAATTAAATGGCAACGAAGTTGTTGCGTCTGTCAGTGCGCAACTAGAATCTGCGCAGCGCAACTGTTTCAAGGTTGCGCAGGCTGATGTGATTGTGCGCTGTCAGAAACAACAACGAGAAAACAAAACAAAATGAAATAACTAGTTACTAAAATGAGAAATGTAAGCTAGCTAAAACTTAGCTGTGTTGCTCCCCGGCAACGGCGCCAAAATTTGATCGCGCGTCGTCGTGCGCGTCAAATATAATCCTTCCTCTCCCACTAGTACAGCGGTTAAGTAAGGGTCGATCTCCACAGGGAGCAAGCAGTGAGTCTTAGCCAGTAACCTACAGTTAAGAAAACGGGGGTTGCGTGAGTGATTGGGGGTTTTGCGCGATGCGCGAGTAACAGCGAATATCGTAACGCGGGGAATTGCACTAGACGTGCGCAAGCAGTAGAGATTAAGTACTATCTTTATGAGAAGTATTGGGCAGACAATCCTCTATGAATGCATTCCTTATCATCGACTCCAAACATCTATAGCTTGTGTTTTACTTGGGTTAGTGTCCGGTAAAGGCTTCCTAACACGTGCGCATGTTCCGTTCAAAGTTCATGTGCTATTAATCCTTAGAACTAGACTAAACAGCTGCGAATCCTGTCACAGTAGCAACTGCCTACCCTAACTCGTTACTCCTAATTGTCACGGTAAGTTTGCGGTTCAAGGCTTCCCCTACGCATGCAACTAGTTTAACAGGTGACAAGCAAGCAACACAAGTAAGATTGCGGTTCAAGGCTTCCCCTACTCATGCAACTAACTGTCTCAGTACGCACAGAATTAATACAAGTAAATAAACTATGCATTAAGCTCAAGTCTCAAAGGTAATACATCATAGGTTCATGCCCGACCAACACTAAGTGTTTAGCTAGACATGCTAGTGGTAAACATCATAAAATAGTAAATAACAACTACTGTATCAGAGAAAAACGGTAGCAAATAGTGCGTGCAGTGTCTTCTCTTGGCTGGCGCAGTCGGCTGGCGCAACTCTCCTTGACAGGTCCGTGTGTTTTCCAGTTCTGCCGCGCAGTGCCTCTGGAATGCCACTGAGTGATGATGTTCCGATCCTGTGAAACCCTAGACTTTCTTTGTTTAAATAGTGCCCAGGAAGTTCATCTTTTGGCAACTTCCAAATCTGGTCACTGGGACTTCGCGCCTGGCGCACGGCATTGATTGGCGCAATCGGGTAGCGCACCTCTGCTGTCTTTCGCCATTTCTTCTTCTGTTTGCGCCGCTAGCTCCTCAGGCTGATCTTTCACTCCTAGAACGCTGCCTGTTAGCGCGTATCCGACTTAAGGACTCGTTCTGACCTGATATACAAAAACATTGGAAACGAGTAATCTTGCTCATGAAATATTGCAAACAAGCATAGGGTTATGACCTAAATAATGTGTATAACTAGGCTCTATCACGCACCTATTCAGAGATGCCTATGACCACTGCAGGAAGTGTGACAGGTGCCAGCGCACTGGAGGAATCTCCGCGCGCAACGAGATGCCGCAGACCCCGATTTTGGTGGATGAAGTGTTCGATGTTTGGGGAATCGACTTCATGGGTCCATTTCCCCCATCTGCCGGCTACGAGTACATACTGGTGGCCGTGGATTACGTATCCAAATGGGTCGAAGCTAAGGCCACGCGCAAGGATGATGGTAAGACTGTCGCTGATTTTCTCAGAACTAACATATTTTGCAGGTACGGAGTGCCTAAGGCAGTTATCAGCGACCAGGGGACGCACTTCTGCAACAGGGTTGTGGCGCAAGTTTTCAAGCACTATGGGGTGCGCCACAAGACGTCCACCGCTTACCATCCGTAGACAAATGGACAGGCCGAAGTTTCTAACAGAGAGATCAAGCGCATCTTGGAAAAGACTGTGAGGCCGTCGCGCAAGGATTAGAGCCAGCGCCTGGATGATGCGCTATGGGCATACCGCACTGCACACAAAACGCCCATTGGAACCTCACCATTCCGGCTGGTCTATGGGAAGGCATGCCACCTGCCAGTAGAGCTCGAGCACAAGGCATATTGGGCCTTACGTATTTGCAACTTGAACTTGGATGAGGCAGGAAAAGAACGCGCATTTGAGCTGAGCGAACTAGAAGAACTGCGCCTGGACGCCTATGAGGGACTGCGCGATTACAAAGCGCGCACCAAGGCGTTTCATGACAAGCATATCCTCCGGCGCACATTTGAACCAGGCGTTCAGGTATTATTATTTTCATCATGCCTGAAGCTCATGCCTGGGAAGTTGCGCAGCAAGTGGACGGGACCATACACCGTCACCAAGGTTTTCCCCTACGGCACAATTGAATTAGAAGACGGGCACCAGCATCGTTTTCAGGTTAACGGGCAGAGAGTCAAACGGTACTTGGGCGAACCTTGGGATGGCACAGCACGCAACATTGACTTGGCCGAGCCAGAGATAGTGGACGCGCAAGCTGCTGCGCCAGACGCACCACCAGATGCTTCAGAGGGAGAACTAGCACCCATCGCCTATATCTCCTCTTCCTCTGCATCTACCCTCATTACGAATAATGTATCACATGCTGACCTTCCCTTTTATCCTTTGCGCAGGACCAATGAGATCGTAACACAAGCACTGGCGCAAGGACACTCAGGAGCAAGAGTGGGGGAGGCTGCAGACGCACTTCTTGGCACGTAACGAGGTACCGTCGAGCCAACGACGTTAAACAAAGGCACTTGTCGGGAGGTAACCCGACACGTTTTATTGTGGCACATTTTATTCTGCTTGTTTTGTTTTTTTGAGTGTTTTTAGCTAGTTTAGGGTTTGGTAGTTTTTTTTAGTCACACAAGTGCGCAGGACCGTGCGCCTATCAATGCGCAGGTCAGTTGCGCTAGCCAGAGGGGGGTATATAAGGCCAGACTTAGAAAAATTCCCAGCACTTTTCACTCGACCGTTGCACACGAGCTCCCGCCTTCGGACCTCTGCCGTCGATCAGCGCCCAACCCACCGTCCGTCTAGAGGGATTCAAGGACAACACGACCGCACAGCACCCAGGTAACCCCCGATTCCGCTTTGAGCCGCTTCTGTTAGGGTTTGCGCGGAGGAGACAGTTTTTAGGGTTTTGAAATCGCACCAAGCTAGAGTGCGCGGCTTGGAGTGCTGTTTTGTGCGTTGAGTAGGCGACCAGTAGGCGCTCGTTCGGTGCAAGTTTCAGAGGATTCTGGGCAGTTTCGATTCTTAGGGTTTTGGGGAGCATTGACCGCGATTGACCGGAGCCCAGCGCAAGATGAGACCCGCCACAGACCAAGAGACCCCAGCGGCTTTCGCTAACAAGTATGCAGCGTTCATCAGCCTGGACATGTACGGGACACCGTACATCTGCCGAGATTTCCTGCGCGAGGTAGGATTAGAGGACCTCGTGGCGCAGAGGCTAGCGATTGCCGGCTGGGAGGCGCTAATGGACCTCCGCAGCGCATCAGACCAGGAAGATACGTGTGAGTTCCTGGCGTCTCTGGAGGCAGGGGACAGGGAGATCAGATATAGACACAGGGGTGTCTGGTTCATAGCCTCGGAAAGGAGGCTGAGGCGCGCATTCGGGTGCGCCAAGGTGCGTGAGGAGGAGTTAGACACGCACAATAACCAGGAGGCTTGGCGGGAAATGGCAACAGGGCCAGCATTCGCCGCGGGGCGCAGCAGGGACCGAGAGCTGCGCGACCCATGGCTGTTCTACTTATGGCGCATCGTGGCCTACACAGTCATTGGCCGTTTCAACGGCGCACCAAAGATCAGCCTCCTGGATATGGAGATTTTGAAGGGGCTTTATTATGGGCGGAAGGTGCTGTTCATCCTGAACATGGTGCATCATTGGAGCCGAGTCAGCATGAGGGGGCCGCTGACGTGTGGAGGCCTTATCACGCACTTGCTGCGGGCCTTACATGGAGAGCCCGAGGTGCCAGAGCACACCTTGGTGCAGCCTATACCTCTGGACCGCGCCTACATGCTGCAAATCAGGGCGGTAGATGTTCGGGACGATTGCCCACTAGAGTGGTGCTACCGTCTGCAGCCAGCCAGACCACCGCGGGCCAGAGCAGAGAGCAGTGCGCAGGGCGCAGCAGCAGCCGCCGCAGCAGATGAAGAGATGGAGGAGGCCCTAGAACCAGAGGTGCCTCTAGTTAGGCGCCCAAGGACCCGGGCGCAGACTGGAGCGCACCAGAGGGCCCGTGCACCACAGGGGGAGCCAGTGACCATTTCCATCGAGGATTCTCCCCCTCGTGCACGTGCCAAGCGCCCAAGGACTGAGACTGAGGAGGCGCCCGAGGAAGCCACTGCCGAGCAGCGCATGTTGTTCAATGTCATGCGCGTGCTCGAATACTTAGCGCCAGAGGGGGCGGATTTAAGTATGAGTCCACCATCCGGGTGGAAATTTGGAGACGCGATTCCCCCTCTCCTCAGCCTGCACCATCCACCTCCTACCCGAACCCCAGAAACCCCAGCAGCCCCGGCAGCCCCAGTCCATCCAGCAGCGCCTTCCCCCGCGCCAGCACCAGAACCAGCAGCCCCAGCAGCAGAACCCACCCCTGAACCCGAACCAGTACAACCACCAGCAGCTTCCCCTGCCCGGCCTTCTGTTCCGGAGTCCCCCATTAACTTTCCCAGCGTAAACTCCGATTCCATATGGGAGTCACTTTCCGAGGATGACCTCGCAGCACAGCCTCCTGCCCTTTCAGTGGTACCGCCCTCCTCCAGCACTGAGTACGTGACGGATACTTCCGAGGAGGAGGCGCGTGATTCAGAGGCTGATTCTAGCTCGGAGGACTTCTAAAGCCGAGGGCAGGCGCAGTGATTTTTCTTTAGGGGTGTGTCTTTTATTTTGCTGCGTCTAGTTGCCTATTATGTGTGCTAAATATTTGTGCCCTACATTCTGTGACTCCCTTGCTAAATTTTGTGTGACTATTTGTGTTCACTCTTATGTTCTTTATTTTCGTTGCATTGCATGCATGTGCGCAGCCTCCGTGCGCTTGAGCTTGAGTCGTGGGGACACGTCTCTGTTCAAGTGTGGGGGGGGGGGGGGGGGGGTGTTACTCTTACATTTCATGTTTTGAGCATTTTTAGTATAGCTTAGTTTAAGTTGAAGAGAATTAGTAGCAGTAGTGCGCTAAGGTGCAGGATGCGCATGCGCTCCAGCTTGTTTTGCGCTATCCGTATTGCGTGCGCCGTTCTCTACTGTTTTAGCATAATTTTTTCGTTTTTTCTGCTCCTGTTAGTTGGGATATATAGGGGATGTGGAGTTGATAGAAATGCTCCAGAGAGGCGGTTAGTCGCTTTTGCTTCGAAGGCAGGGTATATGGTCGAGTGCGCTAGTGGAGGCCGGTGCTTCGCAGCCTTCGGGACAAAAGAGCGCGCTCAGTCACGCAGATGCCAAAGGCGAAATACCCAAAGCGTGGCGAGGTGGGAAAACAGACCACCTTCTCTCTGGAAGCCGAGCTAAGGAAAGTGGGCGCGGTTGTAAACGCGTGCGCTGACCGGCGCAGACAAACCAAGGAGGGAGAGCGGAACGAGTTCCATAGCTGCTATCCGAAGGCTGAGATTGGAACTGTTCTGGGAATGAAACAAATTGGAAAGGAAGCTGTACAAAAGAAAAAAATACCAGCAGAAGCAGATGATTTGCGTTACAAAGAATCAGCATGCGCACTACTTAGTACCTGCGTGCGCAAGACCACAAGGATATCATCAAAGGCTCAGGTTCCCAGGAAGTGTGCGAACGAATCACGCACTGGAAGAAGCTCGCGCAAGAAACCATATACCTATCTTCGGAGCGGGAGCTGACAACCAGGAGCCTAAGAAGAGCTATCTCCCAGTCATCCAAAGATCTTCATCCCGGCTGAGAGGTAATGAAATTTCGGGATTATTATATTAGAACTATTGAGTGCAGTTGTGCGCAGGTGATAGAGCAGCACAAGTTGAGCAACTGTGCATTTTGCGCTAGAATGCAAGGCTGTGCGCTAGTCTCCAGAAAAGGTAATTGTATCCGCGTTTCAGTACTTGTTCGGGACGAACAAGGGGCAAGTGTGGGGGGTTTGATAGAGCCTAGTTATACACATTATTTAGATCATAACCCTATGCTTGTTTGCAATATTTCATGAGCAAGATTACTCGTTTCCAATGTTTTTGTGTATCAGGTCAAAACGAGTCCTTGAGTCGGATACGCGCTAACAGGCAGCGTTCTAGGAGTGAAAGATCAGCCTGCGGAGCTAGCGGCGCAAACAGAAGAAGAAATGGCGAAAGACAGCAGAGGTGCGCTACCCGATTGCGCCAATCAATCCCGTGCGCCAGGTGCAAAGTCCCAGTGACCAGATTTGGAAGTTGCCAAAAGATGAACTTCCTGGGCACTATTTAAACAAAGAAAGTCTAGGGTTTCAGGGGATCGGGAACATCATCACTCAGTGGCATTCCAGAGGCACTGCGCGGCAGAACTGGAAAACACACGGACCTGTCAAGGAGAGTTGCGCCAACCGACTGCGCCAGCCAAGAGATGACACTGCACGCACTATTTGCTACCGTTTTCTCTGATACAGTAGTTGTTATTTACTATTTTATGATGTTTACCACTAGCATGTCTAGCTAAACACTTAGTGTTGGTCGGGCATGAATCTATGATGTATTACCTTTGAGACTTGAGCTTAATGCGTAGTTTACTTATTTGTATTAATCCTGCGCATACTGAGACAGTTAGTTGCATAAGTAGGGGAAGCCTTGAACCGCAATCCTATTTGTGTTGCTTGCTTGTCCTATGTTAAACTAGTTGCATGAGTAGGGGAAGCCTTGAACCGCAAACTTATCGTGACAACTAGGAGTAACGAGTTAGGGTAAGCAGTTGCTACTGTGACAGGATTCGCAGCTGTTTAGTCTAGTTCTAGGATTAATAGCACATGAACTTTGATCGGAACATGCGCGTGTGTTAGGAAGCCTTTACCGGACACTAACCCAAGTAGGACACAAACTATAGACATTTAGAGTCGATGATAAGGAATGCATTCATAGAGGATTGTCTGCCCAGTACTTCTCATAAACATAGTATCTCATCTATACTGCTTGCGCACGTCTAGTGCAATTTCCTGCGTTACGATATTCACTGCTACTCGCGCATCGCGCAAAACCCCCAATCACTCATACAACCCCCCGTCTTCGTAAGTGTAGGTTACTAGCTAAAGACTTACTACTTGCTCCCTGTGGAGATCGACCCTTACTTAACCGTTGTACTAGTGGGAGAGGAAGGATTATATTTGACGCGCACGACGACGCGCGATCAATAGACGACTTGGTTGCAGATGCGCAATGTGCGAGCGCAGCAGAAGAACCTATAACACTGGCACAGGCAGAGTTGGAGGCGCAACAGGAAAAACTGAGCAGTACTGAACCAGAACCCAAACAGGTACATGATATAATTAATGTCTGCGCTGCTTATAAAATCTTGCCCTCTTTTGAACAGGCACCCAAGGTCGAGCTGAAGCAACTCCCAGAACACCTCAAGTACATATTCTTGGGAAATGAAGACACCCTGCCAGTGGAGTTGGAGCACAAGGCATACTGGGCATTGCGCGTTTGCAACCTGAACCTAGACGAGGCAGGTAAGGAGCGCGCTTTTGAGCTGAGCGAATTGGAAGAGTTGCGCCTGGATGCATATGAGGGACTGTGATCGCGCGTCGTTGTACGCGTCAAATATAATCCTTCCTCTTCCACTAGTACAGCGGTTAAGTAAGGGTCGATCTCCACAGGGAGCAAGTAGTTCAGTTTTAGCCAGTGACCTACACTTACGAAGATTGGGGGGTGAGTGATTGGTTTGCGCGATGCGCAAGTAACAGTGGTATCGTAACGCAGGAATTGCACTAGACGTGCGCAGGCAATAGAGATTAAGTACTATGACTATGAGAAGTATCGACGCAGACAATCCTCTATGAGTGTATTCCTTATCATCGACTCTAAATGTCTATAGCTCGGGTTGCTAATGTTAGTGTCCGATCAAGGCTTCCTAACATGTGCGCATGTTCCGATCAAAGTTCATGTGCTATTAATTCTTACACTAGACTAAACAAATACGAATCCGATCAAGGTAGTAATTGCCTATCCTAGCGCGTTACTCCTAGTTGGCACCGTCAGGCTATTCAACTAGTTTAACAAACAACAACAAGCAACAAGAGTAAGACTGCGGTTCAAGGCTTCCCCTACTCATGTAACAAGCTGCCAGTGATGTGCACAGAATTAATATAAGCAAAACAAGCTATGCATTAAGCGCAAGTCTCAAAGGGAAATACTCATAGATTCATGTCCAACCGATACTAAGCGTTTAGCTAGACATGCTAGTGATAAACATCATAGAAACAGTAAATAATAACTAAAGTGTCCAAGAAAACAATAGCAAACAGTGCGTGCAGGTTGCTGTCTTGGCTGGCGCAGTCGGCTGGCGCAGATCCTCTCAACAAGCTCGTGTGTTTTCCAGTCCTGCTGCGCAGTGCCGCCTGGGTGTACGAATTGTGAATCCTCAGAATCGTCTCTCTACCCTAGCCTCCCTCTCTTCTTTATATACTGCTCAGGGGCTCATCCTTGGCAACTTCCAAATCTGGTCATGTCAGGATTTGGAAATACCATCATCTGCGCCCGGCGCACAGCATCTGCTTAGCGCAATCGGTTAGCGCACCGTTGTCGACTCTGCTAATTCTTCTGTTTGCGCCGCTAGCTCCGCAGGCTGTGTGATGCGCGTCCTAAACGCTGCCTGTTAGCGCGTATCCGACTTAGGCCTTCGTTTTTCCCTGAAATACAAAAGCACTGGAAACCAGTAATCTTGTACATAAAATAATGCAAACAAGCATAGGGTTATGATCTAAATAATGTGTATAAATAGGCTCTATCAAACCCCCCACACTTGCCCCTTGTTCGTCCTCGAACAAGCACTCAAGCACGGATACTACTACCTCTCTGGAGTCTAGCGCACAGTCTTGCACTCTGGCGCGATCTGCACTACTGAACACCTTCCGCTGCACTACCACCTGCGCACATCTGCTCTCAATAGTTTAAGTATAAGGATTTCGAAATTCATTACCTCTCAGCTGGGATGAAAATCATTTCGGATGGTTGGGAGATAGCTCTTTATAGGCGCCAGGTTGTCAGCTCTAACTCCGAGGATGGGTATATGGTTAACAGCGCAAGCTTCTTCCCGCGCGTGATTCTTCCGCGCACTTCCTGGGAACTCAGGCCTTTTGATGATTTTCTGTGGATTTTGCGCTCGCTGGTACTTGTGCGCATGCTGATTCCTTTGTAGCGCATATCATCTGCTGGTATTTTTTCCTTTTGTACAGCTTTGTCTCTGATTCCTATCTTTCCCAGAACGGTTCCAGTCTCGGCCTCCGGATAACAGCTATGGAACACCGCCCCGCTCTCCCTCCTTGGTCTGTCTGCGCAGGTCGGCGCACGCGTTTACACCCGCGCCCGCCTTCCTTGGCTCAACTTCCAGAGGGAAGGTGGTCTGTTTTCCCACCTCGCCACGCTTTGGGTATCTCTCCTTCGGCATCTGCGTGACTGAGCGCACTCTCTTGTTCCGAAGGTCGCGAAGCACAGGCCTCCACTCGCGCTCTCGACCTTATACCTCTCCTCTGAAGCGCGAGCGACTTCCCGCCTCTCTAGAGCATTTCTGTCAACTCCACATCCCCTGTATATCCCAACTAACAGGAGCAGAAAAACGAAAAATATATACTGAAAACAGTTGATAGCGCACGGCGCAAAATGGGTAGCGGAAACAAGCTGAACAGCGCGCGCAACCCGCACTCAAGCGCACTACTGCTACTGTTTCCTTCAATTAAAATAAGCTACACTATAAAGCTCAAAAACGTGAAATGTACATGTAACGCTCCCCCCCCCACACTTAAACAGAGCCGTGTCCCCACGACTCAAGCTCAAGTGCACGGACCTGCGCACTGCTGCTCGACTAAAAAACTACAGGTCCTAGAATAACTAAAAGACACTAGAAAAAAAAACTAAAAGAAAGACATGTAAAAGTAAAACGAGTCGGGTTACCTCCCGACAAGTGCCTTTGTTTAACGTCGTTGGCTCGACTGTACCTCATTCTTGCTCCTGAGTGACCCTGCGCTTGTGCATGTGCTGTGTTCTGCTTGGTCCTGCGCAAAGGGTGAGAAGGGTAGTCAACATGGATAATATATGAGAAGTCTGCAGTAACGAGGGTAGATGAAGAGGAAGAAGAAATGTGAGCAATAGTTTCCAGTTCTCCCTCTGGTGCATCTGGTGGTGCCTCTGGCGCAGCAGCTGGTGCCATCTGTTATCTCAGGTTCTGCCAACTCAATGTCGCGCACTGTGTCGTCCCAAGGTTCTCCTAGATACCGTTTGACTCTCTGCTCATTGACCTGAAAACGATGCCGGTGCTTGTTTTCTAACTCGATTGTTCCATAGGGGAAAACCTTGATGACTGTGTACGGTCCAGTCCATTTGCTGCGCAGCTTTCCAGGCATGAGCTTCAGGCGTGATGAGAATAATAATACCTGGTCTCCTGGCTCAAAAGTGCGTCTGAGGATATGCTTGTCATGAAACGCCTTTGTCCGCTCCTTGTAATCGAGCAGTCCCTCATAGGCATCCAGGCGCAGCTCTTCTAATTCACTTAGCTCAAACGCGCGGTCCTTGCTAGCCTTGTCTAGGTTCAGGTTGCAAATGCGTAGGGCCCAATATGCCTTGTGTTCTAACTCTACTGGCAGGTGGCATGCTTTTCCGTAGACCAACCGAAACGGTGAAGTCCCGATTGGTGTGTTATGCGCAGTGCGGTATGCCCACAGCGCATCGTCCAAGCGTTGGCTCCAATCCTTGCGCGATGGTCTCACAGTCTTCTCCAGGATGCGCTTGATTTCTCTATTAGAGACCTCGGCCTGTCCATTTGTCTGAGGATGATAAGCAGTGGACGTCTTGTGGCGCACTCCATAATGCTTGAAAACTTGCGCCACGATCCTGTTGCAAAAGTGCGTCCCCTGGTCGCTGATGATTGCCTTAGGCACCCCGTACCTGCAGAAGATGTTAGTTTTCAGAAATTCAGCGACCGTCTTACCATCATCCTTCCGTGTGGCCTTAGCTTCGACCCATTTGGAGACATAGTCCACCGCGACCAATATGTACTCGTATCCTGCAGACGGAGGAAATGGCCCCATGAAGTCAATTCCCCATATATCAAACACTCCATCCACTAGAATTGGCGTCTGCGGCATCTCGTTGCGCGCTGATATGCCTCCTGTGCGATGGCACCTGTCACAATTCCTGCAATAGTCATATGCGTCTCTAAATAGGTGCGGCCAATAAAATCCGCAGTCCAGGACCTTCCTGCTGGTGCGCTTGGGACCAAAGTGTCCTCCACATGCGTGCGCATGACAAAACATCAAAACAGAGTTAAATTCATGGTCAGGCACTGATAGAGGCTATTTGTACGCATTATTTAAATCATAACCCTATGCTTGTTTGCAATATTTTATGAGCAAGATTACTCGTTTCTAGTGTTTTCGTATTACAGGGCAAAACGAGTCCTTAAGTCGGATACGCGCTAAACAGGCAGCGTTCTAGGAGTGAAAGATCCGCCTGCGAAGCTAGCTGCAGAAATAGAAGAGAAGTTGGCGAGAGTCAGTAGCGGTGCGCTAGCCGATGCGCTGGCCGAATGCCGTGCGCCAGGCGCAAAGTCCAGTGACCAGATTTGGAAGTTGCCAAAGGTGAACTTCCTGGGCAATATATAAACAAAGAAAGTCTAGGGTTTTAAAGAGAGAGATATCATCCACCATTGGACGACACACATCAGAGATAGCGGCAAAACTGGAAAACACACGGACTTGTTGAGAGGATTTGCGCCAGCCGACTGCGCCAGCCGAGAAGACAAGCTGCACGCACTGTTTGCTACAGTTTTCTCAGACACATTAGTCATTATTTACTATTCTGTGATGTTTATCACTAGCATGTCTAGCTAAACTCTTAGTGTTGGTCGGGCATGAATCTATGATGTATTATCTTTGAGACTTGAGCTTAATGCATAGTTTACTTACTTGTATTAATCCTGTGCATACGGAGACAGCTAGTTGCATAAGTAGGGGAAGCCTTGAACCGCAATCTTACTTGTGTTGCTTGCTTGTCATATGTTAAACTAGTTGATAGCTTTACGGTGACAACTAGGAGTAATGAGCTAGGGCAAGCAGTTGCTACTGTGACAGGATTCGCAGCTGTTTTAGTCTATGTTCTAAGGATTAATAGCACATGAACTTTGAACGGAACATGCGCATGTGTTAGAAAGCCTTGACCGGACACTAACCCAAGTGAAATTAAGCTATAGACGTAGGAGACAACTTGGGGGAAAGAACCCCAGAGGAAGCAAGAGCACATAACCGCGCAGCCCTGTTCAGAGAGGAAGTGCAGCGCGAGGTTGAAGCAAGGAGGGCCGCTGAAGTGTATCATGCGCCACCCGTGCAACAAGCCGCGCGACGCAGAACAGTGCGCGAGATGTCGGCCCCTATCACTGTTAACCAGCCATGGTGCATCGTGCTTCCACCAGGCGGTCATTTTGAGCTAAGGAGCTCGCTCATCCATCACATGCGCAAGTTCCACGGGATGAACAATGAAAATCCAGTCAAGCATGTGCGAGAGTTCCTAGTCATTTGCGAGAACATGAAGACCGAAGGGGAGAGTGATGAGGCGCTGAAAATGAAGGCATTCCCATTTTCGTTGTGTGATACAGCCAGACATTGGTTGATGAACTTACCAGCAGGATCCATTCACACATGGGAGCAGCTGCAGAAGAAATTCCTAGATAAATTCTATCCAGCAGCAAAGATTGCGCTGCTCAGAAGGGAACTAGCCGCGCCAAGGCAGAGCGCAGGGGAGTCATTGTCAGAATATTACGAGCGTTTCAGGGAACTGGAGGCCAACTGCCACAATCACGGCCTGCCCCAGAATGTGCTGAGAGAGAACTTTCTAAATGGACTGCTGCCCATGGAGCTGCGCCTACTGAATGCATGCGCAGGAGGGGACATTTGCAACATGTACCCAGAGGATGCGTGGCAGCTGATAGAAGACTCTGCTGGGCAGGTAAGACATCAACTAATGCTTGAAAATAGTCGTGCTCGTTCTGTGCATCAGGTCGAAACAAGCGCTGAGATCAAGGAAATGAAGGCCATGCTGCAGAAATTAATGAGTGCGCAGAGCGCACAACCAGTTGCACCAAAGGTATGTGAATTCTGCAGGTCCACCGAGCACAAGACAGATGAATGCCCAACACTTTTCGAAGAGACTGGAGATGTCAATGCTCTTGGAGGATGGGACAACAGAGGACTGCAGAGGCAGAATCAGCCGCGCTTTGGGCTTACCGCAAATGGATTCAGATGGAAGGAGGAGAACAATTTCCAGAGGCAGCCCACAGATCAACGCGCACCACAGTAGACGCAACAAGCTGCGCCCTACAATCCACCGCATCGCCGCAATGACGCACCAGCGCATAACAACCAGCAACCGAGGCGATCTTTGGAAGATATCGTGGGGCAGCTAGCAGATACAGTACGCAAAAATGACGAGAAATATGACAAGAGGTTCGAGTCCATCGAAAAGCAGCTATCACAGATCGCAACCACAGTATATGAGCTAAAGAAGAGCGATGGCAACCTGCCTTCGCAAGTGATTCAGAACCCTAAAGGAGGAGTCAATGCAGTGACACTGAGGACTGGGCGCACAGTAGGAACAGAGCAGACCGCGCAGGCGCCCACGCAACCAGTCGCGCAAGTCCCGGATCCAGCAGATCAGACTGCGCAACCAGAGCAAGATGCGCAACCAGAAGCACCAGCCACGAACCAGCAGGGCAACACGCCAGGTATGTCTCAATCCAGAAGCAAGGACATAAATCGCACTAACATACCTGCACCTTTCCCTGTGCAGGCACCATTGGCTAGAAAGGAAGCATTGGACAAGGAGCTTTATGAGTTGTTCAGCAAGGTGGAAATCAATATTCCCCTCATTGAAGCTATTCGGCAGATTCCCAGGTATGCAAAGTTTTTAAAAGAGCTGTGCCCAAACAAAAGGAGGAAGGGGGAATGCGCACAGGTAATGCTAAATGCGCAGGCCTCAGCAATCGTGCAACAGAAGGTACCACCTAAGTGCCGAGATCCAGGTACATTTACTATCCCATGCACGCTAGGTAAGACCACAGTGAGTAATTGCATGATCGATTTAGGCGCATCCATCAATTTGCTACCTTATTCTCTATATACAACATTGCGCCTTGGACCACTAAAGCCTGCAGGTCTCACCGTTCAGCTAGCAGATAGATCGTGCAAACAACCTGCAGGCATGATAGAAGATGTCCTAGTTCGAGTAGGAGAGCTGGTGTTCCCAGCAGATTTTTATGTGCTCGAAATGGAGGGTGAATCAAGCGCCAGCAGTGCGCAGATCCTCCTAGGCAGACCATTTCTGATGACCGCGCGCACAAAGATAGACGTGTGGAGGGGCACGCTCTCCATGGAGGTAGATGGCGAAGAAATCCATTTCAACATATTCAAGGGGATGCAGCATCCACATGAGGACGCTACAGTGCACGCAATGGACAACTTAGATGATCTAGTCGCAGAAGCGCAATGTGCGAGCGCAACCGTAGGACCAGAACTATTGACACAGGTAGAGCTGGAGGAGCAAGAGGAAGAGCTGAGCAGTGCGGAACCAGCACCCACACAGGTACGTGATATAGTTCATATTTGCACCGCTAACAAAATCTTGCCTTCTATTGAACAGGCACCCAAGATTGAACTGAAGCAACTCCCAGAGCACCTCAAATACATTTTCTTGGGAAGTGAGGACACCCTGCCAGTGATCATCAAGAAAGGATTAGAAGAAGAGCAGGAAGTGCGCCTACAGCAGGTACTGCGCAAGAACCAGCGCGCCATAGGATGGACACTTGCAGATCTGCGCGGAGTGAGCCCAGACGTATGCATGCATAGGATTCTACTGGAAGATGGTGCCAAACCATCCAGGGAGGCTCAGCGCAGGTTGAATCCAAACATGATGGAGGTAGTGCAAAAGGAAGTCCTGAAATTGCTTGGCGCAGGGGTCATTTACCCAATTTCGGACAGCAAATGGGTCAGTCCGGTGCATGTTGTGCCAAAGAAAGGAGGAATCACAGTGGAAGAAAATGCGCAGGGCGAGCTAGTGCCCAAGCGCATACAAACTGGCTGGCGCATGTGCATCGACTACAGGAAGCTTAACGTAGTAACGCGCAAGGACCACTTCCCGCTACCCTTCATGGACCAGATGCTGGATCGCTTAGCAGGTAGACCTTATTTTTGTTTCTTGGATGGATATTCAGGGTACAACCAGATACCCATAGCTGCGGAAGATCAAGAGAAGACCACATTCACCTGCCCGTTCGATACGTTTGCGTTTCGGCGCATGTCCTTTGGGCTGTGCAACGCGCCAGGTACGTTCCAACGCCTTGTCATGAGCATTTTCTCTGATATGATTGGTATATGCATAGAAGTGTTCATGGATGATTTTACCGTATATGGAAGTACCTTTGATGCATGCTTAACACATCTAGATAAAGTCTTAGCGCGGTGCATTTCTAAGAACTTAGTGCTAAATTACGAAAAATGTCATTTCATGGTAACGCACGGAGTAGTATTAGGACATATCATTTCAGAGGAGGGGATCAAGGTAGACAAAGCTAAGATAGATCTTATCTCTAATCTACCTTATGCAACCAACGTGCGCGACGTGAAATCATTCTTAGGGCATGCTGGGTTCTATAGGCGTTTTATCAAAGATTTCTCTAAAATTTGTATACCCCTGTCTAACCTTTTGCAAAAAGATGTGTGCTTCGACTTTACTGATGAGTGCAGGGCAGCGTTTGATAAGCTGAAAGAAGCGCTGACCAGTGCGCCAGTAATGCGCGCACCAGAGTGGAACCTGCCTTTTGAGCTGATGTGCGACGCAAGTGATTATGCAGTAGGTGCAGTCTTGGGGCAGCGCGTAGACAAGAAGCCGCATGCCATTTACTATGCATCGCGCACACTGGACTCTGCGCAGAGGAACTACACCACCACGGAGAAGGAGCTTCTGGCGATTGTATTTGCGCTGGAGAAGTTCCGAGCATATGTTCTAGGCGCACGAGTCATCATCTACACTGACCACGCAGCTATCCGCTACCTCATGTCCAAGAAGGAAACCAAGCCGCGCCTGATGCGCTGGGTGCTCTTACTGCAGGAATTTGACGTGGAGATCAAAGACAAAAAGGGCACGGAGAATACAGTTGCTGATCACCTGAGCAGGATCGTGAAGGAGGAGTAACCAGGGCAGATCACGGAAACATTCCCTGACGAGCATCTGATGGCGCTGACAGGTAAGGTACCATGGTATGCGCACATCGCAAATTACCTGGTCACAGGTACGTTTCCTCCACATTTCAGTAAAACTCAGTGCATGCGATTAAAACATGAGTCTAAGCGTTACCTTTGGGATGATCCTTACATGCTTAGAATAGGACCAGATCAGATATTGCGGCGTTGCGTGCCTGACCACGAAATTAATTCTGTTTTGATGTTTTGTCATGCGCACGCATGCGGAGGGCACTTCGGTCACAAGCGCACGAGCAGAAAGGTCCTGGACTGCGGATTCTATTGGCCGCACCTGTTTAGAGATGCCTATAATCACTGCAGGAATTGTGACAGGTGCCAGCGCACAGGAGGAATATCCGCGCGTAATGAGATGCCGCAAACCCCGATTCTGGTGGATGAAGTGTTCGATGTTTGGGGAATCGACTTCATGGGGCCATTTCCCCCATCTGCAGGCTACGAGTACATATTGGTGGCAGTAGACTATGTCTCCAAATGGATTGAAGCTAAGGCTACGCGAAAGGATGATGGTAAGACTGTCGCTGATTTTCTCAGAACTAACGTATTTTGCAGGTACGGAGTGCCTAAGGCAGTAATCAGCGACCAGGGGACACACTTTTGCAACAGGGTCGTGGCGCAAGTTTTCAAGCACTATGGGGTGCGCCACAAGACGTCCACCGCTTACCATCCGCAGACGAATGGACAGGCCGAAGTTTCTAACAGGGAGATCAAGCGCATCTTAGAAAAGACTGTGAGACCATCGCGCAAGGATTGGAGCCAGCGCCTTGATGATGCGCTATGGGCATACTGCACTGCACACAAGACGCCCATTGGGACCTCACCATTTCGGCTGGTCTATGGGAAAGCATGCCACCTGCCAGTAGAGCTCGAGCACAAGGCATATTGGGCCTTACGCATTTGCAACCTGAACTTGGACGAGGCAGGAAGGGAGCGCGCACTTGAGCTGAACGAACTAGAAGAGCTGCGCCTGGACGCCTATGAGGGACTGCGCGATTACAAGGAGCGCACTTTTGAACCAGGAGACGCACTTTTGAACCAGGAGACCAGGTATTACTATTCTCATCACGCCTGAAGCTTATGCCTGGAAAGCTGCGCAGCAAATGGACGGGACCGTACACGGTCACCAAGGTTTTCCCCTACGGAACAATCGAGTTAGAAGACGGGCACCGGCATCGTTTTCAGGTTAATGGGCAGAGAGTCAAACGGTACTTAGGAGAACCTTGGGATAGCACAGCACGCAACATTGACTTGGCCGAACCAGAGATAATTGATGCGCAAGATGCTGCGCCAGACGCACCACCGGATGTACCAGAGGGAGAATTGGAACCTCTTGCTCATATCTCTTCTTCCTCTGCATCTACCCTCGTTACGCATAATTTATCACATGCTGACTTCCCATCTTACCCTTTGCGCAGGACCAATGAGATCGCAGCATACACACTGGCGCAGGAACACTCAGGAGCAAGAGTGGGGGAGGTCGCAGGCACACGTTTTGGCACGTGACGAGGTACAGTCGAGCCAACGACGTTAAACAAAGGCACTTGTCGGGAGGTAACCCGACACGTTTTCACTTTTGCATATTTTATTTTCTACTTGTTTTTTTTTTTTTAGTTTTTAGCTAGTTTAGGTCTTGGTAGTTTTTAGTTACGCAGTAGTGCGCCGGACTGTGCGCCTAGCTATGCGCAGGTCAGATGCGCTAGCCAGGGGGGTATATAAGGCAGGACTTAGAAAAAAATCCAGCACTTTTCACTCGACCGTTGCACAAGAGCTCCCGCCTTCAGACCTCTGCCCGTTGATCAGCGCCCAACCCAGCGTCCGCTTAGAGTGATTCAAGGACCACACAGCCGCACTACACCCAGGTAACCTCTCCCCCCGATTTGAGCAGCTTCCGTTAGGGTTTGTGCATAGGAGAAGTTTTCTAGGGTTTTGAAATCGCACCAGGGTAGAGTGCGCCGATTGGAGTATTGTTTAGTGCATTGTGTAGGCGTACAGTAGGCGCTCCTTCGGTGAGAGTTTCAGGGATTTCTGTGCAGTTTGGATTTTTGGAGTTGTTGAGGGTGTTGACCACAGTTGACCACAGCCCTAGCGCATCATGAGACCTGCCAAGGACCAGGAGACCCCAGCTGCGTTCGCCAGCAAGTATGCGGCGTTTATAAGCCTGGACATGTACGGGACCCCGTACATAAGCCGAGAGTTCCTGCGCGAAGTTGGACTAGAGGACCTCGTAGCGCAGAGGCTGGCGCTCGCAGGCTGGGAAGCGCTGTTGGCACTCAACAGCGCATCTGACCAAGAGGACACGTGCGAGTTTTTAGCGTCTCTGGAGGCAGGAGACAAGGAGATCAGGTACAGACATAGGGGTGTTTGGTTCATAGCCTCGGCAAGGAGGCTGAGGCACGCGTTCGGGTGCGCCAAGGTGCGTGACGAGGACTTAGACACGCACACTAACCAGGAGGCCTGGAGTGACATGGCGACTGGGCCAGCATTTGCCGCGGGGCGCAGCAGGGGCCGAGAGCTGCGCGACCCGTGGCTGTTCTACTTGTGGCGCATGGTCGCCTATGCAGTCATTGGCCGTTTCAACGGCGCACCGAAGATCAGCCTCCTGGATTTGGACTTTTGAAGGGGCTGTACTATGGGCGGAAGGTGCTATTTATCCTGAACATGGTGCACCACTGGAGCCGCGTCAGCATGAAGGGACCGCTGACTTGCGGAGGAGTCATAACGCACCTGCTGCGGGCATTACATGGAGAGCTCGAGGTGCCAGAGCACACTTTGGTGCCGGCTGTCCCTCTCGATCGGGCCCACATGCTGCAGATCAGGGCGGTAGCTCTGAAGGAAGATGGCACGTTGGAATGGTGTTACCGCCTGCAGCCGGCCAGAGTTCCGCGGCCCAGAGCAGAAAGCAGTGCGCAGGGCGCAGCGGCAGCCGCGCAAGACATGGAGGAGGATGAAGAACCAGAGGTGCCTCTGGTCAGGCGCCCAAGGACCTGGGCGCAGACTGGAGCGCACCAGAGGGCCCGTGCACCACAAGGGGAGCCAGTGACCATTTCCATCAAGGATTCTCCCCCTCGTGCACGTGCCAAGCGCCCAAGGACTGAGGCTGAGGAGGCACCCGAGGAAGCAACCGCCGAGCAGCGCATGTTGTTCAACGTCATGCGTGTGCTCGAATACTTGGCGCCTGAGGGGGCGGATTTAAGTATGAGTCCACCATCCGGGTGGAGATTTGGAGACGCAATTCCCCCTCTCCTCAGCCTGCACCGACCACCTCCAGGCCCCAGTGCGCCACATCAGCCAGCCAGCCCTCCTACTCAGCCCCCAGCAGCACCCTCTCCAGTACCACCAACAGCACCAGCAGCCCCCGCAGCAGAGCCCACCCCTGAACCAGAACCGATACCACCACCAGTAGTTTCCCCTGCCCGGCCTTCTGTTCCGGAGTCCCCCATAGCCTTCTGTTCCATTTGGGATTCACTTTCCGAGGACGACCTCGCAGCGCAGCCTGACCCCCTCACCATAGTGCCACCAGCCTCCAGCACCGACTACGTGACTGATTCTTTAGAGGATGAGGCGCTTGGGTCAGCAGCTGCGTCTAGCTCGGAGGACTTCTAAGGCCGAGGGGCAGCAGCTTTGGTTTTCTTTAGGGTGGTGTCTTTTATTTTGCTGCGTCTTATTGGATATTATGTGCTGAACATTTGTGCCGACTATTTTGTGACCGTTGTGCTATCGTTTATGCTGTGTGACTATTTGTTTTTGTTCTTATGTTCTTTATTCTTGCATTACATGCATGTGTGCGCTCTCCATGCGCTTGCGCTTGAGTCGTGGGGACACGTCTCTGTTCAAGTGTGGGGGGGGGGGGGGTTTACATTCACTTTTCACGTTTTGAGCATTTTAGAATAGCTTAGTTTAAGTTAAAGATAATAGTAGCAGTAGTGCACTAGAGTGCAGGATGCGCATGCGCTCCAGCTTGTTTTGCGCTATCCGTATTGCGTGCGCTGCTATTTACTGTTTTAGTATAATTTTTTTCGTTTTTCTGCTCCTGTTAGTTGGGATATGCAGGGGATGTGGAGTTGACAGAAATGCTCCAGAGAGGCGGTTAGTCGCTTTTGCTTCGAAGGCAAGGTATATGGTCGAGAGCGTTAGTAGAGGCCGGTGCTTCGCAGCCTTCGGGACAAAAGAGCGCGCTCAGTCACGCAGATGCCAAAGGCAAAATACCCAAAGCGTGGCGAGGTGGGAAAACAGACCACCTTCTCTCTGGAACTCGAGCTAAGGAAGGTAGGCGCGGATGTAAACGCGTGCGCTGACCTGCGCAGACAGACAAAGGAGAGAGAGCGGGGCGAGTTCCATAGCTGCTATCCGAAGGCTGAGACTGGAACTGCTCTGGGAATGTAAGAAATTAAAGATGAAGCTGTACAAAAGAAAAATACCAGCAGATGATACGCGCTACAAAAGAATCAGCATGCGCACAAACATCAACATGCGCAAAGACCATAAGGAAATCATCAGAGAGCTCAGGTTCCCAGGAAGTGCGCGGACAATCACGCACCGGAAGAAGCTGCGTTATCCACCATATACCTGTCTTCGGAGTAGGAGCTGGCAGCCTGGAGCCTAAGAAGAGCTATCTCCCAGCCATCCAAAAATCGTCATCCCGGCTGAGAGGTAATGGATTTCGAAATTATTATATTAGAACTGTTGAGTACGGTTGTGCGCAGGTGATAGAGTAGTGCGAGTTGAGCAATTGCGCATTCGCATCGGAGTACAAGACTGTGCGCTAGACTCCAGAAGAGGTACTTGTATCCGCGCTTCAATGCTTGTTCGGGACGAACAAGGGGCAAGTGTGGGGGGTTTGATAGAGGCTATTTGTACGCATTATTTAAATCATAACCCTATGCTTGTTTGCAATATTTTATGAGCAAGATTACTCGTTTCTAGTGTTTTCGTATTACAGGGCAAAACGAGTCCTTAAGTCGGATACGCGCTAAACAGGCAGCGTTCTAGGAGTGAAAGATCCGCCTGCGGAGCTAGCTGCACAAACAGAAGAGAAGTTGGCGAGAGTCAGTAGCAGTGCGCTAGCCGATGCGCTGGCCGAATGCCGTGCGCCAGGCGCAAAGTCCAGTGACCAGATTTGGAAGTTGCCAAAGGTGAACTTCCTGGGCAATATATAAACAAAGAAAGTCTAGGGTTTTAAAGAGAGAGATATCATCCACCATTGGACGACACACATCAGAGATAGCGGCAAAACTGGAAAACACACGGACTTGTTGAGAGGATTTGCGCCAACCGACTGCGCCAGCCGAGAAGACAAGCTGCACGCACTGTTTGCTACAGTTTTCTCAGACACATTAGTCATTATTTACTATTCTGTGATGTTTATCACTAGCATGTCTAGCTAAACTCTTAGTGTTGGTCGGGCATGAATCTATGATGTATTATCTTTGAGACTTGAGCTTAATGCATAGTTTACTTACTTGTATTAATCCTGTGCATACGGAGACAGCTAGTTGCATAAGTAGGGGAAGCCTTGAACTGCAATCTTACTTGTGTTGCTTGCTTGTCATATGTTAAACTAGTTGATAGCTTTACGGTGACAACTAGGAGTAACGAGCTAGGGCAAGCAGTTGCTACTGTGACAGGATTCACAGCTGTTTTAGTCTATGTTCTAAGGATTAATAGCACATGAACTTTGAACGGAACATGCGCATGTGTTAGAAAGCCTTGACCGGACACTAACCCAAGTGAAATTAAGCTATAGACGTTTAGAGTCGATGATAAGGAATGCACTCATAGAGGATTGTCTGCCCAGTACTTCTCACAATCATAGTATTTAATCTCTACTGCTTGCGCACGCCTAGTGCAAATTCCCTGCGTTACACTAGTTACTGTTCATTTGCGCATCGCGCATTTCAATCATTCACACACCCCCCATTTTCGTAAGTATAGGTTGCTGGCTAGAACTGAACTATTTGCTCCCTGTGGAGATCGACCCTTACTTAACCGCTGTACTGAGTGGAAGAGGAAGGATTATATTTGACGCGCACAACGACGCGCGATCAAATTTTGGCGCCGTTGCCGGGGAGCAACACAGCTAAGTTCTAGTTAGTTTACGTTCTTTTTCCTATTTTTTTTAGTAACTATTTATTTCAGTTTGTTTTGTTTTCGTTGTTGTTTCTGACAGCACGCAATCACATCAGCCTGCGCAACCTTGAAACAGTTGCGTTGCGCAGATTCTAGTTGCGCACTGACAGACGCAACAACATTAGTTATCTTTTAACTTCATTTTTCCTTGAGATTCGGAACAGGTTATGGAGGATAACAGTGTCGTAGGAGACAACTTGGGGGACAGAACCCCAGAGGAAGCAAGAGCACATAACCGCGCAGCCCTGTTCAAAGAGGAAGTGCAGCGCGAGGTTGAAGCAAGGAGGGCCGCTGAAGTGTATCATGCGCCACCCGTGCAACAAGCCGCGCGACGCAGAACAGTGCGCGAGATGTCGGCCCCTATCACTGTTAACCAGCCATGGTGCATCGTGCTTCCACCAGGCGGTCATTTTGAGCTAAGGAGCTCGCTCATCCATCACATGCCCAAGTTCCACGGGATGAACAATGAAAATCCAGTCAAGCATGTGCGAGAGTTCCTAGTCATTTGCGAGAACATGAAGACCGAAGGGGAGAGTGATGAGGCGCTAAAAATGAAGGCATTCCCATTTTCGTTGTGTGATACAGCCAGACATTGGTTGATGAACTTACCCGCAGGATCCATTCACACATGGGAGCAGCTGCAGAAGAAATTCCTAGATAAATTCTATCCAGCAGCAAAGATTGCGCTGCTCAGAAGGGAACTAGCCGCGCCAAGGCAGAGCGCAGGGGAGTCATTGTCAGAATATTACGAGCGTTTCAGGGAACTGGAGGCCAACTGCCACAATCACGGCCTGCCCCAGAATGTGCTGATAGAGAACTTTCTAAATGGACTGCTGCCCATGGAGCTGCGCCTACTGAATGCATGGGCAGGAGGGGACATTTGCAACATGTACCCAGAGGATGCGTGGCAGCTGATAGAAGACTCTGCTGGGCAGGTAAGACATCAACTAACGCTTGAAAATAGTCGTGCTCGTTCTGTGCATCAGGTCGAAACAAGCGCTGAGATCAAGGAAATGAAGGCCATGCTGCAGAAATTAATGAGTGCGCAGAGCGCACAACCAGTTGCACCAAAGGTATGTGAATTCTGCAGGTCCACCGAGCACAAGACAGATGAATGCCCAACACTTTTCGAAGAGACTGGAGATGTCAATGCTCTTGGAGGATGGGACAACAGAGGACCGCAGAGGCAGAATCAGCCGCGCTTTGGGCTTGCCGCAAATGGATTCAGATGGAAGGAGGAGAACAATTTCCAGAGGCAGCCCACAGATCAGCGCGCACCACAGCAGACGCAACAAGCTGCGCCCTACAATCCACCGCATCGCCGCAATGACGCACCAGCGCATAACAACCAGCAACCGAGGCGATCTTTGGAAGATATCGTGGGGCAGCTAGTAGATACAGTACGCAAAAATGACGAGAAATATGACAAGAGGTTCGAGTCCATCGAAAAGCAGCTATCACAGATCGCAACCACAGTATATGAGCTAAAGAAGAGCGATGGCAACCTGCCTTCGCAAGTGATTCAGAACCCTAAAGGAGGAGTCAATGCAGTGACACTGAGGACTGGGCGCACAGTAGGAACAGAGCAGACCGCGCAGGCGCCCGCGCAACCAGTCGCGCAAGTCCCGGATCCAGCAGATCAGACTGCGCAACCAGAGCAAGATGCGCAACCAGAAGCACCAGCCACGAACCAGCAGGGCAACACGCCAGGTATGTCTCAGTCCAGAAGCAAGGACATAAATCGTACTAACATACCTGCACCTTTCCCTGTGCAGGCATCATTGGCTAGAAAGGAAGCATTGGACAAGGAGCTTTATGAGTTGTTCAGCAAGGTGGAAATCAATATTCCCCTCATTGAAGCTATTCGGCAGATTCCCAGGTATGCAAAGTTTTTAAAAGAGCTGTGCACAAACAAAAGGAGGAAGGGGGAATGCGCACAGGTAATGCTAAATGCGCAGGCCTCAGCAATCGTGCAACAGAAGGTACCACCTAAGTGCCGAGATCCAGGTACATTTACTATCCCATGCACGCTAGGTAAGACCACAGTGAGTAATTGCATGATCGATTTAGGCGCATCCATCAATTTGCTACCTTATTCTCTATATACAACATTGCGCCTTGGACCACTAAAGCCTACAGGTCTCACCGTTCAGCTAGCAGATAGATCGTGCAAACAACCTGCAGGCATGATAGAAGATGTCCTAGTTCGAGTAGGAGAGCTGGTGTTCCCAGCAGATTTTTATGTGCTCGAAATGGAGGGTGAATCAAGCGCCAGCAGTGCGCAGATCCTCCTAGGCAGACCATTTCTGATGACCGCGCGCACAAAGATAGACGTGTGGAGGGGCACGCTCTCCATGGAGGTAGATGGCGAAGAAATCCATTTCAACATATTCAAGGGGATGCAGCATCCACATGAGGACGCTACAGTGCACACAATGGACAACTTAGATGATCTAGTCGCAGAAGCGCAATGTGCGAGCGCAACCGTAGGACCAGAACTACTGACACAGGTAGAGCTGGAGGAGCAAGAGGAAGAGCTGAGCAGTGCGGAACCAGCACCCACACAGGTACGTGATATAGTTCATATTTGCACCGCTAACAAAATCTTGCCTTCTATTGAACAGGCACCCAAGATTGAACTGAAGCAACTCCCAGAGCACCTCAAATACATTTTCTTGGGAAGTGAGGACACCCTGCCAGTGATCATCAAGAAAGGATTAGAAGAAGAGCAGGAAGTGCGCCTACAGCAGGTACTGCGCAAGAACCAGCGCGCCATAGGATGGACACTTGCAGATCTGCACGGAGTGAGCCCAGACGTATGCATGCATAGGATTCTACTGGAAGATGGTGCCAAACCATCCAGGGAGGCTCAGCGCAGGTTGAATCCAAACATGTTGGAGGTAGTGCAAAAGGAAGTCCTGAAATTGCTTGGCGCAGGGGTCATTTACCCAATTTCGGACAGCAAATGGGTCAGTCCGGTGCATGTTGTGCCAAAGAAAGGAGGAATCACAGTGGAAGAAAATGCGCAGGGCGAGCTAGTGCCCAAGCGCATACAAACTGGCTAGCGCATGTGCATCGACTACAGGAAGCTTAACGTAGTAACGCGCAAGGACCACTTCCCGCTACCCTTCATGGACCAGATGCTGGATCGCTTAGCAGGTAGACCTTATTTTTGTTTCTTGGATGGATATTCAGGGTACAACCAGATACCCATAGCTGCGGAAGATCAAGAGAAGACCACATTCACCTGCCCGTTCGGTACGTTTGCGTTTCGGCGCATGTCCTTTGGGCTGTGCAACGCGCCAGGTACGTTCCAACGCCTTGTCATGAGCATTTTCTCTGATATGATTGGTATATGCATAGAAGTGTTCATGGATGATTTTACCGTATATGGAAGTACCTTTGATGCATGCTTAACACATCTAGATAAAGTCTTAGCGCGGTGCATTTCTAAGAACTTAGTGCTAAATTACGAAAAATGTCATTTCATGGTAACGCACGGAGTAGTATTAGGACATATCATTTCAGAGGAGGGGATCAAGGTAGACAAAGCTAAGATAGATCTTATCTCTAATCTACCTTATGTAACCAACGTGCGCGACGTGAAATCATTCTTAGGGCATGCTGGGTTCTACAGGCGTTTTATCAAAGATTTCTCTAAAATTTGTATACCCCTGTCTAACCTTTTGCAAAAAGATGTGTGCTTCGACTTTACTGATGAGTGCAGGGCAGCGTTTGATAAGCTGAAAGAAGCGCTGACCAGTGCGCCAGTAATGCGCGCACCAGAGTGGAACCTGCCTTTTGAGCTGATGTGCGACGCAAGTGATTATGCAGTAGGTGCAGTCTTGGGGCAGCGCGTAGACAAGAAGCCGCATGCCATTTACTATGCATCGCGCACACTGGACTCTGCGCAGAGGAACTACACCACCACGGAGAAGGAGCTTCTGGCGATTGTATTTGCGCTGGAGAAGTTCCGAGCATATGTTCTAGGCGCACGAGTCATCATCTACACTGACCACGCAGCTATCCGCTACCTCATGTCCAAGAAGGAAACCAAGCCGCGCCTGATGCGCTGGGTGCTCTTACTGCAGGAATTTGACGTGGAGATCAAAGACAAGAAGGGCACGGAGAATACAGTTGCTGATCACCTGAGCAGGATCGTGAAGGAGGAGTAACCAGGGCAGATCACGGAAACATTCCCTGACGAGCATCTGATGGCGCTGACAGGTAAGGTACCATGGTATGCGCACATCGCAAATTACCTGGTCACAGGTACGTTTCCTCCACATTTCAGTAAAACTCAGTGCATGCGATTAAAACATGAGTCTAAGCGTTACCTTTGGGATGATCCTTACATGCTTAGAATAGGACCAGATCAGATATTGCGGCGTTGCGTGCCTGACCACGAAATTAATTCTGTTTTGATGTTTTGTCATGCGCACGCATGCGGAGGGCACTTCGGTCCCAAGGGCACGAGCAGAAAGGTCCTGGACTGCGGATTCTATTGGCCGCACCTGTTTAGAGATGCCTATAATCACTGCAGGAATTGTGACAGGTGCCAGCGCACAGGAGGAATATCCGCGCGCAATGAGATGCCGCAGACCCCGATTCTGGTGGATGAAGTGTTCGATGTTTGGGGAATCGACTTCATGGGGCCATTTCCCCCATCTGCAGGCTACGAGTACATATTGGTGGCAGTAGACTATGTCTCCAAATGGATTGAAGCTAAGGCTACGCGAAAGGATGATGGTAAGACTGTCGCTGATTTTCTCAGAACTAACGTATTTTGCAGGTACGGAGTGCCTAAGGCAGTAATCAGCGACCAGGGGACACACTTTTGCAACAGGGTCGTGGCGCAAGTTTTCAAGCACTATGGGGTGAGCCACAAGACGTCCACCGCTTACCATCCGCAGACGAATGGACAGGCCAAAGTTTCTAACAGGGAGATCAAGCGCATCTTAGAAAAGACTGTGAGACCATCGCGCAAGGATTGGAGCCAGCGCCTTGATGATGCGCTATGGGCATACCGCACTGCACACAAGACGCCCATTGGGACCTCACCATTTCGGCTGGTCTATGGGAAAGCATGCCACCTGCCAGTAGAGCTCGAGCACAAGGCATATTGGGCCTTACGCATTTGCAACCTGAACTTGGACGAGGCAGGAAGGGAGCGCGCACTTGAGCTGAACGAACTAGAAGAGCTGCGCCTGGACGCCTATGAGGGACTGCGCGATTACAAGGAGCGCACCAAGGCCTTTCACGACAAGCATATCCTCAGACGCACTTTTGAACCAGGAGACCAGGTATTACTATTCTCATCACGCCTGAAGCTTATGCCTGGAAAGCTGCGCAGCAAATGGACGGGACCGTACACGGTCACCAAGGTTTTCCCCTACGGAACAATCGAGTTAGAAGACGGGCACCGGCATCGTTTTCAAGTTAATGGGCAGAGAGTCAAACGGTACTTAGGAGAACCTTGGGACAGCACAGCACGCAACATTGACTTGGCCGAACCAGAGATAATTGATGCGCAAGATGCTGCGCCAGACGCACCACCGGATGTACCAGAGGGAGAACTGGAACCTCTTGCTCATATCTCTTCTTCCTCTGCATCTACCCTCGTTACGCATAATTTATCACATGCTGACTTCCCATCTTACCCTTTGCGCAGGACCAATGAGATCGCAGCATACACACTGGCGCAGGAACACTCAGGAGCAAGAGTGGGGGAGGTTGCAGGCACACGTTTTGGCACGTGACGAGGTACAGTCGAGCCAACGACGTTAAACAAAGGCACTTGTCGGGAGGTAACCCGACACGTTTTCACTTTTGCATATTTTATTTTCTACTTGTTTTGTTTTTTTTAGTTTTTAGCTAGTTTAGGTCTTGGTGGTTTTTAGTCACGCAGTAGTGCGCCGGACTGTGCGCCTAGCTATGCGCAGGTCAGATGCGCTAGCCAGGGGGGTATATAAGGCAGGACTTAGAAAAAAAATCCAGCACTTTTCACTCGACCGTTGCACAAGAGCTCCCGCCTTCAGACCTCTGCCCGTCGATCAGCGCCCAACCCAGCGCCTCAATATCTGATCTGGTCCTATTCGAAGCATACAAGGATCATCCCAAATATAATGCTTGGACTCATGTTTCAATCTCATGCACTGGGTTTTATTGAAATGCGGAGGAAACGTACCTGTGACCAGGTAATTCGCAATGTGCGCATACCATGGTACCTTACCTGTCAGCGCCATCAGATGTTCGTCAGGAAAAGTCTCAGTGATCTGCCCTGGCTCCTCCTCCTTCACGATCCTGCTCAGGTGGTCCGCAACTGTGTTCTCTGTGCCCTTCTTATCCTTGATCTCCAGGTCGAATTCCTGCAGTAGGAGCACCCAGCGCATCAGGCGCGGCTTAGTTTCTTTCTTGGACATTAGGTAGCGGATGGCTGCATGGTGTGTGTATACGATGACCCTGGCGCCTAGAACATATGCACGGAACTTCTCTAGCGCAAACACAATTGCCAGAAGCTCCTTCTCCGTGGTGGTGTAGTTCCTCTGCGCCGCGTCCAGTGTGCGCGATGCATAATAGATGGCGTGTGGTTTCTTGTCCACTCGCTGCCCCAGAACTGCACCAACTGCATAGTCGCTTGCGTCGCACATCAGTTCAAATGGCAGGTTCCAGTCTGGTGCGCGCATCACTGGCGCACTGGTCAGCGCTTCCTTCAGCTTATCAAATGCGGCCCTGCACTCATCAGTAAAATCGAAGCACACATCCTTTTGCAAGAGGTTAGACAGGGGTATACAAATTTTAGAAAAATCCTTTATGAAGCGCCTGTAAAACCCAGTGTGCCCGAGGAATGACTTCACATCGCGCACGCTAGTGGCATAAGGTAGATTAGAAATAAGGTCTATCTTAGCTTTGTCTACCTTGATCCCCTCCTCTGAGATGATGTGTCCTAGCACTACACCATGCGTTACCATGAAATGGCATTTTTCATAATTAAGCACTAGGTTCTTAAAAATGCAGCGCGCTAAGACCTTATCTAGATGAGTTAAGCACGCATCAAAGGTACCTCCATATACAGTAAAATCATCCATGAACACTTCTATGCATATACCAATCATATCAGAGAAAATGCTCATAACAAGGCGTTGGAACGTACCTAGCGCGTTACACAGCCCAAATGACATGCGCCGAAACGCAAATGTACCGAACGGGCAGGTGAATGTGGTCTTCTCCTGATCCACCGCAGCTATGGGTATCTGGTTGTACCCTGAATATCCGTCCAAGAAACAAAAATAAGGCTTACCTGCTAATCTGTTCAGCATCTGATCCATAAAGGGTAGCGGGAAATGGTCCTTGCGCGTTACTGCGTTAAGCTTCCTCTAGTCGATGCACATGCGCCATCCAGTCTGTATGCGCTTGGGAACTAGCTCGCCCTGCGCATTTTCTTCCACTGTGATTCCTCCCTTCTTAGGCACAACGTGCACTGGACTGACCAATTTGCTGTCCGAGATGGGGTAGATGACTCCTGCGTCAAGCAACTTTAGAATTTCCTTCTGCACTACCTCCATCATATTTGGGTTCAATCTGCGCTGAGCCTCTCTGGATGGTTTGGCACCATCTTCCAACAGAATTCTATGCATGCATACGTCTGGGCTCACTCCACGCAGATCTGCCAGTGTCCATCCTATAGCGCGCTGGTTCCTGCGCAGCACCTGCTGTAAACGCACTTCCTGCTCCTCTTCTAATCCTTTCTTTATGATCACTGGCAGGGTGTCCTCATTTCCCAAGAAAATGTATTTGAGGTGTTCTGGAAGTTGCTTCAGCTCGACCTTGGGTGCCTGTTCAATAGGGGACAAGATTTTAGTAGCAGTGCAAATATGAACTATATCGTGTACCTGCTTGAGTTCTGGTTCGGCACTTCTCAACTCCTCGTCCTGCTCCTCCAACTCTGTCTGTGCCAGTGGCTCTGGTTCTATTATTGCGCTTGCACATTGCGCATCTATGACTAAATCGTCTAGGCCATCCATTGCGTGCACTGTGGCGTCCTCGTGTGGGTGCTGCATCCCCTTGAATATATTGAAATGGATTTCTTCGCCATAAACCTCCATGGAGAGTGTGCCCCTCCACACGTCTATCTTCGTGCGCGCGGTCATCAGGAAAGGTCTGCCCAGTAGGATCTGTGCACTGCTGGTGCTTGATTCACCCTCCATTTCCAGCACATAAAAATCTGCTGGGAACACCAGCTCTCCTACTCGCACAAGAACATCCTCTATCATGCCTGCAGGTTGTTTGCAAGACCGATCTGCTAGCTGAATAGTGAGACCTGCAGGCTTTAGTGGTCCAAGGCGCAATGTCGCATATAGGGAATAAGGTAAATTGATGGATGCGCCTAAATCAATCATGCAGTTGCTCACTGTGGTCTTACCTAAAGTGCAAGGGATAGTGAACGTACCTGGGTCTTGGCACTTAGGTGGTACCTTATGTTGCACGATCGCTGAGGCCTGTGCATTGAGCATTACCTGTGCGCATTCGCCTTTCCTCCTCTTGTTTGTGCACAGCTCCTTTAAAAACTTGGCGTACTTGGGAATCTGCCGAACTGCTTCGATAAGGGGAATGTTGATTTCCACCTTGCTGAATAACTCGTATAGCTCTTTGTCCAGCGCTTCCTTTCTAGCTGATGGTGCCTGCACAGGAAAAAGTGCAGGTATATTAGTACGATTCGTGCCCTTGTCGTTTATTTTTGTTATACCTGGTGCTTCGCCCTGCTTGCTTGTGACTGGTACTTCTGGTTGCGCATCTTGCTCTGGTTGCGCATTCTGTTCTGCTGGATCCGGGACTTGCGCAGCTGGTTGCGCGGGCGCCTTCGAGGTCTGCTCTGCTCCTATTGTGCGCCCAGTCCTTAGTGTCACTGCATTGACTCCTCCTTTGGGGTTCTGAATCACTTGCAAAGGCAGGTTGCCATCGCTCTTCTTTAGCTCATATACCGTGGTAGCGATCTGTGATAGCTGCTTTTCAATGGACTCGAACATCTTGTCATACTTCTCGTCATTCTTGCGCACTGTGTCTGCTAGCTGCCCCACGATATCTTCCAAAGATCGCCTCGGTTGCTGGTTGTTATGCGCTGGTGCGTCAGTGCGGCGATGCGGCGGATTGTAGTGCGCAGCTTGTTGCGTCTGCTGTGGTGCGCGCTGATCGGTGGACTGCCTCTGGAAATTATTTTCCTCCTTCCATATGAATCCATTTGCAGAAAGTCCAAAGCGCAGCTGATTCTGTCTCTGTGGCCCTCTGTTATCCCATCCTCCAAGAGCATTGACATCTCCAGATTCCTCGAAAAGCATGGGACATTCATCAGTTTTGTGCTCGGTTGACCTGCAGAATTCGCATACCTTTGGCGCAACTAGTTGTGCGCTTTGCGCACTCATCAACTTCTGTAGCATGGCCTTCATTTCCTTGATCTCAGCGCTTGTTTCTACCTGATGCACAGAACGAGTACGACTATTTTCAAGTGTTAGCTGATGTCTTACCTGACCAGCAGAGTCTTCTATCAGCTGCCACGCGTCTTCTGGATACATGTTGCAAATGTCGCCTCCTGCGCATGCGTTCAATAACCTCAGCTCCATGGGTAGCAGTCAATTCAGGAAGTTCTCTATCAGCACATTTTGGGGCAGGCCATGATTGTAGCAGTTGGCCTCTAGCTCCCTGAAACGCTCGTAATACTCTGACAGTGACTCTCCTGCGCTCTGCCTCGGCGCGGCCAGTTCTCTCCTGAGTAGCGCGATCTTTGCTGCTGGATAGAATTTGTCCAGGAATTTCTTCTGCAGCTGCTCCCATGTGTGAATTGATCCTGCGGGTAAGTTCATCAACCAATGTCTGGCTGTATCACACAGTGAAAATGGGAATGCCTTCATCTTCAGCGCCTCATCGCTCTCCCCTTCGGTCTTCATGTTCTCGCAAATGACTAGGAACTCTCGCACATGCTTGACTGGATTTTCATTGTTCATCCCGTGGAACTTGGGCATGTGATGAGTGAGCGAGCTTCTTATTTCAAAATGACCGCCTGGCGGAAGCACGATGCACCATGGCTGGTTAACTGTGAGTGGGGCTGACATCTCGCGCACTGTTCTGCGTCGCGCGGCCTGTTGCACGGGTGGCGCATGATACACTTCAGCGGCCCTCCTTGCTTCAACCTCGTGCTGCACTTCTTCTCTGAACAGGGCTGCGCGGTTATGTGCTCTTGCTTCCTCTGGAGTTCTGTCCCCTAAGTTGTTCCCAACGACACTGTTATCCTCCATGACCTGTTCTAAATCTCAAAGAAAACGAAATTAAAAGATAACTAATGTTGCTGCGTCTGTCAGTGCGCAACTAGAATCTGCGCAGCGCAACTATTTCAAGGTTGCGCGCTGTCAGAAACAACAACGAGAAAACAAAACAAACTGAAAATAATTAGTTACTAAAAAGGCAAAAACGTAAGCTTAGCTAAAACTTAGCTGTGTTGCTCCCCGGCAACGGCACCAAAATTTGATCGCGCGTCGTTGTACGCGTCAAATATAATCCTTCCTCTTCCACTAGTACAGCGGTTAAGTAAGGGTCGATCTCCACAGGGAGCAAGTAGTTCAGTTTTAGCCAGTGACCTACACTTACGAAGATTGGGGGGTGAGTGATTGGTTTGCGCGATGCGCAAGTAACAGTGGTATCGTAACGTAGGAATTGCACTAGATGTGCGCAGGCAATAGAGATTAAGTACTATGACTATGAGAAGTATCGGCGCAGACAATCATCTATGAGTGTATACCTTATCATCGACTCTAAATGTCTATAGCTCGGATTGCTAATGTTAGTGTCCGATCAAGGCTTCCTAACATGTGCGCATGTTCCGATCAAAGTCCATGAGCTATTAATTCTTGAAACTAGTCTAAGCAGCTACGAATCCTGTCACAGTAGCAGCTGGTTATCCTAGCGCGTTACTCCTAGTTGGCATCGTCAGGCTATTCAACTAGTTTAACAAACAACAACAAGCAACAAGAGTAAGATTGCGGTTCAAGGCTTCCCCTACTCATGTAACAAGCTGCCAGTGATGTGCACAGAATTAATATAAGCAAAACAAGCTATGCATTAAGCGCAAGTCTCAAAGGGAAATACTCATAGATTCATGTCCAACCGATACTAAGCGTTTAGCTAGACATGCTAGTGATAAACATCATAGAAACAGTAAATAATAACTAAAGTGTCCAAGAAAACAATAGCAAACAGTGCGTGCAGGTTGCTGTCTTGGCTGGCGCAGATCCTCTCAACAAGCTCGTGTGTTTTCCAGTCCTGCTGCGCAGTGCCGCCTGGGTGTACGAATTGTGAATCCTCAGAATCGTCTCTCTACCCTAGCCTCCCTCTCTTCTGTATATACTGCTCAGAGGCTCATCCTTGGCAACTTCCAAATCTGGTCGTGTCAGGATTTGGAAATACCATCATCTGCGCCCGGCGCACAGCATCTGCTTAGCGCAATCGGTTAGCGCACCGTTGTCGACTCTGCTAATTCTTCTGTTTGCGCCGCGAGCTCCGCAGGCTGTGTGATGCGCGTCCTAAACGCTGCCTGTTAGCGCGTATCCGACTTAGGCCTTCGTTTTGCCCTGAAATACTAAAACACTGGAAACCAGTAATCTTGTACATAAAATAATGCAAACAAGCATAGGGTTATGATCTAAATAATGTGTATAAATAGGCTCTATCAGACTGCGCGATTACAAGGCGCGCACAAAGGCATTTCATGACAAAAATATCCTCCGACGCACTTTTGAGCCAGGAGACCAGGTATTATTATTCACGTCACGCCTAAAGCTCATGCCTGGGAAGCTGCGCAGCAAATGGACAGGACCTTACACGGTTACCAAGGTTTTCCCCTACGGAACAATCGAGTTAGACGAGCACCGGCATCGTTTTCAGATCAATGGGCAGAGAGTCAAAAGGTATTTAGGAGAACCTTGGGATGGCACAGCGCGCGAAGTTGAATTGGCGGAGCCTGAGATAGCGGAGGAACAGGTTGCTGCGCCAGAGTCACCACCAGACGCGCCAGAGGGAGAACTGGGAACGATTGCGCATATTTCTTCTTCCTCTTTACCTACCCTCGTTACTTATGATTTATCACATACTTTTACTCATGCTGACCACCCTTCCGATCCTTTACGCAGGACCAAGAAGAACACAACACATGCACGAGCGCAGGGTCACTCAGGAGCAAGTGTGGGGGAGGTCGCTGGTACACTTTCACGCAAGTAACGAGGTACAGTCGAGCCAACGACGTTAAACAAAGGCACTTGTCGGGAGGTAACCCGACACGTTTACTTTTACATGTTTTTCTTTTAGTTTCTCTAGTGTCTTTTAGCTAGTTTAGGACTTGTAGTTTTTTTTAGTCGAGCAGCAGTGCGCAGGTCCGTGCGCAGGACAGTTGCGCCAGTCAGGGGGTATATAAGGGCAGTACTTAGAAAATTTCAGCAGTTTTCACACTCGACCGTTGCAAGAGAAACTCCCGCCCTCAGCAGCCGCTCACCGTCCGGCGCTCAACCCAGCTTCCGTTTATAGAGATTTGAGGAGCACACAGTCACACACTCACCAGGTAACCTTTCCCCTCAGATTTGAGCCGATTGAGTTAGGGTTTGTGCGATAAGAGGGGTGCCCTAGGTCTAAAATCGCACCGAGCTAGCGTGCACCGATTGGAGGTTTGGTTAGTGGGTTTTGTAGGCGGGCAGTAGGCGCCCATTTGGTGAAAGTTTCAGGGCATTTGGAGGAGTTTGGATTTTTTTGAGCTTTAGAGAGTGTTGACCGTAGTTGGACGGAGAGACCCAGAGCACGATGCAGCCTGCCGAGGACCAAGTGACCCCAGCTCACTTCGCCAGCAAGTACGAAGCCTTCTTGAGGCTAGAGATGTACGGGACTCCGTACATCAGCAGGGAATTCCTGCGAGAGGTCGGTATGGAGGACCTCATCATGGAGAAGCTCGCGCTGGCGGGCTGGGAGGCGCTGTTGGAGGTCAACAGCGCAGCAGACAAGGAGGACACCTGTGATTTTTTGGCATCACTGGAGACGGCCGATATGGAGATAAGGTACCGGCACCGAGGAGTCTGGTACATTGCCTCGGCTAAGAGGCTGAAGCGGACATAGACGCGCACACGAATCAGGAGGCGTGGCGCGAGATGGCGACCGGCCCAGTTTTTGCCGCGGGGCGCAGCCGCGGACGTGAGCTGCGCGACCCGTGGATGTTCTACCTATCGCGCATGGTTGCCTATGCGATCATTGGGCGTTTTAATGGTGCGCCGAAGATCAGCTTGCTGGATATGGAGATTTTGAAGGGTTTTTATTATGGGAAGAGGGTGCTGTTTGTCTTGAACATGGTGATCCATTGGAGTCGGGTCAGCACGAAGGGGCCGCTGACTTGTGGAGGGATAATAACGCACTTGCTGCTTGCGTTGCATGGAGAGCCAGAGGTGCCCGAGCACACAGTGGTGCCGGCTGTTCCCCTAGACCGCGCCCATATGCTGCAGATAAGAGCGGTAGCCGTGAGAGAGGATGGCACATTGGAGTGGTGCTACCGGCTGCAGCCGGCCAGAGCACCGAGGCAAAGAGCGAGGAGCAGCGCGCAAGCAGAAGAGGCTGCGGAGGCGATGGAGGAGGACGAGGCCCCAGAACCAGTTGCGCCTCCAGTCAGGCGCATGAGGACTCGTGCGCAGACTGGAGCGCGCCGAAGGGCAAGCGCACCGCAGGGCGAGCCAGTTACCATTGCCATTGAGGATTCTCCCCCGCGTGCACGAGGAAAGCGCCCCAGGACTGAGGCAGAGGAGGCGCCTGAGGAGGTATCCGAGGAGCAGCGCTTGATGTTCAACGTCATGCGCGTGCTCGAATATTTAGCGCCAGAGGGGGCAGATTTGAGTATGAGCCCACCATCAAGGTGGAGATTTGGAGATGCTATTCCCCCTCTCCTCAGCCTGCGCAGGCCAACTCCAGGATCCCCCAGTGAGCCGCCCCAGCCAGCTAGCCCTCCTACCCAGTCCTCAGTGCATACAGGAGAGCCCACTTCAGCAGCAGCGCCAGCCCCAGCACCAGAGCCCACCCCAGCAGCAGACCCAGCACCAGCACCTGCACCACCCCCTGCACAGCCTTCCATTCAGAGGTCCCCTGAAGCCGAACCCATCATTAGTACCAGCTCAGATTCTTTATGGGATACTATCTCAGAGGACGACTTCGTGGCTCAGCCCGCCGCCATTTCTGTAGTGCAGCCAGCCTCCAGCACCGAGTGTGTGACGGATCCTTTAGATGAGGAGGCGCGCGGATCAGCGGTTGAGTCCAGCTCCGAGGACATCTAGGGCTGCAGTGGGGCGCGCATTTCTTTCGGGTGGTTTTCTTATTTCTATCTTTTCTGTTGAACACTGTTGCTATATTTTGCTGACTATTGTGCTGAATATTTTTGTGCCCCCTTGTTATATTGTGCTGCGTTGACTTTATGTTTTTTATGTTCTTTGTTTTGCTTGCATATGTGCTCTCCGTGGGCTTGAGCTTGAGTCGTGGGGACACGTCTCTGTTTAAGTGTGGGGGGGAGCGTTACATTTACATTTACATTTCACGTTTTTTGAGCTTTTTAGTGTAGCTTAGTTTAGTTGAAGAAAACAGTAGCAGTGGTGCGCTTGTGTGCGGGTTGCGCACACTGTTCAGCTTGTTTTGCGCTATCCATATTGCATGCGCTGCTATCAACTGTTTTAGAATATTTTTTTCGTTTTTTCTGCTCCTGTTAGTTGGGATATACAGGGGATGTGGAGTTGACAGAAACGCTCTAGAGAGGCGGTTAGTCGTTCGAGCTTCGAAGGTGAGGTATATGTTCGAGAGCGCTAGTGGAGGCCGGTGCTTCGCGACCTTCGGAACAAGAGAGCGCGCTCAGTCACGTAGATGCCGAAGGCGAATTACCCAAAGCGTGGCGAGGTGGGAAAACAGACCACCTTTCCTCTGGAAGTCGAGCTATGGAAGGCGGGCGCGGGTGTAAACGCGTGCGCTGACCTGCGCAATTAGACAAAGGAGGGAGAGCGGAGCGTTGTTCCATAGCTGTTATCCGGAGGCCGAGACTGGAACCCTTCTGGGAAACATAGGAACCGTAGATAAAGCTGTACAAAAAGAAAAACACCAGCAGATGATATGCGCTACAAAAGAATCAGCATGCGCACAAACACGTACCAGCTTGCGCAAAGTTCATAAGAATATCATCAAAAAGGCTTGAGTTCCCAGAAAGTGCGCGGAAAAATCATGCACCGGAAGAAGCTGCGCTGTTAACCATATACCCATCCTCGAAGTAAGAGCTGACAACCCGGAGCCTATGAAGAGCTATCTCCCAGCCATCCGAAACGATCTTCATCCCAGCTGAGAGGTAACGATATGCGAAATTATTATATTAGAACTGTTGAAGGCAGATGCGCACAGGTGGTAGAGCAGCGCAAGGTGAATAGTAGTGCAGATCGCGCCAGGGTGTAAGACTGTGCGCTAGACTCCAGAGAGGTAATGGTATCCGTGCTTGAGTGCTTGTTCGGGACGAACAAGGGGCAAGTGTGGGGGGTTTGATAGAGCCTATTTATACACACTATTTAGATCCTAACCCTATGCTTGTTTGCATTATTTTGTGTACAAGATTACTGGTTTCCAGTGTTTTTGTATTTCAGGGCAAAACGAGGGCCTAAGTCAGATACGCGCTAACAGGCAGCTTTTAAGGAGCGCATCACACAGCCTGCGGAGCTAGCAGCGCAAACAGAGGAGTTGGCAGAATCAGCTACGGTGCGCTAACCGATTGCGCTACCCAGGAGCAGTGCGCCATGCGCAGATAGTGGTGTTTCCAAATCCTGACACCACCAGATTTGGAAGTTGCCAAGGATGAGCCTCTTGAGCAGTATATAAAGAGAAGAAGGCTAGGGTTTGAGGGAGACATTGATATCATCCAGACACACCACAGCACACGGGAGAGCGGCAGAACTGAAAAACACACGAGCTTACTGCGAGGACCTGCGCTAGCCGACTGCGCCAGCCGAGACTCTGCAACCTGCACGCACCTGCTAGTTGCTGTTTTCTTTGATACCTTAGATATTATTTACTGTTTCTATGATGTTTACTACTAGCATGTCTAGCTAAACACTTAGTGTCGGTTGGGCATGAATCTATGAGTATTTCCTTTGAGACTTGTGCTTAATGCATAGTTTGTTTGCTTATATTAATTTTGTGCACACGGTTGACAGCTAGTTGCATGAGTAGGGGAAGCCTTGAACCGCAATCTTACTCTTGTTGCTTGTTTATTATATGTTAAACTAGTTGAATAGCCTGACGATGACAACTAGGAGTAACGCGCTAGGATAATCAGTTGCTACTGTGACGGGATTGGCAGCTGCTTAGACTAGTCTTAAGAATAAATAGCTCATGAACTTTAATCGGAACATGCGCACAAGTTAGGAAGCCTTGACCGGACACTAACTTCAGTAAATCAAACTATAGACGTTTAGAGACGATGATAAGGAATACACTCATAGAGGATTGTCTGCGCCGATACTTCTCATAGTCATAGTACTTAATCTCTACTGCCTGCGCACGTCTAGTGCAATTCCTGCGTTTACTACTGTTTACTAGCGCATTGCGCAACCCAATCACTCACACCCCCAGTTTTCGTAAGTGCAGGTTACTAGTTAAAGCTAATCTACTTGCTCCCTGTGGATTCGACCCCGACTTAACCGCTGTACTAAGTGGAAGAGGAAGGAATTAATTTGATACACGCACAATGACGCGTGCACAACAAACTCCCTGCTGATGTACGGAGTCCCGTACATCTCAAGCCTCAGGAAGGCATCGTACTTGCTGGCGAAATGAGCTGGGGTCACTTGATCCTCGGCAGGCTGCATGGTGCGCTGGGTCTCGGTCAACTACAGTCAACACTCACAAAAGCTCAAAAAATCCAAACTCCTCCAAATGCCCTGAAACTTTCACCAAATGGGCGCCTACTGCCCGCCTACGAAACCCACTAACCAAACCTCCAATCGGTGTACGCTAGCTCGGTGCGATTTCAAACCTAGGGCACCCCTCTTCGCACAAATCCTAACTCAATCGGCTCAAATCTGAGGGGAAAGGTTACCTGGTGAGCGTGCGATGGTGTGCTCCTCAAATCTCTCTAAACAGAAGCTGGGTTGAGCGTCGGACGGTGAGCGGCTGCTGAGGGCGGGAGTTTCTCTTGCAACGGTCGAGTGTGAAAAGTGCTGAAATTTTTCTAAGTACTGCCCTTATATACCCCCCCTGACTGGCGCAGCTGTCCTGCGCACTGAAGTGCGCACGGACCCGCGAACTGCTGCTCAACTAAAAAAAACTACAAGTCCTAAACTAGCTAAAAGACACTAGAAAAACATGTAAAAGTAAACGTGTCGGGTTACCTCCCGACAAGTGCCTTTGTTTAACGTCGTTGGCTCGACTGTACCTCGGTACTTTCGTGAAAGTGTACCAGCGACCTCCCCCACTCTTGCTCCTGAGTGACCCTGCGCTCGTGCATGTGTTGTGTTCTTCTTGGTCCTGCGCAAAGGATCGGAAGGGTGGTCAGCATGAGTAAAAGTATGTGATAAATCATAAGTAACGAGGGTAGGTAAAGAGGAAGAAGAAATATGCGCAATAGTTCCCAGTTCTCCCTCTGGCGCGTCTGGTGGTGACTCTGGCGCAGCAACCTGTGCATTTGCTATCTCAGGCTCCGCCAATTAAACTTCGCGTCCTGTGCCATCCCAAGGTTCTCCTAAATACTTTTTGACTCTCTGCCCATTGACCTGAAAACGATGCCGGTGCTCGTTTTCTAACTTGATTGTTCCGCAAGGGAAAACCTTGGTGACTGTGTACGGTCCCGTCCATTTGCTGCGCAGCTTCCCAGGCATGAGCTTTAGGCGCGAGGAGAATAATAATACCTGGTCTCCTGGCTCAAAAGTGCGTCTGAGGATATGTTTGTCATGAAATGCTTTTGTGCGCACCTTGTAATCGCGCAGCCCCTCATATGCATCCAGGCGCAGCTCTTCTAATTCGCTTAGCTCAAATGCGCGCTCCTTACCGGCCTCGTTTAGGTTCAGGTTGCAAATGCGCAATGCCCAGTATGCTTTGTGCTCCAACTCCACTGGCAGGTGGCACGCTTTTCCATAAACCAACCGCAACGGTGAAGTCCCAATTGGCGTCTTATGCGCAGTTCGGTATGCCCATAGTGCATCGTCCAGGCGCTGGCTCCAGTCTTTGCGTGACGGTCTCACAGTTTTTTCCAGGATGCGCTTGATCTCTCTGTTGGAAACCTCGGCCTGTCCATTCGTCTGAGGGTGATAAGCGGTGGACGTCTTGCGGCGCACTCCATAATTCTTGAATACCTGCGCCACTATCCTGTTGCAAAAGTGCGTCCCCTGGTCGCTAATGACTGCCTTAGGCACTCCGTACCTGCAAAATATGTTAGTTCTCAAAAAGTTAGCGACCGTCTTACCATCATCCTTTCGGGTAGCCTTGGCCTCAACCCATTTGGAGACATAATCTACCGCGACCAATATGTACTCATATCCGGAAGATGGAGGAAATGGCCCCATGAAGTCAATTTCCCAAATGTCGAATACTTCATCCACTAGAATTGGCGTCTGCGGCATCTCATTGCGCGCTGATATGCCTCCTGTGCGCTGGCACCTGTCACAGTTCCTGCAGTGGTTATACGCGTCACTAAACAAGCGCGGCCAATAAAATCCGCAGTCCAAGATCTTTCTGCTCGTGCGCTTTGGACCAAAGTGCCTTCCACATGCGTGAGCATGACAAAACATCAAAACAGAGTTAATTTCATGGTCAGGCACGCAGCGCGTCAAAATCTGATCAGGTCCTATTCTGAGCATATACAGATCATCCCAAATGTAATGCTTGGACTCGTTCTTTAATCTCATGCATTGGGTTTTAGTGAAATGAGGAGGAAACGTACCTGTGACCAGGTAATTTGCAATGTGCGCATACCATGGTACCTTACCTGTTAGCGCCATCAGATGCTCGTCAGGGAACGTCTCCGTGATTTGCCCTGGCTCCTCTGTTTTCACGATCCTGGTCAGGTGGTCCGCGACTGTGTTTTCCGTGCCCTTCTTATCCTTGATCTCCAAGTCGAATTCCTGAAGTAGGAGCACCCAGCGCATCAGGCGCGACTTAGTTTCCTTCTTGCACATTAGGTAACGGATTGCTGCGTGGTCTGTGTAGACGATCACTCTGGCGCCTAGAACATATGCGCGGAACTTCTCTAGCGCAAACACAATTGCCAGAAGTTCCTTCTCCGTGGTGGTGTAGTTCCTCTGCGCAGCGTCCAGTGTGCGCGATGCATAATAAATGGCGTGCGGCTTCTTGTCCACTCGCTGTCCCAGGACTACACCTACTGCATAATCGCTCGCGTCGCACATTAGTTCAAACGGCAGGTTCCAGTCTGGCGCGCGCATCACTGGCGCACTTGTCAGCGCCTCCTTCAGCTTGTCAAACGCGACCCTGCACTCATCAGCAAATTCGAAATGCACATCCTTTTGCAAGAGGTTAGACAGGGGTATACAAATTTTAGAGAAATCTTTTATGAAGCGCCTGTAAAACCTGGCATGCCCAAGGAATGATTTCACATCGCGCACGCTAGTGGAATAAGGCAGATTAGCAATACGATCTATTTTGGCCTTATCTACCTTGATCCCCTCCTGCGAGATAATATGCCCTAGTACTACACCATGCGAAACCATGAAATGACATTTTTCATAATTGAGCACTAGGTTTTTCGAAATGCAGCGCGCTAAGACCTTATCAAGATGAGTTAAGCATGCGTCAAAGGTACTTTCATACACAGTAAAATCATCCACGAACACCTCTATGCATATACCAATCATATCAGAAACGATGCTCATGACTAGACGTTGGAACGTACCTGGCGCGTTACACAGCCCAAATGGCATGCGCCGAAACGCAAACGTACCGAATGGGCAGGTAAACGTGGTCTTCTCTTGATCTTCCGCAGCTATGGGTATCTGATAGAGCCTATTTATACGCATTATTTAGATCATAACCCTGTGCTTGTTTACATTATTTTGTGTACAAAATTACTGGTTTCCAGTGTTTTTGTATTTCAGGGCAAAACGAGGGCCTAAGTCGGATACGCGCTAACAGGCAGCGTTTAGGACGCGCATCACACAGCCTGCGGAGCTAGCGGCGCAAACAGAAGAAATTGGCAGAGTCGACCTCGGTGCGCTAACCGATTGCGCTAAGCAGATGCCGTGCGCCACGCGCAGATGTTGGTGTTTCCAAATCCTGACACGACCAGATTTGGAAGTTGCCAAGAGTGAGCCTCTGAGCAGTATATAAAGAAGAGAAGGAGGCTAGGGTTAGGAGACACACAGACGATTCTCAGGACTCACAATTCGTACACCCAGGAGGCACTGCGCAGTAGGACTTGAAAACACACGAGCTTGTTGAGAGGATCTGCGCCAGCCAAGATAGCAACCTGCACGCACTGTTTGCTATTGTTTTCTTGGACACTTTAGTTATTATTTACTATTTCTATGATTTTTATCACTAGCATGTCTAGCTAAACGCTTAGTATCGGTTGGACATGAATCTATGAGTATTTCCTTTTGAGACTTGCGCTTAATGCATAGGTTGCTTGCTTATATTAATTATGTGCACATTACTGGCAGCTTGTTACATGAGTAGGGGAAGCCTTGAACCGCAATCTTACTCTTGTTGCTTGTTGTTGTTTGTTAAACTAGTTGAATAGCCTGACGGTGCCAACTAGGAGTAACGCGCTAGGTTAGGCAATTACTACCTTGATCGGATTCGTAGTTGTTTAGTCTAGTGTAAGAATTAATAGCACATGAACTTTGATCGGAACTTGCGCACATGTTAGGAAGCCTTGATCGGACACTAACATTAGCAAATCGAGCTATAGACATTTAGAGTCGATGATAAGGAATACACTCATAGAGGATTGTCTGCGCTGATACTTCTCATAAGTCATAGTACTTAATCTCTATTGCCTACGCACGTCTAGTGCAATTTCCTGCGTTACGATACCACTGTTACTTGCGCATCGCGCAACCCCGATCACTCACCCCCCAATCTTCGTAAGTGTAGGTTACTGGCTAAAACTGAACTACTTGCTCCCTGTGGAGATCGACCCTTACTTAACCGCTGTACTAGTGGAAGAGGAAGGATTATATTTGACGCGTACAAGACGCACGATCAGTATCTGATTGTACCCTGAATATCCGTCCAAGAAACAAAAGTAGGGCTTCCCCGCTAATCGATCTAGCATTTGATCCATAAAGGGTAGCGGGAAATGGTCCTTGCGCGTGACTGCATTAAGCTTCCTGTAGTCGATGCACATGCGCCATCCAGTTTGTATGCGCTTGGGAACTAGCTCGCCCTGCGCATTCTCCTCTACTGTGATTCCTCCTTTCTTTGGCACTACGTGCACTGGACATACCCATTTGGTGTCTGAGATGGGGTAAATGACTCCTGCATCAAGCAGCTTCAGGACCTGTTTCTGCACCACCTCCATCATGTTCGGGTTGAATCTGCGCTGAGGCTCCCTGGATGGTTTGGCACCATCTTCCAATAGAATCCTATGCATGCATACGTCCTGGCTCACTCCGCGCAGGTCAGCAAGTGTCCATCCTATAGCGCGCTGGTTCTTGCGCAGCACCTGCTGTAATCGCGCCTCCTGCTCCTCTTCTAATCCTTTCTTTATGATTACTAGCAGGGTGTCCTCATTTCCCAAGAATATGTATTTGAGGTGCTTTGGGAGTTGCTTCAGCTCAACCTCGGGTGCCTGTTCAATAGAGGGCAAGATTTTATTAGCAGTGCAGACATTAACTATATCATGTACCGGTCTGGATGCTGGTTCAGCACTGCTCAGCTCATCCTCTTGCGCCTCCAACTCTGCCTGTGCCAGCGTCTCAGGTCCTTCTGCTGCGCTAGCACATTGCGCATCTGCAACCAAGTCATCTATGCTGTCCATTGCGTGCACTGTGGCGTCCTCATGAGGGTGCTGCATCCCTTTAAATATGTTAAAATGAATTTCCTCGCCATCGACCTCCATAGAGAGCGTACCCCTCCACACGTCTATCTTGGTGCGCGCGGTCATCAGAAATGGTCTGCCCAGTAGGATCTGCGCACTGCCTGTGCTCGACTCACCCTCCATTTCTAGGACATAGAAGTCTGCTAGGAACACCAGCTCTCCTACTCGGACAAGAACATCCTCTATCATGCCCGTAGGTTGCTTGCACGACCGATCTGCTAGCTGAATGGTGAGTTCTGCAGGCTTTAGTGGTCCAAGGCACAATGACGCATATAGGGAATAGGGTAGCACATTTATAGATGCGCCTAAGTCAATCATGCAATTGCTAACTGTGGTCTTTCCTAAAGTGCAAGGGATGGTGAACGTACCTGGGTCTCGGCACTTAGGTGGTACCTTATGTTGCACGATTGCTGAAGCCTGCGCATTTAGCATCACCTGCGCACACTCGCCCTTCCTTCTCTTGTTTGTGCATAGCTCCTTTAAAAATTTGGCGTACCTAGGGATCTGTCGGACTGCTTCAATAAGGGGAATGTTTATTTCCACCTTGTTGAATAACTCGTAGAGCTCCTTGTCAAGCGCTTCCTTCCTAGCCGATGGTGCCTGTATAGGAAAAGGTGCAGGTATGTTAGTACGATTCATGCCCTTGTCTTTTGATTGTGTCATACCTAGCGCTTCGCCCTGCTGGCTATTGGCTGGCGCTTCTGGTTGCGCATCTTGCTCTGGTTGCGCGTTTTGCTCTGTTGGATCCGGGACTTGCGCAACTGGTTGCGCGGGCGCCTTCGTTAACCAATGCCTACCGTGCGCCCAGTCCTCGGTGTCATGGCGTTGACTCCTCCCTTGGGATTCTGGTTCACTTGCGAAGGCAGGTTGCCATCGCTCTTTTTCAGCTCATACACCGTGGTAGCAATTTGTGATAGCTGCTTCTCAATGGATCGAACCTCTTGTCATACTTCTCATCATTTTTGCGCACTGTGTCTGCTAGCTGCCCCACGATGTCTTCTAAGGATCGCCTTGGTTGCTGGTTGTTCTGCGTTGGTGCGTCAGTGCGGCGATGCGGTGGATTGTAGGGCGCAGCTTGTTGCGTCTGCTGCGGTGCGCGCTGATCCGTGGACTGCCTCTGGAATTGTTTTCCTCCTTCCATCTGAACCCATTTGCGGCTAGTCCAAAGCGCGGCTGATTCTGCCTCTGTGCCCCTCTGTTATCCCATCCTCCGAGAGCATTGACATCTCCTGACTCCTCGAAAAGTGTGGGACATGCATCGGTTTTGTGCTCGGTGGAAGTGCAGAACTCGCATGCCCTTGGCGCAACTGGTTGTGCGCCTTGCGCACTCATCAGCTTCTGCAGCATGGCCTTCATTTCCTTGATCTCAGCGCTTATTTCTACCTGATGCACAGAACGAGCACGACTATTTTCAAGTGTTAGCTGATGTCTTACCTACCCAGCAGAGTCTTCTATCAGCTGCCACGCGTCCTCTGGGTACATGTTGTAAATGTCGCCTCCTGCACATGCATTCAATAATCTTAGCTCCATGGGCAACAATCCATTCAGGAAATTCTCTATCAGCACATTCTGGGGTAGGCCGTGATTGTAGCAGTTGGCCTCCAGCTCCCTGAAACGCTCGTAATACTCGGACAGCGACTCTCCTGCGCTCTGCCTAGGTGCGGCCAGCTCCTTCCTGAGTAGCGCGATCTTGGCTGCGGGATAGAACTTGTCCAAGAACTTCTTCTGCAGCTGCTCCCATGTGTGAATTGATCCTGCTGGTAAGTTCATTAGCCAATGCCTGGCCGTGTCACACAATGAAAATGGGAACGCTTTCATCTTTAGCGCTTCGTCGCTCTCCCCTTCGGCCTTCATGTTCTCGCAAAGGACTAGAAATTCTCGCACATGCTTGACTGGATTCTCGTTGTTCATCCCGTGGAACTTGGGCATGTGATGAATGAGCGAGCTCCTCAGCTCAAAATGACCGTCTGGTGGAAGCACTATGCACCATGGCTGGTTAGCCGTGATTGGGGCTGACATCTCGCGCACTGTTCTGCGTCGCGCGGCTTGTCGCGCGGGTGGCGCGTTATACACTTCAGCGGCCATCCTTGCTTCAACCTTGCGCTGCACTTCCTCTCTGATTAGGGCTGCGCGGTTATGTGCCCTCGCATCCTCTGGGGTTCTGTCCCCCATGTTATCTCCAATGACACTGTTATCCTCCATGACCTGTTCTAATCTCAAAGAAAACGGAATTAAAAGATAACTAAGTTGTTGCGTCTGTCAGTGCACAACTAGAATCTGCGCAGCGCAACTGTTTCAGGGTTGCGCAGGCTGATGTTGATTGCGCGCTGTCAGAAACAACAATGAAAATAAAGCAAACAGAAATAACTAACTATTATAAAAGAAAACTTAAGCTAATTAAAGCTTATCTGTGTTGCTCCCCGGCAACGGCCCCAAAATTTGATGTGCACGCGTCGTTGAGCGTGTATCAAATTAATTCCTTCCTCTTCCACTTAGTACAGCGGTTAAGTCAGGGTTGAATCCACAGGGAGCAAGTAGATTAGCTTTAACTAGTATCCTGCACTTGCGAAAACGGGGGGTGTGAGTGATTGGGGTGCGCAATGCGCGAGTAAACAGTAGTAAACGCAGGAATTGCACTAGACGTGCGCAGGCAGTAGAGATTAAGTACTATGACTATGAGAAGTATCGGCGCAGACAATCCTCTATGAGTGTATTCCTTATCATTGACTCTAAACGTCTATAGTTTGATTTACTAATGTAAGTGTCCGATCAAGGCTTCCTAACATGTGTTCATGTTCCGATCAAAGTTCATGAGCTATTAATTCTCGAGACTAGTCTAAACAGCTACAAATCCTGTCACAGTAGCAACTGATTATCCTAGCGCGTTACTCCTAGTTGTCACCGTCAGGCTATTCAACTAGTTTAACATATAACAAACAAGTAACAAGAGTAAGATTGCGGTTCAAGGCTTCCCCTACTCATGCAACTAGCTGTCAACAGTGTGCACAGAATTAATATAAGCAAACAAACTATGCATTAAGCACAAGTCTCAAAGGAAATACTCATAGAATCATGCCCAACCGATACCAAGCGTTGAGCTAGAGATGCTAGTAGTAAACATCATAGAAACAGTAAATAATAACTAAGGTATCCAAGAAAACAGCAACTAGCAGGTGCGTGCAGGTTGCAGAGTCTCGGCTGGCGCAGTCGGCTAGCGCAGGTCCTCTCAGTAGGCTCGTGTGTTTTTCAGTTCTGCCGCTCCCTTGTGTGCTGTGGTGTGTTGATGCTCTCTGGATCCCTCTTTCAAACCCTAGCCATCTTCTCTTTATATACTGCTCATGAGGCCCATCCTTGGCAACTTCCAAATCTGGTGGTGTCAGGATTTGGAAACACCACTATCTGCGCATGGCGCACGGCACCTTGGTTAGCGCAGTCAGTCTGCGCACCGTAGCTGACTCTGCCAACTCCTCTGTTTGCGCTGCTAGCTCCGCAGGCTGTGTGATGCGCTTCTTAAAAGCTGGCTGTTAGCGCGTATCCGACTTAGGCCCTCGTTTTGCCCTCGTCTAGCTAAACACTTTGTATCGGTTGGGCATGATTCTATGAGTATTTTCTTTGAGACTTGTGCTTAATGCATAGTTTGTTTGCTTGTATTAATTTTGTGCACACGGTTGACAGCTAGTTGTATGAGTAGGGTAAGCCTTGAACCGCAATCTTACTCTTACTACTTGTTGTTATATGTTAAACTAGTTGGTAGCTTGACAGTGACAACTAGGAGTAACACGCTAGGATAATCAGTTGCTACTGTGACAAGATTCGTAGCTGCTTAGACTAGTTTCAAGAATTAATAGCTCATGAACTTTGATCGGAACATGCGCACATGTTAGGAAGCCTTGATCGGACACTAACTTCAGTAAATCGAACTATAGACGTTTAGAGTCGATGATAAGGAATACATTCATAGAGGATTGTCTTTACCGATACTTTTCATAGTCATAGTACTTAATCTCTACTGCCTGCGCACGCCTAGTGCAAAATCTGCTTTCACTACTATTCATTCGCGCACCTGCGCAACCCAATCACTCACAACCCAATTCTCGTAAGTTGTAGGTTACTAGCTGAACGAGTCTGCTTGCTCTTTGTGGGATCGACCCTGACTTAGCCGCTATACTAAGTGGAGAAGGAATGATTAATTTGACGCGTACAACGACGCGCGATCACTCCTCACTTAGGGTTTTGGATCACTTGCGAAGGCAGGTTGCCATCGCTCTTTTTCAGCTCATAGACCGTGGTAGCAATCTGCGACAACTGCTTCTCAATTGACTCGAACCTCTTGTCATATTTTTCATCGTTCTTGCGCACTGTGTCTGCCAACTGACCCACTATGTGTTCTAAGGAGCGCCGCGGTTGCTGGTTATTCATTGCTGGTGCGTCATTGCGGCGGTGCGGTGGGTTGTATGCTTGCTGCGCTTGCTTAGGTGCACGATATTCGGCTGGCTGCCTTTGGGGATTGCTGTCCTCCCTCCATCTGAATCCATTTGCGGCCAGTCCAAAGCGCAGTTGATTCTGCCTCTGCGGTCCTCTATTGTCCCATCCTCCTGGAGCATTGACATCTCCTGATTCCTCGAAAAGTGTGGGACATGCGTCAGTTTTGTGCTCAGTGGACGCACAGAACTCGCATACATTCGGCGCAACTGGTTGCACGCCTTGCGCACTCATCAGTTTCTGCAGCATGGCTTTCATTTCCTTAATTTCAGCGCTGGAATCCACCTGGTGCATAGCGCGCGCACGACTGTTCTCGAGCGTCAATTGATGCCTTACCTGTCCAGCAGAGTCCTCGATCATCTGCCATACATCCTCCGGGTACATGTTGCATATATCACCACCTGCGCATGCGTTCAGCAGTCTAAGTTCCATTGGTTGTAGCCCATTCTGGAAATTCTCTATCAGCACATGTTGGGGCAGGCCATGATTATAGCAGTTGGCTTCCAGCTCCCTGAAACGCTCATAGTACTCTGATAGTGACTTTCCTATGCTCTGCCTAGGTGCAGCCAATTCCCTCCTGAGTAGCGCAATCTTTGCTGCGGAGGTAGAACTTATCCAAGAACTTCTTCTGGAGTTGCTCCCATGTGCGAATAGATCCTGCTGGTAAGCTCATCAGCCAATGCCTCGCTGTATCACACAATGAAAAAGGGAACGCCTTCAGCTTCAGCGCTTCTTCACTCTCCCCGTCGGTCTTCATGTTCTCGCAGATAACTAGGAATTCGCGCACATGCTTGACTGGGTTCTCGTTGTTCATCCCATGGAACTTAGGCATATGATGAATGAATGAGCTCCGTAGTTCAAAATGCCCATCGGGTGGAAGCACTATGCACCACGGTTGGTTGACTGTGATTGGGGCCGACATCTCGCGCACTGTTCTGCATCGCACGATCTGTTGCGCGGGTTGCGCATTATATACTTCAGCAGCCATCCTAGCTTCAACTTCGCGCTGCACTTCCTCTCTGAACCGAGCTGCGCGGTTATCTGCCCTTGCATTGTTAGGTCCCTCTGGGGTTCTGTCCCCTAAGTTATCGCCGATGACACTGTTATTCTCCATGTCCTGTTCTAGACTTCAAGCAAATGGAATTAAAAGAAACTAGGTTGTTGCCCCTGTCTGTGCGCAACTATGATCTGCGCAGCGCAACTGTTTCAAGGTTGCGCAGGCGGATGTTGATTGCGTACTGGCATAAACACCAACGAAAATAAAAAGAAATAACTAGCTACTGTAAAAGAAAACTTGAACTAAATAAGACTTATCTGTGTTGCTCCCCAGCAACAGCGCCAAAGTTTGATCGCGCGTCGTTGTACGCGTCAAATTAATCCTTCCTTCTCCACTTAGTATAGCGGCTAAGTCAGGGTCGATCCCACAAGGAGCGTGCAGACTCGTCTTAGCTAGCAACCTACAACTTACGAAATTGGGGTTGTGAGTGATTGGGTTGCGCAGGTGCGCGAATGAACAGTAGTGAAAGCAGAGTTGCACGATACGTGCGCAGGCAGCAGATTTTAAGTACTATGACTATAAAGAGTATCGGTACAGACAATCCTCTATGAATGTATCCCTTATCATCGACTCTAAACTTCTATAATGCAGTTCTACTAAAGTCAATGTCCGATCAAGGCTTCCTAATGTGCGCGCGTGTTCCGATCAAAGTCCATGAGCTATTAATTCCTGAAACTAGTCTAAGCAGCCACGAATCCTATCACAGTAGCAGCTGATTATCCTAGTGTGTTACTCATAGTTGTCACCGTCAAGCTATCAACTAGTTTAACATACAATAACTAGCAATTAGAATAAGATTGCGGTTCAAGGCTTCCCTTATTCACACAACTAATTATCACCCATATGCATAGAATTAATATAAGTAGATGTACCAAGCATTAAGCACAAGTCTCAAAGAAAATACTTCATAGAATCATGCCTAACCGATACAAAGTGTTTAGCTAGACATGCTAAAAACAAACATCATAGTGAAATTTCAAGTGTCTCTACTTATGCAGATTTGTGAACTAGCAGTTGCTGCAGCACACTCTTGTTCACTTAAATGTAGGCACAGCAGACAATGAATAGGACACAGATTTGTTCACCCAGTTCGGCCAATCTGCCTACGTCTGGGGAGGACTATTCTCCAGTCCTCAATCCACTCAACCAAAGGTTCAGATCACACTAGGTTACAACGCACGCAACCTATGCTACTTTAACCCCGTGTGGACTACTCAACACAATCAGAACAAGCTCTGATTTGTGCCAGCACACCCTCTTTAATATGTCAGTCTAGAATAGCTACAATCCTCTTCAAGAACTCAGCCTATTCTAGCCTACACTACTCAGCAGGGTTGCTGCAGCAACAGCTGTAACACCAGCTGAAGCACTCTGTCCGCGTCGCTCCAAGGCCTCCTGCCGAGCCGATCGAACCACTCCAAGAGCGCTGCACACTCTGAGTAACTCCCCCTCACTCAGTGACCACCTGCCACTAGTGAGTTCTTCCGCACGAACCTCGACCGAGCCTTCCACCCGTCAGCTCTCCCGCGGCTGCCTTTGATCAACCAACAAGCTCCACAGCTCTAAATTGGCTTCCAGATCAAAGCACGAATCAGTCTCTGCAAGACCTGACTCTCTTCTGCAATACGCACCACAGCTCTGCGCTCAACGCTCTGCCCGTGTATGTTGATCGAAGAACAACTTCCGTAGCACACCCAGAAAAAAATCCTCTCTCTGAATTTCGTGTCTACTCTCGTGTATCACTCAGCTTCGATCAGCCTCTTCAGCCCTTGAACCTTCTGCTTAAATACCCTCACCACTTTAAGCAATTTCCAGGTTTAGGCCATAATCCCACAAGATCAATTATCTCCTAAAATCTAGGAGATTAGATTTGATTAATATCTTCAATGCCAATCTGCTTTTCGGACAAGTGAACCGTGCTGGAAAAATGCTTAGCAGCATTTTAGAAAACCTCCTAAGAGCAAGAACACAGACTGCCATACCTTCAAGACGCACCCAGCACAAACTGTTACTCGGACAGATGAACCAGCATTTGAACCAGCACCTGTTACAGCACCCCTGCTGTATCTGTTGCTAGCTGTTCTGCTTGATTGCTTGAGCTGCAGCAGCTCCTTGTTCACAAATGACATATGTTGGTTTTGGCAAAACTGCCACACTTGCATTATCAATCTCCCCCTTGGCATTTTGACAAAACCACTTCATAACTCCACTTCTCAGCCTGCTCTTTCTTCTCCCCCTTTTTGGAACAAATGACGAGGGGGTGTCTCTGCCGGGAGCACTTATGACGGCAATACACAGAGCCCGAGAGAGGCTCTCAGGTCTTCAAACCGAACTGCATCCAGAGCTTTGGTGAAGATATCAGCAAGTTGTTTGGCAGACACAACATGCTGGAGCGAGATGACTTTCTGTTCAACAAGGTCACGGATGAAGTGATGACGGATGTCAATGTGCTTGGTTCTACTGTGCTGGACAGGGTTCTTGGATATGCTGATGGCACTCATATTGTCACAGTAGAGAGTCATGGCATCTTGAGCAACCCCATACTCACTCAGCATTTGCTTCATCCACAACATTTGTGCACAACAGCTCCCAGCAGCAATGTACTCAGCCTCGGCAGTGGATAGAGAAATGCTATTCTGTTTTCTGCTGAACCAAGAGACCAGGTTATTCCCCAAGAAGAAACATCCTCCCGAGGTGCTCTTCCTGTCTTCTGAGCACCCTGCCCAGTCTGCATCACTGAATCCAACCAGATTAGCCTTTGTGTCTTTAGTATACCATAGGCCATAGCCCACAGTTTCCCCGACATACCGAATAATGCGCTTGACCAACTGCATATGGCTGTCTCTTGGACTGGCTTGGAATCTGGCACAGACTCCTACTGCATAGGAAATGTCAGGACGGCTGGCAGTCAGGTAAAGAAGGCTCTCAATCATGCTTCTGTAGACAGTCTGACTTACTTCCAAACCTTGCTCATCTTTAATGGCTTTCACATGAGTAGCAGCAGGAGTACGCTTGTGACTGGCTGAGTCGAGCTGAAATTTCTTCACAAGGGCCTTGATGTATTTGCTTTGAGCAATAAAGATCCCGTCCATTTTCTGAGTAATCTCCAAACCAAGAAAATAGGAAAGTTCTCCTACCATGCTCATCTGAAATTCTTGCTGCATGTGTTGCACAAACTGCTTCACCAGGTGCTGGGACTTTGATCCAAAGACAATGTCATCCACATATATTTGAGCAATGATCACATCAGACCGAGTTCTTTTGACAAACAAGGTTTTGTCAGCTCCCCCTCGATTGTAGCCATGATTTTCTAGGAAGATTGTCAATCGCTCATACCAAGCCCGAGGAGCCTGTTTCAGCCCATATGAAGCTTTCTTCAATTTATACACCTGTTCTGGATGATGAGGATCTTCAAAACCTTTTGGTTGAGAGACATAGACTTCTTCAGAGAGATCTCCGTTCAAGAACGCACTTTTAACATCCATTTGATATAATTTGAATCCCAGGCAGCAAGACATTGCTAGAAGTAGTCTGATGGCCTCCAGGCGAGCTACTGGAGCGAATGTTTCTTCAAAGTCAAGACCTTCAATCTGAGAATATCCCTAGGCAACCAGTCTGGCTTTATTTCTTGTAATGTTGCCCTTTTCGTCAGTTTTATTTTTGAACACCCATTTTGTGCCGATGATGTTTACCCCTTTAGGTCTGTCTACCAAATCCCAGACATCGTGCCTTTCAAACTCTGCCAACTCCTCTTGCATAGCCATAATCCAGAATTCATCACTCATGGCCTCCTTGAAGTTCTTTGGTTCAAGACTGGACATGAAGCATGTATTGAGGTAGGCATGGCCTCTGGTTCTTCTTCTATCTGAGGGATTCCCAATCACATTTGTCAAGGGATGATCCTTCTGTATCTTCTTTGGGGGCTGCCTTGAAGGTGGATCAGGAGCTTCAGTGTGAAAATCCTCAGACAGACTCTCTGCTTGGTCATCTGGAATCTCTGCTTCAGCACTTGCTGTAGCATCTACTGGAGCCGCAGCTTGTTCACTTCTGGTCTGTCTATCAGACATTTCTTCAGGATCAGAGTCTTCTTCACCAGTATCAGACTCAGAGTTAGGTGCTTCATCTACATCTTTGACAACCACATTTATTGATTCCATGACAGTCTTTGTTCGCTGGTTGAACACACGATATGCCCTGCTGTTTGTTGAATATCCCAAGAATATTCCAGGATCACTCTTTGGATCGAGTTTCTTTCGATACTCCCGGTCTCTCAGAATGAAGCAGTCACTTCCAAAGATGTGAAAGTACTTAACAGTGGGCTTTTTCTGATTCCAGAGCTCATAGCAGGTCTGCATGGTACCTCTTCGCAAGGTAACTCTATTGATGATGTAGCAGGCGGTATTCATGGCCTCTGCCCAGAATTTCAGAGGAATCCTCTTAGCATGGATCATTACCCTGGCCATTTCTTGAATTGTTCGGTTCTTCCGTTCCACCACACCATTTTGCTGAGGAGTAATAGGAGACGAGAACTGATGTGTTATACCCCTTTGTTGACAGAACTCATCCATGTCTTTGTTTTCAAATTCTCTGCCATGATCACTGCGAATGCTGCTGATTCTAAGATTCTTTTCTTGCTCTAGCCGAGACACCAGAGACACAATGACACTCACAGTGTCTGATTTTTCTCTGATAAATTCAATCCAAGTGAATCTAGAATAGTCATCAACACAGACAAATGCATACCTTTTCTTGCCTAGGCTCTCCACTTCCATTGGTCCCATCAGATCCATATGGATCAGCTGAAGAGGCCTGATGGTACCAATATCTTTGACCCGAGGATGTGAAGCCCTCTTTTGTTTCCCAATCTGACAGTCTCCACAGATGGAGTCTGTCTCTCCTTTCAGCAGTGGAATTCCTCTGACTAGCCCTTCTGTGGCAATTCTCTTCAGAGTTCTCAGGTTAACATGTCCCATCCTTTTGTGCCATAAGGTCATTTCCTCGGCCTTTGTCAGCATACATTTCTGAATCCGTGAGTTTGAACTCACATTGAGAAGGTAGCAATTGCTCTTGGATCTGGCTCCTTCCATTATGCACTTTCCAGATTTATCGAGAACTTGGCATGAGTCTCTTGTAAACTTAACTTGTTTAGTTCCATCACACAACTGGCTGATGCTGATAAGATTAGCCTTTAATCCTTCCACCAGAAGAACATTGCTCAGATTTGGCATTCCTTCTACAGCCAAAGTTCCTCTTCCCAGCACCCTTCCTTTCAGACCATTACCAAACTTCACATTTTGTTCCAGACAGGGAGTGATATTCTTCAGAAAGGATCTTTCTCCTGTCATATGGCCTGAACAGCCACTGTCAAAGTACCAGCTTATCTTGTCTGAGGTGCTAGCTGTGCTGACTAGGGCGAGGAGCTGAGTCTGCGCATGTTTCTGCTTGGCAGATTTCCTGGGCGATGTAATTCTGGCATGAGCTGAGGAGCAGTTTCTTTGAATATGTCCTCTGCGACCACAGCTGTAACATTTCTTAAACTTCAAAGCTCTCTTGTTACGGTGAAATAGACATTGCTGCAGCAAGTCCTGGTTCACTCCTTTTTGTGTTTTTGTGCCTCTTCTTGCTGACCTGTATCTGGCCATGTTGCATTCATCTTCACTCAGATCTTCACTTTCACTGGCAGAAAGGGCTTTCTTCTTCATCCGTTTGCTGGTGCAGTTGATCTGTCGATGGCCGTAGCCTGCACAATTCCAGCATTGGACTCCTTTCTTCACTTCGTTCTTTTCTTCTTCACTCTGAGCTGGTTCCTTACCTTTCCTTTTGTTTTCACCGCCCCTCCTGAATTGTTTTCGCGAAGAAGATCTTTTCTCAGTTCTGGATTCCATGTTTTTCAGGAGCTTTCCGAGGTTCTTAACCAGCATGTTTATCTGATCATCTGGATCTGTCTGCTTGCTTTCCGCTTCTGCCTTCAACCCAACATTCTTATCCTGGGAGGTGGTGTCTCCTTTGACCAGTTTCATCTCAAATTGTTTGAGAGACCCCATCAGCTCTTCCAACCTCATGAATCTGACATTTTGTGCTTCTTTAATGGCTGTCACTTTCATGTCAAATTTTGTAGGCAGCGATCTGAGCACCTTTCTGATAAGCTTTTCTTCTGGGATGGGCTCACCAAGGGCATGAGCTTCATTTGCAAGATCACAGAGTTTAGCATTAAACTCAGTGACTGTTTCTTCATCCAGCATCCTCAGATTCTCAAATTGTGTGGCAATTATCTGGAGTCTTGACAGCTTCACTCTATCAGTTCCCTCATGGGCAGTTTGCAGAATCTCCCATGCTTGCTTGGCCATGTCACAGTTTGAGATCAACCTGAAGTTATTAGCATCAACTGCAGCAAAAATTGCATTCAAAGCCTTTGAATTACCAGTTGCTGCAGCACCTTCTTCAACAGTCCACTGCTCTTCAGGTTTTATTCTTGTCACTCCTTGCTCATCTATGGTGATTGGGGGAGACCACTGAATCACAACAGCTCTCCATGTCTTCTCGTCAATGGCCCTGAGAAAGGCCTTCATCCTAGCTTTCCAATAACCATAGTTGCTCTCTTCCAGAAGTGGAGGTCTACTCGTGCTCTGTCCTTCCTTCATTATCTTGTCTACTTTGGAGACACTGTAGGACCTTTTAAACTCTGTGTGTCGAGCTCCCGCTCTGATACCAATTGAAATTTCAAGTGTCTCTACTTATGCAGATTTGTGAACTAGCAGTTGCTGCAGCACACTCTTGTTCACTTAAATGTAGGCACAGCAGACAATGAATAGGACACAGATTTATTCACCCAGTTCGGCCAATCTGCCTACGTCTGGGGAGGACTATTCTCCAGTCCTCAATCCACTCAACCAAAGGTTCAGATCACACTAGGTTACAACGCACGCAACCTATGCTACTTTAACCCCGTGTGGACTACTCAACACAATCAGAACAAGCTCTGATTTGTGCCAGCACACCCTCTACAATATGTCAGTCTAGAATAGCTACAATCCTCTTCAAGAACTCAGCCTATTCTAGCCTACACTACTCAGCAGGGTTGCTGCAGCAACAGCTGTAACACCAGCTGAAGCACTCTGTCCGCGTCGCTCCAAGGCCTCCTGCCGAGCCGATCGAACCACTCCAAGAGCGCTGCACACTCTGAGTAACTCCCCCTCACTCAGTGACCACCTGCCACTAGTGAGTTCTTCCGCACGAACCTCGACCGAGCCTTCCACCCGTCAGCTCTCCCGCGGCTGCCTTTGATCAACCAACAAGCTCCACAGCTCTAAATTGGCTTCCAGATCAAAGCACGAATCAGTCTCTGCAAGACCTGACTCTCTTCTGCAATACGCACCACAGCTCTGCGCTCAACGCTCTGCCCGTGTATGTTGATCGAAGAACAACTTCCGTAGCACACCCAGAAAAAAAATCCTCTCTCTGAATTTCGTGTCTACTCTCGTGTATCACTCAGCTTCGATCAGCCTCTTCAGCCCTCGAACCTTCTGCTTAAATACCCTCACCACTTTAAGCAATTTCCAGGTTTAGGCCATAATCCCACAAGATCAATTATCTCCTAAAATCTAGGAGATTAGTTTTGATTAATATCTTCAATGCCAATCTGCTTTTCGGAAAAGTGAACCGTGCTGGAAAAATGCTTAGCAGCATTTTAGAAAACCTCCTAAGAGCAAGAACACAGACTACCATACCTTCAAGACGCACCCAGCACAAACTGTTACTCGGACAGATGAACCAGCATTTGAACCAGCACCTGCTGCAGCACCCCTGCTGTATCTGTTGCTAGCTGTTCTGCTTGATTGCTTGAGCTGCAGCAGCTCCTTGTTCACAAATGACATATGTTGGTTTTGGCAAAACTGCCACACTTGCATTATCACATAGTAATAATAAATAAAACTAAGGCAGCAAGAGAAAACGTAGCAGGTTGGCGCAATTGCGCGTTGCTGTTCTCGGCTGGCGCAGGTGGTTCGCGCAGATTCTGGCTGAAGTAGCTCGTGTGTTTTGTTGTTGAGCGTCCTTCTCTCTATCTGTTCTCTCTCTATCTAACCCCTAGCTTCCCTCCTCTTATATAGTGGTCTTGAAGCCCAAGGAATGCTTAGATTTGGCCCGAGAGACTTTTAGCAACTTCCCAAATCTAGGAGATCAATATTTAGAAACTCTGCCATTCTGCGCACGCTACTTGCGCTACTTGCTTCGCGCAGTCGGTTTGCGCACTGTAGTCCGAAACAACTATCTCCTTTTGCGCTGCTAGCTCCGCAGGTCATGCATTGCGCTCTAAAAAACATCCGTTAGCGCACATCTAACTTATGCTCCATTTTTATTCTGTAATATAAAAATACCGAAAACCAGTAATCTTGTACACAAAATAATGCAAACAAGCACAGTGTTGAGATCTAAATAGCGCATATAACTAGGCTCTATCAATAAACCATGTCCTGGCTGGAGCCACGGTCGGGGTAACCCCTTGCGCAACACTAGGTGTTAGCTTCCCTCCGGGGGCCACTTAGACATTAGTATCAACGTCCATGTTCTGGTTCATGTTTTGGTAATCCATCTCTACAAGAGAACCAAACAGTTAGTAACTTCAATTTCATTTCAATTAAACGATAACGCTTTAAGATTGTTGAAAACTATTCGATAATTTGTGTGCGATAGTAAAAGAAATTAATTTTGAAATTTAATAAAACTGTACAAAACCAGAGTAATACGAGCCGAGGCTAAATTGAAGATCTCCTTCATATTTTTGAGCCTCCCTTCGATGTTGGAATCCCAGGATACAACAACTAAACGAGCTTTCTTCGTGCACCAAAAAATTGCTCATCGAATTATCTTGCGCCTTTCTCTATCACCACGACTTTGAAAACTGGATGAGGGGAAAAAATTTTAAATCAGCTGGCCCGGACTTCACTGAGGACTGCTGGTGTAATGTATTTGTTTTGATGTGTTTTACAAATGAGGAGAGGCTCTCCATTTATAATATTTTTAAAAGTAACACCCAAGGAGTCGCCTCACCTCATTTTGTGCCTTGCATCGCCTCGTCATAAACATCCAAGCGATGCCTCGACCTTAAAATGACATTAAATGGATTAATGGTCACCAAGGCGTCGCTTAGACATTTAAACTTGAAATTGTAGCACCTTCATTTGCTGAGAGTGTACTAGCTGGTTGCTATAACAACCTCTTGTACCACTATGCGGAAATAATCTTGTGCAGCGATGAAAGAGAGCACACACGAATTTGGTCACCCAGTTCGGCCAATTTCCTACCTCTGTGGAGAACTTATCAGGAGTCCTCAACGATTCACTAGCCTCGGTTTAAAGTACAATGATTCAGTTCAGCCTACGCTCGAACTATCTCTACTTCTAGCCTAGCTATATAAATCAGGGCTTGGTCTACACACCTAGATCGACCTGCACTACCTACTACTCACTAAACTTAATATTATAGCTTATCTGCTCACAGACCTAGCCTATTTGAATTAAGACAGTAATTACCGTAGGTTGCTATAGCACACTCTTGTGTCGTATAGCTTGTGTCGATTTTGTTCACGTCGCTCCGAGCCTTTCGCTGAGCCGATCGAGCTGTTCCGCGAGCGCTGCACACTTCGGAATACTCAGCATAGCTTTGTGACCACCTGTCACTGTTGGGAGCAAGTCTTCTGCCGTCGTCCGAGTTTCTCAGATACTCACAACGCTCCCTCGACTCTCCCTGATCAATCAAAGAGCTTCCTGCTCCAACTACTCTTCTCTGATCAAGCGTTGATCAAACACTGTAAGTCTCGATCAGTCTCTGCTTTACAATGAGTGATGATCAATCTCTGCTCTGCTCAATTCTTATGCACCCTCTGCTCTACTCAATTGATTCTGGATTGATCTATGTTTGTTGCTCTGTTGAGCCTTCTTTTAAATAGAAGCCTCCAGGCTCCATCTAAATCAGAATGGGTCAGCTGTTAAAGATAAGGACACCCACGTTTCAAAAACAGCATTATCTTTAAGCTGATAGAATTATCTTGAAGCTGACTTGTTGGGGAAATTAGGCAACTCTGGGAATTTTCTAAACTTAAAATTATGTTGTGCTGCTGATGCCGAGTTACAGTCTTTGGAGTTATAGCTTCTGTTGAAGCACTCTCTGTATCATTCAGCGGAATTTACTCTACTAACAGAATAAGAAAGACACAAAAGTTTGTTCACCCAGCTTGGCAACTTGCATACGTCTGAGGAGGATACACTGATCCTCAAGATTCCACCATCTCGGTTTAAAGTACTGACGTTGGCGTTTTAGGCAAGTAAAATGAAGTGCTATTCTAGTCACGCAAATATCAAACAATATTTATAACCGAGTGACCTCAGGTCGAACCCAAGGAAAAAGCTTAAACTAATTGACAACTAATCAATGCTACTATTGTAAGTCTACGGTTTTTGGGGGGGTTTTGTCCTCCTATAGAGGTATCTCTAGTAAGCACTAAAGATAAATGATATTTTTGGGTTTTGCTTAGTGAATAAAAAGGGTGACTAGGGATTCAACTTCTCCCCTAAGATATGAGGAAAATGAAATAACTCGCTAATACATGCATGAATTACATTTGGTTGATAAAAGCAAGGCTAATGCATCGTCCACTCTAGGTTCAACTCTCGCTCCTTCCCTAGAATGGAGAGGATACACAAATGACATGGTTCTCAAACTCTCATTCTATTGAACCGTGTAGAACTTGAGTCCCATAACCGCACCCTCTCGGTCTATTGGCCGGTTACTCAAATCCGCTTAAAACTTAGCCTAATGTCAAAAGTGCATGTCGCTCTCACGCACACACACTCCATCTATGATCAGACAATAGCTATGAAACATCCTAAGTTCAACTCTCGTTCCTTCCTTAGGGGTTTGATAGAGCCTAGTTATAGGCGCTATTTAGATCTTAACACTGTGCTTGTTTGCATTATTTTTGTCTACAAGATTACTGATTTTCGGTATTTTTGTATTACAGGATAAAACAGGAGCATAAGTCAGATGTCCGCTAACGGACGTTTTAGAGCGCAATGCACGACTGAGCGAAGCTAGCAGCGCAAAAGGAGACAGTTGTTTCGGACTACAGTGCGCAAACCAACTGCGCAAAGCGAGTAGCGCAATAAGCGTGCGCAGAAGGGCAGAGTTTCTAAATATTGATCTCCTAGATTTGGGAAGTTGCTAAAAGTCTCTCGGGCCAAATCTGAAATTCACAGCGTCTCAGTCAAATAGATTTGTGAACAAGCAGTTGCTGCAGCACACTCTTATTCACTCGGAAATTTGTCTCAGCAACCAATGAACAAGACAGATGTTTGTTCACACAGTTCGGCCAACTGCCTACGTCTGGGGAGGACTATTCTTCAGTCCTCAATCCACTAAACACAAAGGTCTCCAAGTACACTCGGTTACAACTCCACGCAACCTATGCTACTCAACCTTGCGTGGATCACTCGACACAATCAGAACAGGCTCTGACTTGTGTCTGCACACCCTCTACAAATGTCAATTTCGAATAGCTACTGTCTCCCCGAAACTCAGCCTATTCTAAACTACACTCAACTCTGCAGGGTTGCTGTAGCACACAGCTGATGCACAAATGTCCGCGTCGCTCCAAAGCCTTCTGCCGAGCCGATCGAACAATTCCACGAGTGCTGCACACTCTGGAATACTCCCACTCACTCAGTGACCTCCTGCCACTAGCGAGAACTGCCGCTTAGACACTCGACCGAGCCACTCACTCGTCAGTTCTTCCGCGGCTGCCCTTGATCAACCAACAAGCACCACTGCTCTGAATTGGCTTCCAGATCAAGCTCAGATCAGACTACGCAAGTCCTGATCTCCTTCTCCTTCTGTCACCACAGCTCTGCGCTCACGCTCTGCTCTCGGGTGATGATCGAAGAACTCGTCCGTCGCACACCAAAATTGCTCTCTCTGAATTCTGTGTATGCACTCGTGTATCCCTCAGCTTCGATCAACCTCTCTGCTCTGAACTCCTTTCTCTTAAATAGCAGCACCAGCTTTAAGCAAGACCAGAATTAAGCAATGTCCCAAGAAGAACAATTATCTCCTAAAATTTAGGAGATTTGATTTGATTTTGATCTTCAACACAAATCTCCTTCTCAAGCTAGGAAACCCCACTGGAATATTCTCCACAGCACTTTAAAATATTCTTCTGGTGTTCTCCGCAAAGCTGCCAGGCCTTCTAGCCAAGCCCAGGTTGCTGCTGCTTCTCGGACAGATGTTGCAGCTACTTGAACAAGCTCCTGCTATAGCATCCCCTGCTGTAGCTGCTCCTTGTTCACTTGTGCTGGTTTTGTCAATCACTGCCATACAGCATCATCAATCTCCCCCTTGGCATTTTGACAAAACCATACAGAGATTTGTTTGTTGTTTTTTTTTCTTAACCTCCTTCTCCTTCTCTTCTCCTCCCCCTTTTTGGTATAAATGACAAGGGGGTGCTCCTGGCTGCCCTAGGGAGGCAATACACAGAGCCCCAGAGAGGCCCTCAGGTCTTCGAACCGAACTGCATCCAGAGCTTTTGTGAAGATATCAGCAAGCTGTTTGGCAGACACCACATGCTGTAGCGCAATGATATTCTTTTCTACTAGATCACGGATGAAGTGATGACGAATGTCAATGTGCTTGGTTCTGCTGTGCTGAACCGGATTCTTAGATATGCTGATGGCACTCATGTTGTCAAAGTAGAGAGTCATTTCATCTTGATCAAGACCATACTCACTCAGCATTTGCTTCATCCACAGCATTTGTGCACAGCAGCTCACAGCAGCTATGTATTCAGCCTCGGCTGTGGATAATGAAATGCTGTTTTGCTTCCTGCTGAACCAGGACACCAGGTTATTTCCTAGAAAGAAGCATCCTCCCGAAGTGCTCTTCCTGTCCTCTGAGCATCCTGCCCAGTCCGCATCACTGTATCCTACCAGATTAGCATTTGTGTCCTTAATATACCATAAGCCATAGTTCACAGTTTCTCCAACATACCGAAGGATTCGCTTGACCAACTGCAAGTGACTATCTTTGGGACAGGCTTGAAATCAGGCACAGACTCCTACTGCAAGGGAAATGTCGGGGCGGCTGGCAGTCAGGTACAGTAAGCTCCCAATCATGCTTCTGTAGATTGTCTGACTCACTTCCACTCCATGTTCATCTTTGATGGCTTTGACATGAGTGGCAGCAGGGGTTCGTTTGTGACTGGCCTTATCTAGCTGAAATTTCTGCACAAGATTCTTGTTGTATTTGCTTTGTGCAATAAAGATGCCATCTTCTTTCTGGGTAATCTCCAGACCAAGAAAATATGACAGTTCTCCGACCATGCTCATTTGAAATTCCTACTGCATGTGATCCACAAACTGCTTCACCAGGTGCTGAGACTTTGATCCAAAGACAATATCATCCACATAGATTTGTGCAATGATCACATCTGACTTGGTTCTTTTTACTAATAGAGTTTTGTCAGTTCCCCCTCGTTTGTAGCCATGTTTTTCCAGAAACACTGTCAACCTCTCATACCATGCCCGAGGAGCCTGTTTCAGTCCGTATAAGGCTTTCTTCAACTTATATACATGCTCCGAGTGATGAGGATCTTCAAAGCCTTTTGGCTGAGAAACATATACTTCTTCGGAGAGATCTCCGTTCAGGAATGCACTTTTGACATCCATTTGGTATAATTTAAACCCTAGGAAACAAGACATGGCTAGAAGGAGTCTGATGGCCTCCAGAAGAGCAACTGGAGCAAACGTTTCTTCAAAATCTAGGCCCTCAATCTGAGAGTATCCTTGAGCAACCAGTCTGGCTTTATTTCTTGTGATGTTTCCCTTTTCATCAGTTTTGTTTTTGAAGATCCACTTTGTGCCTATAATATTTACTCCATTGGGTCTGTCCACCAGGTCCCAAACATCGTTTCTTTCGAACTCTGCCAGTTCTTCCTGCATCGCCATCATCCAGAATTCATCAGTCATGGCTTCCTTGAAGTTCTTAGGTTCAATGCTGGACAAAAAACATGTATTGAGATAAGCATGGCTTTTGGTTCTTCTTCTTTCTGCCGGGTCTCCAATCACATTTGTCAGGGGATGATTCTTCTGAATCTTCTTCGGAGGCTGCCTTGAAGGTGGATCAGGAGCCTCAGTGCTCAGATCTTCAGACAGGCTTTCTAATTGTTCATCTGGATTTTCTGCTTCAGCACTTGCTGTAGCATCTTCTGGAGCTATAGCTTGTTCACTTCTGTTCTGACTGACAGGCACCTCTTCAGAGTCAGAGTCTTCATCATCAGTGGCAGGGACTTCTTCAGCATCATTGACTACTGCATTTATGGATTCCATTACTGTATTTGTCCGCTGGTTATAGACTCGATAAGCCCTGCTGTTTGTCGAATAACCCAAGAACACTCCAGGATCACTCTTTGGGTCAAGTTTCTTCCTATACTCCCGATCTCTCAGAATGAAACAGTCACTTCCAAAGATGTGGAAATATTTAACTGTGGGCTTCTTCTGATTCCAGAGCTCATAGCAGGTCTGGTTGGTTCCTCTCCGTAAGGTGACTCTGTTGATGATGTAACATGCGGTGTTCATGGCCTCTGCCCAAAATCTCAGGGGAACCCTCTTAGCATGAATCATGACTCTGGCCATTTCTTGAATTGTTCGATTCTTTCGGTCCACTACACCATTCTGCTGAGGGGTGATGGGCGAAGAATACTGATGTAAGATACCCCTTTGACGACAGAAATCATCCACAGCTTCGTTTTCAAATTCCCTACCATGATCACTGCGAATGCTGCTGATTCTGAGATTTTTCTCTTGCTCTAGACGGAACACCAATGACACTATAACTTTCATAGTATCTGATTTTTCTCTGATAAAATCAATCCAGGTGAATCTGGAGTAGTCATCAACACAGACGAAAGCATACCTTTTTCTGCCCAGACTCTCAACTTCCATCGGTCCCATCAGGTCCATGTGAATCAACTGTAGAGGTCTAGTAGTACCTACATCTTTGACTCTTGGGTGTGAAACCTTCTTTTGTTTCCCAATCTGACAATCTCCACAGATAGAGTTTGTCTCCCCTTTTATCAGCGGTATTCCTCTGACTAGTCCTTCTGTTGCAATTCTCTTCAAAGTTCTCAGGTTAACATGCCCCATCCTTCTGTGCCATAGAATCATTTCCTCGGCCTTTGTCAGCATACATTTCGAAACCGGTGAGTTTGCACTCACGTTGAGAAGATAATAGTTTCTTTTTGATCTGGCTCCTTCCATTATACATTCTCCAGATTTGTCGAAAACTTTGCACGAGTCTTTCGTAAATTTCACCTGTTTAGTTCCATCACACAGCTGACTAATGCTTATGAGGTTTGCCTTTAGTCTTTCCACTAGCAAGACATTGCTCAGGTTCGGCATTCCTTCAACTGCCAAAGTTCCCTTTCCTAGAACTCTTCCTTTCAGGCCGTTTCCAAACTACACCCGTTGTTCCAGGTAGGGTGTTATGTTTTTCAAGAAGGATCTTTCTCCTGTCATGTGCCCTGAACAACCACTGTCAAAATACCAGCTTATCTTGTCTGAGGTGCTTGCTGTGCTGACAAGTGCGAGAAGCTGAGTCCGCGCATGTTTCTGCTTGATTGGTTTCCTGGCTGAACCTTTTCCGGTATATGCTGAAGAACAGTTCCTTTTTATGTGACCTTTGTGCCCGCAGCTATAACATCTTTTATACTTTGAGACTCTCTTGTCACGGTGATACAGAGGTTGCTGCAGCAGGTGCTGGTTCACTCTTCCTTGTGTTTTTCTGCCTCTTCTGACTGATCTGTATCTAGCCAAGTTGCATTCATCCTCACTCAGATCTTTCTCGTCTTCATTTCCACTGGCAGAGAGAGCCCTCTTTTTCATCGGTTTGCTGGTGCAGTTGATTTGTCGATGACCGTACCCTGCACAGTTCCAGCATTGGACACCCTTTTTTATTTCTTTCTTCTCATCTTCATTCCGAGCAGGCTCCTTCCCTTTCCTTTTATTTTCTCCACCTCTTCTGAATTGTTTTCGTGAAGATGAGCTTTGCCCAGTTCTTGAGTCCATGTTCTTCAGGAGCTTTCCAAGGTTCTTGACTAGCATACTCAGCTGGTCATCTGGAACTGGCTTCTTAGCTTCTGTTTCAGCCTTCAGTCCAATATTCTTGTCCTTAGGAGTGATGTCTTCTTTAACCAGTTTCATCTCAAATTGTTTGAGGGATCCCATCAACTCTTCCAGCCTCATGAATCTGACATTTTGAGCCTCTTCAATGGCCGTCACTTTCATGTCAAATCTTGTGGGCAGCGATCTGAGTACCTTCCTGATCAGCTTCTCTTCACGGATAGGTTCACCAAGAGCATGGGCTTCATTTGCAAGATCACAGAGTTTAGCATTAAACTCAGTGACAGTCTCTTCTTCCAGCATTCTCAGATTCTCAAACTGTGTGGCAATGATCTGCAATCTTGACAGCTTTACTCTATCAGTTCCTTCATGAGCAGTTTGCATAATTTCCCAAGCTTGTTTGGCCATGTCACAATTTGATATCAGCCTGAAATTGTTAGCATCAACTGCAGCAAAAATCGCATTCAGAGCCTTTGAATTACCAGTTGCTGCAGCTCCCTCTTCAGCAGTCCATTGTTCTTCAGGCTTTATCCTTGTGACTCCCTGTTCATCCATGGTGATTGGGGGAGACCACTAGACCACGATAGCTCTCCAGGTCTTCTCATCGATGGCCTTGAGAAAGGCTTTCATCCTAGCCTTCCAATATCCATAGTTGCTTTCTTCCAACAACGGAGGTCTGCTTGTGCTCTGTCCTTCCTTCATTGTCTTGGCTTCTTCAGAGATACTGTAGGATCTTTTACTCTATGTGTTGAGCTCCCGCTCTGATACCAATTGAAATTCGCAGCTTCTCAGTCAAACAGATTTGTGAACAAGCAGTTGCTGCATGATAGAGCCTAGTTATACACATTATTTAGGTCATAACCCTATGCTTGTTTGCAATATTTCATGAGCAAGATTACTCGTTTCCAATGTTTTTGTATATCAGGTCAGAACGAGTCCTTGAGTCGGATACGCGCTAACAGGCAGCGTTCTAGGAGTGAAAGATCAGCCTGCGGAGCTAGCGGCGCAAACAGAAGACAGCAGAGGTGCGCTACCCGATTGCGCCAACCAATGCCGTGCGCCAGGCGCAAAGTCCCAGTGACCAGATTTGGAAGTTGCCGAAAGATGAACCTCCTATATAAAGGAAGTAAGTCTAGGGTTTCAGGGAGTTCGAGAAGACTGTTGTTACAGAGGCACCAGAGGACGCAAGGAGGCACTGTGCGGCAGAACTGGAAAACACACGGACTTATTGAGGAGATTTGCGCCAGCCGACTGCGCCAGCCGAGAGAAGACACTGCACGCACTGTTTGCTACCGTTTTCTTGGATTCAGTAGTTGTTATTTACTATTTTATGATGTTTACCACTAGCATGTCTAGCTAAACACTTAGTTTTGGTCGGGCATGAATCTATGATGTATTACCTTTGAGACTTGAGCTTAATGCGTAGTTTACTTATTTGTATTAATTCTGTGCGTACTGAGACAGTTAGTTGCATAAGTAGGGGAAGCCTTGAACCGCAATCCTATTTGTGTTGCTTGCTTGTCACCTGTTAAACTAGTTGCATGCGTAGGGGAAGCCTTGAACCGCAAACTTACCGTGACAACTAGGAGTAACGAGTTAGGGTAAGCAGTTGCTATTGTGACAGGATTCGCAGCTGTTTAGTCTAGTTCTAGGATTAATAGCACATGAACTTTGAACGGAACATGCGCACGTGTTAGGAAGCCTTTACCGGAAACTAACCCAAGTAAACCACAAGCTATAGATGTTTAGAGTCGATGATAAGGAATGCATTCATAGAGGATTGTCTGCCCAGCACTTCTCATAAAGATAGTACTTCATCTCTACTGCTTGCGCACGTCTAGTGCAATTTCCTGCGTTACGATATTCACTGCTACTCGCGCATCGCGCAAAACCCCCAATCACTCACGCAACCCCCGTTTTCTTAAGTGTAGGTTACTGGCTAAGACTCACTGCTTGCTCCCTGTGGAGATCGACCCTTACTTAACCGCTGTACTAGTGGGAGAGGAAGGATTATATTTGACGCGCACGACGACGCGCGATCACTGCAACACACTCTTGTTCACTCGGAAATTGTCTCAGCAACCAATGAACAAGACAGAAGTTTGTTCACCCAGTTCAGCCAACTGCCTACGTCTGGGGAGGACTATTCTTCAGTCCTCAATCCACTAAACACAAAGGTCTCCAAGTACACTCGGTTACAACTCCACGCAACCTATGCTACTCAACCTTGTGTGGATCACTCGACACAATCAGAACAGACTCTGACTTGTGTCTGCACACCCTCTACAAATGTCAATCTAGAATAGCTACTGTCTCCCTGAAACTCAGCCTATTCTAAACTACACTCAACTCTGCAGGTTTGCTGTAGCACACAGCTGATGGACAAATGTCCGCGTCGCTCCAAAGCCTTCTGCCGAGCCGATCGAACAATTCAATGAGCGCTGCACACTCTGGAATACTCCCCCTCACTCAGTGACCTCCTGCCACTAGCGAGAACTGCCGCTTAGACACTCGACCGAGCCACTCACTCGTCAGTTCTTCCGCGGCTGCCCTTGATCAACCAACAAGCACCACTGCTCTGAATTGGCTTCCAGATCAAGCTCAGATCAGACTACGCAAGTCCTGATCTCCTTCTCCTTCTGTCACCACAGCTCTGCGCTCACGCTCTGCTCTCGGGTGATGATCGAAGAACTCGTCCGTCGCACACCAAAATTGCTCTCTCTGAATTCTGTGTATGCACTCGTGTATCCCTCAGCTTTGATCAACCTCTCTGCTCTGAACTCCTTTCTCTTAAATAGCAGCACCAGCTTTAAGCAAGACCAGAATTAAGCAATGTCCCAAAAAGAACAATTATCTCCTAAAATTTAGGAGATTTGATTTGATTTTGATCTTCAACACAAATCTCCTTCTCAAGCTAGGAAACCCCACTGGAATATTCTCCACAGCACTTTAAAATATTCTTCTGGTGTTCTCCGCAAAGCTGCCAGGCCTTCTAGCCAAGCCCAGGTTGCTGCTGCTTCTCGGACAGATGTTGTAGCTACTTGAACAAGCTCCTGCTATAGCATCCCCTGCTGTAGCTGCTCCTTGTTCACTTGTGCTGGTTTTGTCAATCACTGCCATACAGCATCATCAAAATCTAAGCATTCCTTGGGCTTCAAGACCACTATATAAGAGGAGGGAAGCTAGGGTTAGAGAGAGAGAGAGAGCAGATAGGGAGAGAGCAGATAGAGAGAAGGACGCTCTGCAGCAAAACACACGAGCTACTTCAGCCAGACTCTGCGCGAACCACCTGCGCCAGCCGAGACTAGCAACGCGCAATTGCGCCAACCTGCTACGTTTCTCTTGCTGCTTTAGTTTTATTTATTATTGCTATGATGTTTGTTTCTAGCATGTCTAGCTAAACACCTTGTATCGGTTGGGCATGATTCTATGAAGTATTTCCTTTGAGACTTGTTCTTAATGCTTGGTACATCTACTTATATTAATTCTATGCATATGGGTGATAACTAGTTGTGCGAATGAGGGAAGCCTTGAACCGCAATCTTATTCTAATTGCTAGTTATTGTATGTTAAACTAGTTGATAGCTTGACGGTGACAACTAGGAGTAACACACTCGGATACTCAGCTGCTACTGTGATAGATTCGTGGCTGTTTAGACTAGTTTCAGGAATTAATAGCTCATGAACTTTGATCGGAACATGCGCGCACGTTAGGAAGCCTTGATCGGACACTAACTTAAGTAGAACTGCACTATAGATGTTTAGAGTCGATGATAAGGGATACATTCATAGAGGATTGTCTGTACCGATACTCTTCATAGTCATAGTACTTTAAATCTACTGCCTGTGCACGTATCGTGCAATTCTGCTTTCACCACTGTTCATTCGCGCACCTGCGCAACCCAATCACTCACAACCCCAATTTCGTAAGTTGTAGGTTGCTAGCTAAGATGAGTCTGCTTGCTCCTTGTGGGATCGACCCTGACTTAGCCGCTATACTAAGTGGAGAAGGAAGGATTAATTTGACGCGTACAACGATGCGCGATCAAATTTTGGCGCCTTTGCCGGGGAGCAACACAGATAAGTTTTAACTCGTTCAAGTTTTCTTTTACAGTAGCTAGTTATTTCTTTTTATTTCCGTTGGTGTTTCTGCCAGTACGCAATCAACATCCACCTGCACAACCTTGAAACGGTTGTGCTGCGCAGATCATAGTTGCGCACAAACAGGGGCAACAACCTAGTTTCTTTTAATTCCGTTTGCTTGAAGTCTAGAACAGGACATGGAGAATAACAGTGTCATTGGCGATAACTTAGGGGACAGAACCCCAGAGGGACCTAACAATGCAAGGGCAGATAACCGCGCAGCTCGGTTTAGAGAGGAAGTGCAGCACGAAGTTGAAGCAAGGATGGCCGCTGAAGTATATAATGCGCAACCCGCGCAACAGACCATGCGACGCAGAATAGTGCGCGAGATGTCGGCTCCAATCACAGTCAACCAACCGTGGTGCATAGTGCTTCCACCCGATGGGCATTTTGAACTACGGAGCTCATTCATTCATCATATGCCGAAGTTCCATGGGATGAACAACGAGAACCCAGTCAAGCATGTGCGCGAATTCCTAGTTATCTGCGAGAACATGAAAACCGACGGGGAGAGTGAAGAAGCGCTGAAGCTGAAGGCGTTCCCTTTTTCATTGTGTGATACAGCCAGGCATTGGCTGATGAGCTTACCAGCAGGATCTATTCGCACATGGGAGCAGCTCCAGAAGAAGTTCTTGGATAAGTTCTACCCCGCAGCAAAGATTGCGCTACTCAGAAGGGAATTGGGCGCACCTTGACAGGGCGTAGGAGAGTCACTATCAGAGTACTATGAGCGTTTCAGGGAGCTGGAGGCCAACTGCTATAATCACGGCCTGCCCCAACATGTGCTGATAGAGAATTTCCTAAACGGGCTACAACCAATGGAACTTAGACTGCTGAACGCATGCGTAGGTGGTGATATATGCAACATGTACCCGGAGGATGTATGGCAGATGATCTAGGACTCTGCTGGACAGATAAGGCATCAATTGACGCTCGAGAACAGTCGTGCCCGCGCTGTGCACCAGGTGGATTCCAGCGCTGAAATTAAGGAAATGAAAGCCATGCTATAGAAACTGATGAGTGCGCAAGGCGCGCAACCAGTTGCGCCAAAGGTATGCGAGTTCTGTACGTCCACTGAGCACAAAACCGACTCATGTCCCACACTTTTCGAGGAATCAGGAGATGTCAATGCTCTAGGACGATGGGACAATAGAGGACCGCAGAGGTAGAATCAACCGCGCTTTGGACTGGCCGCAAATGGATTCAGATGGAGGGAGGACAGCAATCCCCAAAGGCAGCCAGCGGAATATCGTGCACCTCAGCAGGCGCAGCAAGCATACAACCCACCGCAATGACGCACCAGCACAGAATAACCAGCAACCGCGGCGCTGCTTAGAACACATAGTGGGTCAGTTGGCAGACACCGTGCGCAAGAACGATGAAAAATATGACAAGAGGTTCGAGTCAATTGAGAAGCAGTTGTCGCAGATTGCTACCACGGTCTATGAGCTGAAAAAGAGCGATGGCAACCTGCCTTCGCAACTGATCCAAAACCCTAAGGGAGGAGTTAACGCCGTAACACTAAGGACTGGACGCACAGTGGGGACAGCTCCAACCGCAAAGGAGCCCACGCAGCCAGTTGCGCAACCTCCAGAGCCAGAACAGCCGGATGCGCAACCAGCCATGCCAGCTACAAACCAACAGGGGGTGGCGCCAGGTATGATACAATCAGGAGCAAAGAGTACTAATGCACCTGCACCTTTTCCTGTGCAGGCACCTTTAGCAAGGAAGGAGGCTCTGGACAAGGAGTTATACGAGTAATTCAGCAAGGTGGAAATAAACATTCCCCTGATTGAGGCAGTTCGGCAGATTCCCAGATATGCCAAGTTCTTGAAGGAGCTGTGCACAAACAAGAAGAGGAAAGGCGAGTGCGCACAAGTAATGCTCAACGCACATGCATCAGCAATTGTGCAACACAAGGTACCACCTAAATGCCGGGATCCAGGTATGTTCACCATACCGTGCACCTTAGGTAAGACCACAGTAAGCAACTGCATGATTGATCTCGGTCCATCTATAAATGTGCTTCCTTACTCCTTGTATGTGTCATTTCACCTTGGTCCACTAAAGCCTGCAGGTCTCACCATCCAATTAGCAGATCGGTCGTGCAAACAACCAATGGGCATGATAGAAGACGTTCTTGTCCGAGTAGGAGAGCTGGTGTTCCCAGCAGATTTCTACGTCTTGGAAATGGAGGGTGAGCCGAGCAAGGGAAGCGCGCAAATCCTACTGGGCAGACCATTTCTGATGACAGCGCGCACAAAGATAGACGTATGGAAAGGCACGCTCTCAATGGAGGTAGATGACGAGGAGATTCACTTTAACATTTTCAAGGGGATGCAGCACCCTCATGAGGACGCCATAGTGCACGCATTGGACAGTATGGACGACTTGGTTGCGCATGCGCAGTGTGCGAGCACAACAGGAGAGCCTGCGCCATTGACACAGACAGAGTTGGAGGAACAAGATGATAAGCTTAGCAGCACAGTATCAGTGTTCAGACAGGTATGTGATCTGGTTAATGTTTGCGCTACTAATAAAATCCTGCCTTCTATTGAATAGGCACCCAGGGTTGAGCTAAAGCAATTGCCCGAGCACTTAAAGTACATCTTCCTGGGCAATGAGGACACCCTGCCTGTCATTATAAAGAAAGGATTAGAGGAGGAGCAGGAGGCACGATTACAGGAGGTGTTGTGCAAGAACCAGCGCGCCATAGGATGGACATTGGCTGACCTGTGCGGAGTAAGCCCTGATGTGTGCATGCACAGAATTCTGCTGGAAAATAATGCCAAACCATCCAGGGAACCTCAGCGCAGTCTGAATCCGATTATGATGGAGGTAGTACAGAAGGAGATCCTGAAGCTGCTTGACGCAGGTGTAATATACCCGATTTCAAATAGCAAGTGGGTGAGTCCAGTGCACGTTGTGCCAAAGAAAGGAGGCATCACAGTAGAGGAGAATGTGCAAGGCGAGCTAGTTCCCAAGCGCATACAGACTGGATGGCGCATGTGCATCGATTACAGGAAGCTAAACGCAGTCACGCGCAAGGATCATTTCCTGCTACCATTCATGACCAGATGCTCGACCGGTTGGCGGGAAAGCCACACTTTTGCTTCCTGGACGGTTACTCAGGGTACAATCAGATCCCTATTGCTGTGGAGGATCAGGAGAAGACAACCTTTACCAGCCCATTCAGTACCTTTGCGTTCCGGCGCATGTCGTTTGGGCTGTGTAATGCGCCAGGTACGTTCCAACGCTTAGTCATGAGCATTTTCTCTGATATGATTGGTTTATGTATTGAGGTATTCATGGATGACTTCACTGTGCATGGTGAGACGTTTGATGCATGTTTGGATAATCTTGATAAGGTCTTAGCGTGCTGCATTACCAAGAACTTAGTTCTCAATTATGAAAAATGTCACTTTATGGTGTCACATGGAGTAGTCCTAGGACATATCGTCTCGCAGGAAGGAATTAAGGTCGATAAAGCAAAAATTGATCTTATCTCAAATCTGCCCTATTCCACTAATCTGCGCGACGTTAAGTCATTTCTTGGGCATGCAGGGTTCTATAGGCGCTTTATTAAATATTTTTCTAAAATATGTATCCCATTGTCTAACCTCCTTCAAAAGGATGTGTGCTTTGAGTTCACTGATGAGTGCAGGAATGCTTTTGACAAGTTAAAGGATGCGCTGACCAGTGCGCCAGTAATGCGCGCACCAGACTGGAACCTACCATTTGAGCTGATGTGCGACGCCAGTGACTACGCTGTAGGTGCAGTGCTTGGCCAGCGTGTGGATAAGAGGCCGCACTCTATCTATTATGCGTCGCGCACACTGGACACTGCGCAGAGGAACTACACCACGACCGAGAAGGAACTTTTGGCAATCGTGTTTGCACTGGAGAAGTTCCGCGCATATGTTCTGGACGCTAAAGTCACTGTCTACACTGACCACGCTGCTATCCGCTACCTGATGTCCAAGAAAGAGACTAAGCCGCGCCTGATGCGCTGGTTGCTGCTGCTCCAAGAGTTTGATCTAGAAATCAAAGATAAGAAGGGAACGGAAAACACTGTTGCTGATCACCTAAGCAGGATAGTGAAGGAAGAGGAGCCAGGGCAGATCACGGAGACATTCCCTGACGAACACCTGATGGCGCTGAATGGTAAGGTACCATGGTATGCGCATATTGCAAATTACCTGGTCACAGGTGCGTTTCCTCCTCATTTCACTAAAACTCAATGCATGAGATTAAAACATGAGTCTAAATATTACGTTTGGGATGATCCATACATGCTTAGAATAGGCCCTGATCAGATCTTGAGGCGATGTGTGCCTGATCATGAGATGAGCTCTGTTTTGAGACTTTGTCATGCGCACGCGTGCGGAGGACACTTTGGTCCAAAGCGCACGAGCAGGAAAATCCTAGATTGCGGTTTTTATAGGCCGCACTTATTCCGTGACTCACATGACCACTGCAGGGCTTGTGACAGGTGCCAGCACAAAGGAAATATCTCAGCGCGCAATGAGATGCCACAAACACCTATACTGGTAGACGAAGTGTTCGATTTGTGGGGAATTGACTTCATGGGGCCGTTTCCGCCATCTTGTGGATATGAGTACATACTAGTTGCGGTGGACTATGTCTCGAAGTGGGTCGAAGCTAAGGCCACGCGCAAGGATGATGGTAAAACGGTCGTTGACTTCTTAAGAACTAACATTTTCTGCAGGTACGGAGTACCTAAGGCAATAATCAGCGACCAGGGGACGCACTTCTGTAACAGAATAGTGGCGCAAGTACTAAAGCATTATGGGGTGCGCCACAAGACGTCCACTGCATACCATCCTCAAACGAATGGCCAGGCCGAGGTTTCCAACAGAGAGATCAAGCGCATTCTGGAGAAGACCGTGAGACCTTCGCGCAAAGACTGGAGCCAGCGGCTGGACGATGCACTCTAGGCATACAGGACTGCGCACAAGACACCGATTGGGACTTCACCATTTCGGTTGGTGTACGAAAAGGCGTGCCACCTATCGGTTGAGTTGGAGCACAAGGCATACTGGGCATTGCGCACTTGCAATCTGAACCTTGATGAGGCTGGTAAGGAGCACGCATTTGAGTTAAGCGAGCTAGAGGAGCTGCGCCTGAATGCATATTAGGGGTTGCGCGACTACAAAGCGCGCACAAAAGCATTTCACGATAAGTACATCCTCAGACGCACCTTCGAGCCAGGAGACCGAGTGTTGTTATTCTCCTCACGACTAAAACTGATGCTTGGGAAGCTGCGCAGAAACTGGACGAGACCTTACACGGTCACAAAGGTTTTCCCGTGTGGAACTATCGAGTTCGAGAACGAGCGCAAGCATCGCTTTCAGGTTAATGGGCAAAGAGTCAAGAAATACTTGGGAGAACCGTGGGATGAGGCCACGCGCGAAGCTGATTTGGCGGAACCCGAAATAGAAGATGCGCAAGCTGCTGCGCCAGAAATACAACCTGCTGCACCGGAGGGAGAACTAGGAGCTATTGATTATATATCTTCTCCCTCACTGATTAACCTCGTTACTTATGATGTGCCACACAATTTTGGCCACACTGACCACCTATCTGTTCCTTGGCGCAGGACTAAAGAAGACATAGCACACAAAGACGCACCAGAGCGCGCAGGAGCAAGTGTTGGGGTGGTCCGGAGCATGAACTTGAGCAAGTAACGAGGTACTGTCCAGCCAACGACGTTAAACAAAGGTGCTTGTCGGGAGGTAACCCGACACGTTTTCCATGTTTTATTTTTACACGTTTTTAGGATTTGCATTTTAGCTAGTTCAGCACTTGCATATTTTTCTTGAGTCACGTAGCAATGCCCGAGTCAGTGCGCTACTCAGTGCGCAGGACAGATGCGCAGGTCAGGGGGTATATAAAGGCAGATACTTAGAAAAATCCGGACATTCTGCAATTTCGACCGTTAACCACTCCGCACTGCTGCCCGTCGATTTTTGTCGTCCGCCCACCGTTTCCAGTGTTCTCTAGAGAGATTTGAGGAGCACAACACCACCTGCACACTAGAACGTTGACTACAGTTGACCGCTGCAAATATGAGGCCAGCCGAGGACCAGGACACCCCAACATCTTTCGCCCGGAAGTATGATGCCTTCTGGAGGCTGGACATGTATGGCACACCGTGCATCACCAGTCTTCAACTCAATGTATATACCTTGCTACCTTTGGTTGATCTCATAGTGCTCCATCATTCTATTGATTGCTCTGTGATCTTGTGTGTGTGTTTTTTTGGCTCTTGCCTCTGCCTTCCTCTTGTAGCTACTCAGGTTGCCAGGCACAGAAACCTTGTTGTCATCATTATCAGAATCTCCTCCTAGATTTTTGGAAGGTTGTTGAAGATTTCATTGCCTAGTTTGTACTTTAGGATCTTTATCTTCTTCTACTATGTGCTGACCATTGCTGACCTTATTATGACGTCTGCAGAGCACCCTGTGATTCCACGATGCCAGCCGCACCATGCCGGAACCTCTCCGTGCAACTCCAGGTTGAACAGGCATTCTGCTCTAGCTCTGGATCATTAAGGAGTGCTGAAGCTGACTCTGGTTCTTTGTTGTTGTTGTTTTGTCAGACTTCAGATTGTGTTCTAGCCACCAATCTTCAGGGAGAGCTTCAGCATTCTCTTTAGCAGTTTGGTCAAGGATGCCATATCCTCAACAAAATTGACTTTAGAAAGCTTCCGTTGCTTTTCTCTTCAATTCTGGGCAGCTTCTTCAAGCGGAAACTGTTGATCAGGATGCTACAGCTCTTCTGTCACAGTAAGCTGTACAACCCCTTGTGCACTCTGCTTGTTAATTTTGACAGATTTTGTTAATGGAAAGCCATTACCGTAACAAAGCTCCAGGCGACACCTCGACCATAAACAACATTAAATGGATTAACAGTCACCTAGGCGTCTGACGGCACGTCCTTGTGTGCGCCAAATTTATATTTATAATCTCCTACTATGCTAGAAGGCGGTAAGTCGGGTCAAACTCAAAGAGAGAAATTAGTTATAGAGTTCTACTAATAATTAATAGGGAGTTTATCTCAGAAATAATGTGGTTGCTCAATTTCGGAAAGAATCAGTTCAGAGATATGCATTGCAACTAGTAATCATTAATTGTACATGCATCAACTATTGAAACTAGTGTTCCTAGTCTAACAATCCTGCTAGGATAATGTGGACTCCAATGTTCTACCTTCTCTTAACCGCTAAGTTCTTGAATAAGTTAACAATTACTTGAGTGACAATACCAAAATAGTTCTATCGCTAGGCTTCTCTAACAGGGCAGTCAATCTAGTATCATGCCATAAATATCAATTCATTTTCACCGCTAGGCTATGCTAAATCGATAAATAGAGCATGCAATTCATATGAAGAACAGTAATTCATTAAATCGAATTATGAAACATAAGATCTCAAACCATGTGTTGCAATAAAAATCCCCAAACTGAGCTAGGATTTAGTTATTATAATTCATCTAGTAATAACAAAAATAACTGAGTTCGGAAAATACAAACTTCCGCGATGCTGCTAACTTCTCGCCTCCGATCGTCCGTCTCTAAGGTCTGTCGCTGTCGAATTGCCTCTCAGAGTTCTCTATTTGAATCGGTGCAAACCTTAGACAACTGGATGTAGGCCTCGGGATCCAGGCCCGGGAGACCATTATGACCCATACGACCAGTGCAATCTCAGCTTCGCCTGGCTCGCCCGTATCGGTCGTATCGCCCGTAACCATTACGACCCATATGACCAGTATGACTCAGCTCTTCCAAGCTCACCCGTATAGTCAGTAACCAGTACTTCATACGAGTGGTACGACCAATACGAGTGGTACGACCTCAGTTGGTGTTTTGGCTCTGTCGATGCTCTCGCGATAAAGTCTTTGCTCCTTTGGATCCCTGAGTGATTGAGTGAGGCCTAGAATGCTCCAATTACGCCGTAATGCTCAAAAGCGGGCTCGATACACCTATGATGCGATACACTACAAAGAAGTAATCTATCACACGCAAAATGCAACTAAACAATGGGAATAAACAACTCGATGGATCGTATGAATAAACTCCATCAAACTACCTGATAGAGCCTATTTATACACATTATTTAGATCCTAACCCTATGCTTGTTTGCATTATTTTGTGTACAAGATTACTGGTTTCCAGCGTTTTTGTATTTCAGGGCGAAACGAGGGCCTAAGTCGGATACGCGCTAACAGGCAGCGTTTAGGACGCGCATCACACAGCCTGCGGAGCTAGCGGCGCAAACAGAGAAGTTGGCAGAGTCGACAACGGTGCGCTAACCGATTGCGCTAACCAGGAGCAGTGTGCCATGCGTAGATAGTGGTGTTTCCAAATCTTGACACCACCAGATTTGGAAGTTGCCAAGGATGAGCCTCTTGAGCAGTATATAAAGAAGAGAAGGCTAGGGTTTGAGAGACACATATGAGACATTGATATCATCCAGACACACCACAGCACACGGGAGAGCGGCAGAACAGAAAAACACACGAGCTTGCTGCGAGGACCTGCGCTAGCCGACTGCGCCAGCCGAGACACTGCAACCTGCACGCACCTGCTAGTTGCTGTTTCTTTGATACTTTAGATATTATTTACTGTTTCTATGATGTTTACTACTAACATGTCTAGCTAAACGCTTAGTATCGGTTGGGCATGAATCTATGAGTATTTCCTTTGAGACGTGCGCTTAATGCATAGCTTGTTTGCTTATATTAATTCTGCGCACATTGTTGGCAGCTAGTTGCATGAGTAGGGGAAGCCTTGAACCGCAATCTTACTCTTGTTGCTTGTTGTTATATGTTAAACTAGTTGAATAGCCTGACGGTGCCGACTAGGAGTAACGCGCTAGGATAATCAGTTGCTACTGTGACAGGATTCGCAGCTGTTTAGACTAGTCTTAAGAATTAATAGCTCATGAACTTTGATCGGAACATGCGCACATGTTAGGAAGCCTTGATCGGACACTAACATTAGCAAACCAAACTGTTGACATTTAGAGTCGATGATAAGGAATACACTCATAGAGAATTGTCTGCGCCGATACTTCTCATAGTCATAGTAGTTAATCTCTACTGCCTGCGCACGACTAGTGCAATTCCTGCATTTTACTACTGTTTACTCGCGCATTGCGCAACCCCAATCACTCAAACCCCCAGTTTTCGTAAGTGCGGGATTCTAGTTAAAGCTAATCTACTACCTCCCTGTGGATTTGATCCCGACTTAACCGCTGTACTAAGTGGAAGAGGAAGGAATTAATTTGACGCGCACAACGACGCGCGCTATCACTACCCCTCACTTATCTTTGTTCATCCCCGAACAAGAATAAAATCAAGAATCGCAACACTCAACTCACTTCTATCATGCCAAACACTAAACACTGAATTTACTCGAGATGTCCTCACTAATCAGTTCATCAACATATGCTCACACTCATTCTTAAATAATGATCAGTAAGAAACTACATGATACATGTTACCTGTGAGGTCGAGATGGATTCAATGGATGACTGGGAGCTAGTCCTCTTTAGACTCCTAACTCCATTTTTCAGCTCAAGGTCTTAGCCACGCGTCTACATTGTATTTGCTTTCTCTAGCATGTGATAAGTCCAAGTTATGCGGAACTCAACTTGTTTTGTTTAGTCCGAAGACTTCACTCAACTCGATTGCTTTTCTCTTTCTTTCTTTCACATCTGCCTAAATTTTCTTTGCGAGCTTTGCTCTCCAATGTGAATTGCTTGTCCTTTTTTCATTTTTGCTCTTTGAACCATTACAATCATAGCTTTCGAATAGCAGCATATGGAACACGTCCCACTCTTTCTCATCATTATCCTTTCAGCGCGAGGCAGGATAGGGGTTACCACCCATTCCCGGTTACTAGGACTAGAGATAGAACGGGTGTTTTACCCGTCCCACCATTGTATAAACGCTGCAAAGGTGGAGTGAAAGTCTCACTCCTCATAACTCGAAATGCCAACCTCCACAAACTCAGCGTGCTACGCGACTAATCCCTTGAACCTTCGAATGTATGTCAAGTCTCTTTAGAACATTTTCTATCAACTCCACATCCTTAGTATCTCAACTCAAAAGAACATATAACATAAAGTCAATAGTATCACAATATTGCAGAAATCATGCAAAAAATACACATCAAAACCTCATAGAATAGAACATCATCTCATAAAACCAGCATCTTCATCGCAGCATATAATCGCATAAAACTAGCAGCATATAACCTCATGAAACCAGCAACAGCGCAGTATCTAAAAAAGAAAAAAGAAACGTGCTAAAACGACTACTAAAGCATACTAATAAAGGTCAATGTGCTGACACATAATACTAACTCCCCCACCCCACATTTGAAAGAAACTGTGTCCTTACGGTATAATAAGATTGTCGGAAAGGGTAGTCATGAAAGACTCAAAATAAAAGAAACATATAAGAAATCCTAACTACGCAGGCTGCCTCGCGAGGAGCGCACTTGTTTAGCGTTGTTGGCTTAACGATACCTCTCATCATCCATCATGTACTGGCTCAGCCAACTCGAACTCCACATCAAGTGGGATATCTTCTCCATGATAATGTTTAACACGCTGGCCGTTCATGACGAACTTCTCTCCAGTACTCGTCTTCTTAAGCTCTAGTGCTCCGTGATTAAAAATATTCACCACCGTATATGGACCTGTCCAACGAGAACGCAGCTTTCCAGGCATTAGTTTAAGCCTAGAAGAGAATAGCAATACCTTCTGTCAAACATCGAATGAACGTCGGAGAATGAATCTATCATGGTAAAGCTTAGTCTGCGCCTTGTAGTCTGATTGGCTCTCATAAGCCTCTAAACGCAGCTCCTCCAGCTCATTAAGCTGCAATTTCCTTTCAATGCCTGCACTAGCCAAAACAAATTTTCACGATTTAATATCATAATAAGCTTTGTGCTCTACCTCAACCGGTAAGTGGCAGGCCTTGCCATACACAAGTTTGAAAGAAGAGGTCTCAATAGGCATCTTGTAGGATGTTCGGTAAGCCCACAATGCTTCATCCAACCTTGTGGATCAGTCCTTCTTCGAAGGCTTAACCATCTTCTCCAGAATAGATTTGATTTATCTGTTGGAGATCTCTGCTTGCCCATTCGTTTGTGGATGGTAGGCTGTAGACACACGGTGGTGCACTCCAACATGCTTAAACACTGCCGCAACCCACTTGTTGTAGAAGTGTGATCCTTGATCACTTATCACCGCTTTCGGTACTCCATACCTACAAAACACGTTAGTACGTAAGAAATCCACAACAGTCTTTCCATCATCATTTCTAGTGGCCTTAGCTTCCACCCATTTTGAGACAAAATCCACATCAACCAAAATGTATTGACAACCAAAAGAAGTAGGAAATGGTCCCATAAAGTCTATGCCCCATATATCAAAAACTTCATCAACAATTATCAGATTCTGAGGCATTTCATTCCTAGCAGAATTATTTCCTACCCTCTGGCATTTATCACAATTCTTACAATGGTCATAAGCATCTCTAAACAAATGAGGCCAAAAGAATCCACTATCCAAAATCTTCCTAGCAGTTCTCTTATGACCAAAATGTCCACCACAAGCATGTTCATGACAGAAAGATAAAATATATGAAATCTCATTATCAGGCACACATCGTCTAACTATCTGATAAGTACCAATCTTTCACAAATAAGGATCATCCCATATATAACATCTAGAATCATGCTTGAGTTTCAATCTTTGAGTTTAGAGAGAGAATGAGGGAACTTACCACCCACCAGGTAGTTAAATGTTAGCATACCATGATGTCATCATTAGCACAGCGAAGATATGCTCATTAAAAAAATGTCTCAGTTATGGTACCGCATCTTCCTTAGCGAATATTCTGCTCAGGTGGTCAGTCACTGTGTTCTGGATCCCCTTCTTGCCCCTGATTTCAACATCAAATTCCTGAAGAAGTAGGATTCATCTGATAAGTCGTGGCTTGGACTCCTTCTTAGCCATCAAGTACCTAATGGTTGTATAATCAGAAACCACAATAACCTTAGAGCCAAGTAAATAAGAACGAAACTTATTAAGAGAAAACACAATAGCTAAAAGCTCCTTCTCTGTGGTGGTATGATTTTTTTGCGCCACGTCTAAAGTTTTAGACGCATAGTGAATCACCACAGGCCTCTTATCCTTCCATTGTCAGACCACTGCTCCCACAGCATCACACATTGATAATGCAAGTGTGGCAGTTTTGCCAAAACCAACATATGTCATTTGTGAACAAGGAGCTGCTGCAGCTCAAGCAATCAAGCAGAACAGCTAGCAACAGATACAGCAGGGGTGCTGCAGCAGGTGCTGGTTCAAGAGCTAGTTCATCTGTTCGAATAACAGTTTTGTGCTGGGTGAGTTTTGAAGGTTTGGCAGCTTTGTGAAAATGCTTAGAAGAATTTCTAAAATGCTGCTGAGCACATTTCAGCAAGGATTATCAGTCAGAGAAGGAGATATGCTTCAAGATATTAATCAAATCTAATCTCCTAGATTTTAGGAGATAATTGATCTTGTGGGTCAATGGCCTAAACCTGGAAATTGCTTAAAGTGGTGAGGGTATTTAAGCAGAAGGTTTGAGGGCTGAAGAGTGTGATCGAAGCTGAGTGATACACGAGGGTAGACACGAAATTCAGAGAGAGGACTTTCTGGGTGTGCTACGGAAGTTGTTCTTCGATCAACACACACGGGCAGAGCGTTGAGCGCAGAGCTGTGGTGCGTATTGCAGAAGAGAGTCAGGTCTTGCAGAGACTGATTCGTGCTTTGATCTGGAAGCCAATTTAGAGCTGTGGAGCTTGTTGGTTGATCAAAGGCAGCCGCGGAAGAGCTGACGGGTGGAAGGCTCGGTCGAGGTTCGTGCGGAAGAACTCACTAGTGGCAGGTGGTCACTGAGTGAGGGGGAGTTACTCAGAGTGTGCAGCGCTCTTGGAGTGGTTCGATCGGCTCGGCAGGAGGCCTTGGAGCGACGCGGACAGAGTGCTTCAGCTGGTGTTACAGCTGTTGCTGCAGCAACCCTGCTGAGTAGTGTAGGCTAGAATAGGCTGAGTTCTTGAAGAGGATTGTAGCTATTCTAGACTGACATATTGTAGAGGGTGTGCTGGCACAAATCAGAGCTTGTTCTGATTGTGTTGAGTAGTCCACACGGGGTTAAAGTAGCATAGGTTGCGTGCGTTGTAACCTAGTGTGATCTGAACCTTTGGTTGAGTGGATTGAGGACTGGAGAATAGTCCTCCCCAGACGTAGGCAGATTGGCCGAACTGGGTGAACAAATCTGTGTCCTATTCATTGTCTGTTGTGCCTTCATTTAAGTGAACAAGAGTGTGCTGCAGCAACTGCTAGTTCACAAATCTGCATAAGTAGAGACACTTGAAATTTCAATTGGTATCAGAGCGGGAACTCGACACACAGAGTTTAAAAGGTCCTACAGTGTCTCCGAAGTTGCTAAGACAATGAAGGAAGGACAGAGCACGAGTAGACCTCCACTCCTGGAAGAGAGCAACTATGGTTATTGGAAAGCTAGAATGAAAGCTTTTCTCAAAGCTATTGATGAGAAGACATGGAGAGCTGTTGTGGTTCAGTGGTCTCCCCCAATCACCATAGACGAGCAAGGAGTGACAAGAATAAAACCTGAAGAGCAGTGGACTGTTGAAGAAGGTGCTGCAGCAACTGGTAATTCAAAGGCTTTGAATGCAATTTTTGCTGCAGTTGATGCTAATAACTTCAAGTTGATCTCAAACTGTGACATGGCCAAGCAAGCATGGGAGATTCTGCAGACTGCCCATGAGGGAACTGATAGAGTGAAGCTGTCAAGACTCCAGATAATTGCCACACAATTTGAGAATCTAAGGATGCTGGATGAAGAAACAGTCACTGAGTTTAATGCTAAACTCTGTGATCTTGCAAATGAAGCTCATGCCCTTGGTGAGCCCATCCCAGAAGAAAAGCTTATCAGAAAGGTGCTCAGATCGCTGCCTACAAAATTTGACATGAAAGTGACAGCCATTGAAGAAGCACAAAATGTCAGATTCATGAGGTTGGAAGAGCTGATGGGGTCTCTCAAACAATTTGAGATGAAACTGGTCAAAGGAGACACCACCTCCCAGGATAAGAATGTTGGGTTGAAGGCAGAAGCGGAAAGCAAGCAGACAGATCCAGATGATCAGATAAACATGCTGGTTAAGAACCTCGGAAAGCTCCTGAAAAACATGGAATCCAGAACTGAGAAAAGATCTTCTTCGCGAAAACAATTCAGGAGGGGCGGTGAAAACAAAAGGAAAGGTAAGGAACCAGCTCAGAGTGAAGAAGAAAAGAACGAAGTGAAGAAAGGAGTCCAATGCTGGAATTGTGCAGGCTACGGCCATCGACAGATCAACTGCACCAGCAAACGGATGAAGAAGAAAGCCCTTTCTGCCAGTGAAAGTGAAGATCTGAGTGAAGATGAATGCAACATGGCCAGATACAGGTCAGCAAGAAGAGGCACAAAAAACAAAAAAAGGAGTGAACCAGGACTTGCTGCAGCAATGTCTATTTCATCGTAACAAGAGAGCTTTGAAGTTTAAGAAATGTTACAGCTGTGGTCGCAGAGGACATATTCAAAGAAACTGCTCCTCAGCTCATGCCAGAATTACATCGCACAGGAAATCTGCCAAGCAGAAACATGCGCAGGCTCAGCTCCTCGCCCTAGTCAGCACAGCTAGCACCTCAGACAAGATAAGCTGGTACTTTGACAGTGGCTGTTCAGGCCATATGACAGGAGAAAGATCCTTTCTGAAGAATATTACTCCCTGTCTGGAACAAAATGTGAAGTTTGGTAATGGTCTGAAAGGAAGGGTGCTGGGAAGAGGAACTTTGGCTGTAGAAGGAATGCCAAATCTGAGCAATGTTCTTCTGGTGGAAGGATTAAAGGCTAATCTTATCAGCATCAGCCAGTTGTGTGATGGAACTAAACAAGTTAAGTTTACAAGAGACTCATGCCAAGTTCTCGATAAATCTGGTAAGTGCATAATGGAAGGAGCCAGATCCAAGAGCAATTGCTACCTTCTCAATGTGAGTTCAAACTCACGGATTCAGAAATGTATGCTGACAAAGGCCGAGGAAATGACCTTATGGCACAAAAGGATGGGACATGTTAACCTGAGAACTCTAAAGAGAATTGCCACAGAAGGGCTGGTCAGAGGAATTCCACTGCTGAAAGGAGAGACAGACTCCATCTGTGGAGACTGTCAGATTGGGAAACAAAAGAGGGCTTCACATCCTCGGGTCAAAGATATTGGTACCATCAGGCCTCTTCAGCTGATCCATATGGATCTGATGGGACCAATGGAAGTGGAGAGCCTAGGCAAGAAAAGGTATGCATTTGTCTGTGTTGATGACTATTCTAGATTCACTTGGATTGAATTTATCAGAGAAAAATCAGACACTGTGAGTGTCATTGTGTCTCTGGTGTCTCGGCTAGAGCAAGAAAAGAATCTTAGAATCAGCAGCATTCGCAGTGATCATGGCAGAGAATTTGAAAACAAAGACTTGGATGAGTTCTGTCAACAAAGGGGTATAACACATCAATTCTCGTCTCCTATTACTCCTCAGCAAAATGGTGTGGTGGAAAGGAAGAACCGAACAATTCAAGAAATGGCCAGGGTAATGATCCATGCTAAGAGGATTCCTCTGAAATTCTGGGCAGAGGCCATGAATACCGCCTGCTACATCATCAATAGAGTTACCTTGCGAAGAGGTACCATGCAGACCTGCTATGAGCTGTGGAATCAGAAAAAGCCCACTGTTAAGTACTTTCACATCTTTGGAAGTGACTGCTTCATTCTGAGAGACCGGGAGTATCGAAAGAAACTCGATCCAAAGAGTGATCCTGGAATATTCTTGGGATATTCAACAAACAGCAGGGCATATCGTGTGTTCAACCAGCGAACAAAGACTGTCATGGAATCAATAAATGTGGTTGTCAAAGATGTAGATGAAGGACCTAACTCTGAGTCTGACACTGGTGAAGAAGACTCTGATCCTGAAGAAATGTCTGATAGACAGACCAGAAGTGAACAAGCTGCGGCTCCAGCAGATGCTACAGCAAGTGCTGAAGCAGAGATTCCAGATGACAAGCAGAGAGTCTGTCTGAGGATTTTCACACTGAAGCTCCTGATCCACCTTCAAGGCAGCCCCCAAAGAAGATACAGAAGGATCATCCCTTGACAAATGTGATTGGGAATCCCTCAGATAGAAGAAGAACCAGAGGCCATGCCTACCTCAATACATGCTTCATGTCCAGTCTTGAACCAAAGAACTTCAAGGAGGCCATGAGTGATGAATTCTGGATTATGGCTATGCAAGAGGAGTTGGCAAATTTGAAAGGCACGATGTCTGGGATTTGGTAGACAGACCTAAAGGGGTAAACATCATCGGCACAAAATGGGTGTTCAAAAATAAAACTGACGAAAAGGGCAACATTACAAGAAATAAAGCCAGACTGGTTGCCCAGGGATATTCTCAGATTGAAGGTCTTGACTTTGAAGAAACTTTCGCTCCAGTAGCTCGCCTGGAGGCCATCAGACTGCTTCTAGCAATGTCTTGCTGCCTGGGATTCAAATTATATCAAATGGATGTTAAAAGTGCGTTCTTGAACGGAGATCTCTCTGAAGAAGTCTATGTCTCTCAACCAAAAGGTTTTGAAGATCCTCATCATCCAGAACAGGTGTATAAATTGAAGAAAGCTTTATATGGACTGAAACAGGCCCCTCGGGCTTGGTATGAGCGATTGACAATCTTCCTGGAAAATCATGGCTACAACCGAGGGGGAGCTGACAAAACCTTGTTTGTCAAAAGAACTCGGTCTGATGTGATCATTGCTCAAATATATGTGGATGACATTGTCTTTGGATCAAAGTCCCAGCACCTGGTGAAGCAGTTTGTGCAACACATGCAGCAAGATTTTCAGATGAGCATGGTAGGAGAACTTTCCTATTTTCTTGGTTTGGAGATTACTCAGAAAATGGACGGGATCTTTATTGCTCAAAGCAAATACAGCAAGGCCCTTGTGAAGAAATTTCAGCTCGACTCAGCCAGTCACAAGCGTACTCCTGCTGCTACTCATGTGAAAGCCATTAAAGATGAGCAAGGTTTGGAAGTAAGTCAAACTGTCTACAGAAGCATGATTGGGAGCCTTCTTTACCTGACTGCCAGCCGTCCTGACATTTCCTATGCAGTAGGAGTCTGTGCCAGATTCCAAGCCAGTCCAAGAGACAGCCATATGCAGTTGGTCAAGCGCATTATTCGGTATGTTGGGGGAACTGTGGGCTATGGCCTATGGTATACTAAAGACACAAAGGCTAATCTGGTTGGATTCAGTGATGCAGACTGGGCAGGGTGCTCAGAAGACAGGAAGAGCACCTCGGGAGGATGTTTCTTCTTGGGGAATAACCTGGTCTCTTGGTTCAGCAGAAAACAGAATAGCATTTCTCTATCCACTGCCGAGGCTGAGTACATTGCTGCTGGGAGCTGCTGTGCACAAATGTTGTGGATGAAGCAAATGCTGAGTGAGTATGGGGTTGCTCAAGATGCCATGACTCTCTACTGTGACAATATGAGTGCCATCAGCATATCCAAGAACCCTGTCCAGCACAGTAGAACCAAGCACATTGACATCCGTCATCACTTCATCCGTGACCTTGTTGAACAGAAAGTCATCTCGCTCCAGCATGTTGTGTCTGCCAAACAACTTGCTGATATCTTCACCAAAGCTCTGGATGCAGTTCGGTTTGAAGACCTGAGAGCCTCTCTCGGGCTCTGTGTATTGCCGTCATAAGTGCTCCCGGTAGAGACACCCCCTCGTCATTTTGTTCCAAAAAGGGGGAGAAGAAAGAGCAGGCTGAGAAGTGGAGTTATGAAGTGGTTTTGTCAAAATGCCAAGGGGGAGATTGATAATGCAAGTGTGGCAGTTTTGCCAAAACCAACATATGTCATTTGTGAACAAGGAGCTGCTGCAGCTCAAGCAATCAAGCAGAACAGCTAGCAACAGATACAGCAGGGGTGCTGCAGCAGGTGCTGGTTCAAGAGCTAGTTCATCTGTTCGAATAACAGTTTTGTGCTGGGTGAGTTTTGAAGGTTTGGCAGCTTTGTGAAAATGCTTAGAAGAATTTCTAAAATGCTGTTGAGCACATTTCAGCAAGGATTATCAGTCAGAGAAGGAGATATGCTTCAAGATATTAATCAAATCTAATCTCCTAGATTTTAGGAGATAATTGATCTTGTGGGTCAATGGCCTAAACCTGGAAATTGCTTAAAGTGGTGAGGGTATTTAAGCAGAAGGTTTGAGGGCTGAAGAGTGTGATCGAAGCTGAGTGATACACGAGGGTAGACACGAAATTCAGAGAGAGGACTTTCTGGGTGTGCTACGGAAGTTGTTCTTCGATCAACACACACGGGCAGAGCGTTGAGCGCAGAGCTGTGGTGCGTATTGCAGAAGAGAGTCAGGTCTTGCAGAGACTGATTCGTGCTTTGATCTGGAAGCCAATTTAGAGCTGTGGAGCTTGTTGGTTGATCAAAGGCAGCCGCGGAAGAGCTGACGGGTGGAAGGCTCGGTCGAGGTTCGTGCGGAAGAACTCACTAGTGGCAGGTGGTCACTGAGTGAGGGGGAGTTACTCAGAGTGTGCAGCGCTCTTGGAGTGGTTCGATCGGCTCGGCAGGAGGCCTTGGAGCGACGCGGACAGAGTGCTTCAGCTGGTGTTACAGCTGTTGCTGCAGCAACCCTGCTGAGTAGTGTAGGCTAGAATAGGCTGAGTTCTTGAAGAGGATTGTAGCTATTCTAGACTGACATATTGTAGAGGGTGTGCTGGCACAAATCAGAGCTTGTTCTGATTGTGTTGAGTAGTCCACACGGGGTTAAAGTAGCATAGGTTGCGTGCGTTGTAACCTAGTGTGATCTGAACCTTTGGTTGAGTGGATTGAGGACTGGAGAATAGTCCTCCCCAGACGTAGGCAGATTGGCCGAACTGGGTGAACAAATCTGTGTCCTATTCATTGTCTGCTGTGCCTTCATTTAAGTGAACAAGAGTGTGCTGCAGCAACTGCTAGTTCACAAATCTGCATAAGTAGAGACACTTGAAATTTCACACATAATCTCGAAAGGTTGGGTGCAGTACGGCAATTGTATGATTAGTGCACTAGTCAAGGCTGTCCTAAGCTCTTCAAACCTGCCTTGCACTCATCATTAAAATCAAATGGCACATCTTTATGCAGCAGACGAGACAGCGGCAATGTTTTCTTCGAGAAATCTGCAATAAAATCCTGCATGTCCTAGGAAAGACTGTATATCACGCTGGTCAATAGGGAAAGGCAATCCACGAATTAAATCAATTTTCACCTTATCTACTTGAATGCCTTCCTTAGAAACAATGTGACCTAGGACAATGCCATGTGTGACCATAAAAGACACTTCTCATAATTCAACACCAAATTCATCTCAATGCAACGCGTAAGCACCCTATCTAAATAATGCAAGCATTCATCAAAAGTATTTCCATAAACAGTGAAATCATCCATGAACACTTCTACACAATCACTTATCAAGTCAGAAAATATGCTCATGACAACACGTTGGAACGCACCTGGTGCACTACACAGCCGGAAAGACATGCATCTAAATGCAAATGTACCGAAAGGGCATGTGAATGTCGTCTTCTCCTGGTCCTCAGCTGTAATAGGTATTTGATTGTATCTAGAAAATTCATCAAGAAAATAAAATGAAGGCTTACCTGCAAGCTTGTCCAACATCTGATCGATGAATGGTAGCGGGAAATGATCCTTGCTTGTGGCTGCGTTTAACTGTCTATAGTCGATGCACATACGCCAGCCATTCTACACTCTCTTCGGTACCTGCTCTCCCTTGTCATTTGTCTCTACTGTAATTCTGGTCTTCTTCGGCACCATAGGGACGAGGCTTACCCATTCACTATCTGATAGGAGCTTCTGCACTTCCTTCTGGACAACCTCCATCATTATCGAGTTCAATCGACGTAGAGGTTGTCTCACTGGCCTTGCTCCTTCATCTAATAAGATGTGATGCATACAAACTACTGGATTAATACCTATAATGTCAGCCAATGTCCATCTGATCGTAGTTTTATGCTCCTTCAATACTTGCGCCAGCCTGTCTTCTTGGTCTGCCTCAAGTCCTCGCTTAATGATAACTGGCAGCATCTCGCTTGTTCCTAATAAAATGTACTTCAAGTGGTTCGGTAATGGCTTAAGCAGTATCTCATGAGCCTGCACAACAGAATGGACGAGTTTAGCTTTACTGCACAGATTGATTGCATTGATCTTATACCTGGGGGTGAGTGGCATATCCTCTTGGAGAATTCTGACAATAATGTTGGCGTCATGGATAAACCGGCCAGCAGCTTCTCTAGTGTCTACCGTCTCCATGTGAACTAACTTCAACACGTCCTCCCCACACTGTATATCTGACTCGAGCGCCGCATCATCAATGATATCCAGAGTTTGTATCCCTGCAATGTCAGTTGGGTACTTGATGAGCGGACAAATAACCTTATGTTTGTCCGTATTTTCACTTTACTTCTTGTTTGTTCCGCTATTTTATAAAGTCATTTGATGTTTTCTTTGTCCATTTCAGATTGAAAATGCATACTATATGATATGAAATGGTGCAAAGAAGTTTTAGGTGAATTCTAGTCGATCGAGAGCAAAAGAGAGCAAAATCAAGCAAAAGGCAGATTCGTCCAGGCTAGTTTGATTCGCCCAGGCTGACTGACCTATTCATCTTCAAAAGCTCGCCGAGCACACGAATCTCATCCGATTGAGGCGTGCTATATCTTGTTGGAAAGATCATTCAAAGGGCTACAACTTTGTAGTTTACATAAAGACGTATTAGAGGGTAAAAAAGGCGAGATTCTAGCACTGCAAAAGCGATTCGCCCGGATCAGTTTGGCTCTACAAGGGTTTGACCGAATCAATTGAAGGTTTGACCGAACTAAAAGTGATTCGGCCAGGACAAAGTGATTCGGCCAGCCATGAAACAGCACTGAGGTATTGATTCAGCCGAATCAACTCAAGGCCTGCCCAAATCACTTGATTCGTGGAGAGTTCGCCTGAAGATCAAATCTGGGCAGATTGACCTGATCATCATTGAAGGCTTGCCGAGCTCGCAATTCTTATCCGTTTGAGGCGTTCTATATCATGTTGGAAAGCTAATTCAAAGATCTACAACTTTTTAGTTTCCATCAAGATGTGATTTTGATGATGCAAGTATGGCAGTGTTTGACAAAACCAGCATAAGTGAACAAGGAGCTGCTACAGCTCAAACGAACAAGCAAGCCTAGCAGAAGTGAACTAGCAGCAGCTGCAGCAGGGGATGCTGCAGCAGGAGCTTGTTCAACAGGCTGTTTCAACTGTCCAAGAAGTAGCAGCTGTCTGGGCTTGTTCGGAAGGGCTGGAAACCTTATGCAGAGCATCTGGAGATTTTCTAAAATGCTATGGAGTATTTTCCAGCTAGGTTTACTAGTCAGAGAAGGAGATTTGCATTGGAGAAAATAATCAAATCTAATCTCCTAGATTTTAGGAGATAATTGATCTTGTGGGTCAATTGCCTAAACCTGGAAATTGCTTAAAGTGGTACGGCTATTTAAGCAGAAGGGGTTCAGGGGCTGAAGGGGTTGATCGAAGCTGAGGGATACACGAGAGCACACACAGATTTCAGAGTGAGGATCCTTGGTGTGTGACGGAAGTTTTCTTCGATCATCACCCGTGAGCAGAGCGTTGAGCGCAGAGCTGTGGTGAGTATTGCAGAAGAGAATCAGGACTTGCAGAGTCTGATTCGTGCTTGATCTGGAAGCCAATTCAGAGCTGGGGAGCTTGTTGGTTGATCAAGGGCAGCCGCGGAAGAACTGACGGGTGGAAGGCTCGGTCGAGTGTCGTGCGGCAGTACTCACTAGTGGCAGGTGGTCACTGAGTGAGGGGGAGTTGTCCAGAGTGTGCAGCGCTCTTGGAGAGGTTCGATCGGCTTGGCAGAAGGCCTTGGAGTGACGCGGACATTGTGCTTCAGCTGTGTGTTACAGCTGTTGCTGCAGCAACCCTGCTGAGTAGTGTAATTTAGAATAGGCTGAGTTCTTTGAGAGGATTGTAGCTATTCTAGATTGACATATTGTAGAGGGTGTGCAGACACAAATCAAAGCTTGTTCTGATAGTGTTGAGTGGTCCACACGAGGTTGAGTAGCATAGGTTGCGTGAGTTGTAACCGTGTGTACTTGGAACCTTTGGTTGAGTGGATTGAGGACTGGAGAATAGTCCTCCCCAGACGTAGGCAGATTGGCCGAACTAGGTGAACAAACCTGTGCCTTGTTCATTGTTTTGCTGTGACAATATTTAAGTGAACAAGAGTGTGCTGCAGCAACTGCTTGTTCACAAAATCTGTCGAACTAAGACACTACGAATTTCAGATTTGAAGGTTTAGAAGATCAAAAAAGCGAGTATCTAACGTTGCAGAAGCTTGGGCGAATCAAAAGTGATTCGGCCAAGGAAAAGGATTTCATCTCATGGACCTAGGTTTGACCGAATCAAATAAGGTTTGGCCGAATCAAAAAGTGATTCGGCCAAAAAAAAGTGATTCGCCCAGCTCAAAACAGCACTGAGATAGTGATTCGCCTGAATCACCTGCAGAGTGACCTATTCACCTTCGAAGGCTTGCCGAGCGCATGATTCTTATCCGATTGGGACGTGCTATAGCTTGTTGGAAATATAATTCAAAGGGCTACAACTTTGTAGTTTATGTCAAGACGTGATTCGAAAGTGTAAAGGGTCAAAAAGGCAAAACTCTATCACTGAAAAGTTGATTCAGGCACTGCAGGTGATTTGGTAATTTCCAAAAACAGTATAAATAAAAGAAGAGCAGAAAAATCAAGTTGTGCCTTGGGGTGCCTAGGGTTCCTCTCTTGGGACGAAACCCTAATTGGAGAACTTGGAGAATTCGAAGAAGACATCATCAATTGAAGATTCTACATCAACCCTTTACTCATTCTCTACTTCCCTACTACTTTACTTTTTTTACTTTTTCTTGTTGAACTATGTCATTATGTCTTGTTTCAAACTCACCATGAGTGACACATGAGTGATTAGTCTTTTAGTAGTTGGGGTTCTTATGGATCCCTTAGGTTTGATTGTAATGCAAGACTTGTCTTTTTATCTATATGAATGAAGTTTGGTTGAAAATTCTCATGCTTTCTCTTCATATCAATTTTGTGCACACCAAGTGTTTGACGGAATACCTAAGTGAGTATGAATTGATAAAACACCTAGGGATGGAATGAGAGTTGAACCTAGGTTGTTTAGAAGATTGAGCATGTTAATTTTAGGTTGCGTTTGTGTGCGAGAGTGACATACCCATTCCACTAGGCTAAGTACTGAGCGACATTAGTTAACTATCAATAGACCGAGAGGTTGAGATTAGGAGACTTTAGTTCTACGCGGTTTAATAGAGCGAGAGTTTGAGAACCGTACTATTTAGGTATTATTCCCATTCTAGAGAAGGAGCGAGAGTTGAATTTAGAATGTGTGATACCTTAGCCTAGAACCATCACTCGAATTTACTCATGATTTAGACAAGTTTTGTATTGTCAATTGCATGACCTAGGGGTGAAGTAGGATTCCGACTACGCTTTCTCTCTTATCTTTACTTCTTCATAAATTTGAAATTGTCCTTAGTATTCACTAGAGATACCTCACTTAGAGGAAAAATCCCCCTTTTTATTTAGTAGACTTGCATTAGACATTACTCGTTAGTTTTAGTCTAATCTAGGCTTTTCTCTTGGGTTCGACTCGAGGTCACTCGGATATAAATATTGTTTGAACACCGTGATTGAACTAGTATTTTTACTACCGCAATTTCGAAAATGTTCAGTACTGCATAGACTTAAAAATATTAAATTTCACTACTTCCCCGTTTACCTCCATGGAGAGATCGCCCGTAAATGTATCAATCTTTGTCTTGACTGTTACCATGAAGGGGCTCCCTAGTAAGACGGGTGAAGTGTCTATCGTTCTATCATCCTCCATTTTCATCACATAAAAATCTGCAAGGAACACAAGTTTCCCTACATGCACGAACACTTCAATAACAATGCCCTCTGGCTTAGTACAAGATCTATCCGCTAGTTGAATGGTCAAATCAGTGGGTCTTAGAGGACAATACTCAATGCTCGATATAAAGAATAAGGCAACACATTAATCAATGCACCTAAATCCAACATACAATTATCGACTTTGAATTTACCAATTATACACGAAATTGTAAACGTACCTGGATCCTTACATTTCTATGCTACCTTACACTGAAGAATGGCCGGGATGTGCTGCCTCAAATTCACTTGCTCAGGTTTCAATCCTCCTCTTTGATTGGTGCACGATTCCTCAATGAACTTAGCATATTTCGGAATCTGTTTTATTGCATCGAGGAGGGAGATGGTGATCTTAACTCTGCGGAACAGCTCCAATAGCTCTTGAGCCACTGCTAACCTCTTCTTAGGTCTCGCTACCTGCATAGGAAATGGAAGTGGGGGATCAGCACAATTATTTTCAAAAGACTCTGGGAAGGTTCAGAATTATCTCTTTTGTCTTCATCTTCCACAGTGCTTGTTGTACTGCCGCTCGTCTTCTCTCCTTCAAGCTTCTTTCCACTCGTCAAAGTCACTGCAATGATATTACTTTTGGGGTTAGTGATAGTCTGCGAGGGCAGTCTGCCTTTATCACTCTTGAGATCGGACACGGTGGCTGTCAATTGAGACATATGCTTTGACAACTCGGCTAATGTACTAAAATTTGCAGCGCCCCTAAGTTACTGATAGTGCGCAAGCAGTTGCTATAACAACTCCTTGTTCAGTCGGATCTGGTGCAACAAGAAAAAATTAGTGAATAGAGATTTGTTCACCTAGTTCGGCCAATCTGCCTACGTCTGGGGAGGACTATACTCCAGTCCTCAATCCAGTAGTCTCCAAGGTGCTCCGTACAACACAGACTCGACTCCTCGACAATCTATGCTACCCTACCTCAACTAGCACTTCGCACACAATCAGAACACCCTCTGATTTGTGTCTCACTCACCTACACACTCGAGTTAATTAAAAATAGCTACTTCTCTGATCACACAGGCTCTGCCTCTGTGAATTTAGAGCTTTTGAGTTACCAGTTGCTCTAGCATCCTCTTCGTCAGTCCATTCCCCCTCGGGTTTTTTTTGGGTGACTCCCCTCTGATCAATGGTCAAGAGGGGACCATTCTGTCACAACAACTCTCCAAGTCTTCTCATCAATAGCTTTGAGGAATGCTTTCATTCTAGCCTTCCAATACCCATAGTTGGTTTCTTCCAACAGAGGTGGCCGACTTGTACTCTGACCTTCCTTCATTGTTTCTTGCACGTCTCAGCTAGGCGCTCCGGATCTTTACTCTGTGTGTTGAGTTTTCGCTCTGATACCAATTGAAATTTGCAGCGCCCCTGAGCTACTGATAGTGCACAAGCAGTTACTATAGTAACTTCTTGTTCAGCCGGATATGGTGCAATAAGAAACAAAATAGTGAACAGAGATTTGTTCACCCAGTTCGGCCAATCTGCCTACGTCTGGGGAGGATTATACTTCAATCCTCAATCCACTAGTCTCCAAGGTGCTCCGTACAACACAAACTCGACTCCTCGACAATCTATGCTACCTGACCTTAACTAGCACTTTGCACACAATCAGAACACCCTCTGATTTGTGTCTCACTCACCTACACACTCGAATTAATTCAGAATAGCTACTCCTCTGATCACACAGACTCTGTCTATTCTAATTAACACAATGTCTTAGTAGGTTTGCTATAGCACTCCCTTGTGCAACAAGCTTGTACAGGTTCTGTCCGCTTCGCTCTAAAGCCTTTTGATGAGCCGCTCGATCTATGTCGTGAGTGCTCCTCACACTGGGATGCTCCCCCTCACTCAGTGACTGCCTGTCATTAGCAAAAATAGGCCTTCTACAGATTGTCCAATTCCCATCACTCGACAACTCTCTTGCTGCCTTCCTTGATCAGCCAACAAGCATGTCCTACTCTGAATTGGCCTTCTCCGATCAAGCACTGACCAGACTCTACAAGCCTTCGATCAGTCTCTGCTCTAACCATTCAGCTCTGCGCTCACGCTCTTCTCTCGGTGGTGTGACCAATTCTCCGCACTTGCACTCTAAATATATCTATATGTATATTGCTCTTCTCTCTGATTGTTGAATGGATGGATATTGTATTGGATTCTCTGTCCGATCAATCCCCCTTCTCTGCACGCCTCTACCCTTCTAGAGAATTACTGTCGCCACCCAAAATTAGGAAGTCCTCAAAGATCTCAATGAGATCCTATCTCCTAATTTTTAGGGGATTTGATTTCCCAATCAAATCTTCAAGCTTGTGGCACGGAATCTTCACTGGAGATAATCTTGGAATATTTAGAAGCCTTCCGTTGTACTGCTACGCCAAATCTAGGCAGATTTCTCTTCGATCAAATACTGCTGCCAAGCAGCTACATCTTCTGCTGCAGCTACTGCTTGTTCATTGGGCTTGTACACTGTGGCAGGTTTTGTCAATTCAATGTCATTTGTATTATCAATCTCCCCCTTGGCATTTTTGACAAAACCCGAAGCAACTGATGCCTTGAGCTGGACTTTCCGTGGTGGCAGACTTCCCTTGTCTCCACCTTCTTCCTCTCCCCCTTTTTGTTATAAATAGCCGAGGGGGAGTTCCCGAACTGACTAGGTAGATGGAACAGAGAGACCCAGTGAAGATCTCAGTGCTTCGAATCTGGCTGCATCCAGAGGTTTGGTGAAGATGTCGGCTAGCTGCTTGTCAGTTACAATATGCTCAAGGGCGATGATCTTCTTTTCTATTAATTCCCTGATGAAGTGGTGCCTTATGTCAATGTGTTTGGTTCTTGAGTGTTGCACTGGTTTTTGGAGATGCTGATAGCACTCACGTTGTCACAGTAGAGAACCATTTCACTTTGATTCATCCCATATTCAGTCAACATCTACTTCATCCATATCATCTGAGCACAGCAACTTCCTGCTGCAATGTACTCTGCCTCGGCTGTGGAAAGGGAGATACTATATTGTTTTCTACTGAACCAAGATACCAGGTTATTCCCCAGGAAAAAACAACCTCCCGATGTGCTCTTCCTATCTTCTGTGCATCCTGCCCAATCTGCATCACTGAAACCTACCAGGATTGCATCAGTGTCCTTGGTGTACCAGAGCCCATAGTTCAGAGTCCCTCCAATATACCGAATGATTCTCTTGACTAGTTGCATGTGGCTCTCCTTTGGGCAGGCTTGGAGATGAGCGCAGACTCCCATTGAGTAGGAGATATTAGGACGACTGGCTGTAAGGTACAACAGGCTTCCAATCATGCTTCGGTATGTAGCTTGATTCACTTCAACTCCAGCTTCATCTTTGACAGCTTTGATATGGGTGGCAGCTGGTGTATGTTTGTGGCTTGCATTATCTAGCTGGAACTTCTTTAACAGGTTCTGGCTATATTTGCTTTGTGAAAAATATAGCCAGAACCTGTACGTTGTATCACGTCAACCGTCTCATCCTCATAAAGAGTAGGGCACTCATCTGTCTTGTGGCTTGCAGCACTACAAAATTCACAAGGTTTGACTCCACTCACCTGCCCAACCATCATCCTCTGCATCATTTCCTTGAGCTCCTTGATTTCATTGGCCATTTGATTGGTGTTGGAATCCACCTGTCAAACATTCCTTGTCCTGCTGGTGTCATCTCTTTGACTAATCTCTTCTTTGAACTTTGCACTCTTAGTGGTCTCATTGATCAACTCTCATACTTGATCCGGTGTCAAGTTCAGCACGGTCCCACCAGCTGCAGCATCCAATAACATCCGCTCGAGGGGTCTAAATCCATCCATTAAATACTCTACCAACATCTTTTCCGGGACTCGTAAGTTGCAGCAGCTTTGTTCCAGTGAGTTTTAACCTCTCCATGTTGTCATACATCGACTCACTTGATCCTTGTTTGATCATCGATAGCTCTCTTCTGACTTTGGCTGCTTTAGCCGGAGGGTAGTACTTATCTAGGAACTTTCTTTGCATTTGGTCCCATGTCCTTATACTACCTGAAGGCATAGACAAAACCACGATTTTGCTATGGTCTCAACTAGGGCTGCAAACGAGTCGAGTCGAGCCGAGTAGTGTAAAACTCGAACTCGAACTCGACTCGTTTATAAATATACTGAATTCGTACTCGACTCGAACTCGTCGAGCCTAAACATTTATGTTCGAACTCGACTCATATAAATTTTCAGGTGCTTGAGCTCGAGCGATAATCAATCCCATAAACAAGCTACACGTTTGGTAGATCGTTTATGGGCTTGATTAAATTAATTCTTTTAATTTAAACTAGGATGACAATAGCCCAAAAAATTAAATAATAAAAAATAAATGATTTTAATCGAGTTTAGAAACGGGCTTTAATCGAACAAATAAATGAGTTGTTCGCGAGTCTAAACGAGCCGAGTACCACTTTGTTCATGCTTGGCTTGTTTAATAAACTAGCATAAGTGTCATGTTCGTACTTGGCTCGTTTAAAATCGAGTCGAGCTTTGACCAAGTTGTTCACGAGTGTATCGACTCGCTTGCAGCCCTAGTCTCAACGTTTGGCAGATTTCGTTGAACTCTTGTAAGTGCCTAGTTGCAACTTCTCCCGGTAATCCTCCAAACTTTGGCAGATGGTGCACCACTGCGGTTTTGGTCTCGAAGTTGTCTTCTTCAGAGTCAGTGTTAATGCACTAATGCTGATTCTGGAATGTAGGGGCTGAAAGCTCCCTCATCGTTGGCCCATGACGGGCCTGTTATCTATATAATTGTTGAAGTGGTGGCTGTCCATTTTGTTGACAAGCATATGGTTGAGGTGGGGCATAGTCATCAAACTCCTCCATCCTTGCACCTCTATTGTTCTGTTCATTGAATGTCATTCTTTGACGAACTGCTCTTTGTCTTTGATTGAACACTCCTTCCGGCTCATCAGAGAATGGTGGTATGACCTATGGGGGTATTTCATCATGGCTCTGATAATGTTCATGGCTCTGGTAGCCTAGCCTGAATTCCTCTTTGGGCGAATCAACTTTGCAGTACTAGAATCTTGCCTGTTTTGACCCTTTCAACTTTCGAATTACGTCTTGATGTAAGCTATGAAGTTGTAGCTCTTTGAGTTAGCTTTCCAATAAGATATAGCACGCCTCAATCGGATAAGAACCATGTGCTCGGCGAGCCTTTGAAGAAGAATAGATCAATCAACCTGGACAAATCAAACTAGCCTGGGCGAATCAAATCTGACTTTTGCTTGATTTTGCTCTCTTTTTCTCTCGATCGACTAGAATGCACCCGAAACTTCTTCGGACCACTTCATATCATGTAGTATGCATTTTCAACCTGAAATGGACAAAGAAAACATCAAATGACTAAATAAAATAACGGAACAAATAAGAAGTAAAGTGAAAATACAGACAAACATAAGGTTATTTGTCATCTCATTAGTAAGTAGGGTCAAACCCAAAGAGAGAAATTAGTTATACAGTTCTACTAATAATTAACTGAGGGGTTTATCTCAGAAATAATGTTGTTGTTCAATTTCAGAAAGAATCAATTCAGGAATATGCATTGCAACTAGTAATCATTGATCGTACATGCATAAACTAGTAAAACTATTGTTCCTAGTCTAACAATCCTATGAGGGCAATGTTGATTCCAATGTTCTACCTACTCTTAACCACCAAGTTCTTGAATAGGTTAACAATTACTTGACTGACAATACCAAATTAGTTCTACCGCTAGGCTTCTCTAACAGAGCACTCAATCTAGTATCACGCAGTAAATATCAATTCATTTTCACCGCTAGGCAATGCTAAATTGATAATCAGAGCATGCAATTCATACGAAGAATAGTAATTCACTAAAATCAAATTATGCAACATAAGATCTCAAACCATGCGTTGCAATACAAATCCTCAAACTGAGTTAGGGTTTAGCTACTACAATTCATCTAGTAATAATGAAAATAACTGAGTTCAGAAAATACTAAAACTTTCGCGATGCTGCTGACTTCTCATCTCCGATCGTTTGTCTCTAAGGTTTGTCGCTGTCGAATTCCCACTCACAGTTCTCTATTTGAATCGGTGCAAACCCTAGGCTGGATGTAGGCCTTGGGATCCAAGCCAGCACGACCATTACGACCCATACGACCAGTACGACCTCAGTTCCTCCTTGCTTGCCCTTATCGGTCGTATCGCCAGTAACCATTATGAACAGTGCGACCTTAGCTCTTCTTGGCTTGCCCTTATTGCCCATAACCAGTACGACCCATACATCCAATACGAGTGGTACGACCTCATGTGGTCTTTTGGCTCTGGGGATCAAGTCTTTGCTCCTTTGGATCCCCGAGTGATTGAGTGAGGCCTAGAATGCTCCAAATACGTCGTAAAGCTCAATAGCGGTATCGATACACCTATGACGCGAAACACTATAAAGAAGTAATCTATCACACTACAATGGGAATAAATAACTCGATGGATCGTATGAATACACTCCATCAGCGTCTCCTCGATATGTAAGCTCCAGGGAACGCCTAGACCTTAAATGACATTTAAATGCCTTAATGTCACCCAAATCAAGAGTCGATTCTGTTTCAAAATAGGGGTCCAATGGGTAAGCCTGCGATATACGGGACGCGAATGGTGGACTGATTTATACGCATGTGGACAAGCCTCTTTTGCTCTTATTTCCACTCAAATTTTAAGTTTGAGCATGGAAATTGAGGTGACACTTCAACATAACTTTGAAGCGACGCATGAAGGTGCATGCGACGCCTGGGTCAAACATAAGGTTATTTGTCCACTCATTAGTAAGTAGGGTCAAACCTAAAGAGAGCAATTAGTTATAGCGTTCTACTAATAATTAACTGAGGGGTTTATCTCAGAAATAATGTTGTTGTTCAATTTCAGAAAGAATCAATTCAGGAATATGCATTGCAACTAGTAATCATTGATCGTACATGCATAAACTAGTAAAACTACTGTTCCTAGTCTAACAATCCTATGAGGGCAATGTTGACTCCAATGTTCTATCTACTCTTAACCGCCAAGTTCTTGAATAGGTTAACAATTACTTGACTGACAATACCAAATTAGTTCTACCGCTAGGCTTCTCTAACAGAGCACTCAATCTAGTATCACGCAGTAGATATCAATTCATTTTCATCGCTAGGCTATGCTAAATTGATAATCAGAGCATGCAATTCATACAAAAAATAGTAATTCAATGAATCGAATTATGCAATATAAGATCTCAAATCATGTGTTGCAATACAAATCCTCAAACTGAGTTAGGGTTTAGCTACTACAATTCATCTAGTAATAATGAAAATAACTGAGTTTAGAAAATACTAAAACATCCACGATGCTGCTGACTTCTCATCTCCGATCGTTTGTCTCTAAGGTTTGTCGTTGTCGAATTCCTACTCACAGTTCTCTATTTGAATCGGTGCAAACCCTAAGCTAGATGTGGGCCTCGGGAGCCGGGCCAGCGCGACCATTACGACCCATACGACCAGTACGACCTCAGTTCCTCCTTACTCGCCCGTAACCATTACGACAAGTACGACCTTAGCTCTTCTTGGCTTGCCCGTATTGCCCATAACCAGTATGACCCATACATCCAATACGAGTGGTACGACCTCAGGTGGTCTTTTGGGTCTGGCGATCAATTCTTTGCTCCTTTGGATCTCCGAGTGATTGAGTGAGGCCTAGAATGCTTCAAATACACCGTAAAGCTCAACAGCGGTCTCGATACACCTACGATGTGAAACACTACAAAGAAGTAATCTATCACACTACAATGGAAATAAATAACTCGATGGATCGTATGAATACGCTCCATCAACGTCTCCTCGGCATGTAAGCTCCAGGGAACGCCTAGACCTTAAATGACATTTAAATGCCTTAATGTCACCCAAATCACGAGCCGATTCTGTTTCAAAATAGGGGTCCAATGGGTAAGCCCGCGATGTACGGGACGCGAATGGTGGACTGATTTATACGCATGTGAACAAGCCTCTTTTGCTCTTATTTCCACTCAAATTTTAAGTTTGAGTATGCAAATTGAGGCGACACTTCAATATAACTTTGAAGCGACGCATGAAGGTGCATGCGACGCTTGGGTGACATTAAGGCACTTCATTCGCGTCCCGTACATCGCGGGCTTACCCATTGGACCCCTGTTTTGAAACAGAATCGGCTCGTGATTTGCCAAGTAGGTAGAACGAGTTCATATATAAACTTACATGTAAATCATTTTCCAAACAATGTGGGATACTTTCACATTGCTTGTATTTCCACTCCACAATGTGTTTAATTCCTAATGGACTCACATTTCCATTATTTTAGACCATTTTTTGAGCATCAATATCTCATTCACTTTTACTTGGATTAGGGTTAGCATTCACGAGCCGAGAACTGTAACCTAGTCAGAGCACGAGGCCGTCCGACGAAAGAGATGTTCGATCTGAAGAGCTATGTTGAATCAGGATGATTTTCCCTTCGCTCTTTGTCGTCGCCAAACTGTTCGTCGATCAACTAATGGTCGCTTATGATTTGTACACCGATTTGGAGAGCTATGCTAAATTGGGATAATTTTTCCGTCACCAAACTGTTTATCGATCAACTCATTATTGTTGTTGATTTATTGACAAATTATTGGATCCATGGTTCTATTTTCATCTTCTTAAGCTCGTTTGTTAATCTTTATTGCTTGCGCATGTTAACTCAACAATGGATGCCATCAAGAAGCTTGATGCTTCTGTTAGTGTTGTGTATGCATGTGTTAACTGTATTCATTCATTATGTTGTAAATATTCATTAGCAATGTTCATCTGATTTGTAATTCTGATTCATCAATTTGATAACTATATTCATCAGTGGGTTAGTTATCAGTTTGATATCTGAAATTCACAGCGCCTCTGATAAACAGATTTGTGAACAAGCTGTTGCTACAGCACACTCTTGTTCGCCAGAAAACTGTTTCAGCGGGAAAGAACAAAGATAAGGGTTTGTTCACCCAGTTCAGCCAAACTGCCTACGTCTGGGGAGGACTCTTCTTAGTCCTCAATCCACTAATCTCAAGGTTTCCAAGTACACACGGTTACAACCCACGCAACCTATGCTACTCAACCACAAGTGGATCCACGTACACAATCAGAACAGGCTCTGACTTGTGTCTGCACACCCTATACTGATATCTATCTAGAATAGTGATAGAGCCTATTTATACGCATTATTTAGATCATAACCCTATGCTTGTTTGCATTATTTTATGTACAAGATTACTGGTTTCCAGTGTTTTTGTATTTCAGGGCAAAACGAAGGCCTAAGTCGGACACGCGCTAACAGGCAGCGTTTAGAAGCGCATCACACAGCCCGCGGAGCTAGCGGCGCAAATAGAAGAATTGGCAGAGTCGACAACGGTGCGCTAACCAATTGCGCTAAGTAGATGCCGTGCGCCAGGCGCAGATGATGGTATTTCCAAATCCTGACACGACCAGATTTGGAAGTTGCCAAGGATGAGCCCTTGAGCAGTATATAAAGAAGAGAGGGAGGCTAGGGTTGAGAGACGATTCTGAGGATTCACAATTCGTACACCCAGGCGGCACTGCGCAGCAGGACTGGAAAACACACGAGCTTGTTGAGAGGATCTGCGCCAGCCGACTGCGCCAGCCAAGACAGCAACCTGCACGCACTGTTTGCTATTGTTTTCTTGGACACTTTAGTTATTATTTACTGTTTCTATGATGTTTATCACTAGCATGTCTAGCTAAACGCTTAGTATCGGTTGGACATGAATCTATGAGTATTTCCCTTTGAGACTTGCGCTTAATGCATAGCTTGTTTTGCTTATATTAATTATGTGCACATTACTAGCAGCTTGTTACATGAGTAGGGGAAGCCTTGAACCGCAATCTTACTCTTGTTGCTTGTTGTTGTTTGTTAAACTAGTTGAATAGCCTGACGGTGCCAACTAGGAGTAACGCGCTAGGATAGGCAATTACTACCTTGATCGGATTCGTAGTTGTTTAGTCTAGTGTAAGAATTAATAGCACATGAACTTTGATCGGAACATGCGCACATGTTAGGAAGCCTTGATCGGACACAAACATTAGCAACCCGAGCTATAGACATTTAGAGTCGATGATAAGGAATACACTCATAGAGGATTGTCTGCGCCGATACTTCTCATAGTCATAGTACTTAATCTCTATTGCCTACGCACGTCTAGTGCAATTCCTGCGTTACGATACCACTGTTACTTGCGCATCGCGCAAACCAATCACTCACCCCCCAATCTTCGTAAGTGTAGGTCACTGGCTAAAACTAAACTACTTGCTCCCTGTGGAGGTCGACCCCTTACTTAACCGCTGTACTAGTGGAAGAGGAAGGATTATATTTGACGCGTACAACGACGCGCGATCAAATAGCTACTGTCTACTCGAAACTCAGCCTATTCTAAACAATACTAAGATTCTGCAGGGTTGCTGTAGCACACAGCTGATGCACAAACTGTCCGCGTCGCTCCAAGCCTTCCGCTGAGCCGTTCGAACGATTCCACGAGCGCTGCACACTCTGGAATACTCCCCCTCACTCAGTGACCTCCTGTCACTAGCAAGAGCTGGCCTTCAATTAATTGCCCGAGTCTCTCCACTCGACAATTCCTTCGCGGCCTTCCTTGATCCACCAACAAGCACTGCTGCTCTGAATTGGTCTCCAGATCAAGCTGTAATCAGACTCTGCAAGTCCTGATCACACACTGCAATAACCACTCAGCTCTGTGCTCACGCTCTGCTCTCGGTGGTGATTGAATCTTCGCACGCACTCGAATCTTTCACTTGATCTTCTGCGTATGCTCTGTGTATTCACTCTGTCATTCGATCAACCTTCATTTCTCTAAAGAGACTCCATTATATAGGCGCGTCCACTGCCATCATTATCAGGATTTAGCAATTCCCTTAGCAATATCAATATCTCCTAAATTTTAGGAGATTTGATTTGATTTGAGATTCAAATCTCCCACAATCAAATCTCCTACTTCAGCTAGGAAACTCTACTGGAATATTCTCTGCAGCAACTTAGAAACTCCTCTGATGCTCTTAGAAGGACTGCCACGCCCTCTTTCCAAAGATCCAGAAAGCTGCTACTCGGACAGACGCTACAGCCCTTCTAAACAAGCTTCTGCTGTAGCTTTCTCCTGCTACAGCTGCTCCTTGTTCACTGGTCTTGTTCACAAACACTGGACACGAGCTATAGCAGCAACTTGTTCACTTGCTTGTCCACTTGTGCTGGTTTTGTACCAGCAGTTGTCTTCACACGGGTAGCTGTATCATCTTGCTTTCAATCTTCACAAAACTCTACCGAACTGCTGCGAGCTGGCAGCAACCCTCCATATGTTCTTTGGGCTGCTCCAAGTTGATCGGCATGCTATTGATTTAGGGAATCTTCAGCTTTTGTTGCTCTTTTCTTCAATTCAGGGCAGCTTGTTCTTCACAAGAAAGAACTGCTATTTAGGATGCTACAGCTCTCTGCTACACAGGTTGCTGTAGCAACCTCTTGTGCACTTTGTTTGTTCCTTCTGGAATGGCCTGCACTAGCTACTGTCTTTACACGCTTGCTGTAGCAGACTGTTGTGCACCTTGTAGGAGTTTGTCAATGATGCCATATACATTAACAATCTCCCCCTCGGCATTTTGACAAAATCCAAAGACCCTTCTGATCTTAGGCAATCCTCATCTCGTCTTCAGACTCATTCTAGCAGCTTAGTCAGCTTCTTCAGGATTCTTCTCAAGTCAAGGACTCTGCTATCTCAAGCAATCCCCAGCTTGTCTTCTGGCTTCTTCTCAGGTGGCATCTTCAGATAGCTTCTGCTGTCATCTGATGATGTACCAACTTCTTGGTCTTTGTTGTTTTGTCAGTCTTTTGAAGAGGCTCCAGCTTCAATCTTCGCGGGATGCTGTAGCAACTTCTTGCGCTAGTTTTGTCAAGGATGCCATTACCTTAACAATCTCCCCCTTGGCATTTTTGACAAAACCTGAGCATCTTCTGCAGGAGTTCCTCTTCTCCCTCTAGGGTCGACTTGCAAAACCTGCCAACACCATACAAACAGCAGAACACATCTTCTCCCCCTTTTGTCACAAATGATAATGGGGGAGCCTCAAGCTAAGCTCAGCGAATAGGCCAACGCCTCTTCTCCATCCACCGAAGAACGGGACCTCTTGGTGTCTCAGCATGTGTCTCTTCTGATGATTTTGGGAGACTATCTGGTGGCTGCTTCTCCAGCACTGCCTGCTCCGGCTTCCGTATCCAACGCTTCCGAGCTCTGTTGTGTCCAGCAACTCTTTCTTTACTTCTGGCATTGTTTCGATGTCTCACCCGATCTGCACCTATGTCTTTTGCGATCCTCATTTTCGTTGTCCCTCCAACGTATCTGATGTTTTCGTGCGCAACTGGACAGTGACAGTCCTTCATCGGCTTTGATGAGCTGGAAGTCACCTGCGTGCCACGCCTGATCCTTGGCTTCATCCGGCGTTGTCCGTCTGTGGGCGATCTCTGAGGTCTCCAATACTTGTTCAGGATCGGGCATCTCCTCTGGATGTGACCCTCCTGATCACAAAAATAGCATCTGCGACTTTTGCTCCTGGGTTTCTTTTCTGCTACAAGTGGTTGATACAACGGATGCTGTAGCAGCCTCTTGTTCACCCTTCTATGCACCTTCTTCTGAACTGGTTTCTGGGACAGGACCGGTTTCTCCACGGCAATCTCAGCATCTTTTGGCTCCGTAGCTTTGATGAATACTGTTCTTTCAACACCTTCTTCTCCAGTGTATCCAAGACCTGAGTAGCCACCTCCATATCTTTGGCGTGCTAGTATATCTTCAAGTGTGCTTGAGCCACTGTTAAGCATCTTTACGGTCTTCCTGTAGAGGTTGAGCTCTTCCTTCTCTGCAGTAAACTTCTCTTCTTGCTGGGCAGCCTGATCCGTAAGAGAAGTGATTATCTTCAGCAGTTCCTCTTGTTTTTCTTGCAGGTCTGAAACTTTGCCAGTCAATCCTTTGTTGATCTCCATGACTTGCAGCCACTCTTCGTGCAACAGGGTAAAATTTCTGGCAATGGACTCCTCAGTGATTTCCTCATCATGACCACTGTCTGACTCCTCAACACCATGAACAATTTCTGGCTTTGTTGAAACGGTGTTCTCCATATCAATTACAGATGTCAGAGCAACATTGCTTATCAGTTCAGAATCTGCTTCACTATATTCGTCTCTCCAGTTTGCAGCAGGAGTTTTGTTCCTTTCATGCGCCGTCTGGAGGATCTCCCATGCTTGCTTGGCAACTTCACAGTCAGAGATCAGCCTGAAATTATTTGCGTCAACAACGGCAAATATCGCGTTCAAGGCTTTTGAGTTACTGGTTGCTACAGCTTCCTCTTCAGCTGTCCATGTCTCCTCTGGTTTCTCCCATGCAACTCCTTTGTCGTCAATGGTCAGTGGGTGTGACCACCCAGACACTACCGCTCTCCAAGTCTTCTTATCCATCGCCTTTAAGAAAGCCTTCATTCTCGCATTCCAACAACTATAATTTCCTTCTTCCAATAGGGGTGGCCGACTTATGCTTTGTCTTTCCTTCATTGTTTCTTGCTCTTCTCAGCTAGGTGCTCAGGATCTTTACTCTGTGTGTCGAGTTCCCGCTCTGATACCAATTGAAATTCACAGCGCCTCTGATAAACAGATTTGTGAAATAAGCTGTTGCTACAGCACACTCTTATTCACCAGAAAACTGTTTCAGCAGGAAAGAACAAGGACAAGGGTTTGTTCACCCAGTTCAGCCAAACTGCCTATGTCTGCGGAGGACTCTTTCAGTCCTCAATCCACTAATCTCAAGGTTTCCAAGTACACACGGTTACAACCCACGCAACCTATGCTACTCAACCACAAGTGGATCCACGTACACAATCAGAACAGGCTCTGACTTGTGTCTGCACACCCTCTACTGATATCTATCTAGAATAGCTACTGTCTCCTCGAAACTCAGCCTATTCTAAATAATATTTAGATTCTGCAGGGTTGCTATAGCATCTGCTGTAGCACACAACTGATGCACAAACTGTCCGCGTCGCTCCAAGCCTTCCGCTGAGCCGTTCGAACGATTCCACGAGCGCTGCACACTCTGGAATACTCCCCCTCACTCAGTGACCTCCTGTCACTAGCAAGAGCTGGCCTTCAATCAATTGCCCGAGTCTCTCCTTCGACAATCCCTTCGCGGCCTTCCTTGATCCACCAACAAGCACTGCTGCTCTGAATTGGTCTCCAGATCAAGCTGTAATCAGACTCTGCAAGTCCTGATCACACACTGCAATAACCACTCAGCTCTGCGCTCACGCTCACGCTCTGCTCTCGGTGATGATTGAATCTTCGCACGCACTCGAATCTTTCACTTGATCTTCTGCGTATGCTCTTTGTATTCACTCTGTCATTCGATCAACCTTCATTGCTCTGAAGAGACTCCATTATATAGGCGCGTCCACTGCCATCATTATCAGGATTTAGCAATTCCCTTAGCAATATCAATATCTCCTAAATTTTAGGAGATTAGATTTGATTTGAGATTCAAATCTCCCACAATCAAATCTCATACTTCAGCTAGGAAACTCCACTGGAATATTCTCTGCAGCAACTTAGAAACTCCTCTGATGCTCTTAGAAGGACTGCCACGCCCTCTTTCCAAAGATCCAGAAAGCTGCTACTCGGACAGACGCTACACCCCTTCTAAACAAGCTCCTGCTATAGCTTTCTTCTGCTACAGCTGCTCCTTGTTCACTGGTCTTGTTCACAAACACTGGACACGAGCTATATACATTAACACGCTTGTGCTACAACTCTCTGCTACACAGGTTGCTGTAGCAACCTCTTGTGCACTTTGTTTGTTCCATCTGGAATGGCCTGCACTAGCTGTTGTCTTTACACGCTTGCTGTAGCAGACTGTTGTGCACCTTGTAGGAGTTTGTCAATGATGTCATACATTAACAATCTCCCCCTTGGCATTTTGACAAAATCCAAAGACCCTTCTGATCTTAGGCAATCCTCATCTCGTCTTCAGACTTCTTCTAGCAGGTTCCTCAGCTTCTTCAGGATTCTTCTCAAGTCAAGGACTCTGCTATCTCAAGCTATCCCCGACTTGTCTTCTGGCTTCTTCTCAGGTGGCATCTTCAGATAGCTTCTGCTGTCATCTGATGATGTACCAACTTCTTGGTCTTTGTTGTTTTGTCAGTCTTTTGAAGAGGCTCCAGCTTCAATGTTCGCGGGATGCTGTAGCAACTTCTTGCGCTGGTTTTGTCATTGGATGTCATTACCTTAACAATATCTATATTCATCAATTTAATAGATATATTCATTAGCCTTGTAAAAATGTTCATTAATTTGATCACTTTACTATGTAACATATATGGTAAATTTTGTATACCAAATTGATAAAATTCATCAATTCGAATGCTTATAACAATATTCATAAATTTTATTCGTGTATATGACGACATGCTTTGAAATTAACACAACAAAGTGATCAATATAACGAGCAAATTGATAATAAAAATCTGACAAAATTGAATTAACATCAACTATGTATTCTTAGCAAACATAAATCTACTCATAGTATGCATAGCAAATTACATCATTAAATATATTATATTGATTAAAACACATTAATAAATAACAAATACTCCTAAATAATGATTGGTAAGCTAAGGTATCGAGTATTATTGATCGACCATACCGATGAACTCTAAAATTAAATTGATGAACACATAGTTTTTATCCATAATATCATCTTTTTATGTTCATTTGTTTGTTATATTCATTAGTTGGTAATTATACTCATTTGTTTGATAGATTTATTCGTCAATTAAAAGTTATTTATCATTTTGATGTGTATGTTCAATGATTTGAAAACATTATCATACATCATATATGATAAATTTATATGTTAAATCGGTAAAATTCATTAGTTTGAATTCTTTTTTTTTCAGCAATTTTATTAATAATATGGTCCAAAAAGCCTGAACCGTGGCGATTACAGGTCAGCCAGCCTGGGAATATCCATAGCGGCTTACAAAACAACACGTTCGGAACCAGATAAACACTAACGACCTGAACATAGCCTTGGGCATTCTCATCAGCTAAATAGACAAAGACAGTCAACCATCTAGACTCTGCATATCAATGTCGTCTCTTGTGCGATCCGGAAGAATTCTGGAGGTGCTAGGAAGATTCAACATATCCTGGTGAATACTCAGACGAACCTTATTAAGAAGCTGATGCTTATTACTAAAAATATTGTTAGTATCTGCATTATAAGCCAAGCAAATGGAAGCACAGTTCGCAATATGAGAAGTGCATTTGAATTCCTTAATCTTGAAGCGCGACTGAATATCTTTATAACCTTGCATCAACTTCCATGATTGTTGACCATAGAGTGATGAGAGGTTTGGATGATATCTACTTGGATATTACTAGACATTGCAGTCATGAGGATATGAACAATAAGATCAAGCAGCTCTTCTTCTGCAGATGAATTCTTTGGCGTGCGGGTTACAGCTAGAAGGAATGTTCCTTCTTTATTTCTTATAAAACCAGCTCCCAGATTCTCTCCATCCCTTTCTACAATAGCAGTGTCGAGACAGATATCATGATTTCCAGAGGATCAACACTGCCAGGCCTCTTTATGAGCATACTTTTGCGAACTAGTGACTCCCAAGCAAAGCTGTAAACGCCTATCAAAGATTGCATTATTGCTTGAACAAGGAATCTGCTTCACTAAAATATCCGCCCATTTTGATAATCTAGTTATATGAAGTTGTAGCTTTTTACCATGGATGGCTGCATTCCTAGAAAGCCAAAGCTCCCATAGACCACAAACAGCCAAACCCATGGTAATGCAAGACTGGAACTTTTTACGATTAAAAGGGATCAGCCATGACATCTTTAGGTCTTCCAAGGAGCGAGGTCTCCGCATCCCAAGCACAATGGGAGAGAAAATCCCAATTTTGAGAGGCCCATTCACCACTGAAGAATAAATGATGAGCAGTCTCAATATTATTAAGACAGCAAACACACCTTGAGGTGATAGGAATGCCTATTATGCGGATATTATTATCTAGAGGCAGACCATTCAAACAGAGGCGCCAAATAAATAAGGAGATCTTAGGAGGGATCCATTGCTGCCAAATCACCTTCCCCCAGCAAATGTCTTCATGTCTATTATTCAGGGACTGGATCAAGTTCTGAGTTGAGAAAATCCCTGAACTATGGCCCAACCAGCGAAGCATGATCGGATTATGATCCCATATAGCACTAGTGTAATAGTCCTTCACTTCATCAGGAAGGGATACAAGGAAATTTTCCCTATGCACTGGATGATTCATAATATCTTTGTCAGTGCTTTCATCAACACATAGAGGCGTAGGAATAGAATAATGTCAGCAGAGACGGTGAATAGCCATGGAACCATTCCCTACTTCCCAGATAGAATTTCTTCTCAAGGAAGGAATGATCTTACTCACTGCATTCCAAATAGCAAAACCAAGCTTATTAAAATCAAAACGAGAGTTAGCGTACCTTGACCATAAAGTTTCTTGCTTAAGGAAATCCCAGGCCAACTTCGTCTGAAAAGCAAGCTTATTATCTGTTAGAGAACGAATACCAAGACCTCCTTTTGCTGTAGGCCTACACATTAAGTTGTATCTAATCCAGTGACATTTTTTGGCACCACTCTGATCCCATAAGAAACTAGCAAGCAGGCTTTCTATTTTCCTCATAACTTTACCTGGAACTGGGAGAATATATAAAATGTGGAGACTTAAAGAAGTGAGGACAGATTCAATCAAGCAAAGGCGCCCAGCCATAGATAGAAGATTGCGCATCCATCCTCTGATTCTGTTACGAACAGCATCCAACATAGTTTCAAAGAAGATTGCTTTAACCCTTCCATTCATTAGGGGAGCTCCCATATACTGAGTTGGAAGGTCTTTCCTGCAGCGAGTCGCTTTGTCTGAAAAGAAGATCTGACTTTTATTAGGATTAAGGATTTGGCCTGAAACTTCACAGAAATTCCTAATAATATCCATAAGATTCTTAACAGACTGAGGACAATCTCTAGTGAAGATGAGGATATCGTCGGCAAAAAGCAAGTGGTTGACTTGAAGGGCATTTCTTCGAGTTTTGTAAGGGAAAAGCTGGTTTTCTTCCACTGCCTTATTAATATTCTTCGAGAGCCAGTCCATAGCTAGGACAAAAAGGCTAGGGGATAAGGGGTCCCCTTGCCTTACCCCGCAAGCAGATTTAAAAAATCCATAGACGTGACCCTGCCACAAGATGGAGTACCATATGTTTCCAATACATCTAAAGACCAAATCACACCACTTTTCACAAAATCCAAAACCCCGCATAGTATGAATAATGAAAGACCAAGAGATGCGATCATACGCTTTAGACATATCTAATTTAATAAGAAGGTTACCATTCTTGCCTTTCTTATTCAGATCAAAAATTAAATCATGAGCAAGGGCCATATTACCATGAATGCCTCTTCCTTTGATGAAGCCAGCCTGTTCCTCAGAGATCAAAATAGGAAGAAACCTTCCCAGCTGAGTATTCAGGATTCTGGAAATAATTTTATGGCTCACATTACATAAGCTAATAGGACGCAAATCAGAAATCCTTGTGGCATTCTCAATCTTTGGGATCAGAGTGACTATTGTAGATGTCCAGGAAATGGGAAGCTGCTGACCCTGAAAAAAACTTTTGATGCTTGCAGTCAAATCATCTTTGATAAGATACCAGAAATGATTGTAGAAGGAAACTGAAAATCCATCAGGGCCTGGAGCACTGTCTTTTTTCATACTGTTTAAGGCTTCCTTAATTTCCTCTTCATCCAGACAATTAATTAATGAGCTATTTATATCATCAGTAATAATATCCCTGAGATGTCCCATAGATTCAACAGGAGGAGGGGGGTGTGTAGCCATTAAAAAGCTTCCGATAATATTGAACCGCTCTGTCACCAATGATATCTCCATTGTCAGTACTGGTTCCATCTTCACAAGTCAAGTTCATAACCATTTTATTTCTTCTAGCCCTTATAACAGCATGATAAAGTTTGGTATTACGGTCTTCTTCATCAAGCCATGAAATCCGAGCTTTATCCCTTGCCATTCTCTCCTTCAGAACCAGAATATTCTCTAGATCAGCTTTTGTTTTGGATAAAGACCTTGCAGTATTATCATCCCAGCTTTGCTGAAGTTGATTTTCCAGACAATTAATGGAATCTGCCAATTTTTGTTCCTTGATTCTCAGGTCCCCAAAAATCTCCTAGTTCCATTTTCTTAGGACTGACCTCAACTTTTTTAATTTGAGGCCAAAGTTGATTAGAGGATTCTCATGAAATCTGCCCTCCCATGCTTTTTCAACGATATCTTTAAAGCCTCCATGAGTTTCCCAGATACTCATATAATGAAATATGCTTCTAGCTTTGTTATCCTTAGTCATCTCAAAGAAAATAGGACAGTGATCCGAGCTATTCTAGTCAGGTGATAAACCTTAGGGGTATGGAAGTTAGCAAAATAATGACCACTGACAAGAAATCTATCCAACCTTTCCCAGATATGATCCTCCCCATGTCTGTTGTTACTCCACGTAAAATTATTTCCAGAAAAGCCAATGTCACTAAGCCCGGATCGAACAATACAATTGTTGAAGTCCATTGTCGCATTAATGTCAGTTGTGCTTCCTCCTGATTTTTCACTAGGATGAAGAATAGTATTAAAATCTCCTCCTATAATCCAAGGAATGGCACAACTATCTGAAATCACTACAATATCATCCCATAAAGCTTCCCTTTCTTGTCTCTTGCAGAGGGCATAAACAAAGGAAACCAGAATCTTATTAGAGCTGCCTTTCATAGAGATTTCTCCAGTAACTATTTGTCTTCGACAAGAGATATTATCCAAAGATATATGACCTTTCCACAAAATCCAGATTTTATTATTAATGGCACCTCCCGAAGCAGAGCCAGAAAATCCCAGGGATCTCTCAAGAGAATGAAGATGCATATCATCCGCCATTGGTTCAAGAAGAGCTAACATATCAATATTATGATTAGATAAAATATTCTTTAAGTGAGGGATAGTACCTTTACTACGGACCCCTCGAATATTCCAGCAAAGAATATTTATCATTGAGTAAATCTTCTTTCGGACCTTATTTGGGGTACTTCCTCTCCATCAGGAGACTTTGTTACTGATCTGTTCTGCTTATCACCAATGTTGGATAAAAGATTAGCCACCTCTGTTAATGTCAAATGAACCGATGATGAACTAGTTATATTTCCGATTGGACCTCCCACATCAAGGTTCACTTGCTCCATCTGTTCAAAGTGAGTTCTGATGCTGTATTTCCATCTGGTCATTAATAACTGGCTGATCTTCCTGAGTATCCAGGGATGTAATTGTATCCATATCTTGAGATGTCATCTCTCTTCCCTGCTGGACTTCTTTTTCAATTTCAGTTGTATTAACACATGAGCTATCTGGTCCATTCAAAATGCCCTCATTCTGTCGTTTAGTCCTCTCTTTTTTATTCTGGACCTCCCTCCATTCAGTGGTAGGTTGTCCCTTGGCAACAGCCATGTTCTTATTGATACTTTCTTTAACCTGAGGCAAAGAGTCCTGCATCTTTGATGGTTTTTTCTTCCTACATTTGGCCAATTCATGTCCATGAATTTTGCAATGCGAACAGTAAGACAATTTACCTTCTAATTCAATCTTCTGCCAATATCCCTTGTTTCCAGGGAGGGATATCCACACTTTTTCCGAGATTTTCTGGGTAACGTCTATTTCTATACAAGCTCGAGCATACCTCATAGTTGCACAGGCCTTTTTCCTCTCGTCTATATCCAGGAATTTGGCAAATGAGTTGACTATTGCTCCAATATAGGTCTGATGAAACAGGGGAGGGGGGAGGCTCGGGAAGCGAATCCATTTCGTGGTTACAGTAGATTCTCTCCGAGGATTGTAGTCTAGTGTGTATCGGAAAAGTCTGAACATGGCATGTTGGATTTTTTTTAGAGGACTTGTAAGCGCAATCGTCATGTCTTCCTCGTAGTCCAGTATGACAAGGAAGTGCCTTCCGTCCCAAATTTCACTGAGGGTTGCCCTGACATTTATCGGCCAATTCGATTGAAAGGCTTTGCGTATAACATCAATCGGTGGTCGTCTGATCGCGCGTGCGGTGCAAGTCAAATTTATTCCTTCCTCTTCCACTTAGTACAGCAGTTAAGTCGGGGTCGAATCCACAGGGAGGCAGTAGATTAGCTTGAACTAGTAACCTGCACTTACGAAAACTGGGGGTGTGAGTGATTGGGGTTGCGCAATGAGATTAAGTACTATGACTATGAGAAGTATCGGCGCAGACAATCCTCTATGAGTGTATTCCTTATCATCGACTCTAAACGTCTACAGTTTGGTTTGCTAATGTTAGTGCTAACATGTGCGCATGTTCCGATCAAAGTTCATGAGCTATTAATTCTTAAGACTAGTCTAAGCAGCTGCGAATCCTGTCACAGTAGCAACTGATTATCCTAGCGCGTTACTCCTAGTCGGCACCGTCAGGCTATTCAACTAGTTTAACATACAACAACAAGCAACAAGAGTAAGATTGCGGTTCAAGGCTTCCCCTACTCATGCAACTAGCTGCCAACAATGTGCACAGAATTAATATAAGCAAACAAGTTATGCATTAAGCGCAAGTCTCAAAGGAAATACTCATAGATTCATACCCAACCGATACTAAGTGTTTAGCTAGACATGCTAGTAGTAAACATCATAGAAACAGTAAATAATATCTAAAGTATCAAAGAAACAGCAACTAGCAGGTGCGTGCATGTTGCAGTGTCTCGGCTGGCGCAGTAGGCTAGCGCAGGTCCTCGCAGCAAGCTCGTGTGTTTTTGAATCTGGCTCTCTCTCTCTGATATATTGTGTCTCTGATGCTTTGATCTGATACTCTCAAACCCTAGCCTTCCTCTCTTTATATACTGCTCATGAGGCCCAACCTTGGCAACTTCCAAATCTGGTGGTGTCAAGATTTGGAAACACCACTATCTGCGCATGGCGCACGGCATCTTGGTTAGCGCAATTGGTTAGCGCACCGTGGTCGACTCTGCCAACTCTTTTGTTTGCGCCGCTAGCTCCGCAGGCTGTGTGATGCGCGTCCTAAACGCTGCCTGTTAGCGCGTATCCGACTTAGGCCCTCGTTTTCCCCTGCAATACAAAAACACTGGAAACCAGTAATCTTGTACACAAAATAATGCAAACAAGCTTAGGGTTAGGATCTAAATAATGTGTTTAAATAGAGTCTATCATCGTCCCACCGTGAATTTCGCTATCAGCGAGAATTGGAAACATTTCAGGCCAGCGTCCACTTCGGAAGCGGTAAAGGAAATAGAGGGCAAACCATCGTTATTGCCGTATTGTCGATTTGGCAAGGGAATTTGTTTGAATCGGGGTTTCAAAGTTGGTCTGTTCAGAGCGGCGGTGAAAGAAACATGTTTCCCTTTGTTAGAATCCGGAGGTTGATCGATGTTGTCTGTGGAGCGTTAGACGGTAATTCCATTGACGTCACCCAACGTCACCGGCCGGGAAGCCGACAAATCGGAAGACCGATCAATCCTAATCCTAATCCGAAGAGCTCATTCCTCTTCAAGCCAGTTGTGAAGGTATGTGGCATCATTGACAATCCTACAAAGTGAACTAGAGCCTGCTACAGCAAGTATGGAAAGAAAACAGCTGATGAAGAGCATTCCAAAGTGAGCAAACTCAGTAAGTGGCGCTCCAGATGAAGACATTAAGTGGCGCTCCAGATGAAGACATTAAGTGGCTAATGTCTTCACGAGGCGCGCCACCTAATGTTGCCTTGGAGAGCTCGGAATTCTGAAAGAGAGCATGAAGACATCAGCTTGTGCAATTTGGGTAGAGATCTTTCTCAGTGCTCAAGCAGTGGAGTAAGCAAGTGGTATAGCAACCTCTGGAGCAGAAGTTCAGTAGCAGAAGTATTGCACACCTTCAGACAGCATGTGCTACAGCAGATGCTGGAGCTAAAATGCTGTAGCAGAAATTCAAAGAGCTGAATATTCAGGAGAATATTTTTGGAGTGTCTCTCAAGAACAAGGGCAGATTTGTTGAGTGAAGATTTGATTGGAAAATCAAAACTTCTACAAATTAGGAGATATGATCTTGTAGAGATCTTGGAGGATCTTCCTTAAAATTGATGGGATTGTTTTCTAATGCATTTAGGAAATTCCAGCAGCAGCAAACATCACCAGCACAAGTGAACAAGGAGTTGCTGCAGCTCAAATAAACAAGCAGGCAGCAGAAGTGAACTAGAAGTAGCTTCAGCAGGGGATGCTGCAGCAGGTGCTTGTTCAAGTGGCTGTTTCAACTGTCCGAGTAGCAGCTGTCTGCTGGACTCGGTTTGAAGGTTTGGCTGCTCTGCGGAGGCTCTTAGAAGAATTTCTAAAATACTGTGGAGTATTTTCCAGCTAGGTTTACTAGTCAGAGAAGGAGATTTGCATTGGAGAGAATAATCAAATCTAATCTCCTAGATTTTAGGAGATAATTGATCTTGTGGGTCAATTGCCTAAACCTGGAAATTGCTTAAAAGTGGTGCGGCTATTTAAGCAGAAGGTGTTCAAGGCTGAAGAGGTTGATCAAAGCTGAGGGATACACGAGAGCACACACAGATTTCAGAGTGAGGATCCTTGGTGTGTGACGGGAGTTTTCTTCGATCATCACCCGTGAGCAGAGCGTTGAGCGCAGAGCTGTGGTGAGTATTGCAGAAGAGAATCAGGACTTGCAGAGTCTGATTCGTGCTTGATCTGGAAGCCAATTCAGAGCTGGGGAGCTTGTTGGTTGATCAAGGGCAGCCGCGGAAGAACTGACGGGTGGAAGGCTCGGTCAAGTGTCGTGCGGGAGTACTCACTAGTGGCAGGTGGTCACTGAGTGAGGGGGAGTTGTCCAGAGTGTGCAGCGCTCTTGGAGAGGTTCGATCGGCTCGGCAGAAGGCCTTGGAGCGACGCGGACATTGTGCTTCAGCTGTGTGTTACAGCTGTTGCTGCAGCAACCCTGCTGTGTAGTGTAATTTAGAATAGGCTGAGTTCTTTGAGAGGATTGTAGCTATTCTAGATTGACATATTGTAGAGGGTGTGCAGACACAAATCAGAGCTTGTTCTGATTGTGTTGAGTGGTCCACACGAGGTTGAGTAGCATAGGTTGCGTGAGTTGTAACCGTGTGTACTTGGAACCTTTGGTTAAGTGGATTGAGGACTGGAGAATAGTCCTCCCCAGACGTAGGCAGATTGGCCGAACTGGGTGAACAAACCTGTGCCTTGTTCATTGCTTGCTGTGACAATATTTAAGTGAACAAGAGTGTGCTGCAGCAACTGCTTGTTCACGAAATCTGTTGAACTAGGACACTGTGAAATTTCACCAGTGAACAAGAATATTTAGTTTAAAAACACTATTCATCAGTTTGATTTGTATATAAACTAACATAAATAAAATGAACAATAACATACATATGAACATAACGAACAAACTTATTAACATAATCTGGAAAAAATTAATTATCTCGTCAATTAATATGACCAAACATCTCAGTATAAAAAAAGAATAAATTGTGATCCATTTATGAACAAACGAGCAAAGTATTGATGAACATATTCTGGAAATATCAAACATCGCAATGATGAAAGTAAAACTTCAAATGAGTCGACAGTCAAAGTCGAGATGATTGCACGACAAAAGTCGAAGAGATAAAATCCAAACTGGCAGATGATTTCGACATCTCCGACCTCAGCGAAGATGGGGTGGAGAAGACGAGCCAACAAACAACGAGCCAATGAAATAGTTTGAACGATTTGTTACTAATTTGCCCTTATTTAAGATTACTGTCATTCATTATACATAATAATTCTAATTTAATTGTTTTGGGGCCTTAATATCATCCATTAATTAAAGACAATCAATGATATTCATAGCCTAAATGTAATATTCCAATATTCATAAATGGAATATTACATTTTATATTTTGTAGCACCATATTTGTTGATATTCTATAAACAATTTTACTAGTACTAGTATTCTAATACTCATAGTAGAATTAAATTTAATTGAAGTATATAATTTAAATATCTAGTTTAACTACTCGACTATCGTCACATTTATTGAAGTATTGTGTTAGATTATTTTAATTAATATAATTAAGAACAAACGTGTAATTTAAATAATCGTGTGTGTATCATTATGATAAACTTATATAATGTGATTTAATCTTTTTGAAGGCTTAACGTATATAATTTAATCGTGGAATAAATTGTGTAAATACAAAATAGATAATTATGATATCCTTTGCGAGATGAAATCTATGATTATTTTGATTATATGTTGTCGTATACTAGACAAAATATGGATTATGATCGCCAGTCTACCTTATTGTTCTCCAGATTCTTTACTCTAAAAATAAATCGGCTTTATAGACATACAACTAGATTGGAAGAACCAACACAGGAATTTGCATTGCAGATCTGATTTAAGTTTATATCCATTTATTAATGGATTTAGGTACATTCTATTGACAGGTATTTGATAGGCTTAATTAACTGTGAAATTCACTGGGCGTTGCTGGTGATGAGTTACAGCGTCTGCTGTAGCACTCTCTGAATCACTCTGCGGAATTAACTTTATCTGGCCGAACCTAAAAGACACTCAACAATTGTTAACCCAGTTCAACAACTTGCCTACGTCTGGGGAGGATACTCCGATCCTCAAGGTTTCACTATATTTGTTAGAGTACAATGGATTCAAAACTAAGGGTCTAATCTTTAAAACTTTAATTTTCAGTACTTAAGTTAAGTCAGTTAAGTTAAATTAAATTTAATTAAGTTAATTTAAGTTAAGTACCACCACTATTCATCACCACCATAACATCACCAACACTATTCATCATTTCTTTCATCCACACACCACCACCACCACAACACCACCACCCCAACCATAACACTACGACACCACCACAACACCACCACCCCAACCATAACACTACTACACCACCCCAACCATAACACTACTACATTACCACACCACCACCACACTACTACACCACCACCCTAACCATAGCACTATTACACCACCACACCACCACCACAACACCACTACCTCAACCATATCACTACTAGACTACCATAAAATTACAGTATTAAACTTAAGTTAAGTTAATTTAAATTCAATTAAGTTAAGTTCAGTTTAGTTAAATATAAGTTCAATTCTAAAGAACAGACCCTAAGTCACGCTACAGTTTAACCACTACTTCTAACCTAGCTCCACCTCAACTCAATCTGTCCCCACAGATTAGCTCGCAGTCTGATTCCACAGACTCGTTTCGGGCTACCTACACATTTTCAATACAGAACAGCTATAGAGACAACGCTCAGCAAACCGATAGGATATTAACGATCTTTTTTAATTAAGATATCCTATCTTTTTCTAACAAATCACATTTTAATTCCAACATATTGAACTAAACTTGACTGAAAGAACTTAAACCTGTTAAAACTATACAAAGTTACCCCACAAAACTTTCAAATTCTATATATCATGCCTCGAGTCCTTCCCAATACTTCGTCCAAGTCAATGAAAAGTTACCAATTATGTAACCCAAGATTATTCATTATTAACACGTATTAAATGGCATTTAAATTTTATGCAATTAAGTCAAATATATAATATTAAAATATAAAATGATGTTAAATGATAATTGATTATATTTTGATGTGTTCCACTTACGGGTGTGAGTGGGACCCTCATTCGATCCAAAATATTGATCGGGTCACTTATTTAACCTTAACACGATCTTGTTGACCGAGTCAGTTATGTGCACTTAAATCAGGTCCTGAACTCGAAAAATTCAGATGGTATTGTGGCTCGTGTTGACCTGTTATGGATTGTGAAATTAAGAATTAGAGTTATATTTTTGGAAATAATTTTTCAAATATGCCCTCTTTTAATTAATACATTTTCTTTTAAAGAGGCGCTCAGCGCTTAAGCTCAAAAGCATTGTTTAATAAACACTATTTCCAAACGTGTGGGTGATGCGGAGGAGAGTCACCGACGAGTCTTAACCACTGCTACACACAGTGTCTAAAGTCAAATTAAATAGAAAATGAAACTGCTGGCTTTGAGTCAGAGTGTTTGGCGGGGTGTCACGAGTAACGGGCCAGATTTGTTAATTTATTTACATATTTTATTGCTTTTTTAAATTGGCTTTAGGCACGCTTAAGACTTGTTGAGGTATGGCATCCCTTGACAAAACAGCACAAGATTCTGCTACAGTACTCCCTGAAGATTTGAGCTGGAGCACAATCTAGAGACTGACAAAACAACAACAAAGAATCAGATTCTGCTGTAGCACTCTGTGGACCACAAAAGCTAAGGCAAACTGGGCAATGGACAGAGTATAAAATCTACTACAGCAAACTGTGTTGACTTGAAGCTAGAGCAGAATGACAGATCAACTTGAAGCCGCACGGAGAAAATTCGGTGACGTATTGCAGGCATCACAAAAGTTCAGGGTGCGTCGCAAATGTCATCAAGTGGTTTGTTGTTGTCATCACGCGGTCGGAGGAACTCAAAAAGATAAGGATTCTAAATTCCGATTTAGAAAATGGAACCTTCAACAACTTCGTAAGAATCAAGGACAAGGTTCCTGCCGTCTAAGGATTGGATTTCTAAAAAGCGGTGATTGATAAATTTATAAGAAGAGCGTAGAGGCAGATCAATCACAGACCCCCGAGAGTCGATTAAGAAATCTAAGCAGAGAATACACACAACTAGAGTTTGAAGCAGAAGGCTGACAGAGTTGTGGGGTGCGCAGAAGAGATCAGAACTCACTGAGTTTGATCAAGGTTTCATCCACTAAATTCAACTGGAGCATGGCTCGTTGAAGGATCAAACAGAAGCTACGCAGAACTGTTGCGGACAAACCTGTCACAGGCTGTTGGAGAGCTGAAGGTCTCTCCTTGATATTGTCAAGGGGGCATTGGTCAAGGGGGAGCAACATCTGAGTTGGAAGAATTCGGAGAGAGAGCCTGACGGCGTGGCAGTGGTAGGGCTGTAAACGAGCCGAGTATCACAGTGTTTAAGCTCGGCTTGTTAATGTTTTTACGAATTCAAGCTCGAGCCAGAAGTAGGTGCTAGATAAGCTATCGACAAGTGTTACAGCAACTCTTATACAGAGTGTGTTATAGCATTTCATCTACTACACATTGTAATTGAATAGGCTAAGTCTGAGTGTCTGGTTTGTAGCTATTTTTTACTAGAAGTGTGTAGGTGGCACGAAGCGAGTCTGTGTGATCAGACTGCGAGCTAGTCTAGGTGGTTAGACTGAGCAAAAGATTTTAGCTAGGTGAGAAGATGTTAGAGTCCTTTGTGCTTTAAACCGTGATAGTGAAGTCTTGAAGATCAGAGTGTGATCCTCCTCAGACGTAGGCAAGTTGCCGAACTGGGTGAACACATTATTTATGTCTTTCTTATTCAACACAGAAGAAACAATTCCGCAGAAAGATACAGTGAGTGCTACAACAGAAGCTATAACTTCAGAAGTTGTAACTCGTCTTCAGTAGCACAATCAAATTTCAATTGGTATCAGAACCGATCACTCGACATACAGAGTGTGATCCGGGAGTGCGTTGCTATCATCTATGGCCACCATGAAAGAAGGATAAAGCACCAGCAGACAGCCACTGCTCGAGGGAGGAAATTACGGCTACTTGAAGGCTCGGATGAAGGCTTTTATCAAGGCTATTGATGAAAGGGCATATAGAAGTCATATCAAAATGGTCTCACCCAATGACTGTCGACAGCACAGGAGTTGCACACAAACAATTTGAAGACAAGTGGACAGTCGATGAGGTAGCCTCAGCATCGGGAAACTCCAAGGCTTTGAATGATATATTTGCTGTTGTGGATGCTAACAATTTCAAGTTGATCTCCAATTGTGACTCAGCCAAACAAGCATGGAAGATCCTTGAAATAGCTCATGAGGGAACAGACAAAGTAAAGATCTCTAGAATGCAGATGATCACCTCAAAATTTGAAAGCCTGATGATGATGGAAGAAGACACCATCTCTGAGCTCAATGACAGACTGTGTGATATATCAAACGAGGCCCATGCTCTTTGAGAACCAATTCAGGAGGAGAAGCTGGTAAGAAAAGTTCTTAGATCTCAAGATGTCAAGAACATGAGGCTGGAGGCACTGATTGGTTCACAAAGACAGTTTGAGTTGAAAGTTACAGAGAATGCTGCACCACTCTCTGGCAAAAATCTTGGACTGAAAGCCTAGACGAAAGAGAAGGAGACTGTACCAGATGATGTGAGCCAACAATTGTCCCTGCTGGTCAAAAACTTTGGCAAGTTCATGAAGAGAATGGACCAAAAACCTTCATATGCAGATCAATCATACAAGGGGAGAAATAGAGGAGGAGAAAACTCTCAAAGACAAAACAAGGATGCTGACCAAAGCAATGAAGAAAGCAAAGACAAACAGAAAGGGATCCAATGCTGGGAGTGCGAGGGATATGGTCATAGACAAACTGGGTGCCCGTGCTACCAGAAGAAAAATAACAAGTCCCTCATTGCCAACTGGAGTGATGAAGACAGTGAAGATGAAGCTGATCACAAAGGGAATCTAGCCTTGACAACTGTAACTAACTATGAGGACTCATATCCAATAAATTCATACATTATTCATGGGATTATTGAATCTGACAGCATTGATGATGAAGAGTTCTCAAAAGAGTCCATTAATGATCAATTCAGACTGATACAAGAAAAATGCCTGGAAGTTATTAAAGTCAACAAAATTTTACCGTCAAAGATTTCCGGATTGGAAGGCGAAAGAGACAAGCTTCAGAGCATCATTACTTCCTTGTCTAAGGAACAACAATCAGAAGATGCTGAGAGTTGGAGAGGACTATCAACAGAAAGCTATGTCAAAAGCAAGCAATCAAGAGACATCCATTCTAGATGAAATCCGGGCCTACCAAAGGTATGGAGGTGGGACTGAAGGACTTGGGTACACGGGCGAAGCAAGCTCATGTGTAACTACATTTGTCAAAGCCGCGGATCCTGAACAAACTAAAAGAAGTGTCTAGGAGAGCCCAGTCACAAGAGTTCAACATGTTCAGAAAAAGGTGCCAAAGAAAAAGATAAGAGAATGATGCAGCAACCTCTTGATCAAACGCCGTCTAGAAAGCTCAGGACAAAGAAGGGGAGATGTTATTTCTGTGATCGGACAAGATACTACTAGAGACACTATCCAATCTTGATCAAGTACTGGAAGCCTCGAAGAACAATAAATTCCAGACAAGTCAGAACAAGAAATCCTCCAGTCGTATGAATACTATAGCTTGCAGATGCCGGTGAGCAGAGGATATCGTGTTACTGTGCAGGAAATCTTCAGTCGTACTGGAGGGTCAACCAATCAGAGAAGGAGGTACAGAAAGAAAAGAATCACTGACTGCTCATCCACTACCGCAAGAAGGGAGAAACTCCAAAGAAGAACAAGTGTCAAAAGCGTTGGGTGGAGGTGAAAAAGAACCATGTTGTGGATAAACAGTCCCTCGATGTCCCCACTGAAGCATGAGACGAGAAACCAGAGCTCGCGCCAAAGACCACTGTGGATCTAGATGAGGAGTTGAGCGGAGCCCTATAGCACTCTCTGGTAACATGAGGCTGTGATTTGGAGAAATAGCTCATACACGGAAGAGTCGACACGTGTCCAAATTTTTTTTCTTAAAAAAGAAAAGAAAAAGGGAAGAAGGGGGAAGTTTCCGAGTTAACTGTTTTGACCTAGGGCTTGCAACATCTCCGGTGCCGACAATTTTCAGCAAAACTCGACCTCCGAAAGACAGCCACAAAGGTCCGAACAAGGGGTGGCAAGATGAAGTGTCGAAGTGAAGGCTCCAAAAAGAGAAAGAGGAGCAAAGCACCCCTGAGGAAACCCCCAGCAACCAAGAGGAGCTTCGCCCTGCAAATCAACGACCTGGAGGAGGTTCCTCAGCTGACCTGGACCCCCAACAGCCGGTCAGTCTGAGGCAGGCCCTTCATCCACCACAAGAGCTGACAATGTATCTGCAGAAGGAGGTAAGCCTCTCTTGATGGCTAGCAAGAGTCGCAGCTCGAGTGACTAAGAGAATGCTTCAGCAGTTGCTGGTTCTAACTCAAACTTTGAACAAACTTCCCACGAGCTCAGAACCAAGAAGGCCTTGGATAGACAAGTTGTAGTGGTTCCCACTCCTCCTTCAGAAAGAGAGGCATCAGCTGTTGGAAGCAGCAAAGAAGATACGGCTGAAGAAGTTAAAAAAGCTCTCTCCAAGAAACCAGTGAGCAAAGGGAAGGAGTCTCTGGTGGTTGGCTCTTCCACTGATGAAGAAATAGAATCAGAAGACAAGATGACTTCAGCATTGCACCGATTCCCCGACCAGGGCCATCCACGACAAGATCTGCACCTCCTCCACCAAGTGAGTCCGGGTTTGACCATCAAGGTATATGGTTCGGGAACAAGAAGGTTTCAGGAACACGGGAAATGATAAATGGCAGGACAGTTGTCCCAGAGAAGATGCTGAAAATTGAAAGGCTACGTGTTTCTAAAGTGGTAAATTTACTGAACTCCTTAACTGCTGCCAAGAAGTATAGCTTACATTGGGTAAAGGAGTTCCTAGCAAATATTCTTAGTGACTTTGGCAGAGTAGACAGCTTGGTGTATGGGGTAAGTGTGGTAAGAAGGATGAGCGTTGTGATCACTCCATCGGTGATCAACAAGTATTTGGGAATCAGGGAGGAAGCTAGTCCTCCAGCTGAAGTGAGTCCTAACACCCTAGCTGCAAAACTCACTAGTGGCGTTGCAAAGGTTGGGTGTCACACCATTTGGGAGCTGCAGATTTGACAACGAAGTACTTCATTCTCTACTCATTTGGGGTAAGGAACTGGATGCCAAACTCGAATAAGGGCAAGGTAAGCAGGGCCATGGGGCAGCTATTGTCCACATTGGGAGAGGAAAGAAGTCAATCTAGGACAGTTTATCTTCGAACAAATTGCTGCTCATGCCAACAACCCGAAATGCAACTTGAGCATCGGATTTCCCTCTCTGATATACGAGATCATGATCAGCCAGCACAAAGAGTTGGAAGCTGCCTCCGAAGGATTATCTGGAGCTCTGCAGGTGTTTCTGCTAGACCACAAAGTATTCAAAGGCAAACATGTGGTGGATATGACTGAAGGAGAGCCAGCCTTGGTATCAGGTCCCAATGATCCAGTGGATGCTGAAGCTCTCCCTGATACTCATGCTCAGGTCGTGGATGCAGCTCTATGTGAAAGAATGATAAGCCACCTTAAATCAGAGCATGCCTAACAGAGAGGCGAAGAAGAATTCTATGCGGCGAACGCAGATCGACAGCCTAATTCGTGAACTGGAGTATCCAAATGCAAGAAGTTCTGCCCCTGCCAAACCATGAGATTGATCGAAGCCCTCGGCATTTGTGCCAAAAAGGGGGAGAAGATTGTTGAAAATTGACATTAACTCTGAACTATTTCTGACCTGCTCCTAGAACTGTTTACTTTTGATGTTTATTTTGTTGAGGAACTATAAACTCAATTGTACTATTTATAGCAGTTATCCAGCATAGTTAGATTCTTATCCCAGTTTATCATAAGTAGTTGTTGTTGTAGTTTTGTCAAAATGCCAAAGGGGAGATTGTTGAGATATGACATCCCTTGATAAGACAGCATAAGATTCTGCGAAAGCAATTCTTAGAAATTTGGAGCTGGACCACAATCTGGAGACTGACAAAACAACAACATAGTACAACAACAAAGAACCAGATTCTGTTGTAGCACTATGTGAACCACAAAAGCTGAGGCAAACTGGAGAACGGACAGATGAGAGAATATGCTACAGCAAACCGTGTTGACTTGAAGCTAGAGCAAAATGACAGATCAACTTGAAGCCGCACGGAGAGAACTCAGCAAGGTGCTGCAAGCATCGCAGGAGTTCAGGGTGAGCCGCAAACGTCATCAAGTGGTCTGCAGTTGTCATCACGTGGTCGGAGGAACTCAAAATGATAAGAATTCTAAATTATGATTAGGAATCGGAATGTTCAACAACTTCGCAAGAATCCAAGAGAAGATTCATGTCGTCCAAGGATTGGATTTCTAAAAAGCTTTCCCCGAAAATCAATCAAGAAATAGAAGCAGAGAATACACACAACTAGAGTTTACAGCAGAAGGCTGACAGAGTTGTGGGGTGCGCAGAAGAGATCAGAACTCACTGAGTTTGATTAAGATTTGATTCATAGAATTCAACTAGAGCGTGGCTTGTTTAAGAATCAAACAAAAGCTTCGGACAATAGCTGCGGACAAACCTGTCGTAAGCTGTTGGAGAGCCGAACGTCTCTCCTTGATATTGCCAGATGGGCATTGATCAAGGGGGAGCAACATCTAAGTTAGAAAAATTCGGAGAGAGAGTCTGGCGGCGTGGCAGTGGGTGCTAGATAAGCTGTCGACGGGAGTTACAGCAACTTTGATACAGAGTGTGCTATAGCATTCCGTCTACTACACATTGTAATAAGGTAGGATAAGTCTGAGTGTCAGGTTTGTAGCTATTCTTTACTAGAAGTGTGTAGGTAGCACGAAGCAATTCTGTGTTATCAGACTGCAAGCTAGTCTAGGTGGTTAGACTGAGGAAAAGATTTCAGTTAGGTGAGAAGTAGAGGTTAGAGTTCTTTGTACTTTAAACCGTGATAGTGAAGTCTTGAGGATCTGAGTGTGATCCTCCCCAGACGTGGGCAAGTTGCCGAACTGGGTGAACAAATTATTCGTGTCTTTCTTATTCAGCATAGAAGAACAAATTCCGCAGAAAGATACATCGAGTGTTACACCAGAAGCTGTAACTCGCCGTCAGTAGCGTAGTCAAATTTCATGACTTACGTACGTCAGACGCAAGTCAAGCACCATACCACTAGGCTATCTACAATTTTACTAACACTTTGTGTTAAGATAATGACATCCTTGCCAAAATAAAACAACCGCAAGCATCCCGTGAAGATAGAAGCTGGAGCAATTTTTTGAAGCTGACAAAAGTAACGCAAGAAGATGCTATAGCATCCCGTTACAACAAAAGCTGGAGCAAGTTATCCGAAGTAGATCACTAGAAGTTCTATAGCGTACTGTGAAGACTTAAAGCTATAGCAACGTAGCCGATCAACATGGAGCAGCACGGAGAGTTGTTGCCAGCGTCGGAACAAGTCAGGGAGTCTTCTAGTTGGTCATAGATGATCAGAAGTTTTCATTAAACGATCGGAAGAGATTGAAGAAGATAAGGTTCCAAATTGGTTTTAGGAAATCAATTCTCAATAGCTTGCAAGAATCTAAGAGAAGATCCAATGTGAAAAGTTGGTTGGAAAGATCTGCAAATTTTAAGGGAATGAGGATTCCTATGTTTGTTGCTGAGGGTATATATGGGAGTGCAGCATACATGCACACAGACACACAACCATAGAGAGATACGCATAAGCAAAGAGCGGGAGCTAAAGGGTAGAGCGCAGAGTTGTGGGTGCACGAGCTAATAGAAGATCACGACTAGAGGAGTCTGATCTAAGCTTGATCTAAAGAACTTCAACTGGAGCGTAGTCTCTTGAAAGATCAAGTACTTTCTTTGGAGCATAGTCGGGGAGAGGAGCTGTCGCGGACTGTCGGTGATCAAAGCAGAGTTCCCAGATATTGACAGAAGGTCGTTGATCAAGTGGGAGCATTGCGAGAGTCAGGAGAACTCGTGGAAGTCCGACTGCACAGCAAGGAGTGCTTGGAGAGTCGTGGACAGAAGTTACAGGAACTTGACAGAGTAAGTTGCTATAGCATCTTCCTGTTACACATTATCTTAATATAGGCTGAGTCTGTGAACTGTAGCTATCTATTACTGTGGGATCAGATTGTGTTGCTAATCTGTGTGATCAGATTAAGCATTTATTTCGACTAGGTTATAAGTAGAGGTTAAGCTAGCGTTAGCTGAATTTGGGAATCCTTTGTACTTCAACGGAGATAGTGAAATCTTGAGGACCGAGAGAAGTCCTTCCCAGACGTAGGCAGTTGCCGAACTTGATAACCAAAGCTCTTGGCCTTTCAGGTTCGGCCAAAGCAAAAAAATTCAGCAAAGTGACCCAGAGGTTGCTACAGCAACCTGCGGTAACCTGTCACCAGAAGCGCGTCGAAATTACACTTTGTATGACAAAAGAGTAAATAGTAATTTACTGCTAAAAATTAAAACACTAATTTCCAATTTCATAGAATCTCAATTCGGCGACCTGCGATTTGCGAACGGCTAGCTTCGCCACTGCCTATTGCATTCCATATTCCATATTTCTGTTAATATGAATGAATATAAAATCAAATTATATAAATCTGCTTGATTAGGTTTTATTATTTTTTGATTGTATCTATTCTGCTCTACAACAACTAGTCTTCTACAAACAATACTTTATACCAATTACTGTAATGGCTTGTGATGTATTTGATGTTCTAGTTTCTATTATGGCATCAGAGTCTTGCTTTAGCATAAGCGAACGCGTGCTTGATGTTTTTCGCAATTCTTTATCGCCCATAATGACAGAAGCTCTCATTTGCTTTAGGATTCATTTAATGGATCTAATCAATATACAGGATCCGGTAAGAATTCAAAGCGACAAACCAAACGCGTCCCCACCCGTGGGACGCACACTCCTACCTCGGAAAGAATTGCTCTATCAAAGGACGCTTTTAAATTTAAGCTCAGTTCCCCCCAAATATTCGCAAGCCACAAAACCAATCTTTCCCTCCAAATTTATTTTCTGATTTTTCCATTCGAATCCACCACTCCCCACGCGCTATAAAAAAATTGCAGTCCGTGACGTGCAGCTTCATTTGCACTCATCACTCCTCGATATTCAAACCCAACATTTCATTGCTAAACTTCTTGTCCAACAAATCTCGTTCCTGCCCCAGATTTGTCTCTCGCATATGGCTTCACTCAGATCTGCCATCGCAAATGGTCCTGTTGATGGACTCTCTGATCGATCCGGTGAGGTCCACATCATTGTCGGGCCCATGTTCGCTGGAAAGACCACGGCTTTGCTTCGCCGGATCAAATTGGAGGACGACAACGGGAGGTACAATTTTATTGAACTTCGACCGTACCCAATTTCCCTCTTTTGCATAGTATGATTTTTGATGTGTTGAAAATCGACTGATTAGAAGCTGTCTTTTTAAGGGTTTATATTTTAGGGTTTATTGTTTCCTATTAGTGTATTATTCTTCGAACAAGTTGTGGCGTGTTGTTTTGCTATCTTTGTTGTTGAATTTTGATGATCGAAAGTTCAAAGAGTGATGCTTACTGGACCATTATGGCTGAAGTTGGCCTTTTTTCTTGTATAAATGTATGAAGGAGTGTTGCAATGGTCAAGTCAAGCAAAGATACAAGATATGCAGTGGATTCAGTTGTCACGCATGATGGCGTGAAATTTCCTTGCTGGGCTATGCCAAATCTGACCTCTTTCAGGCACAAATTTGGCATTGATGCTTATGATGAGGTCAGCCTGTGACACTGCATGTTGCAGAGGTCTTGCTCACTTTGTTTCATTTTGATAATGTCTTTCATGATTTTGTTAGATCATTGGTATGGGTAAGCTGAGTGAAATTGGTGTCTAGATAAATTGACAGTAAGCAGTATTCAATTTTATTCTATCAGTATCTCTTTATTCCTGATTGATGGCAATTTATTTTAGTTGCCTTTCAATAACCAACTCAATGAAACAGATACAGAATTATTTTCATTCGTCCAGAAGAAAAAGTTACATCATTGCTTATTAAGGATCTGAACTTTAAGTGACATAAGACTTCTGTAGTTCCTTGCTAAGTGAAAAAAGCTTTTTTATGAGACCTGCTAGTTTTCTTCTTTCTCTTATGCAATTGATTACAATGAGTTCATGATACTTGTAGTTGGATGTGATTGGTATTGATGAAGCTCAGTTCTTTGAGGACCTCTATGATTTCTGTTGCACTGCTGCTGACAAAGATGGAAAAACCATTATTGTTGCAGGCCTGGATGGTGATTTCCTGAGGTACCGTCTATATACATGTATTTCGGTTTCCTGCTTGTGGTATTAGCTGGGTTTTTTAATCCTCGGTCCAACCTGGAACTTTTGTTAAGTAGTGTTTTGGTAACTATCACTTGCAGAAGAAGTTTTGGCTCAGTTCTTGAAATCATACCTCTAGCTGATACTGTAACCAAGTTAACGGCACGATGTGAACTTTGTGGCAAACGTGCCTTCTTTACCTTGAGGAAAACTGAAGAGATGCAGACAGAGCTTGTTGCTGGTTCTGATGTTTATATGCCAGTATGCCGCCAGCACTATGTTAATGGGCAAGCAGTCATAGCAGCTGCAAGGGGTATCCTGGAATCGGCGTAAGGTCCAGAATGGCAGTTACATAGAAGAAAGTTCCACTTTCTGAAAACAGACTGGCTCATCTGCCATTCAAGAAGTCGGGCAAACCATTCAGCTGATGTCTGACAATGACGCATCTGTTTTATTATGATAAGTTTTCTGTGGGGATCATATTCAGCAAGGATATCTAAGTAGCCTACCCCCACCCCAATAACTGTATCACATTTCTTGTATTGCACATAATCATGGCATGCCTATGTTCTTTTGCTACAGCAACCCAGACTGGACGTCGCTATAAATAAATTAAATATCCGTTGCAATATTTTACTGTTAGATGATACGTGTAAATGAACCTGAAAAAAATACAGGTTCCAGGTGTGAAATTGCACAATTCTGTAAAAATCCGAACTGAGATAGTAACCTTGCAATAAACACAAGGCTTTGTTAACAACAAATCCTGGACTTCTCAAAGAGCAAAGTAGCCTTCACTAATATACAAACTACTGTCGGTGCTCTGTCCTTTTTTTCATTTTTACCGTGGCGATCTTCAGTGCCTTCCTGCACCTCACTCAGTGTGTCGAGCGACCGGCTCTGATACCAATTGAAATTGGCACTGGATAACTGTAGACGACAACCCACGATTTGCTTCAACAACTTCTTCCGCTAAGTTGCTGACGCTACCTGAGAAGAACAAATAAAATTGCTTACCCAGTTTGGCAATAACCTACAATTGGGGAGGACAACTCTTAGTCCTCAAGACTTCACTATCATACTTAGATTACAATGATTTCCAACAACTCAACCACACTAGTCTAACCACTACTCCTAACCCAGTTGAAGTCTCTGCTCAATCTGTTACCACAGACTAGCCTACACTTCCAGTAATAGATAGCTAACGACCTGAACTCACAGACTCAGCCTATCCTATTACAATGTGTTACAGTGGATGCTACAACAACTTCTTCCGCCAAGTTGCTGTGGCTTCAGTCGACGACTTGTCCAAGAACTCCCTGCTGAGTAGTCGGACGTTCTGCGTTGCTCCCCCTCAAACAATGCCCTCCAGCCACTTATCAAGGAGCACGCTGGGACAGTCCGTGCATGCTGCACTCCGCGACTGTCAATCAATTGGCCTGTCGACGAGGCTCAGCTCCAGTTGATCGCTCGAATCAAAAATGGTGATCACACTACTTCAGTCCAGATTACTTCTTCGCTTTGAACACAACTATCGCTTTAGCACTTCTTTGCTCAATGTGTTTTATCTTCTTTTTATCTTCGAGATGTCTATTGCTTCGGTCTCTACCTGCTACATATAGTTTTTTCACCGTAGCAACTTCTTCCAACAGATAATACTACCTTCCGAATTCTCTCCTGGATTCTTGGAAGATTGTTGAGATTCGGTTTCTTAAATTGGAAGTTAGAAACCTTATCTTGTGGGTCTTCATCCGCACTACTGCTGAAGATTCTCTGATCATTTGGGCCGTCCACTGTCTATTTCTAAAACGGCGGCAATCTCCTAGACACCCTCCGAGAACCCCCGGAATGATCTACTACAAAGCTCCTCTCTTTAGCTTTAACCTTGAAACTTAAGAGGAGGCTATAGCCTCTTCTGGTCCTTCTGATCGTCTGTACCAGCTGCAAGCGACACAGGTTGCTATAACTTCTTTCGCCTCTTTTATTTTGTCAATTTTTTTACAAGTACCAGCTCCTGGTACTAGAGTTTTCTATAGCCTCTTCTTTCGCTAGGGGTATTCCGTTTTGTCACCGATGCCATATCCATAACAACTTGAAACACGCCTCTGCCTGCATCAAAAACTGAGACTCGATGATAGTCTGCTTTCTTTCGAATTCCGTTGTGATGATCTGAAAATCACGTACAACTCGCCGCGACCTGTTACCTCCTCTCGCATGCACTTCATGAACCACTTCCAACTAGAGTTATTCTGGCTCTCAGCCAAAGCAAATGAAAGAGGCAAAATGTTGTTGTTCGCGTCCAGTGCAATCGCTACAAGCAACTTGCCGTCATACTTCCCATACAAGTGGGTTCTATTAATGCAAAACACGGGCCTACAGTGCGTGAAAGCCTGAATTGCTTGGCCAAATGCCCGGAATAACCGATTTATGACCATACAAACATTTTCTACATCATAAGTACGATGCCACTTCACAAAGGTTCCTGGGTTAGAGTCCTCTGACGCCTGCATAAAATGAGGAAGCTTTCTAAATGATTCGTCCCAATGGCGAAAAACATTTATCATACCTTGTTGTCTGGCCTGCCATGCTTTCAAATACTGTATTTCAAAACCATAATCCTTAAAGATTCGAGCTTTGATTTCAGCGGGAGACAATCTCAATCTTTCACTAATCACGTCTCAGATTTCCATGGTTATGAAATGCCTCGTGAGGTGGACATTCTCCTTCTGGATAAAGTTAGTGTTGCACCTAAGGTCCCCTCGGTACTTTGTGACCTCCCAAACGATGAATTCTTTTTCTTCATTATTCAAATCCGCCAGGGACAACTTTTCTCTCCCTCCCGACAGTGAAGAATTAACAAATGAGAGTCTGACTCCCTTGTCGCATATTCAACGTGATTCAATATGGAGTACTTCTGCACCATATATATTACGTCAGCTTTCCTGCTAAATGTCTTCCCACCCCATTTGGCCCATAATGTCCAGATCTTCTACCCAGGTACTCATCATTCGGTTCTTTCGCATCTCATGCTGACACATCACTGAATCCTGAGATATCAACAATAAATACATTATCTATATCGAGTTGCTTTAAAAATTCCATCTCATCCCGGTCAAACTCATCAATTAAATTTAGACATAAGCATTGGGTCGGTGACGACACGTTGTTGTGTGCACCAAAATTAAAGTTATAATCTTTTACTATGCTAGCAAGCAGTAAGCAGAGTCGAACCCAGAGAGAGCAATCAGGTATAAAGTTCTACTAACAATTGTCACAATAAGGGGGATTTGCAAGAAGAATGTTGTTTCTCAATATCAGAAAGAATCAGTTTAGGGATATGCATTGCAACTGGTAATCATCGATTGAACATTCATCAACTAGTAAAACTATTGTTCTAGTCTAACAATCCTGCTAGGGTAATGCCGACTTCAATGTTTTACCTACTCTTAACCGCTAAGTTCTCGAATAGGTTAATTATTACTCGACTAACAATACCAAATTAGTTCTACCGCTAGGCTTCTCTAATATGACACTCCAATCTAATATCACGCAATGGATATCAATTCATCGCTAGGTTATGCTAACTTGATAATCAGAGCATGCAATTCATACGAAGAATAGTAATTCACTAAATCGAATTATGAAACATAAATATCTCAAACCGTACGTTGCAATACAAATCCCCAAATTGAATTAGGGTTTAGCTATGACAATTCATCTAATAACAACGAATATAAAAGAGTTCAGAAAATTCTAAAACTTCCGCAATGTTGCTGCTGACTTCTTTGTTCTGCGATCTCCAAACATCGATCTGGGCGGCTAGCTGCAATTAGTCAAAAAGCAGTCACGGCCGAAAAAGCTCCTAGGGTTTTTCTCTCCTTCTTTTTATACTTTTGAATTGGGGCCGGGATGACCTTCTCTTGCACGAATCACATTTGATTCGTGCAAGGCTTGGCAAGTATTCGTGCAAGTTTACATGAATCAAAGTCTCAGTATGTTACGCTGGGCGAATCACATTTGATTATGGTTGGCTGATTCGTGCAGTCTTTGGTGAATTAAAGTATGTTCCGAAGCTGGGCGAATCACTTTTGATTAATGCAACACCAAAGTGATTCGTGCAAGGCTTGGGCGAATCAAAGTGGCAGTGAGTTTTGAGCTTGGGCGAATCACATTTCTCTGAGCTAATCACTTCTGCAGTGCTGACCGTGCCTCACATTGACATAAATCAGCGCGCCCGTAAGAGACATTAAGCACTGGCGCGCGAAACTAAAGTGTTCTTTCGTAGTGGGGTCTACTGAGAGGCACACTTAATTTCCTTTAACGTCAATTTCGACTCTCTAAAAAACGCCATTTTAAGACATGATTCTCTTTTTATGCATTCCGAACACCTGAAATGCAAACAACAGTAAAAAGTAACTATTCACATACAAAAATGCCGAAATTGTTGGGCTTAAACGGTTCAACGAGTCATAAAAATATGTCTCATTAGTCGGTTTGTCGATGTTTTCCATTTTTTTGCGTAAGACCTACAAATAATATAACAAACAATTAAACAAACGAATTAAATGAATTATTTCGACAATAAATAACTACATTTATACCAATTATACCAAAATTTTATCCAATACAACATACATATTATATCATGTAATTTGGATTACCCAAATCTAACATATCCAACTACATAAAAATACAACATACAAACATAAACAACTAACTCAATTATATCCAATTATATCAAATTCAACATACATACATATACAAACATATTATATCACAAGGTTTTTAGCAGATCACAGCTATAACAAGATTTACTTACTAATAACATCACTTCTATTCAACTTTAACATAAACACACTATATCTAACATATACAAACCATCCATATCACAATATAAGCTTCAAAATCACTCAACATACGTTGGAATTGATCCCACAGTATGCAGATTGGATTGAGAGTGAAGGGGAAGAGAGCAGCTGCTGAGAGAAGGAGAAATGAGGGCGCTGCAAATGGTTATCAAGATGAGACTAGTTTTAACGTCCGGTCTCGTATTTTTTTGATGAGATACGTGGAGGAGGAGAAATAAGGACGCTCCAAATGTTATCAAGATGAGACCGGTCTTCACATGACCGGTCTCATATTTTTTTCATGAGACCGGTCTCATACGTGGCTGATGACTAGGCGTCTTCCCCATAATTTTTGCCAAACTCAGCATACTTTTTAATGAGACCGGTCATTGCGAAACGGAACTACCTGATCTTTGTAAGATCGATTTTTTTAATAAAACCGGTCATGACAAGATCGGTCTCAATAAAAAACGGGACATTTGTAAAATTAGTTTGGGTAAAGAGGGTATTTCAAAATTTTTTTCTTTTCCACAATCTTCCTTAGTTGTTTCAGCACAACATTTGTTCAACTTATCCATCTCTCTAGTTCTCATCGCCTAGTATCTATGTGAGATGCTTGATAAATACATCCATGAAAAAAAAAAATCAAGTTATGAAGAAATTGACAAACCAGAGCCTCCTGCAGTTTCACAAAAGCAGGCTTTTCTTGTTCTTTTTATTTACGGATAATCACAGGACGCGATCCACATCGGACGGTTGATATCTGATCTTAATTAGATGGACGGCTACTAAGAAAAGGGATGTACGTTAGATGATTGGAGCTCTCAGGCCAGAGACGGAGCAACTAGTACAGATTCTCAGTGCCATCCTCGACTCACAATTCACTCTCTTTCTTCACTGATCGCTACTGTGGACGATGGAAACTGCGGCTGCGGGTTTTCCATAGAGAGGCGTTTCCATTGAGGGTTTTACGCCGAATTTCGATCACGATTAGGTATGAATTGTAATAGTTGGTTGTTAGTTGAATTTTGTTCGTTTCGAAATGATCGATTTTGGTTTCGATTTTTACTCGAGATCGGAATTTGGCTCTAGGGTTTGGAATTATGTTGCTACTCGTTCATCGGAGTTGAATTTTGGTTGTGGATGAAGTGATCATTTGTGTTTATGCTTGATGAGCTTGTTGATCTTTGTTGTTTGGTTTGCTTTTTTTTCTTTGTAAAAAACATTGTTGAATTTAAATTAGTAGCTGGATTTCCTGCAAAAGGAAGGAAATTTAGACGATGAAATTGGTTTGGTATCTTGTTAGTGCTATTGAAGTTTTCTATTATTTATTCAATAATTGTGGTTTTAATGTCTTAAAAAGAAGATGGATCCTCAGTGGTTGTCATGACGGATACTACAATGCTGCTATGTTTTTGAAATTTTTACCAACCCCTGATGTGACCAAGGTGAAATTTTTTTACCAACCCCGGATACGGCCATGTGCACAATTAGTATTTGCCGAGGTAGCCAAATGGAGATATGATCTGGTTCAGATGATATAGATGTAATTATTGGACAAGTATCTCAATTTTATTTCATCTTTTCAACCTTCTAGTAGGTAAGTTATATCTCTCTTGAGTTCCAAAATTATAAAGGTAGTACGGGGGTGCATAGTGGTTTTAGGTTTGCGCATCTTCCATACTCTCATTAGTGGCTGGGTAACACTCTTATTCTGGGTGAGTATTGAGTGAAATACCAAATAGTTTATGCAAAAGAAGTTTTAGGCAGTACCTCAGATAATTATCATATAAATAAATAAATGTTGTCTTTTATCTTCTAGTAAGTTGTGTCGCTGCATCAAAGATACAATATGTTACTTTAGATGTCAAGGGTGCCGATCCATCCACTACATGATGTGAAATTTCTGTTATCTTATTTAGATTGAGTCAAAGGCAAAAAAAAAATTGAAACAAGGAATCATTGTATATACATTTAGATTTAATTAAATCCGTTAATGTATAAGTAATCACAAGTCTTTCCATTTGGTTCCAGTTTATCTAATATCTCCAAACACCTTTGTATGTATGCATTTGCTGAGTAATATTTGTATAAGTGAACCTGATTGGATGGTGGATATTAAATAGTAAAATTGATTAAAAACAGATCCAGATCAGACGTCTAAAATTTGCTGAGTATGTTGATGGTACTTCTTAGGTCTGGCCAGCAATAGAGATCCATTAGTAAAGATACATTGCCTCTCCTCCTTCACTACCGACAACTAGGCCCTTAGGGGGGCAAACTGTTTCAATTGAAAATTGCCGCAGCAAGTATGCATTATGTCTCTTGTTTGGTCGTGCTTTCTTTTTGCTCAGCGAATTGTGTTACATGCTCAATTTTGGTTGGATTTTCTCAGTAAATGTTGGAAACTGGCTCTAGGTTTTCTGCTTCCACAAGCAGACTAGAGTTAGAACTGTAAAATATATGCTCATATCTTAGTAAATGTAGTTTGATCTAGTTCCAATGCTGAAGGATGCATGTGCTGCGTGGAACAGATTTTAATTACTGGCTTTGTTAGTCTTTATGGGAACGAAATAAGTTGACTATTACTTGGTGTTCAAATCTGTGTTTGTATGCATTTGTCATCTCTCTGCGTAATGAGGTCGTTAAGGGGAGATTTAACAAGATGACTCCAGCATAGATTGATAGAATGCTTCATTATTCAGTCAAAAATATTGTTTTGGCAGAGTTTTCAGTCATGTGAAACCCTAGCATTGGGTTAGGCACTTTCAGTACTTTTCAGTATAGCCAAACAAATCTTTTTCCAGGGATTTAGTCCCTCCGGGAGTTGATTGTGGTTCATTGTATCTGTCTCCATTTCCACTATCATAATCATGCTTAACAAACGAAGTTAACCAAGTTTCATTTTTTAAATCTTCTCATCAAGAGTAGTGTAATTTGTTGATTAGGCTGAGAGTTGAGGGTGATTTATCATGAAACTTAAACAAGTAGACCTTGTTTCATGATACTAGAGCAATTTGGCATCGGCAATGCATTGCATTGCATTTTTTCAACTGTACTAGGATGCATTCATTATTTATCAAAGGGCTTCGAGCTTCTAAATCCTAAGTTAGATGTCATATGACATTTATTTTGTTTGACTTTATTTTGAAAGCTATATTGCTGCAAGTTTTTTTTTTTTTCTTTCTGACATGGTAAATTAATAAGGTTGGTGTGGTAAGAGGTTTGCTTCTGGAATCATCCTAAACAGACAAACATATGCATGGTTACTTTGTTGTATAGGCCAGCAGTATACTTTTTTTTAAACATTTCTTGAATTGTTGTTGTATATTTCGATTTTGAAACTCACGATGTTAATATACCCTGAAAAGTTAAAATAACAGTAAAGGAAAGAAAGTAATACAGATCATTTGCCTTGCAATATGTAAATTGAAGTTCTCGGTCTGCATAAGATAATTATCAAAGACAATGCCTATATTTGGACTTGCATTGATAAAATTTCATTAAGTGAACTCAAGGAATGTGAGAAATCCTCATGAAGAAAATATCACTAACTTTAGCCATAAAGATAGTGAATCAACATTTCCCTGGATAGCTTTTTTTACCAATGTCAGCGGTCCCTTTCTTTTATACTCGCTGCCCACTCATATTTTCAGCAGTTTACTTTCATGCTCACTTTCCTTTCGTCTATCCTTCATGTGTTCACATGAGGTCACAAATAATATTACTCAATTGTGGAATCATAGTTTCATGACCAGTTTCACTCGTTTCAGTATTCAACGCAGTTAAACAATTTATGTGAACGGCACTTGAAGATGGCCTGAACCCATCCTATTGACTGATGTTGTGTTATCACTAGCTTAGCAAAATCATGGTTGCTCCTGAAGAAAGTCTGCAGGGTGAAGTAGCTTCACAATTAGAAAAAATGAGCAGCCCTGAGTCTGGTATACTTGCGCTACGATCTGATCAAGAAGGAAGCACTCCACTTGTGACGCCTGAAAAAGGTCCAGCAGATGGATACAGCTGGCGGAAATATGGGCAGAAGCATGTGAAGGGTAACAAATTTGTACGGAGCTATTACAGGTGTACTCATCCTGATTGCCAGGTGAAAAAGCAAGTGGAGCGCTCCCATGAAGGGCAGATTACAGACACTCTCGTCTTCGGTGATCATGATCATCCCAGAACTCAACTGAGCCTGCCAGTAAAAGGGAGCTGTTTGGGGGTTGCTAGAGGTGTGAAGGATGTGTCTTGCCCAGTCATTTCTGAAGGTAAGCATGTAACTCCATGACTCTTTAATGAACTTGATTTGTTTGTGCATTGTATAAACTTATTTTGTGATTTCATTGTTGTCCAAGAGAAATCTCCTGTGGCTGCTCATCATATACCTAAACCTGCCGACCGAATAGACTCTCTGATGCCTCTTACTATTGTAGCGGCTGATTTAAAGGAGCATGTAATCGCACAATCACTTAAGACAAAAGACAATTTGAGCAAAGATGGCTCACCAGACTCGAAGAGACGGTATGGTTCTGATTTTTGTGCTGCTAATATATCTGAAATACAAACTATGCTCACCTATTGTTAAATGAAATAATTGCAACAGAAAGAAAGAGCCACGGCGTCCTGAAGCAGTCGTAGTGGATAAGCCAACAACGGACCCACGCCTTGTTTTGCAAACTGTAAGTGAAGTTGATACGGTGAACGATGGGTATCGATGGCGCAAATATGGTCAAAAGTTTGTCAAAGGCAATCCAAACCCCAGGTATTTCTATACTTTGTTACGCTGGAAATTATTTATTGTTGGTTTTTAAATACAGTTTGTTAGTTTACAATATTTCAAAAGAACCACCCATTCTCTTTGCCTGAAAGGACTTATATATAGCAACTGATATGTGATCTGTAACATTGATGTCCCAAGAATATAAGTGTTACGTACAATGACAGAGTTGTCATAGCCTTCTAATTGTCATATTATGTATGTATCAAGGAGTAACCTCAACTACTATCCACTCCCTTTGCATCGTTGGCCTGTTAGGCTATGGGCTACATTTGTAATTTACTGAGCAAAAGACTTAACTATACGAAAACATACCTATTGTCGAGCATAATCTTTTCTATTCTCGTGTTCATACAGGAGTTACTACAGATGCTCCACAGCTGGATGTGCAGTGAAGAAACATATTGAGAGAGCATGCCATGATGCAAAACTTGTCACAACCACTTACGAAGGGCAGCATGATCATGGCATGCCTCCGGCTCGGATGACGTCAAATAGCCCATCAGGAAATCAGTTGGCATTGGAATATAATCGAGGCATAAAGTCAGATGTAGTGGATGAATCTTATAACCATGAGCAACCGAATGGGGAGCCAAGAATAGAATCAGAAGAAGTGGGTAACAAGCTACGCAGTCGCTCCAGCTCAGGTCCAGAGAGGAAAATAAGTGATCAAATTAGTAGCAGATCAACGGACAACATAGAAGCGGCGGAATCTTCTGGTGTTACAGATGTGGTTTTGGGTACCAAACGGGGAGTGGGTGAAGAAAGTAGGAAAGGAAAGGAGAGTGCTGAAGTTGCTGGGGCGAGCTTGAAGGGTGGAGAGGACAAGGAACTGAGAAATGAAACAACAGTGGGAGCAGAAGGCATGGATGTGATTGTCAGTCCAACTTATACATGTCTGAGAGGTGCTTGAAGTTTAGACCAAATTTAGTAGTAGAGTAGGTATGTATGTCCATGTTACAAACATATTATATTAGGAAAGCGGCTCATCTGTTAAATGTGGCAAGAGAAAATATCATACACCAACGAGTGTTTCTGTCGCTGGAAAGCTTGTATTTATAATTTCTATGCAACTCTTTTTCTTTCATTATCTTCCTCCTGCTGCCTGCTTCTGTTATCTGCTTTGATGGCCGCATCCTTCTCCTCCTCACTTCACTCCACTCCACCGCCGACACCATTCACCACCTCCCCCAACCTGATCAAGTCCGCCGCCGCTGTTATCCGGTGTGGTCCCCGCGGAAAACGCGGACCCCTCGTCAAGGGCCGCGTTCTCAGCATCGAGGCCATACAAGCCGTACAAGCCCTCAAACGACTCACCAACAACGATGATGAATCCAACGACCTCGTCCTCGCCAGGACGCTTTCCCGCCTGATCAAGAACGACCTCGTCGCCGCCATGGATGAGCTGCTACGCCAGGACCGCTGCGATCTGGCGCTCAAAGTCTTTGATACGATCAAGTCGGAGTACGCCATCGGGCTGGATAAGTACGCCGGGATGGTTAACGGGCTGGGGAGGATGAAAAGATGGGATGACATTGACGGATTGGTGAGAGATTTGGAGACGGATAGTGGAGGTGTGGTGGACTGCGAGGATGAGAAGAGCGTTGTGAAGATGTTGAAGGCGTTGACTGAGTCTGGAAGGGCTGAGTCGATGGCGAGGATGTATGAGATGATGAAGAGGAGCGGTTGGGGTGTGGCGGTCCGGCCGGATGAGTATACTATTAGGGTTTTGACCAGAGGGTTGAGGAGGCTGGGGGAGATGGAATTGGCTGATGAGGTTGAGATCAAGTTTGGGAAAAATTAAATAAGGGATTTCATTTTGCTATCAGGAAAATCCACATTCCGCAACAAAATGTGTGCTCATGGTTTTTGTGTTGTTGAGCTTATGGATTGCTCTGTAGAATGTGAAAATTTTCAACAAAGAAATCCACATTCCGCTGTGACTTGTAAGTTTATTGGTTCAGGGAGGTACTGTCTTTAACTCTTGTCTCTAATATCTGTTGTGGCCAATGAGATTTGTTTGTTGAGACGATGTATGCAAGTGTTCTAGGTGATTCATGTAGGTATGACACCTATAGGCTATATATAGATATATAGGGTGAGTTGCCCGCAGGGTACTATGTCTTTGACAATCTTGTAGAAACCTTTTCGTAGGAACTGGCATTGAGTTTAGCTCAGGAAGCCATAGCAGCTCCATAGGCACGAGGGGGTCATTGAACCTTGGAAGTCTTTACCTTTAGGAAACCTTAATGATCCTAAATCAGACTAAATGGACATTTTTGAGGATATTTGCGCGCTATTGTAAAGGGTTATAACGTCTTGATGGTATCTGAAAGGAATTCTTTACATGTTGCTCGTCTGCTCTGAATTCTTGCTAAAATGGTATCTGTGCCTCATCTGGCCAAGCTTGCAGTAAAATTGTTTGTTCAATAACCGCGTATGAACTTTAGAGGCTCCAAAAAAATATCGTTGCTAATCCCATTTGGTTATATATCTGGCATATGCATATTCCTTATTAATTTGGACGACTGTTTGGGTGGCTACTCCCTTTACCATTCCCCTTGAGTAATTTATAAATAAAAAGCATAAATCATTGCGTGCATACTGCATACTTCACAGTTAGGTAATTACTAGACCCATCTGAAAGGGAGAAGCAACACGGAATATTATCATGATCATACATAAATTCTTTGAATAGGATTATCTCATATAAATTGTGGCATGATACTCAATGAATTGTTGCTGACACTGCTTGTATGTTTTGCAGTTATAGTCTATGTGAAGCTAGGGTGAACAAGCTGTCTACTGATACTGTTGATCTCTACATAATATGTTACGGTTTCTTCCCATAGCAGAGCGGAACTGAAAGTAATAGCGGTCAGTTGTCCCTGAAGCATATGAAATTTTGGTTTTTTGGTAGCGGTTCTAGTTCTGGATGGGTATGTAGGAGAGGCTTGTAAATGAGCTGGAATACTCAACCCCTGTCCAACCCCTCTAATGTAATATGTAACTCCTGATCTTGCCATCCCAGGATGGTATTTCACATCGAGTCCACAATACATGTGAGTATATGGTTTCAGAGGGCATTTTGATACTAACAATGTGAACACTTGAGATGTTGATACGACCTTGCGGCCTAAGGATAGGAGAAGAGTAGGGCTGAGGCAGAGGATACCCTCCCAAAGGTTCCCGCCTGAAGTATATGAGGTGGCGAATGAAGGCAAGAAACATAGAGGGGGTTAAGCGCGGGAATGGTTTGTTAGAAAGGATAATGAAGCGACTAAGAAGGTGACACGGGTAAGGTCGATAGACTGTAGCTATAAGAATGTGTCAGAGTAATGAGAAAGGTACGAAAATACTGCAACAAACTTCATCTTTCTCCTTCTGTACTTTCACTATCTCCCTGTTCCCTCCTTCATTTCTGTGCTCTTTCCCCCTCAACCCACACGTCGCATCATTTTGGTGCTCTCGTTTTCGACCTCATCATGCCAGTCGACACACGCAATTCCAGCTCCATTGACCCGGTGGCGACGTTATTGGCTAAGCTGTTAACAATGGAGGAAGCGCTCCGTCTGCAGAAAGAAGAAACCTCCAAAAACTCGGCTACGTGCGAAAGAATGATTCAGATGATGGAAAACCTTCAGGCATCTATGGAACATGCGAGCAGAAACTCGTCGAAGCGAGAAACAACCGCTACAGACATCTTCCCCACCAGCACTGCTACCCACTCCACAGTCAAATGTGACTGTCGCGAGTTCACGGGGTACTCAGCACTCTTGGCTGAATAGATCAGATCAAACCTCGGACAACATTTCACCAACGTTGCGCTTACCCCGGATCGAGATTCCGATATTTTCTGGAGAAGGTATAGAGGGTTGGCTTTTCCAACTAGAACGATTTTTTGAGAGTCAACAAATCCCTTCGGAGCAGAGGATGATGATAGCAATCTTTCACATGGCGGAAGAAGCATTGCGATGGCTGCAATGGATGCATTCAACTTCCCAAATCTCGGACTGGTCTGCTTTCTCGAAGGATGTGGTGGAACGTTTGGTCCGTCTGCATTTTGGAATGCCGAGGTCATGCTCATGCTCAACAAGTTGATACAGACCACCACAGTTCAGGCTTATGTAAGTGAGTTCGAAATATTATCCATCTGGACGCCGGAACTCACGTCCTCCAACCTGTTGCATCGATTTATGGCTGGCCTAAAGGAGGAAGTTCATCGTGAGATCGTTTTGCTACGACCTGAAACACTACAAGCGGCAAGGGGCATGGCCGGGGTTGCTGAGCAGAAGTTGAATGCATAACGTTTTTGGCGCCCATCACCTATTTACTCCCGCTTACATTCACCGTCAGCACATACGGGCGCGAATATTGAGCCAGTTCCCACTTCCAACCCAACACACAAAGCTCCCTCATACCCCAACCTCCCTGTTAAGAAATTAACACCGGCTGAAGTAGCATCGCGTCATGAGCGTGGTCTGTGTTTCAAATGTGACGAACGGTACGTGTTTGGCCATAAATGTAATCCACCGAAGTTTCACTGTTTGATCATGGATGAAGCTGATACACCAGACATTGTGGAGCCAGAAACAATCATAGAGAATACCGTGGAGCAAGATAGCAATGAGATCCCTGATCATAACCCGCCAAACATATCGTTCCATGCACTCCAAGGACAACCATCCCCTAGCACACTCCGACTTAACGGCAGCTTAAGCGCATGTAAGGTACTCGTTCTTATTGTCAGTGGCTCAACTCATAATTTCATGCAACGTCGTATTGCTAACCATGCAGGGTTAACCATTGAATCGGAGAGTCATTTACGGGTCACAGTTGGCAATGGTGATGAACTAAGATGTGAGGGAATGTGCAGAAAGGTTAGCTTACATATAGACGGCCATGACTTTATTATCGACTTTTATCTCTTACCTGTGTACGGGGCATACATTGTACTTGGGGCTCAGTGGTTAGCGGAGGTTCGTCCGACCACTTTGATTACACGGATTTATGGATGCGGGTGATGCATGATGGAAAAGAAATTACCCTAAGAGATTTACAAAGACAGAGTCAATTAATGCAATTCTCACTGTGTCAACTGAAGAGAGCTCATCAAACGGATGCACTAGCTTCTTACTTCCATTTAACACTGGTGCAGCAAGAGACAGTCACCACCATTAGTCTTCTGAGAGTACCTGCAATCCCAAAGGAATGGAATCCATCACAACAAAGGGAATTACAAGACCTACTGTATGAATTTCAACATGTATTTGCAACACCTCAAGGATTACCACCTACACGCCAGCAGGACCATAAAATACCATTGCTTCCTGCAACTGTCCCTGTAAATGTGAGGCCCTATCGGTACCCGCGATACCAGAAACAAGAAGTAGAAAAAATGATTCATGAGATGTTATCAGAGGGCATAATTCAACCAAGCACAAGTCCATTTTCCTCACCCGTGTTACTAGTGAAAAAGAAAGATGGGAGTTGGCGATTTTGCGTGGATTATAGAGCTCTTAATGCCGTCACAGTCCGTGATCGCTTTGCGATACCGACAGTCGAAGAATTATTTGATGAACTACACGGGGCAGTGATATTTAGCAAGCTCAACTTACGTTCGGGATACCATCAAATAAGAATGCACCATGGCGACATTCGTAAGACGGCTTTCCGCACACATGACGGCCACTACGAGTTCTTAGTCATGCCATTTGGATTAACCAACGCTCCGTTGACGTTCCAGTCAGCCATGAATGAAATGTTTCGATTGGTATTGCGCAAATCCTGGTATTTATGGACGATATTCTGATATACAGTGTGAGTTGGCAAGTACATTTGGATCATTTGCGGACAGTCTTGAACATGCTGGCCACAAACGGGTATTTCGCAAAAGCATCCAAATGTGATATAGCTCAAACGAGGGTAGCTTACCTTGGCCATATAATATCGCCGGATGGTATGGAGGTGGATCAGGACAAGATACAAGCGGTACAACAATGGCTTCTTCCTTCGTCAGTGAAACAACTCCGTGGGTTCTTGGGTCTCAGGAGTTATTATAGACGTTTTGTATTGGGGTATGCAAAGGTGGTGGCACCATTAACAGCTTTACTTCGCAAAGATGCTTTTCTATGGACAACAGAAGCGACAGCCGCCTTTGAACAGTTAAAAGCACACCTTGACCAAAACACCAGTCCTCGCCTTACCCGACTTCTCTAAACCATTTGGTGTGGAAACGGATGCGTCAGGTTCAAGCATGGGAGCTGTATTGACCCAAGGTAATAAACCTATAGCCTTTTATAGCAGGCAATTCACCCCAACCTTGCAGAGGAGTTCTACTTATAATAGAGAACTGGCAGCAGTGGTTATGGCAGGGCAGAAATGGCGTCAGTGCTTGCTGGGAGCTCATTTCATCATCAAGACAGATCACCAACCCTTCCGGACAATACTCATTCAAGTTATCCACACTCCAGAGCAGCAAAAGTGGTTAAGCAAATTGATGGGTTACGATTTTCAGGTCGTTTATAAACCCAGCAATCAGAATTCATGTGCAGATGCGTTGTCACGCAAAGGAGATAGTGATGAGCAATGGTCATTTTTAGCTACATCGGGAGTCAGTAAACCCGTGTTAGGTTTACTTAAAGCTCTGCGTATGCTGTTCCAAGAGGGAGGATCATCACACGAATTATATGTCCAAGTGTGTGACAACCCAGTGGATCACCCTCTGTTCCAGATATGAGATGGCCTGTTATTATTTAAGGATTGATATTTTGTTCCAGATGACATAGCAGTAAGGAATCTATTGTTGCATGAATATCTTGATACCCCGGTTGGCGGACACGCGGGAATTCAGAGAACTATGGCTCGGTTAGCAGCCAACTTTCATTGGCCGAACATGCGAAAAGATGTCGAGAAATATGTGAGAGCTTGCGAGATATGCCAGCAGGTCAAAGTGATGAATATTGCACCCCGAGGATTACTACAACCCCTTCCGGTTCTCTCAAAAATTTGGCAAGACATTTCGATGGACTTCATTACGCATTTACCTCGATCGCACGGTAAGACAGAGATATTGGTGGTGGTCGATAGATTATCAAAGTATGCTCACTTTTGTGCACTATTAGAAGGGTCGACGGCCGAAACTGTGGCAACTGTGTTCATTCGTGAGATTTGCAAGCTGCATGGTGTCCCTATCAACATTGTCTCGGACAGGGATACAAAGTTCTTAAGCATGTTTTGGAAAGCCTTGTTCCATAGCCAGGGCACCATTCTTGCGCATAGTTCAGCTTACCACCCACAGTCAGATGGCCAAACGGAAGTGGTAAATCGAGCGTTGGAAGATTACCTCCGGTGCTACGTCCTAGCGAATCAGACAAATTGGACAAAGCATCTTTCATGGGCAGAGTTCCATTACAACACCGCTTTCCATTCCGGGATAGGCATGACCCCTTTCGAGGCCGTGTATGGACGGCAACCTCCAAATCTGCTAGATTATGTACCAGGCTCTACCTCAGTAGCTGCCGTTGATGAACTGCTGATCAACCGAGACACAACTAGACATTGCAAGGAACCGAATGGTGCAACAAGCTAATAAGCACATAAGTGATGTGGAGTTTGCAGTGAATGCCTGGGTATTTGTTCGTCTACAACCTTATCGTCAAACAACACTCCGCCAGCAACGCTCCCATAAGCTTGCACGTCGTTATTACGGACCTTTCCAGGTCATTGAGCGAATCGGGAAGGTGGCCGATAAGCTCGATCTGCCAGCAACAAGTAAAGTCCACAATATATTCCACGTCTCATTACTGAAGCCATGCAGCGCAAGCCCTCCATTCAATCAAGTTGCATGGCCAGAATTGTTTCACAAAGGCCAACCCATCATTGTGCCCGAGCGAGTACTGGGAGCGAGATCCATTTTACGCAATGACAAGACAGTCCGCCAAGTGCTAGTCAAATGGAAGGATCAACAAGCGGGGACGCGACCTGGGAAGACTCAGCAGACATGGCCAGCGACTTTTCAGACTTGGACCTCGAGGCCGATGTCAGTTTTCAAGGGGGGAGTGCTGATACGCCTTGCGGCCTAAGGATAGGAGAAGAGTAGGGCTGAGGCAGAGGATACTCTCCCAAAGGTTCCCGCCTGAAGTATATGAGGTGGCGAATGAAGGCAGGAAACATATAGGGGGTTAAGCGCGGGAATGGTTTGTTAGAAAGGATAATGAAGCGACTAAGAAGGTGACACGTGTAAGGTCGATAGACTATAGCTATAAGAATGTGTCAGACTAATGAGAAAGGTACGAAAATACTGCAACAAACTTCATCTTTCTCCTTCTGCATTTTCACTATCTCCCTGTTCCCTCCTTCATTTCTGTGCTCTTTCCCCCTCAACCCACACGTCGCATCAGATGTTGCTGTAGTGCTTTTTGATGCGTACACAATACATGCCAGTATACACATTAAAAGATAAGACCAAAGAATTTCATGAATAAGCGGAAAGAAATTAGGTTTGTTCTGTTGAGTTTTGTTTGTCAAGTTAGCAAACCGAGGTCAGCTCTGTTTTTTTTTTTTAAACGGACTGGTCAATACCGATTTCTTAAAAAATAAAACAGAACTTAAATATTAACCTAAAATTGGACAAATTTTAAATTGAATCTCAAAAAACGGGCAAACGTTTCTGAATAAGGTAATGTTGATGGACAAAGTGGAACAAAATATTAAGAATTTGAACCGCTCAATAGCTAAATGAATGTGATCCTGGTAGGAATGCAAATGTTGCAGAAAACAAACATAGATATCAGGAAAATGGTTAACAGAGATTTTTAGTGAGGATAACAGAACTTGTGGGTAGGAGTTGAGCCACATCTTAGATTCTTCATTGCCAACATGGCTCAACAATAGCCAACATCTCATCACGAAATCAACATGAAAATCCACATTGAATCGGAGGACCAATTGGACGAGGCTGACGTGTGATATCCTAATCCAAACTGCTTGCCGATCGCCCTTTAAATCCTCCTTCCCAGCACATTAACTTTCACAACCAAAACTCAAGCAAGGCAAGTAAGTAGCTCAATGGCCACCTCTGCCATCCAACAATCTACCTTTGCTGGCCACACAGGGCTGAAGCAGCAGAATGAGCTTGTCCGCAAGGTTGGCAACTTTTCTGGTGGGCGTACTACCATGAGACGCACTGTCAAAAGCGCGCCACAAAGCATCTGGTAAGCCTTGACATTCTTGGACACTGATGAACATTGCATACTGATAATAAAAGCATACATGTTTCAGGTATGGCGCTGACCGTCCCAAATACTTGGGTCCGTTTTCAGAGCAGACCCCGTCTTACCTGACCGGCGAATTCCCAGGCGACTATGGCTGGGACACTGCGGGACTATCAGCTGACCCAGAGACCTTTGCCAAGAACCGTGAGCTCGAGGTGATCCACTCCAGGTGGGCAATGCTTGGTGCTCTTGGCTGCGTCTTCCCAGAACTACTTGCCAAGAATGGTGTCAAATTTGGAGAAGCAGTCTGGTTCAAGGCTGGATCTCAGATCTTCTCAGAGGGCGGACTTGACTACCTTGGCAACCCCAACCTTGTCCATGCACAGAGCATTCTGGCAATCTGGGCTAGTCAGGTTGTCCTCATGGGATTGATTGAAGGTTACAGAGTTGGCGGAGGTCCCCTTGGCGAAGGACTAGACAAAATTTACCCCGGTGGATCCTTTGACCCACTTGGATTGGCTGATGACCCTGAGGCTTTTGCTGAACTGAAGGTGAAGGAGATCAAGAACGGACGATTGGCCATGTTCTCAATGTTTGGATTCTTTGTCCAAGCTATAGTCACCGGAAAGGGACCAATTGAGAACCTGTTTGACCATGTTGCTGATCCAGTTGCCAACAATGCTTGGGCTTACGCCACAAATTTCGTCCCTGGAAAGTGAGCCATGTATCTGAACATTAAATATATCAATGTTTTTTCCTGAATAGCAAATCAATGAAAATGTGCATTACTCGATTCTTTTAACTGCTTATTGCATTTGTTCTTGTCGACAAACAAACAAATAATAGAGAATAAACGACACACGGATTTAATATGATTCGTCGACAATGTAATAACTACACATCAACGGATAGGAAAAGACAAATTTTATTTAGAGTCCTGGCAACAAGAACATGTATATAACTACGAGCAAAATCCTAATCAGAGTAGCCAAAAAAAATGGATCAAAAATTCGTAACCCCAAATCCAAAATAATATTGTTGATGCCTTTCTTCTATATGTCTATGCATTGCCATTTCCCACACGATGTTACTGTACTATTACAAGGTCCTGAATTTGAATTTAGTGGATGATTAACCCAGAGTCATTTAAGCCCCGTTTGGCTCTTTGAAAGTTTGATGGATGTAAAGAAAATTTGAAAGAAAATAATTTTTTGTGTTTAGTTTGTCATGAAAAATGAAAACAAAGAATATGTTATAAACTGTTTCATACAACTTTTCATGGGAAAAGCATTTTTCAACTTATTTTTCATTTCCTTTTCTTTCTACTAAAATTTTTCAAGATCCAAACAGAGCCTTAGAGATTAGTTTCCTTCACCTATCTATAGTTGACTGCTCATAGTTTATAAAGCCCCCAAAATTGTGATATTGGGCACTGAAAAATAAGTGTAGCTTTCTTGTACAAAATGTTGGTGGTGGTGCATGCCAATATCAATTTTTTTACATAATATTAATAAATAAATAAATAAAAGACTATTTATTCAAATTTGACATAACCAGAGTAACGAGGAGTTGACGCTCATTCGACGATCTCCTTAAAACGTTGTTGACCTCCCTTCGGTCATCGCATTCTTGGTCAACCGCTTCCAAGATACAGTGACTCAAGTGTAACTGATGCAGCGCGTGTGGGCAAAGGGATGAAGATGGTTGATCTCGAAGCCCTAGGCACGAATTACAAGCTGTATAGAGAGAACTCTAAAATTTTATTAATTTCAAAACTATTTTCCCTACTACCCTGGCTCTAAACAGAACCTACTAATTAGAAAACAGAAAATCTAACCAACAAAATCTAATTTCGCAAAATAAGGAAACATATCTAAAAAAATTAAAAATTAAAAATAAAATAGTAAAACACTCCGGATGGGCCTAGAAGGCCACGGGTCATGAGTGAAGCCGATGATTTTGGACTGCGTCGTCATTCTTTTCGAAACAAAGTATTACACGACCCAATCGGACTCTGCGGCGCTCCCTCTCGCTCATGTGCACCGCCTGCTAACGTGCACCTTAAGGTGATCCCATTTCTACGTATATTGCAACGCTAGTCGCTCCGCATCATCCCCTCCAGGGTAGAGAAGATTCGCCCTCGAATCTGTGCCTGTGTCCTTGTCAGAAGAATCTCCGAAAAATGAGACCAAATGCTTGACGTTGAACACGTCAGAAGTGTGAACATGGCTGGGCAAGCGTAGGCGATATGCATTTTGGTTTATCTTCTCGACGATCTAAACGTGACCAATCTTTCGTGCTGCAAGCTTGCTGTACTCATGAGCCGGGTAGCGATCCTTTGTTAGGATGGCACAGATGAAATCCTCGACGTCAAACTTCACAGAGCGTCGCATTAAGTCAGCGTGGGCTTTGTACCTCAATGTGGCAGTAACAAGATTATCACGTGTCCACTGGTGAGTCTGAGCAAGCTGCTCCATAAGCGCCTCAGCAGTCCCATGTGGTCGCGCCTTCCTGGGCAGCGCAAGCAAGTCCAAAGGCCCTCTCTGTACAACTCCATACACCACCTGAAATGGACTGAAACCAGTGCTCCGGTTGACCGCATGGTTGTGGGCGAACTCGGCTTGTGGTAGCTTCTGGTCCCAAGACTTTAGGTGATCTCCCACCAAGCTGCGCAACAAATTGCCCGAGGACCTATTCTCCACCTCCGTCTGGCCATCAGTTTGTGGGTGGTAGGCACTGCTGAAGTTGAGTCGAGTGTTCACCATACGCCACAAGCTGAGCCAAAAATGACTCACGAACCAAGTGTCCTTGTCCGATACAATAGAAGCTGGTAAGCCATGAAGGCGATAAACCTCCCGAAAGAATAACAGGGCAACATGGATGGTGTCTGCGGTACGTTTGCACGGAATGAAAGGCACCATCTTTGAGAACCAATCAACCACCACATAGATAGAATCCGAACCACGCTGAGTCCGAGGAAGACCAAGGACAAAATCCATGCTAATGTCGGACCAAGGTTGAGTTGGGATGGGCAGCGACATGTAGAGTCCTGCGTTGGTCGCTGCTCCCTTTGCAAGATGGCATATGCAACAACGCCGAACAAATCGGCCCACTTCCTTGCGCATAGGCGAAGCTGAAATGTGCGATCAGGACCCACATGGCCCTCTTCTGTAGCTCCTGAATCAACTGGAGGCGCAATCTGCAATCTGGGATGCACAACTGAACGCCACGAAATAGAAACCCATCCTCCACTACGAAATCAGAGGAAGCCTCGCCCTGCTGAATCTGAGTCAGGACATGGAAAACGAAAGGGTCAGCAATATATAAGTCCACAAATGACTCAAAACCGGGTATTGCAACTCGTAACTCAGCAAGCAAACTATGTCGTTGACTCAACGCATCAGCCACTCAATTTGACACCCCTGCCTTGTGTTTTATCACGAAAGTAAACTGCTGCAGGTAGGAGAGCCACGACGCATGCTTATGTGAAGTCTTGTCCTGGCTGCCAAGGGGCCTCAAAGAATCATGGTTCATATACAACACGAACTCTCGCTGAAACAGATAGTGACGCCAATGCTTAACTGCCTGAACAACAGCATAGAATTCCATATCATAAGTGTTGAACCGCAACTTAGCACCCGAAAGTTTCTTGCTAAAGTACACAACTGGTCTGCCCGTCTGACTAAGGACAGTGCCGATACCCGTCTTAGACGCATCACAATGAAGCTCAAAAGGCTGAGTAAAATCCGGGAGTACCAAGATCGGGGCAGAAGTTAAGCATCACTTAACTTCCATGAAGGTTGCCTCTGCATCGTCTGTCCAAGTGAATTTACTGCCCTTCATGCAGTCTGTGGTTGGGGCATAATCCCGTTGAAATGAGGAATAAAGCGGCGATAAAAGGAAGCCAAACCATGAAAGCTGCGTACTTCGGTGATGGAATTTGGTCGCGACCATTGCTCGATTGCTACAACCTTATTCGGATCTGCATGAAAACCATTTCGAGATACCACATAACCCAAAAAGTTCACAGAATCAGTTAAGAACGTACACTTTGCAGTGGCAGCAAAGAACTTGTCCTGTCGCAACACCAACAACACTTCTCGCAAGTGATCTAAATGCACAGTAGGTTAGCACTATAAATCAGGATATCATCAAAGTAATCAACCATGAATTTCCCAATAAAGGGGCTCAAAGCCTGATTCATGACGCACATAAAAGTGCTGGGTGCATTAGAGAGGCCAAACGGCATCACCAGCCACTCGAATAGGCCCTCGCGCGTCTTAAATGTTATCTTCCACTCATCCCCCGGTCGAATACGAATCTGATGGTAGCCAATCTTCAAATCCAGCTTGCTAAACACACAAGCACCGCTCAACTGATCCAACAAATCGTTAAGACAAGGAATAGGAAACTGATAACGCATCGTAATCTTGTTGATAGCGCGATTATCTACACACATCCGCCAAGTGCCATTTTTCTTAGGGGTAAGAAGGGCAGGAACGGCGCAAGGACTGAGGCTTTCCCGAATGTGACCTTTGAACAGAAGCTCCTCGACCTATTTCCGCAACTCCTCATGTTCCTTCGGACTCATGCGATAATGCGGTCGGTTTGGTAGGCAGCACCCGGAACCAGATCAATCTAATGCTGAATATCATGTAGAGGTGGAAGTTCGGGTGGTAAAGACTCGGTGAACACGTCAGCAAACTCCTACAAAAGGGGCTGAATTCTGCCGGGAGGGGCAGCAGCACTGTCAATACCAATCAGGCCACAGAACATAATAAAAACCATACTTCCTCCATAGCTGCCTGAAAGAGGGTTCGAGATAGCAAGGATGTGTTCGCTGCCACTGCTGACACAACCTGAGGCTTCACTGGAAGTAGCACAATTTTCTTGCCTCGAGATAAGAAAGAGTACGTGTTGGCACGCCCATCATGAATGACAGCGTGATCATATTGCCAGGGACGACCAAATAACAAATGGCAAGCATCCATAAGAATCACATCACAATAAATCTCATCGCAATAAGTAGGGCCGATCAAAAAAGACACTAACACTCGTTTAGAAACCGTGATATCAGTACCTTTACTTAGCCACTCAAGCTTGTATGGATTCGGATGACTCTCCATGGACAACCCCAACTTGGATACCACAACCTCCGAAATTACGTTCTCGCAACTCCCTGCATCAATAGTGAAAGTGCAGACTTTCCCCAAATCGTGCAAGTCAATTGGAAGAGGTTATTCCGTAGCCACTCAGATTGCTCAGGAACGCGAGGGGTTAGGAAAGTACGCCTCAACATCAAAACAGGTCCAACATCGCCTGTTGCCTCCTCAATCTCCTCTGTATCATCAACATAATCATCAAAAATTGGGGGACCCTCTAAGGCTGCAACAACAGCATCACTCGCATCATTGGTGAAAACGCCGCGCGAGCCCGAGGATGCCTTGCGACACTCTGAAGCTCTATGACTGGGTTCGCCACAACCGAAACACCGAAAGCCTCCACTACCACGTCCTTGGGCAGCCACCGCTTGACTGCGAACTGGTGGGGACGACTCAGAAGGATGGGGAATCGAGGGAGTAACCACTGAAACCGGGGGTTGTCGAGACCCCGTTGTCGAACGCCTCAGCAGCTGCTTCTCTGCCTGGGACACACGCTGGTGAGCCTCGGATACCGAAATCGGGTCAAGCATATTCAGCACATCCTGCAACTAAAGAATGAGGCAACCAATATACCGGGAAACCAACTGAATGGGGGATTCATTGAGATCAATCCGAGACAACATCTGATAAAAATCAGTGGTGTACTCTTCTACCGAACGAGAACTCTGCCGCAAATTCTGAAAACTCTGGTACAGCTCCCTCTCAAAGTTAAAAGGAAGAAACACAGCTCTGATGTGTTTCTTAAACTTATCCCACCCGGAGATCTTGTCCTTCCCTGCCCGAGCACGAGTCTTCTTCAACTACAGCCACCAAGCCTGTGTGCAACCCCACAATCTGATAGCAACCAGTTAAACAGGACGGTCCTCCAGAACTTCCTTAAAGTCCAAAATCTTTTCTGAGCAAGCCAGTCGATGAACTCCTTCGTTTTAAGGCTGCCATCAAACTCAGGAATGTCAACCTTAAAACCGAACTCCCAACGAAGGTCCTGCCGAACAACTCCGAATGGGTTGGCCTCCTCACCAATACCAGCCGCAACATTGGGATGTCTAGCAAGGAGGTCGTCCATCCGATGAATCACAAAATCCAACTGCCGATGCAACTCAACGTTATCTCTCACCAGATCGTCATTGACTGCGTTGATCCTTCGATTCTCCTCTTCAAGGGCTGCCTTTTCCACGAGTGCACGCCTTTTTTAGGAGCCATCTGCGCAGGAACGATTGGAAACTGATACCACTCTGATGCAGCGCTTGTGGGCAAAGGGATGAAGATGCTTGAACCCGAAGCCCTAGGCACGAATTACAAGCTGTATAGAGAGAACTTTAAAATTTTATTAATTCCAAAACTGTTTTCCCTACTACCCTAACTCTGTTAATATAGTAAACAAAACCTACTAATTAGGAAACAGAAAATATAACCAACCAAATCTAATTTCGCAAAATAAGGAAACCTATCTAAAAAAATTAAAAATTAAAAATAAAATAGTAAAACACTCCTGATGGGCCAGAAGCCTACGGGTCATGAGCGAAGCTGATGATTTTGGACCGCATCGTCGTTCTCTTCTAGACGAGGTATTACACGACCCAATCGGACTCTGCGGCGCTCCCTCTCGCTAACATGCACCTTAGGATGATCCCGTTTCTCCGTATACTACAGGGCTAGTCGCTCCGTATCAGTAATTCTTCTTGCACCAAAGAACTTGCTCCTTGAACTTTCTTATATCCTCCACTATCATCGGAATTAAACTCAAAAGAAGAGTCTCGAGACTCAAAAATGAGGATTATTGGAGAGCTTGTTGTGCTCTCTGTGTGCGCTCGTGTTTGTCATGTGTCTCAAATGAGGAGAAAACTTCTCTTTTTATAGGCATCCTGACTATAACGGTCAGGCGTCGCCTGAGTGCTCATTAATAACTCATAATAGCCATTTATTACTGCACTCAGGCGCCGCCCCAACACTTAGCCAAGTGATGCCTCTCTTTAGGTGTCGCCATGTGAAGTCAAGCAACACATAGAATCTTAAATGTCATAAAGTATCTTTAATGGCTTCTCAAGCATCATCTACTTCAAGTGCAAGCGATGCTTGAGCGTTACAAGTCATTCAGACATCACCTCACTTAATCCACTATCTTAGGCGACGACTTGACCTTCAAGAGTCACCTCTAAGTTGATGTGGCGGCTCAAATTGGCTTTAGAATAATCGATCAAATGCTTCTCATTCCAAGGTATTTATCCATGACTATTTGGCTTAGTTCGAGGTGTACTCCACCTTAAAAATTTTGCCAACAAAATGAGGTCACATCACATAATTACACTTGTTTCTAACAATCGCTCATAAGAATAAAATCAAGAACTGAAATCAATACTTGGCACAAAAAACCCTAGCCGCCCAGACCCTAGACCAGAGCTTAGAGACAAAGGATCAGAGAGAAGTCAGCAACATCGCGAAATAGTTTTAATATTTTTCTGAACTTTGTTTTTCATTATTATTAGATGGATTGTAGCAGCTAAACCCTAATTCAGTTTGGGGATTTGTATTGCAACGTACAGTTTGAGATACTTATGTTTCATAATTCAATTTAGTGAATTACTATTCTTTGTATGGATTGCATGCTCTAATTATCAAGTTAGCATAGCCTAGCAATGAAACTGAATTGATATTTATTGTGTGATACTAGATTGATTGCCCTATTAGAGAAGCCTAGCAGTATAGCTAACTTGATATTGTTTGTCGAGTAATCGTTAACCTATTCGAGAACTTAGCAGTTAAGAGTAGGTAGAACAATGAAGTCGACATTACCTTAGCAGGATTGTTAGACTACAACAGTAGTTTACTAGTTGATGCATGTTAGATCGATGATTACCAGTTGCAATGCATATCCCTGAACTAATTTTTTCTGAATTTGAGAAATAACAATCTTCTTGAAAACAAACCCCCTAATAACTATTAGTAGAACTCTATAACTAATTGCTCTCTTTGGATTCGATTCTGCTTGCCGCTTGCTAGCATAGTAGAAGATTATAAATATAAATTTGACACACACAACAACGTGTCGTCGGTCGTATCGGTCGTATCGATCCGACCGATATGGGCAATACGGCTTACTCTGCACAATGATTCTGATTTTGCATCGCCATTTAATCTTCGAATTTTGTGCCGGTGTAAAATATGAAGTTGTAGCGTTAGCTTTCTAACAAGCTATAGAACACCCAAATCAAATAATGATTGTGTGCTCGACAAGCCTTTGAAGCTGAATAGGTCTTTTGCCAAGATTTGGTCTATTTTCGTCTTAACCATTGTGTTTTTTTTCTTAATTTGCTTCAAACGAACTACAAACCTTCAACTTAATAGAATGTAACATAAAGAAAGAGTAACATGGTAAAATGACAGTAAGAAGTGCGGGGAAACGAACAAAATTCTAGTATAAATTAGGTGAACAAAATTCAAGGGGACCTCGCCACTCTTTCTTTTTTTGGATCCTTCCTTCCGTTTGTAAACCTTCGCTCCCCTCGTTAGGACCATGGTCGTTGCTAGCAACTTCTGAAGATTAAAAACGCCGAAGAGATTTCAAGCCCTAGGTCAGACCTGTTAACTGGATTTTCCCTTTTCTGGTCTTTTTCTTTCCTTTTTCAAAAGAAATCTGGACACGTGTCGGTGTCTGTGTGCACGCCCATCTTTGGTGACAACGACCAAAAGTTACATGTCCAAATTACCAGGGAGTGCTTCAGCACTCTATTCAGCTGTCTTTTCTGGAAAAATAATCTTTGGCGCATGATTTTGTTCCTCGGCTCCTACTTCAGTGGGGACATCGAGGGGCTGTTTGTCCACAGTAGTGTTCTTTCTCATCTCCACCCAACGCTTTTGGCACTTGTTCTTCTCTGGTGTTTTGCCCCTTTTTACGGCTGTAGATGAGTGATTTGTGCTGCATTTCTTTCTGTGCCTCCTTCTCTGATTGGTTTTCCCTTTAATACTGTAGATTTTCTGCACAGTGACACGATATCCTCGGCTCGTCGACATCTGTGTGTTGTAGAATTTATAGGTAGGCAGTAGGTTCCTTGTTTACTCTGACTTGACTGGCTTTTGTTGCTCTTCGAGGCTCCTAGTATTTGGTCAGGATTGGACAGTGTCTCTGGTAGTGTCCTGCCTGGTCTCAGAAGATCTCCCCTTCTTTGTACTGGGCTTTCTACTAGGAGTTTAATCAAGAGGTTGCTGCAACATTCTCTTGTTCTTTTTCTTTTGCACCTTTTTCTGAACATGTTGAACTCCCATAACTGGGCTCTTCTAGACACTTCTTTTAGTTTGTTCGGGATCCGTGGCTTTGAAAAATGTGGTCACACCTGAGTTTGCTTCGGCTGTGTACCAAATCCTTCAATCCCACCTCCATACCATTGGTAGGCCAGGATTTCATCCAGATTGGATGTCTCTATGTTGCCTACAACTGACAAAGTTTTCTGTTGATAGTCCTCTTCAACTATCTCAACATCTTCTGATTGTTGTTACTTAGACAGGGAGGTAATGATGCTCTGAAGCTTGTCTCTTTCGTCTTCCAATCTGGAAATCTTTGACAGTAATTCATGTTGACTTTAATAACATCCAGGCATTTTTCTTGTATCAGTTGAAATTAATCAACAATTGACTCTTCCGAGAACTCTTCGTCATCGCTGCTGTCATATTCACCGACTCCATAAACAATGTCTGAATTTATTTGATCGGAATCCTCATAGTGAAATACAGTAGTTATGGCAGGGTTCCCTTTGTGATCGATCTCTTCTTCACTGTCATCATCGCTCCAGTTGGCCGTTAGGGAGTTGTTGCTCTTCTTCTGATAGCTCGGGCATTCGTTTGTCTATGGCCATATCCCTCACACTCCCAGCATAGGATCCCTTTTTGTTTGTCTTTGCTTTCTTCATTACTTTGGTCAGCATCCTTTTTTTTTCTTTTTCTCATCTTCTGTTTCTCTCCCTGTATGATTGCATATGAAGGCGTCTGGTCCATTCTCTTCATGGACTTGCCAAAGTTCTTGACCAGCAGGGACAGTTGTTGGCTCAAATCATCTGATACAGTCTCCTTCTCTTTTGTCTCAGCTTTCAGTCCAAGGTCTTTCCTAGAGAGTGGTGTAGCATTCTTTATAACTTTCATCTCAAACTGCCTTAGTGAACCAATCAGTGCCTGTAGCCTCATTTTCTAGACATCTTGAGCTTCTTCTATGGCAGTCACCTTCATATCAAACCTTAAGGTGAGAGACCTGGGAACTTTTCTTATCAGATTCTCCTCCTGAACAGAGCCTCGTTTGATATATCACACAACATGGCATTGAATTCAGAGACGGTCTCTTCTTCCAGCATCTTCAGGCTTTCAAATCTTGAGGTGATCATCTTCATTCTAGAGATCTTTACTTTGTCTGTTCCCTCGTGAGCTGTTTCAAGGATCTCCAATGCTTGTTTGGCTATGTCACAATTGGAGATCAACCTGATATTGTTAGCATCCACAGTAGCAAATATATCATTCAAAGACTTAGAGTTTCATGATGCTGAGGCTACCTCATCGTTAATCCACTTGTCTTCAGATTTTTTGTGTGCAATCCAGTACTGTCGATAGTCATTGGGTGAGAACATTCTGATTTGACTTCCCTGCATACTCTTTCATCAATAGCCTTGATTTAATACTTCATCCGAGCCTTCCAGTAGCCATAATTTCCTCCCTCGAGCAGTGGCGGTCTGCTTGTGCTTTGTCCTTCTTTCATGGCGGCCGTAGGTGTTAGCAACGCTGTCCCGTATCACACTCTATGTGTTGAGTGATCGGCTCTGATACCAATTGAAAATTGACTGCGCTGCTGATTGCGAGTTATAGCTTCTAGAGTTACAGCTTCTACGGTAGTACTTGTTGTATTTTTTACGGAATTTATTCTACTGGCCGAATAAGAAAGACACAAATAATTTTTTCACCCAGTTCGGCAACTTGCCTATGTCTGGGGAGGATCACGCTTCGATCCTCAAGATTTCACTATCACGATTGAAAGTACAAAGGTCTCTAAACTCTACTTCTCACCTAGCTAAAATCTCTATTCGCAATCTAATCACACAGATTCACTTCTTGCTACCTACACATTTCCAGTAACAAATATCTACATACCTGACTCACAAACTTATCCTATTCAATCACAATGTGTAGTAGACGGAATGCTATAGCACATTCTGTACCGTAGTTGCTGTAACTTCAGTCGATAACTATTCTAGCACTCTTTGCCAAATAGTTACACACACCCTGAGTTCTGCAAGGCTCAGACTTGCTCCCCCTTGATCTATGACAATCTCCAACATCCTGCAACGCAACTTGCTTGAATCCTTTCTCCAAAGCTACTGTGTAATCCTTCAACGAGCCACGCTCCAGTTGAATTTTACGGATCAACACTAGACCAAACTCAACGAGTACTGATCTCCTCTGCGCACGACACAACTCTGCATCTCTGCCTTCTGCGATTCTCTAGTTGTGTGTTCTCTGCTTCGATTGATTCTGGGTTTCCTGATTGATCTGCCTCTACGCTCTTCTTATAGATTTATCAATCACAGCTTTTTAGAAATCCAATCTTTGGATGGCAGGAATCTTCTCATGGATTCCTGCGAAGCTGATAAAGATTTCGTTTCCTAAATCAGAATTTAGAAACCTTATCTTTTTGAGTTCCTCTGACCGCGTGATGACAACTACAGATCACTTGATGACATTTGCACATCTCCTTGAGCTCTTGCGATACCGGCGGCATCTTGCCGGACTCTCTCTGTGCAGCTTCAAGATGATCAATCAGTCTACTCTAGCTTCAAATAAATACGGTTTGCTGTAGCAGATTCTGTCCTCTATCCATTGCCTAGTTTGTCTCAGCTTTTGTGGTCCATAGAGTGCTACAACAGATTCTGATTCTTTGTCGCCAAATTGTGTTGCTGTTTTATCAGTCTCCAGATTGTGCTCCAGCTCCAAAATCTTCAGGGATTGCTGTAGCAAAATCTCGTGCTGTTTTTTCAAGGGATGCCATATCTCAACATTCTCTCAGCTCATGCACCCACAACTCTACGCTCAAGCCTTTAGCTCCTGTTTTTTGCTTATGCGTATCTCTCTATGGTTGTGTGTGTTGCATCCCTAATATAGCCACAACAATGCACAAACATAGGAATCCTAATTCCCTTAGGTTTCCCAGATCTTTCCAATTAACTTTGCATATTGGATCCTCTACTAGGTTCTTGCAAGTTATTGAGATTTGATCCTAAAACCAATTTAGAAACTTATCTTCTTCAATCACTTCTGATCGTGTGATGAAGACTTCTGATCAACCATGATTGACTGGGAGACTCATTGACTTGTTGCGATGCCGGCAGCAACCCTTAGGACGCTCTCCGTGCTGCTTCGTGTTGATTGGCTATGTTGCTCTAGCTTTTATAGAAATAGCTAGATATTCCGATTTACACCCCTATATGACTCAAAAGCCTTGGCTTGTGAGTTATAGTGGTGTAACCCAAGATATACTAACATCTCTTCCATTTATCAGCCGATGTAGGATAAATTCCCAAGTGCTTATACTCAACACTCCCCCTCATCTGGGAAGTTGGACGTGTTTCTCTAAAGCTCGCTAACTCATTGTAGAGGCAATTAGTAGGTGTGCTCAATGCGACTGCCCTTCACACGGGTCTTTACCTACACAACTGGTCAGCGTAGGTGTGCAACACGCGACTCCCACCTATGGGTAAACCCACGCTGCCATCAAATGGGCGTCTCATCATGTACTGGCCCGGACTGCATATCGTGGCTCTGATACCATGTAGAAATTGACTAGATATTCCGATTTATACTCCTAAATGACTCAAAAGCCTTGGCTTGTGAGTCATGGTGGTGTAACCCAAGATATACTAACATCTCTTCATTTATCAGTCGATGCGGGATAAATTTCCAAGTGCTTATACTCAACAACTTTGAGTAAGTATGGTATGCCATAAGAACTTCTAGTGATTGGCTTCAGACAGTTTGCTCAGCTTCTGCTGCAACGGGATGCTATAACATCTTCTTGAGGTTTGTTTTGTCAACTCTATAACATGCTTCAACTTCTAACTCCGTAGTATGCTGTAGCAACTTCTTGTTGTTGTTTTGTCAACGACTTCATAACCTTAACAAAGTAAAAAGAAATCATTCATTAACTAATGTCATGGGAGATACCACTGAAGGACGATGGACTCAAGGTACCTCTCACACCAACCTTTGTGATATGATTAGCAACTCTTGTCTTCTGTTAAGCATCGAGCCTAAGAATATTAAAGTGGCTCTTGAAGATGAGTGCTGGATAGCAGCCATGCAATAGGAGCTTGGTGAGTTCGAAAGAAATGATGTTTGGAACTTTGTACGACAAAACCAGTTGGAGTCAACATCATTAGAACCAAATAGATCTTCAAGAACAAATTTGATGAGAAAGGTAATATCACCAGAAACAAAGCTCGACCTGTTGATTGAAGGTATTGATTTTGATGAAACCTTTACGGTAGTAGCGAGACTGGAGGCCATCTGACTACTTCTAGCACTGGCTTGCCATCTTAAGTTCAAGCTATATCAAATGGATGTCAAGAATGCTTTCTTCAATAGTATTCTATCTATAGAAGTATATGTCGCTCAGCCAAAGGGATTTGAGGATCCTCATCATACTGATTATGTATACAAGATGAAGAAGGCCTAGTATGGGTTAAAGCAAGCACCAAGAGCTTGGTATGAGCGGCTGACGGTATTCATAATGGATCATGGCTATGATAGAATGGGAGTAGATAAGACTCACTTTGTTAGAAGAACCAGGTCAGATTTTGTTATTTCCCATGTTAAGGATTGTGGCATCCTTGACAAAACTACCATAAGTTGATCTGCCTAGTTGCTACAGCAACTTGTGAAGATAGTAGCTAGAGCAACATGAAGACAGTCAACTTGAAGAATTTCTGCAACGATCAGAGGTCTATTGATAGCGCAAAAATTGACAAAACCTGTCAGAGTGTAAAGTAGTTGCTATAGCAGGAGCTGTAGCAGCAGAGCAACAGTTTTGGCCCGATGAGAATTCTACCCAGATATGAAGTTGTAGTGCAACGGGAGGCTTCCAAATATTCTCAGAATATCCCATTAAAGATTTCTGTGCCTCAAGCTTGAAGATTTGATTGGAAAATCAAATCTTCTAAAAACTAGGAGATAGAATCTTGTTGAAGCTCTTTTAGGAAAGGGTTCCTAAAGTTGATATTGATGGATCATGGAGTTCCTATTTGAAGGAGGCTGACAGAGCATGACAGATGATCCGAACAGAGAGAAAAACACAGAGAGCGCATTCTATCACCGAAGGTTGCAGAGCGGAGATTAAAAGAGTCGGATCACCACCGTGAGCAGAGCATGAGCGCAGATCAATGTGGTTTCTATATCGACTGATTGCAGACTAGTAGTGTCTGATCAGTGCTTGATCGGAGAGGATCAATTCAGAGCAGGACGTGCTTGTTGGTTGATCAAGGAAGGCAGCTGATAGAGCCTATTTATACGCATTATTTAGATCATAGACCTATGCTTGTTTGCATTATTTTGTGTACAAGATTACTGGTTTTCAGTGTTTTTGTATTTCAGGGCAAAACGAGGGCCTAAGCCGGATACGCGCTAACAGGCAGCGTTTAAGACGCACAGCACACAGCCTGCGGAGCTAGCGGCGCAAACAGAAGAAATGGCGAGACACAACAGAGTTGCGCCGACCAACGCGCTAAGCAGTACGCCGTGCGCCAGGCGCAGAGTCCAGTATTTCCTAATCCTGACATGACCAGATTTGGAAGTTGCCAAGGATGGACCTCTCGAGCAGTATATAAAGGGGAGGAAGTCTAGGGTTTGAAACACGGATCAATCAATCAGGAAACACACAGAAAGGCAACACCCCACATCAGAGGGCCACGAGAGAGCAAGAGAGCGGCAAACTGGAAAACACACGGACCTGTTGAGAGGACTTGCGCCAGCCGACTGCGCCAGCCGAGAGACATACTGCACGCACTGTTTGCTACTTGTTTCTCAGATACATTAGACCTTATTTACTATTCTATGATGTTTATTACTAGCATGTCTAGCTAAACGCTTAGTATCGGTTGGACATGAATCTATGAGTATTTCCTTTGAGACTTGCGCTTAATGCATAGCTTGCTTGCTTATATTAATTCTGTGCACATTACTGGCAGCTTGTTGCATGAGTAGGGGAAGCCTTGAACCGCAATCTTACTCTTGTCGCTTGTTGTTGTCTGTTAAACTAGTTGAATATCCTGACGGTGCCAACTAGGAGTAAAGCGCTAGGATAGGCAATTACTACCTTGATCGGATCCGTAGTTGTTTAGGTCTAGTGCAAGAATTAATAGCACATGAACTTTGATCGGAACATGCGCACATGTTAGGAAGCCTTGACCGGACACTAACTTAAGTAAAATCAAGCTATAGACATTTAGAGTCGATGATAAGGAATGCACTCATAGAGGATTGTCTGCGCCGATACTTCTCATAGTCATAGTATCTAATCTCTATTGCCTGCGCACGTCTAGTGCAATTCCCTGCGTTTTACAACTGTTACTTGCGCACTGCGCAACCCAATCACTCACCCCCCCAATCTTCGTAAGTGTAGGTCACTGGCTAGAACTGAACTACTTGCTCCCTGAGGAGATCGACCCTTACTTAACCGCTGTACTAGTGGAAGAGGAAGGAATTATATTTGACGCGTACGACGACGCGCGATCAAATTTTGGCGCCGTTGCCGGGGAGCAACATAGCTAAGTTCTAGTTAGTTTACGTTTTTTTCCCTTTTAGTAACTAGTTATTTCAGTTTGTTTTGTTTTCGCTGTTGTTTCTGACAGCGCGCAATCACCATTGGCTTGCGCAACCTTGAAACAGTTGCGCTGCGCAGATTCTAGTTGCGCACTGACAGACGCAGCAGCATTAGTTATCTTTTAACGTCATTTTTCTTTAAGATTCAGAACAGGTCATGGAGGATAACAGTGTAGTAGGAGACAACTTGGGGGACAGAACCCCAGAGGAAGCAAGAGCACATAACCGCGCAGCCCTGTTCAGAGAGGAAGTGCAGCGCGAGGTTGAAGCAAGGAGGGCCGCTGAAGTGTATCATGCGCCACCCGTGCAACAGGCCGCGCGACGCAGAACAGTGCGCGAGATGTCAGCCCCTATCACTGTTAACCAGCCATGGTGCATCGTGCTTCCACCAGGCGGTCATTTTGAGCTAAGGAGCTCGCTCATTCATCACATGCCCAAGTTTCACGGGATGCACAATGAAAATCCAGTCAAGCATGTGCGAGAATTGCTTGTCATTTGTGAGAACATGAAGACCGAAGGAGAAAGCGATGAAGCACTGAAAATGACGGCATTCCCATTTTCACTGTGTGATACAGCCAGACATTGGTTGATGAACTTACCCGCAGGATCCATTCACACATGGGAGCAGCTGCAGAAGAAATTCCTGGACAAATTCTATCCCGCAGCAAAGATCGCGCTACTCAGAAGAGAGCTGGCCGCGCTAAGGCAGAGCGCAGGGGAGTCACTGTCAGAATATTACGAGCGTTTCAGGGAGCTAGAGGCCAACTGCTACAATCATGGCCTGCCCCAGAATGTGCTGATAGAGAACTTCCTGAATGGGCTGCTGCCCATGGAGCTGAGGCTATTAAACGCATGCGCAGGAGGCGACATTTGCAACATGTACCCAGAGGATGCGTTGCAGCTGATAGAAGACTCTGCTGGTCAGGTACGACATCAGCTAACACTTGAAAATAGCCGTACTCGTTCTGTGCATCAGGTAGAAACAAGCGCTGAGATCAAGGAAATGAAGGCCATGCTGCAGAAGTTGATGAGTGCGCAGAGCGCACAACCAGTTGCGCCAAAGGTATGTGAATTTTGCAGGTCCACCGAGCACAAGACTGATGAATGTCCCACGCTATTTGAGGAATCTGGAGATGTCAATGCTCTCGGAGGATGGGACAACAGAGGGCCACCGAGGCAGAATCAGCCGCGCTTTGGACTGGCAGCAAATGGATTCAGATGGAAGGAGGAGAACAATTTCAAGAGGCAGTCCACAGATCAGCGCGCGCCACAGCAGACGCAACAAGCTGCACCTTACAATCCACCGCATCGCCGCACTGACGCACCAGCACATCACAACCAGCAACCGAGGCGATCGCTGGAAGATATCGTGGGGCAGCTAGCAGACACAGTGCGCAAAAATGACACATGAGGTTCGAGTCCATTGAAAAGCAGCTATCACAGATCGCAACCATGGTATATGAGCTGAAAAAGAGCGATGGCAACCTGCCTTCGCAAGTGATTCAGAACCCCAAAGGAGGAGTCAATGCAGTAACACTGAGGACTGGGCGCACAATAGGAACATAGCAGACCGCGAAGGCGCCCGCGCCACCAGCTGCGCAAGTCCCAGAATCGACAGAGCAGAATGCGCAACCAGAGCAGAACGCGCAACCTGAAGTGCCAGCCACAAGCCAGCTGGGCGAAGCGCCAGGTATAACAGAATTAAAAGACAAGGGCACGAATCGTACTAATATACCTGCACCTTTCCCTGTGCAGGCACCCTTGGCTAGGAAGGAAGCGCAGGACAAAGAGCTATACGAGTTATTCAGTAAGGTGGAAATCAACATTCCTCTTATTGAAGCAGTTCGGCAGATCCCAAGGTACGCCAAGTTTTTGAAGGAGCTGTGCACAAACAAGCGACGAAAAGGCGAATGCGCACAGGTAATGTTAAATGCGCAAGCCTCAGCGATCGTGCAACATAAGGTACCACCTAAGTGCCGAGACCCAGGTACATTCACTATCCCATGCACTCTAGGTAAAACCACAGTAAGCAACTGCATGATTGATTTAGGCGCATCCATTAATTTGTTACCTTATTCTCTATATGCGACATTGCGCCTTGGACCACTAAAGCCTGCAGGTCTCACCATTCAGCTAGCGGATCGATCGTGCAAGCAACCTGCAGGCATGATAGAGGATGTTCTTGTGCGAGTAGGAGAGTTGGTGTTCCCAGCAGATTTTTATGTGCTAGAAATGGAGGGCGAATCGAGCACCAGCAGTGCGCAAATCCTACTAAGCAGACCTTTCCTTATGACCGCGCGCACGAAGATAGACGTGTGGAGGGGCACGCTCTCCATGGAAGTGGATGGCGAAGAAATCCATTTCAACATATTCAAAGGAATGCAGCACCCACATGATGACGCTACAGTACACGCAATGGACAACTTGGATGATTTGGTCACAGATGCGCAATGCGCAAGCGCAACAGTAGGACCAGAGCCACTGGCACAAGCAGAGTTGGAAGAGCAGGAAGACGAGCCGAGCAGTGCTGAACCAGAGTCCACACAGGTACATGATATAGTTCATATTTGCACCGCTACTAAAATCTTGCCCTCCATTGAACAGACACCCAAGGTCGAGCTGAAGAAACTCCCAGAACACCTCAAATACATTTTCCTGGGAAGTGAGGACACCCTGCCAGTGATCATCAAGAAAGGATTAGAAGAGGAGCAGGAAGTGCGTTTACAGCAGGTGCTGCGCAAGAACCAGCGCGCCATAGGATGGACACTTGCTGACCTGCGCGGAGTAAGCCCAGACGTATGCATGCATAGAATTCTGTTGGAAGATGGTGCCAAACCATCCAGGGAGGCTCAGCGCAGGTTAAACCCGAATATGATGGAGGTAGTACAGAAGGAGATTTTAAAGTTGCTTGACGCAGGAGTCATCTACCCCATCTCGGACAGCAAATGGGTCAGTCCAGTGCACGTTGTGCCTAAGAAGGGAGGAATCACAGTGGAAGAGAATGCGCAGGGCGAGCTAGTTCCCAAGCGCATACAGACTGGATGGCGCATGTGCATCGACTACAGGAAGCTTAACGCAGTGACGCGCAAGGACCATTTCCCGCTACCCTTCATGGACCAGATGCTGGACAGATTAGCAGGTAAGCCCTATTTTTGTTTCTTGGACGGATATTCAGGGTATAATCAGATACCCATAGCTGCGGAGGATCAGGAGAAGACCACGTTCACTTGCCCGTTTGGTACGTTTGCGTTTCGGCGCATGTCATTTGGGCTGTGCAACGCGCCAGGTACGTTCCAACGCTTAGTCATGAGCATTTTCTCTGATATGATTGGTATATGCATCGAAGTGTTCATGGATGATTTTACTGTATATGGAGGTACCTTTGATACATGCTTGACTCATCTAGATAAAGTCTTAGCGCGCTGCATTTCTAAGAACCTAGTGCGTAATTATGAAAAATGTCATTTCATGGTAACGCATGGTGTGGTACTAGGACATTTCATCTCAGAGGAGGGGATCAAGGTAGATAAAGCTAAGATAGACCTTATTTCTAATCTACCTTATGCCACTAACGTGCGCGATGTGAAGTCTTTCTTAGGACATGCCGGGTTTTACAGGCGTTTTATAAAAGACTTCTCTAAAATTTGCATACCCCTGTCTAACCTCTTGCAAAAGGATGTGTGCTTCGACTTTACTGATGAGTTTTCAGAAAAGGAATACTCACAAATCCCACTCGCAATCATCCATAAGAGTTCAAAACCCAAATATATAGTTTGCAAAGCAAGTAGTTCTTTTATTAACCATCATTATAATAGAGTTGTGCAAATCATTCATCTCACGCAAACTCTAAGGATCATTCACTTCAATGTGACAACAAACATTCATAGGTTCAATATCAAAACTAGCATTCGTCAAATTCAAATTACCGCTCAATTTCCAATGCAAGTAGCATGAAGAGAAGCATTGCTTACACAAAAATTTTGTCGAGTCAATCATATGCTTGCGAAGGGCAAGCCCATATGCTCATGACAACAAACTCATTCTCAAGTTTTAGACTATACGCCATAATCCGTAAGAGAAGAGGAGTTTTGACATTGAAAATTTTAAAATTCAGTTGTACAAACGTTGATGCTCAAGTAATAAATTACTACGGTCATACCTTAGACGCTTCCTAAAGCGAAATGCAGATGCCTTACTCACACACATGTGAAAGAATCTTACGGAATAGGCACAAAGTCAAGAATTAAGTGTGCTTATTATTTTTTTTGCGTTTATACAAATGCTTTCAAGGGGGAACTTACCTTCCTAACCCTCGACATTTGTAAAACTTTTCCTTGACCCGAAAAACAAATAAATAATATTTTTGTGTTTATACAAAAGCTTTCAAGGGAGAACTTACCTTCCTAACCTTCGGCTTTTGTAAAACCTTAAAAATAAAATTTTTTCTTTCTTGTGCCTCTTTTTTCTTTCTTTTTCTCAAACACTTTAAAACACTCCAGACTTAATACTTGACAATGTGCCTAAGTGATATATAATGGAGCATAAAGGGTGAGCTAAACAAATGCAAAGGCTAAATAGGAATGCTCAAGTCACCTAAAAACAAACAAGGGAAGTACAAGGTTCTTATATGAAAACTACTTTTTTTTAAATTCTTGTGCTCGCTAAACTTGACTTCATTTTTCATGCACGGAAGGAGCTTAAAAACGAATCGAACTAAGCTAGTCAAGATACCGAATCATGCGAATAGAATTATCACAAAGAATGTCAATCGACTTAAAGATACTATTCATGAATTCAAGGCACAACTCATCCAAAAATTTAAAAATGATACTACTTAAATGCTTAGCAAACATTACTCCGTGTGATCAATGGTTAAACCTAGGATGAAAGCAATCATGCGAGTATAATGCGCACAAAATAAATATGTAGCATAGAATCATGTTGTTAAGCAAATAAAAGCCCAAGCGCAAACACCCCACACTTAAAAGTTTGCTTAGTCCCTAAGCAATAGAAAGTAAAAGAAGTAAAGAGAGTTTCGAAGGAACTTCTCTTATGTGGAGGTAGCCAAATGTGCTGCCGCTCACATCCGTGAATGATGCTCCAATCGGTTGCGATAGATCTGAAACTCAAGAAAAATATTAGCGCAACACCTGAATTCGCAAATTGAAACGGCTAGCTATTAGAGATAAATAAATGCGAAACATATAGCTAGGCGAAAGATTGGAAAACAAATGCGCGACTATTCAAACGATGAGTTTACTTAGACATTCACGTGTAAATCAAAAGTCAAGAACTAGTGTATTATAGCAAGAATACCAACACAAGTCATGACATATAAAAACGCAACCTAAACATAAATCGAATTACCCGACACTTAAAACTGCTACATATAGCTAATCAAACCAAAAGGGTAACTAGAGGGCACACAAAAAAAAATCACTAATCAAACATTTGGCGCACGGCACAACACAAAGTCCAAAATAATTTTATACTACCAACAAGTAAAAGCAAAAACACAAATACTCACCAGCCTAGTTTAAAGTCTTGGCTAAGACGTAGCCGATTCCCTTCTTCATAAGAAACACACTTGAAAAGTGCTTTGCGAGGATCCCTTCTCAAGTGGCATCTGTTTAGTATGAGAATCAAGTGGATTCGTCGAGCTTGAAGTCTCCAAGCTCCAATCGGTCTCTCATCTTCCTCTTGCGGAAGAGCGGCATTTCCTTCCCTCCTCGGGTCCGGTTGATCGATAATTTCTGTTGGTGTTTGATCAACGCGAACTTGAGGAGAAGGAGTATCAAAATCTGGCAATTTCTGCTCCGTTGATGTGGAGGCTTGTTCTTATGCCTTTTTCGTGCGTGCTTTGATTTTCATTCAAACACCTACCAAGCAATCAGAGAAAGCATCAATAAGTGTGAACTTAAATTAAAATAAGCAAGAATAGCACGCAAACATGCAATCATGATAACCAAAAAAAAGAAAAAAAAGGCAGTAGACTAACTAAAACAATACTAACTAGCAAACTAGTCTAATGGCTAATCTCCGGCAACGGTGCCATTTTGAATGTTGTGGTTATTGTGGTAGTAAAAATACTAGTCCAATCACGGTGTTCAAACAATATTTATAATCCGAGTGACCTCGAGTAACCCTAGAGAAAAGCCTAGATTAGTCGAAAGCTAGCTAGTAATGCCTAATGCAAGTCTACTAAATAAAAAAGGGAGATTTTTCCTCTAAGCGAGGTATCTCTAGTGAATACTAAAGATAAGATGAAATATGGTCTAAGGGAAAATAATAGAGAAAGCGTAGTCTTCACCCCTAGGTCGTGCGATTGGCAATACAAAACTTGTCTAAATCATGAGTAAATGCGAGTGATGGTTCTAGGCTAAGGTATCATACATTCTAAATTCAACTCTCGCTCCTTCTCTAGAATGAGAATAATAAATAAATAGTACGGTTCTCAAACTCTCGCTCTGTTGAACCACGTAGAACAAAAGGCTCCTAATCTCAACCTCTCGGTCTATTGATAGTTAACTAAAGTCGCTCAATACTTAGCCTAGTGGAATGCGTATGTCACTCTCGCACACAAACGGCAACCTAAAACTAACATGCTCAATCTTCTAAACAACCTAGGTTCAACTCTCATTCCATCCCTAGATGTTCTATCAATTCACACTCATTCAGGTATTTCGTCAAACACTTGGTGGGCATAAAATTGATATGAAGAGAAAGCATGAGAATTTTCAACCAAACTCCATTCATATAGATAAAAAGACAAGTCTTGCATTCAAATCAAACCTAAAGTATCCATAAGAATTCCTACTACTAAACAACTACTCACTCATATGTCAATCATGGTGAGTTTGAAACAAGACATAATGAAATTGAATAACAAGGAAAAGTAGAGAAGTAGAGAAGTAGGGTTTAGAGAATGAGTAAAGGATTGATGTAAAATCTTCAATTGTTGTGTGTCTTCTCCAAATCCATGGCAATTCTTCAAGTTTTCGAATTAGGGTTTTGTCCCAAAGAGGAACCCTAGGCGCCGGAGGCACCCCAAGGGTCTCTTTCATTTTTTCCATCTGTTTTCTATTTATACTTACCCGCCCTGCCCGAATCAAAAGTGATTCGGGCAAGACTTAATGAGTTGATTCGGACAGGGTGTCCGGATCACTTCTGCAGCGTAAGAAACTCGCTTTGTTGACCCTCTAAACCTTCGATTCACGTCCTGACGCAAACTAGAAAGTTGTAGATATTTGAATTATCTTTCCAACAAGCTATAGAACGTCTCAATCGAATAAGAATCGCGTGCTCGGCAAGCTTTCGAAGATGAACAGGTCAATCAGCCTAGACGAATCAAATCTGCCTTTTGCTTGATTTTGCTCTCTTTTGCTCTCCATCGACTAGAATTCACCCGAAACTTCGTCGGACCACTTCGTATCATGTAGTATGCATTTTCAACCTGAAATGCACAAAGAAAACATCAAATGACTTTATAAAATAAAGGAACAAATAAGAAGTAAAGGGAAAATATGGACAAATATAAGGCCATTTATCCGCTCATCAAAACACCCCACACTTAAGTCTTGTTCGTCCCGAACAAGTATATACACAAGTCAAGCGGAGAGTAAGATGCTAGATCATATATGACATATCAAAGCACGTAGCAAAACTTACGCACATATAACACATCCAACCCCTACTCATGAAACACACCATAAGGATGACTAAACTAAGAATATTAAATCTACTCCTAACTCACTGTCGTAGGAATCACGAATGCATTTAGTGTATGCATCAAGCCTTTAAACCTCTAGGCTACCCTAGTGGACGAGTTATATCCTCGTGAGAGTTTTCAGAAAAGGAATACTCACAAATCCCACTCGCAATCATCCATAAGAGTTCAAAACCCAAATATATAGTTTGCAAAGCAAGTAGTTCTTTTATTAACCATCATTATAATAGAGTTGTGCAAATCATTCATCTCACGCAAACTCTAAGGATCATTCACTTCAATGTGACAACAAACATTCATAGGTTCAATATCAAAACTAGCATTCGTCAAATTCAAATTACCGCTCAATTTCCAATGCAAGTAGCATGAAGAGAAGCATTGCTTACACAAAAATTTTGTCGAGTCAATCACATATGCTTGCGAAGGGCAAGCCCATATGCTCATGACAACAAACTCATTCTTAAGTTTTAGCCTATACGCCATAATCCGTAAGAGAAGAGGAGTTTTGACATTGAAAATTTTAAACTTCAGTTGTACAAACGTTGATGCTCAAGTAATAAATTACTACGGTCATACCTTAGACGCTTCCTAAAGCGAAATGCAGATGCCTTACTCACACACATGTGAAAGAATCTTACGGAATAGGCACAAAGTCAAGAATTAAGTGTGCTTATTATTTTTTTTGCGTTTATACAAATGCTTTCAAGGGGGAACTTACCTTCCTAACCCTCGACATTTGTAAAACTTTTCCTTGACCCGAAAAACAAACAAATAATAATTTTGTGTTTATACAAAAGCTTTCAAGGGGGAATTTACCTTCCTAACCTTCGGCTTTTGTAAAACCTTAAAAATAAAATTTTTTCTTTCTTGTGCCTCTTTTTTTTTTTCTTTTTCTCAAACACTATAAAACACCCCAGACTTAATACTTGACAATGTGCCTAAGTGATATATAATGGAGCATAAAGGGTGAGCTAAACAAATGCAAAGGCTAAATAGGAATGCTCAAGTCACCTAAAAACAAACAAGGGAAGTACAAGGTTCTTATATGAAAACTACTTTTTTTTAAATTCTTGTGCTCGCTAAACTTGACTTCATTTTTCATGCACGGAAGGAGCTTAAAAACGAATCGAACTAAGCTAGTCAAGATACCGAATCATGCGAATAGAATTATCACAAAGAATGTCAATCGACTTAAAGATACTATTCATGAATTCAAGGCACAACTCATCCAAAAATTTAAAAATGATACTACTTAAATGCTTAGCAAACATTACTCCGTGTGATCAATGGTTAAACCTAGGATGAAAGCAATCATGCGAGTATAATGCGCACAAAATAAATATGTAGCATAGAATCATGTTGTTAAGCAAATAAAAGCCCAAGCGCAAACACCCCACACTTAAAAGTTTGCTTAGTCCCTAAGCAATAGAAAGTAAAAGAAGTAAAGAGAGTTTCGAAGGAACTTCTCTTATGTGGAGGTAGCCAAATGTGCTGCCGCTCACATCCGTGAATGATGCTCCAATCGGTTGCGATAGATCTGAAACTCAAGAAAAATATTAGCGCAACACCTGAATTCGCAAATTGAAACGGCTAGCTATTAGAGATAAATAAATGCGAAACATATAGCTAGGCGAAAGATTGGAAAACAAATGCGCGACTATTCAAACGATGAGTTTACTTAGACATTCACGTGTAAATCAAAAGTTAAGAACTAGTGTATTATAGCAAGAATACCAACACAAGTCATGACATATAAAAACGCAACCTAAACATAAATCGAATTACCCCACACTTAAATCTTCAAGCTTGTGGCTCGGAATCGTCACTAGGGATATTCTTGGAATATTTAGAAGCGTCCCATTGCACTGCTACTTCATCTCTGGGCAAAATTCTCTTCGGGCCAATCCTTGTAGTTCTGCTGCTTCAGCTCCCTGGTACAGCAACTGCTTGTATAGTGAGCTTGTACACTCCGACAGGTTTTTCAATTGAATGCCATTTGCATTATCAATCTCCCCCTTGGCATTTTTGACAAAACCTGATGTCCACTGATGCCTTGGGCGAGTCCTCTCGTTGTGGCAGACTTCACAAGAAATTTTCCATGGCCTGCCCATATCTTCAGCCTTTTGGTTGGGCACTTCGGTCCACTTTCTACAAGAGCTAACTTTATTCTAAAGCTACTGATAGAGCCTAGTTATATGCGCTATTTAGATCTTAACACTGTGCTTGTTTGCATTATTTTGTGTACAAGATTAATGGTTTTCGGTATTTTTGTATTTCAGGATGAAACAGGAGCATAAGTCAGATGCGCGCTAACGGGCGCTTTTAAAGAGCGCAATGCACAACCTGCGGGGCTAGCAGCGCAAAAGGAGATAGGAGAGCTGATTCAGACTGCAGTGCGCAAACCAACTGCGCGAAGCGAGTAGCGCAATCAACATGCGCAGGATAGCAGTGTTTCTAAATTTTGATCATCATTATCCCTACAAAATCTCCTAGATTTGGGAAGTAGCTAAGATTCTCACGGGCCAAATCTAAGCATTCCTTGAGCTTCAAGACCAGTATATAAAGAGGAGGGAAGCTAGGGTTTGAAGAGGAGTTTTTAGAGAGAGAGACATATAGCAGCAGAGACACACGAGCTCAAGAAAGCCTGCCATCGAGATTCTGCGCGAACCAGCTGCGCCAGCAGAAAAACTGCAACCTGCGATTGCGCCGGCTTGCTACTTCCCCTTGGCTGCTATAGTTTTACTTATTATTTCTATGATGTTTGCTTCTAGCATGTCTAGCTAAACACCTTGTATCGGTTGGGCATGATTCTATGAAGTATTTCCTTTGAGACTTGTGTTTAATGCTTAGTTCGTCTACTTATATTAATTCTATGCACATGGGTGATAATTAGTTGTGCGAATAAGAGAAGCCTTGAACCGCAATCTTATTCTAACTGCTCGTTATTGTATGTTAAACTGGTTGATAACTTGACGGTGACAACTAGGAGTAACACACTAGGATAATCGGCTACTACTGTGACAGGATTCGTAGTTGCTTAGACTAGTTTCAGGAATTAATAGCTCATGGACTTTGATCGGAACATGCGCGCACTTTAGCAAGCCTTGATCGGACACTAACTTAAGTAGAACTGCACTATAGATGTTTAGAGTCAATGATAAGGGATACATTCATGGAGGATTGTCTTTACCGATACATTTCATAGTTATAGTACTTAATATCTACTGCCTGTGCACGTATAGTGCAATTCTGCTTTCACTACTGTTCATTCGCGCACCTGCGCAACCCAATCACTCACAACCCCAAATTTCGTAAGTTGTAGGTTGCTAGCGAAGATGAGTCTGCACGTTCCTTGTGGGATCGACCCTGACTTAGCCGCTGTACTAAGTGGAGAAGGAAGGATTAATTTGATGCGTACAACGACGCGCGATCAAATTTTGGCGCCGTTGCCGGGGAGCAACACAGATAAGTTTTAACTAGTTCAAGTTTTCTTTTACAATAGCTAGTTATTTCTTTTTTTATTTTCGTTGGTGTTTCTGGTAGTATGCAATCAACATCCGCCTGCGCAACCTTGGAACAATTGTGCTGCACAGATCATAGTTGCGCACAGACAGGGGCAACAACCTAGTTTCTTTTAACCCCGCAGCTAAGATCGCGCTACTCAGGAGGGAATTGGCCGCGCCTAGGCAGGGCAAAGGAGAGTCACTATCAGAGTACTATGAGCGTTTCAGGGAGCTGGAAGCCAACTGCTATAATCATGGCCTGCCCCAAAATGTGCTGATAGAGAATTTCCTGAACGGGCTACAACCGATGGAACTTAGATTATTGAATGCATGCGCAGGCGGTGACATATGTAACAGAGGATTCTGCTGGACAGTTGAGGCATCAATTGACGCTCGAGAACAGTCATGCGCCCGCTGTGCATCAGGTGGATTCCAGTGCTGAAATAAAGGAGATGAAAGCCATGCTACAGAAGCTGATGAGTGCGCAAGGCATGCAACCAGTTGCGCCGAAGGCATGCGAGTTCTCTACGTCCACTGAGCACAAAACCGACGCATGTCCCACACTTTTCGAGGAATCAGGAGATGTAAATGCTCTAGAAGGATGGGACAATAGAGGACCGCAGAGGCAGAATCAGCCGCGCTTTGGATTAGCCACAAATGGATTCAGATGGAAGGAAGACAGCAATCTCCAAACGCCGCCCGTGGAATATCGCACACCACAGCAGGCGCAGCAAGTATACAACCCACTGCACCGCCGCAATGACACACCAGCACAGAATAACCAGCAATCGCGGCGCTCCTTAGAAGACATAGTGGGTCATTTAGCAGACACTGTGCGCAAGAATGATGAAAAGTATGACAAGAGGTTCGAGTCAATTGAGAAGCAGTTGTCGCAGATTGCTACCACGGTTTATGAGCTGAAAAAGAGCGATGGCAACCTACCTTCGCAAGTGATTCAAAACCCTAAGGGAGGAGTTAAAGCCATAACGCTGAGGACTGGGTGCATAGTTGGGACAGCTCCGACCGCGAAGGTGCCCGCGCAGCCCGTTGCGCAACCTCTAGAGCCAGCACAGCCGGATGCGCAACCAGCTGCGCAAGCTGCAAACCAACAGGTGGTGGCGCCAGGTATGATACAATCAGTAGAAAAGAGTATCAATCGTACTAACGCACCTGCACCTTTTCTTGTACAGGCACCTTTAGCATGGAAGGAGGCGCTAGACAAGGAGCTGTATGAATTTTTCAATAAGGTGGAAATAAACATTCTCTTGATTGAGGCAGTTCGGCAGATCCCTAGATACGCCAAGTTCTTGAAGGAGCTGTGCACAAACAAGAGGAGGAAAGGCGAGTGCGCACAAGTAATGCTTAACGCGCATGCATCAGCAATTGTGCAACACAAGGTACCACCTAAATGCCGGGATCCAGGTACGTTCACCATACCGTGCACCTTAGGTAAGACCACGGTAAGCAACTGCATGATTGATCTCGGTGCATCTATAAATGTGCTTCCTTACTCCTTGTATGTGTCATTGCACCTTGGTCCACTAAAGCCTGCAGGTCTCACCATCCAATTAGCAGATCGGTCGTGCAAACAACCAACGGGCATGATAGAGGACGTTCTCGTCCAAGTGGGAGAGCTGGTGTTCCCTGCAGATTTCTACATCTTGGAGATGGAGGGTGAGCCGAGCAAGGGAAGCGCGCAAATCCTACTGGGCAGACCATTTCTGATGACAGCGCGCACAAAGATAGACGTGTGGAAAGGTACGCTCTCAATGGGGGTAGATGGCGAGGAGATTCAGTTGAACATTTTTAAGTATGGATGACTTGGTTGCGCCACAGTGCACGCATTAGATAGTATGGATGACTTGGTTGCGCATGCGCAACAGGGGAGCCTGCGCCACTGACACAGACAGAGTTGGAGGCGCATGATGATGAGCTGAGCAGCACAGAACCAGTGTCCAGGCAGGTATATGATCTGGTTAATGTTTGCGCTACTAATAAAACCCTACCTTCTATTGAACAGGCACCCACAGTTGAGCTGAAGCAATTGCCCGAGCACTTAAAGTACATCTTCCTGGGCAATAAGGACACCCTGCCTGTCATTATAAAGAAAGGATTAGAGGAGGAGCAGGAGGCGCGATTACAGGAGGTGTTGCGCAAGAACTAGCGCGCTATAGGATGGACATTAGCTGACCTGCGTGGACTAAGCCCTGATGTGTGTATGCACAGAATTCTGCTGGAAAATGGTGCCAAACCATCCAGGGAACCTCAGCGCAGACTGAATCCAATTATGATGGAGGTAGTGCAGAAGAAGATCCTGAAGCTGCTTGACGCAGGAGTAATATACCCGATTTCAGAGAGTAAGTGGGTAAGTCCAGTGCACGTTGTGCCCAAGAAAGGAGGCATCACAGTAGAGAAAAATGCGCAGGGCGAGCTAGTTCCCAAGCGCATACAGACTGAATGGCTCATGTGCATTGACTACAGGAAGCTAAACGCAGTCATGCGCAAGGATCACTTCCCGCTACCGTTCATGGACCAGATGCTCGACCGTTTGGCAGGGAAACCGCACTTTTGCTTCCTGGACGGTTACTCAGGGTACAATCAGATACCTATAGCTACGGAGGATCAGGAGAAGACAACCTTTACCTGCCCATTCGGTACCTTTGCGTTCCGGCGCATGTCGTTTGGGCTGTGTAATGCGCCCGGTACGTTCCAACGCTTAGTCATGAGTATTTTCTCTTATATGATTGGTTTATGTATAGAGGTGTTCATGGATGACTTTACTGTGCATGGTGAGACTTTTGATGCATGTTTGGATAATCTTGATAGGGTCTTAGCGCGCTGCATTACCAAAAACCTAGTTTTCAATTATGAAAAATGTCACTTTATGGTATCACATGAAGTAGTACTAGGACATATTATCTCCCAGGAAGGAATTAAGGTTGATAAAGCAAAAATAGATCTTATCTCAAATTTGTCTTATTCCACTAATGTGCGCGACGTTAAGTCGTTTCTTGGGCATGCAGGGTTCTACAGGCGTTTTATAAAAGATTTTTCTAAAATATGTATTCCCTTGTCTAACCTCCTTCAAAAGGATGTGTGCTTTGAGTTCACTGATGAGTGCAGGAATGCTTTTGATAAGTTGAAGGATGCGCTGGCCAATGCGCCAGTGATGCGCGCACCAGACTGGAACTTACCCTTTGAGCTGATGTGTGATGCAAGTGACTACGCCGTAGGCGCAGTATTGGGTCAGCGCATGGATAAGAGGCCGCACGCTATTTATTATGCGTCGCGCACACTGGACACTGCGCAGAGGAACTACACCACGACTGAGAAGGAACTTCTGGCAAATGTATTTGCGCTGGAGAAGTTCTGCACATATGTTCTGGGCGTTAGAGTCATTGTCTACACTGACCACGCTGCTATCCGTTACCTGATGTCCAAGAAAGAGACTAAGCTACGCTTGATACGCTGGTTGCTTCTGCTCCAAGAGTTCGATTTAGAGATCAAGGATAAGAAGGGAACAGAAAACACTATTGCTGATCACCTAAGCAGGATAGTGAAAGAAGAGGAACCAGGGCAGATCACGGAGACATTCCCTGACGAGCACCTGATGGCGCTGAACGGTAAGGTACCATGGTATGCGCATATTGCAAATTACCTGGTCAAAGGTGCGGTTCCCCCTCAGTTCACTAAAGCTCAATGCATGAGGTTGAAACATGAGTCTAAATATTACGTTTGGGATGATCCGTACATGCTTAGAATAGGCCCTGATCAGATCTTGAGGCGATGTGTGCCTGATCATGAGATGAGCTCTGTTTTGAGGTTTTGTCATGCGCACGCGTGCGGAGGAAACTTTGGTCCAAAGCGCACGAGCAGGAAAATCCTAGATTGCGGTTTTTATTGGCCGCACTTATTTCGTGACTCATATAACCACTGCAGGGCTTGTGACAGGTGCCAGCGCACAGGAAATATATCAGCGCGCAACGAGATGCCACAAACGCCAATACTGGTAGACGAAGTGTTCGACTTTTGGGGGATTGATTTCATGGGGCCGTTTCCTCCATCTTTTGGATACGAGTACATACAAGTTGCGGTGGATTATGTCTCGAAGTGGGTTGAAGCTAAGGCCACGCGCAAGGATGATGGTAAAACGGTTGTTGAGTTTGTAAGGACTAACATTTTCTGCAGGTACGGAGTGCCTAAGGCACTAATCAGCGACCAGGGGACGCACTTCTGCAACAGAATAGTCGCGCAGGTACTAAAGCATTATGGAGTGCGCCACAAGACGTCCACTGCATACCATGCTCAAACGAATGGCCAGGCCGAGGTTTCCAATAGAGAGATTAAGCGCATTCTGGAGAAAACCGTGAGACCTACGCGCAAAGACTGAAGCCAGCGGCTGGATGATGCACTTTGGGCATACCGGACTGCGCACAAGACACCGATTGGGACTTCATCATTTCGGTTGGTGTATGAAAAAGCGTGCCACCTACCGATTGAGTTGGAACACAAGGCATACTGGGGCTTGCGCACTTGCCATCTGAACCTCGATGAGGCTGGTAAGGAGCGCGCATTTGAATTGAGCGAGCTAGAGGAGCTGCGCCTGGACGCATATGAGGGGCTGCGCGACTACAAAGCACGCATGAAAGTATTTCACGATAAGTACATCCTCAGACTCACCTTCGAGCCAGGAGACCGGGTGCTTTTGTTCTCCTCGCGCTTAAAGCTGATGCCCGGGAAGCTGCGCAGCAAGTGGACGGGACCATACACAGTCACAAAGGTTTTCCCATATGGAACAATCGAGTTAGAGAACGAGCGCAAGCATCGTTTTCAGGTTAATGGGCAAAGAGTAAAGAAATACTTGGGAGAACCTTGGGATAAGGCCACGCGCGAAGTTGATTTGGCGGAACTAGAGATAGAGGATGCGCAGGTTGCTGCGCCAGAGATACAACCTGATACACCTGAGGGAGAACTGGGAGCTACTGCTTATATATCTTCTCCCTCATTAATTAACCTCGTTACTTATGATGTGTCACATGATTTTGGCCACGCTGACCACCTATCTGTTCCTTTGGGCAGGACTAAGGAAGACATAGCACGCGCGGATGCGCAGGGACTCGCAGAAGCAAGTGTGGGGTGGTCACGCGCTCAAACTTGAGCAAGTAACGAGGTACTGTCGAGCCAACGACGTTAAACAAAGGCACTTGTCGGGAGGTAACCCGACACGTTTTATTTTTTTACACGTTTTTATTTTTACACTTTTTTTTAGGATTTGAATTTTTAGCTAATTCAGGACTTGCAAATTTTGAGTCACGTAGCAATGCGTGGGTCAGTGCGCAGGTCAGAGAGTATATAAGGACAGAAACTTAGAAAATTCCAGAAATTCTGCAATTTCGACCGTTAGAGCTCTCACTGCTTCCAGCCAATCTTTGCCGTCCAACCACCGATTTCGGCGTCCTTTAGTGAGATTTGAAGAGCACGACATCATCTGCGCACTAGGTAACCTCTCATTTTCATTTCGATCGATTTAGTGAGGGTTTGGTGAGAGAAGCCGACTGAGGAACGTAACCCTAGATTCAAAATCACACCTAGTTAGCGCGCTCCGTTTGGTGTTTTCGTTACTGGGTTTTGTTGACAAGAGTGAGGCGCCCATTTGGTGAAGATTTGAGGGTATAATTCGGAGTTCTGATTTTGGGGTACTTAGTGGAGCGTTGACTAAAGTTGACCACAGCTTCTTGAGTCGATCAGCGCCAAGATGAGGCCAGCAGAGAACCAGGACACTCCAGCGTCTTTCACAAGAAAATATGACGCCTTCTGGAGATTGGAGATGTACGGCACCCCGTGCATCAGCAGGGACTTCCTGCGCGAGGTAGGCTTAGAAGACTTGGTCGTGGAGAAGCTCGCGCTGGCCGGCTGGGAGGCGCTGATGGAAGTGGACAGCGCAGCTGACAAGGAGGACACTTGTGAGTTCCTGGCGTCATTGAAGATCGCCGACTTAGAGATCCATTACTGACACCGAGGGGTGTGGTACGTAGAATCGGCCAAGAAGCTGAAGCGCACCCTGCAATGTGACAAGGTGCGCGAGGAGGACGTGGATACGCACGCCAACCAGGAAGTATGGCTCAAGACGGCGTCGGGAAAACCATTTGCCGCTGGGTGCAGCAGAGGGCGCGAGTTGCGCGACCCTTGGATGTACTATCTGTGGCGCATGGTCGCGTACGCAGTCGTCGGGGGCTATAACGGTGCGCCAAAAGTCAGCCTACTTGACATGGACGTGCTCAAGGGTTGTATTACGGGAAGAAGGTGAGGTTTGTGTTAGATATGGTGGTGCACTGGGAGCAGCTCAGCACCAAGGGCCTGCTCACGTGCGGGGGTATGATCACGCATTTGCTGCGCGGGCTGCACGGAACGCCAGAGGTGCCCGAGCACACGGTTATTCCAGCTGTCCCTCTAGACAGCACACAGATGCTGCAGTACCGAGCAGTAACTGCTAAGGAAGATGGGTCACTGGAGTGGTGTTACCGGCTGCAGGCTGCTAGGGCACCTAGGCACGCAGCAATCAGAAGAGCGCCAGCAGAGAGTAGTGCACAACACGAGGAAGCTGCCGATGATGAGGAGATGGAGAATGTGGAGGCACCAGTCGCGCAACCAGCTAGGCGCATGAGGACACGCGCACAGACGGGAGCGCACGCGCGGGCGAGTGTGCAGACAGGGTAAGTTGTGACCATTGACATCAAAGATTCTCTCCTGCGCCCATAAGCGAAGCGGCGCAGACAGGAGCCTGAGGAGGCTCCAGCAGAGCAGCGCATGATGTTTAACGTCATGCGCGTGCTGGAGTAATTGGCGCCCGAGGGGGCCGATTTAAGCATCAGTCCACCGTCTGGGTGGAACTTTGGAGATCCCATTCCTCCTCTTCTCAGTCTGCGCAGGCCACCTCCAGGGTCACCTGATAGAGCCTATTTATACGCATTATTTAGATCATAACCCTATGCTTGTTTGCATTATTTTATGTACAAGATTACTGGTTTCCAGTGTTTTTGTATTTCAGGGCAAAACAAGGGCCTAAGCCGGATACGCGCTAACAGGCAGCGTTTAGGACGCGCAGCACACAGCCTGGGGAGCTAGCGGCGCAAACAGAAGAAATGGCGAGACACAGCAGAGTTGCGCCGACCAATGCGCTAAGCAGTACGCCGTGCGCCAGGCGCAGAGTCCAGTATTTCCTAATCCCGACATGACCAGATTTTGAAGTTGCCAAGGATGGACCTCTCAAGCAGTATATAAAGGGGAGGAGGTCTAGGGCTTCAGAACAATAAGAAGAAGAGACGATCATCATCAGAGACACACAGAGCGGCAAACTGGAAAACACACGGACTTGTTGAGAGGACTTGCGCCAGCCGAGAAACATTCTGCACGCACTGTTTGCTACTTGTTTCTCAGATACATAGTTATTATTTACTATTCTATGATGTTTATCACTAGCATGTCTAGCTAAACGCTTAGTGTTGGTTGGGCATGAATCTATGATGTATTTCCTTTGAGACTTGAGCATAATGCATAGTTTGCTTACTTGTATTAAACTCTGTGCATACGGAGACAACTAGTTGCATGAGTAGGGGAAGCCTTGAACCGCAATCTTACTCTTGTTGCTTGTTCGTCATATGTTAAACTAGTTGATAGCTTGACGGTGACAACTAGGAGTAACGAGCTAGGGTGATCAGTTGCTACCTTGAACGGATTCGTAGCTGTTTTAGTCTAGTTCTAGAGATTAATAGCACATGAACTTTGAACGGAACATGCGCACGTGTTAGGAAGCCTTGACCGGACACTAACCCAAGTGAAATCAAGCTATAGACATATTAGAGTCAGTGATAAGGAATGCACTCATAGAGGATTGTCTGCCCAATACTTCTCATAGTCATAGTACTTAATCTCTACTGCCTGCGCACGTCTAGTGCAAATTCCTGCGTTTTACAACTGTTACTTGCGCACTGCGCAGCCCAATCACTCACCCCCCAATCTTCGTAAGTGTAGGTCACTGGCCAGAACCGAACTACTTGCTCCCTGTGGAGATCGACCCTTACTTAACCGCTGTACTGAGTGGAAGAGGAAGGATTATATTTGACGCGCACAACGACGCGCGATCAAATTTTGGCGCCGTTGCCGGGGAGCAACACAGCTAAGTTCTAGTTAGTTTACGTTTTTCCTTTTAGTAACTAGTTATTTCAGTTTGTTTTGTTTTCTCGTTGTTGTTTCTGACAGCGCGCAATCACCATTAGCCTGCGCAACCTTGAAACAGGTGCGCTGCGCGGATTCTAGTTGCGCACTGACAGACGCAGCAGCAGCACTGGCAGGACCCTAGAGGAAGAAAGCGCATAACCGCGCAGCCTTGTTCAGAGAAGAAGTGCAGCGCGAGGTTGAAGCAAGGATGGCCGCTGAACTGTACAATGCGCCACCCGCGCGACAAGCTGCGCGACGCAGAACAGTGCGCGAGATGTCGGCCCCTATCACTATTAACCAGCCATGGTGCATCGTGCTTCCACCAGACGGACATTTTGAGCTAAGGAGCTCGCTCATCCATCACATGCCCAAGTTCCACGGGATGAACAATGAAAATCCAGTCAAGCATGTGCGAGAGTTCCTGGTTATATGCGAAAACATGAAAACCGAAGGGGAAAGCGATGAAGCGCTGAAGATGAAGGCATTCCCATTTTCACTGTGTGATACAGCCAGACATTGGTTGATGAACTTACCTGCAGGATCCATTCACACATGGGAGCAGCTGCAGAAGAAATTCCTGGACAAATTCTATCCCGCAGCAAAGATCGCGCTACTCAGAAGAGAACTGGCCGCGCCAAGGCAGAGCGCAGGGGAGTCACTGCCAGAATATTACGAGCGTTTCAGGGAGCTAGAGGCCAACTGCTACAATCATGGCCTGCCCCAGAATGTGCTGATAGAGAACTTCCTGAATGGGCTGCTGCCCATGGAGCTGAGGCTATTGAACGCATGCGCAGGAGGCGACATTTGCAACATGTATCCAGAAGACGCGTGGCAGCTGATAGAAGACTCTGCTGGTCAGGTAAGACATCAGCTAACACTTGAAAATAGTCATACTCATTCTGTGCATCAGGTAGAAACAAGCGCTGAGATCAAGGAAATGAAGGCCATGCTGCAGAAGTTGATGAGTGCGCAAAGCGCACCACCAGTTGCGCCAAAGGTATGTGAATTCTGCAGGTCCACCGAGCACAAGACTGATGAATGTCCCACACTATTTGAGGAAACTGGAGATGTCAATGCTCTTGGAGGATGGGATAACAGAGGGCCACCGAGGCAGAATCAGCCGCGCTTTGGACTGGCAGCAAATGGATTCAGATGGAAGGAGGAGAACAATTTCCAGAGGCAGTCCACAGATCAGCGCGCGTCACAGCAGACCCAACAAGCTGCGCCTTACAATCCACCGCATCGCCGCACTGACGCACCAGCACATAACAACCAGCAACCGAGGCGATCCTTGGAAGATATCGTGGGGCAGCTAGCAGACACAGTGCGCAAAAATGACGAGAAATATGACAAGCGGTTCGAGTCCATTGAAAAGCAGCTATCACAGATTGCGACCACAGTATATGAGCTGAAAAAGAGCGATGGCAACCTGCCTTCGCAAGTGATTCAGAACCCCAAAGGAGGAGTCAATGCAGTAACACTGAGGACTGGGCGCACGAGAGGAACAGAGCAGACCGCGAAGGCGCCCGCGCAACCAGCTGCGCAAGTCCCAGAATCGACAGAGCAGAGTGCGCAACCTGAAGTGCCAGCCGCGAGCCAGCAGGGCGAAGCGCCAGGTATAACAGAATTAAAAGACAAGGGCACGAATCGTACTAATATACCTGCACCTTTCCCTGTGCAGGCACCCTTGGCTAGGAAGGAAGCGCAGGACAAAGAGCTCTATGAGTTATTCAGCAAGGTGGAAATCAACATTCCCCTTATTGAAGCAGTTCGAATGCGCACAGGTACGCCAAGTTTTTGAAAGAGCTGTGCACAAACAAGCGACGGAGAGGCGAATGCGCACAGGTAATGTTAAATGCGCAGGCCTCAGCGATCGTGCAACATAAGGTACCACCTAAGTGCCGAGACCCAGGTACATTCACTATCCCATGCACTCTAGGTAAAACCACGGTGAGCAACTGCATGATTGATTTAGGCGCATCCATAAATTTGTTACCGTATTCTCTATATGCAACATTGCGCCTTGGACCACTAAAGCCTGCAGGTCTCACCATTCAGCTAGCGGATCGATCGTGCAAACAACCTGCAGGCATGATAGAGGATGTTCTCGTACGCGTAGGAGAGCTGGTGTTCCCAGCAGATTTTTATGTGCTAGAAATGGAGGGCGAATCGAGCACCAGCAGTGCGCAGATCCTACTAGGTAGACCTTTCCTTATGACCGCGCGCACGAAGATAGATGTGTGGAGAGGCACGCTCTCCATGGAAGTAGATGGCGAAGAGATCCATTTCAATATTTTCAAGGGGATGCAGCACCCACACGAGGACGCCACAGTGCACGCAATGGACGACTTGGATGATTTAGTCACAGATGCGCAATGCACAAGCGCAACAATAGGACCAGAGCCACTGGCACAAGCAGAGTTGGAGGAGCAGGAGGAAGAACCGAGCAGTGCTGAACCAGCACTCACTCAGGTACATGATATAGTTCATATTTGCACCACTAATAAAATCTTGCCCTCCATTGAACAGGCACCCAAGGTCGAGCTGAAGCAACTCCCAGAACATCTCAAATACATTTTCCTGGGAAATGAGGACACCCTGCCAGTGATCATCAAGAAAGGATTAGAAGAAGAGCAGGAAGTGCGCTTACAGCAGGTGCTGCGCAAGAACCAGCGCGCCATAGGATGGACACTTGCTGACCTGCGCGGAGTGAGCCCAGACGTATGCATGCATAGAATTCTGTTGGAAGATGGTGCCAAACCATCCAGGGAGGCTCAGCGCAGATTAAACCCAAACATGATGGAGGTAGTACAAAAGGAGATTTTAAAGTTGCTTGACGCAGGAGTCATCTACCCCATCTCGGACAGCAAATGGGTCAGTCCAGTGCACGTTGTGCCTAAGAAGGGAGGAATCACAGTGGAGAAAAATGCGCAGGGCGAGCTAGTTCCCAAACGCATTCAGACTGGATGGCGCATGTGCATCGACTACAGGAAGCTTAACGCAGTCACGCGCAAAGACCACTTCCCACTGCCCTTCATGGATCAGATGCTGGACAGATTAGCAGGTAAGCACTATTTCTGCTTCTTGGACGGATATTCAGGGTATAATCAGATACCCATAGCTGCGGAGGATCAGGAGAAGACCACGTTCACCTGCCCGTTCGGTACGTTTGCGTTTCGGCGCATGTCATTTGGGCTGTGCAACGCCCCAGGTACGTTCCAACGCTTAGTCATGAGCATTTTCTCGGATATGATTGGTATATCCAACGCTTAGCTGTCTCCGTATGCACAGGATTAATACAAGTAAGTAAACTATGCATTAAGCTCAAGTCTCAAAGATAATACATCATAGATTCATGCCCGACCAACACTAAGAGTTTAGCTAGACATGCTAGTGATAAACATCACAGAATAGTAAGTAATGACTAATGTGTCTGAGAAAACTGTAGCAAACAGTGCGTGCAGCTTGTCTTCTCGGCTGGCGCAGTCGGCTGGCGCAAATCCTCTCAACGTCCGTGTGTTTTCCAGTTTTGCCGCTATCTCTGATGTGTGTCGTCCAATGGTGGATGATATCTCTCTCTCTAAAACCCTAGACTTTCTTTGTTTATATATTGCCCAGGAAGTTCACCTTTGGCAACTTCCAAATCTGGTCACTGGACTTTGCGCCTGGCGCACGGCATTCGGCCAGCGCATCGGCTAGCGCACCGCTACTGACTCTCGCCAACTTCTCTTCTGTTTGTGCAGCTAGCTCCGCAGGCGGATCTTTCACTCCTAGAACGCTGCCTGTTAGCGCGTATCCGACTTAAGGATTCGTTTTGCCCTGTAATACGAAAACACTAGAAACGAGTAATCTTGCTCATAAAATATTGCAAACAAGCATAGGGTTATGATTTAAATAATGCGTACAAATAGCCTCTATCAAACCCCCCACACTTGCCCCTTGTTCGTCCCGAACAAGCATTGAAGCGCGGATACAAGTACCTCTTCTGGAGTCTAGCGCACAGTCTTGTACTCCGATGCGAATGCGCAATTGCTCAACTCGCACTGCTCTATCACCTGCGCACAACCGTACTCAACAGTTCTAATATAATAATTTCGAAATCCATTACCTCTCAGCCGGGATGACGATTTTTGGATGGCTGGGAGATAGCTCTTCTTAGGCTCCAGGCTGCCAGCTCCTACTCCGAAGACAGGTATATGGTGGATAACGCAGCTTCTTCCGGTGCGTGATTGTCCGCGCACTTCCTGGGAACCTGAGCTCTCTGATGATTTCCTTATGGTCTTTGCGCATGTTGATGTTTGTGCGCATGCTGATTCTTTTGTAGCGCGTATCATCTGCTGGTATTTTTCTGTTGTACAACTTCATCTTTAATTTCTTACATTCCCAGAGCAGTTCCAGTCTCAGCCTTCGGATAGTAGCTATGGAACTCGCCCCGCTCTCTCTCCTTTGTCTGTCTGCGCAGGTCAGCGCACGCGTTTACATCCGCGCCTACCTTCCTTAGCTCGAGTTCCAGAGAGAAGGTGGTCTGTTTTCCCACCTCGCCACGCTTTGGGTATTTTGCCTTTGGCATCTGCGTGACTGAGCGCGCTCTTTTGTCTCGAAGGCTGCGAAGCACCGGCCTCTACTAACGCTCTCGACCATATACCTTGCCTTCGAAGCAAAAGCGACTAACCGCCTCTCTGGAGCATTTCTGTCAACTCCACATCCCCTGCATATCCCAACTAACAGGAGCAGAAAAACGAAAAAATTATACTAAAACAGTAAATAGCAGCGCACGCAATACGGATAGCGCAAAACAAGCTGGAGCGCATGCGCATCCTGCACTCTAGCGCACTACTGCTACTATTCTCTTTAACTTAAACTAAGCTATTCTAAAATGCTCAAAACGTGAAAAGTGAATGTAACGCGCCCCCCCCCCCCCCCCCCCCCCACACACTTGAACAGAGACGTGTCCCCACGACTCAAGCGCAAGCGCATGAAGAGCGCACACATGCATGTAATTCAAGAATAAAGAACATAAGAACAAAAACAAATAGTCACACAGCATAAACGATAGCACAAGGGTCACAAAATAGTCGGCACAAATATTCAGCACATAATATCCAATAAGACGCAGCAAAATAAAAGACACCACCCTAAAGAAAACCAAAGAGGCTGCCCCTCGGCCTTAAAAGTCCTCCGAGCTAGACGCACGGGCAGAGGTCTGAAGGCGGGAGCTCTTGTGCAACGGTCGAGTGAAAAGTGCTGGATTTTTTTTTCTAAGTCCTGCCTTATATACCCCCCTGGCTAGCGCATCTGACCTGCGCATAGCTAGGCGCACAGTCCGGCGCACTACTGCGTGACTAAAAACTACCAAGACCTAAACTAGCTAAAAACTAAAAAAAACAAAACAAGTAGAAAATAAAATATGCAAAAGTGAAAACGTGTCGGGTTACCTCCCGACAAGTGCCTTTGTTTAACGTCGTTGGCTCGACTGTACCTCGTCACGTGCCAAAACGTGTGCCTGCGACCTCCCCCACTCTTGCTCCTGAGTGTTCCTGTGCCAGTGTGTATGCTGCGATCTCATTGGTCCTGCGCAAAGGGTAAGATGGGAAGTCAGCATGTGATAAATTATGCGTAACGAGGGTAGATGCAGAGGAAGAAGAGATATGAGCAAGAGGTTCCAGTTCTCCCTCTGGTACACCCGGTGGTGCGTCTGGCGCAGCATCTTGCGCATCAATTATCTCTGGTTCGGCCAAGTCAATGTTGCGTGCTGTGCTGTCCCAAGGTTCTCCTAAGTACCGTTTGACTCTCTGCCCATTAACCTGAAAACGATGCCGGTGCCCGTCTTCTAACTCGATTGTTCCGTAGGGGAAAACCTTGGTGACCGTGTACGGTCCCGTCCATTTGCTGCGCAGCTTTCCAGGCATAAGCTTCAGGCGTGATGAGAATAGTAATACCTGGTCTCCTGGTTCAAAAGTGCGTCTGAGGATATGCTTGTCGTGAAAGGCCTTGGTGCGCTCCTTGTAATCGCGCAGTCCCTCATAGGCGTCCAGGCGCAGCTCTTCTAGTTCGTTCAGCTCAAGTGCGCGCTCCCTTCCTGCCTCGTCCAAGTTCAGGTTGCAAATGCGTAAGGCCCAATATGCCTTGTGCTCGAGCTCTACTTGCAGGTGGCATGCTTTCCCATAGACCAGCCGAAATGGTGAGGTCCCAATGGGCGTCTTATGCGCAGTGCGGTATGCCCATAGCGCATCATCAAGGCGCTGGCTCCAATCTTTGCGCGATGGTCGCACAGTCTTTTCTAAGATGCGCTTGATCTCCCTGTTAGAAACTTCGGCCTGTCCATTCGTCTGCGGATGGTAAGCGGTGGACGTCTTGTGGCGCACCCCATAGTGCTTGAAAACTTGCGCCACGACCCTGTTGCAAAAGTGTGTCCCCTGGTCGCTGATTACTGCCTTAGGCACTCCGTACCTGCAAAATATGTTAGTTCTGAGAAAATCAGCGACAGTCTTACCATCATCCTTTCGCGTAGCCTTAGCTTCAATCCATTTGGAGACATAGTCTACTGCCACCAATATGTACTCGTAGCCTGCAGATGGGGGAAATGGCCCCATGAAGTCGATTCCCCAAACATCGAACACTTCATCCACCAGAATCGGGGTCTGCGGCATCTCATTGCGCGCGGATATTCCTCCTGTGCGCTGGCACCTGTCACAATTCCTGCAGTGATTATAGGCATCTCTAAACAGGTGCGGCCAATAGAATCCGCAGTCCAGGACCTTTCTGCTCGTGCGCTTGGGACCGAAGTGCCCTCCGCATGCGTGCGCATGACAAAACATCAAAACAGAATTAATTTCGTGGTCAGGCACGCAACGCCGCAATATCTGATCTGGTCCTATTCTAAGCATGTAAGGATCATCCCAAAGGTAACGCTTAGACTCATGTTTTAATCGCATGCACTGAGTTTTACTGAAATGTGGAGGAAACGTACCTGTGACCAGGTAATTTGCGATGTGCGCATACCATGGTACCTTACCTGTCAGCGCCATCAGATGCTCGTCAGGGAATGTTTCCGTGATCTGCCCTGGTTCCTCCTCCTTCACGATCCTGCTCAGGTGATCAGCAACTGTATTCTCCGTGCCCTTCTTGTCTTTGATCTCCACGTCAAATTCCTGCAGTAAGAGCACCCAACGCATCAGGCGCGGCTTGGTTTCCTTCTTGGACATGAGGTAGCGGATAGCTGCGTGGTCAGTGTAGATGATGACTCGTGCGCCTAGAACATATGCTCGAAACTTCTCCAGCGCAAATACAATTGCCAGAAGCTCCTTCTCTGTGGTGGTGTAGTTCCTCTGCGCAGAGTCCAGTGTGCGCGATGCATAGTAAATGGCATGCGGCTTCTTGTCTACGCGCTGCCCCGAGACTGCACCTACTGCATAATCACTTGCGTCGCACATCAGCTCAAAAGGCAGGTTCCAGTCTGGTGCGCGCATTACTGGCGCACTGGTCAGCGCTTCTTTCAGCTTATCAAACGCTGCCCTGCACTCATCAGTAAAGTCGAAGCACACATCTTTTTGCAAAAGGTTAGACAGGGGTATACAAATTTTAGAGAAATCTTTGATAAAACGCCTGTAGAACCCAGCATGCCCTAAGAATGATTTCACGTCGCGCACGTTGGTTGCATAAGGTAGATTAGAGATAAGATCTATCTTAGCTTTGTCTACCTTGATCCCTTCCTTTGAAATGATATGTCCTAATACTACTCCGTGCGTTACCATGAAATGACATTTTTCGTAATTTAGCACTAAGTTCTTAGAAATGCACCGCGCTAAGACTTTATCTAGATGTGTTAAGCATGCATCAAAGGTACTTCCATATACGGTAAAATCATCCATGAACACTTCTATGCACATACCAATCATATCAGAGAAAATGCTCATGACAAGGCGTTGGAACGTACCTGGCGCGTTGCACAGCCCAAAGGACATGCGTCGAAACGCAAACGTACCGAACGGGCAGGTGAATGTGGTCTTCTCTTGATCTTCCGCAGCTATGGGTATCTGGTTGTACCCTGAATATCCATCCAAGAAACAAAAATAAGGTCTACCTGCTAAGCGATCCAGCATCTGGTCCATGAAGGGTAGCGGGAAGTGGTCCTTGCGCGTTACTGCGTTAAGCTTCCTGTAGTCGATGCACATGCGCCAGCCAGTTTGTATGCGCTTGGGCACTAGCTCTCCCTGCGCATTTTCTTCCACTATGATTCCTCCTTTCTTTGGCACAACATGCACCGGACTAACCCATTTGCTGTCCGAAATTGGGTAAATGACCCCTGCGCCAAGCAATTTCAGGACTTCCTTTTGCACTACCTCCATCATGTTTGGATTCAACCTGCGCTGAGCCTCCCTGGATGGTTTGGCACCATCTTCCAGTAGAATCCTATGCATGCATACGTCTGGGCTCACTCCGCGCAGATCTGCAAGTGTCCATCCTATGGCGCGCTGGTTCTTGCGCAGTACCTGCTGTAGGCGTACTTCCTGCTCTTCTTCTAATCCTTTCTTGATGATCACTGGCAGGGTGTCCTCACTTCCCAAGAAAATGTATTTGAGGTGCTCTGGGAGTTGCTTCAGTTCAATCTTGGGTGCCTGTTCAATAGAAGGCAAGATTTTGTTAGCGGTGCAAATATGAACTATATCACGTACCTGTGTGGGTGCTGGTTCCGCACTGCTCAGCTCTTCCTCTTGCTCCTCCAGCTCTGCCTGTGTCAGTAGTTCTGGTCCTACGGTTGCGCTCGCACATTGCGCTTCTGCGACTAGATCATCTAAGTTGTCAATTGCGTGCACTGTAGCGTCCTCATGTGGATGCTGCATCCCCTTGAATATGTTGAAATGGATTTCTTCGCCATCTACCTCCATGGAGAGCGTGCCCCTCCACACGTCTATCTTTGTGCGCGCGGTCATCAGAAATGGTCTGCCTAGGAGGATCTGCGCACTGCTGGCGCTTGATTCACCCTCCATTTCGAGCACATAAAAATCTGCTGGGAACACCAGCTCTCCTACTCGAACTAGGACATCTTCTATCATGCCTGCAGGTTGTTTGCACGATCTATCTGCTAGCTGAACGGTGAGACCTGCAGGCTTTAGTGGTCCAAGGCGCAATGTTGTATATAGAGAATAAGGTAGCAAATTGATGGATGCGCCTAAATCGATCATGCAATTACTCACTGTGGTCTTACCTAGCGTGCATGGGATAGTAAATGTACCTGGATCTCGGCACTTAGGTGGTACCTTCTGTTGCACGATTGCTGAGGCCTGCGCATTTAGCATTACCTGTGCGCACTCCCCCTTCCTCCTTTTGTTTGTGCACAGCTCTTTTAAAAACTTCGCATACCTGGGAATCTGCTGAATAGCTTCAATGAGGGGAATATTGATTTCCACCTTGCTGAACAACTCATAAAGCTCCTTGTCCAATGCTTCCTTTCTACCCAATGGTGCCTGCACAGGGAAAGGTGCAGGTATGTTAGTACGATTTATGTCCTTGCTTCTGGACTGAGACATACCTGGCGTGTTGCCCTGCTGGTTCGTGGTTGGTGCTTTCTGTTGCGCATCTTGCTCTGGTTGCGCAGTCTGATCTGCTGGATCCGGGACTTGCGCGACTGGTTGCGCGGGCGCCTGCGCGGTCTGCTCTGTTCCTACTGTGCGCCCAGTCCTCAGTGTCACTGCATTGACTCCTCCTTTAGGGTTCTGAATCACTTGCGAAGGCAGGTTGCCATCGCTCTTCTTTAGCTCATATACTGTGGTTGCGATCTGTGATAGCTGCTTTTCGATGGACTCGAACCTCTTGTCATATTTCTCGTCATTTTTGCGTACTGTATCTGCTAGCTGCCCCATGATATCTTCCAAAGATTGCCTCGGTTGCTGGTTGTTATGCGCTGGTGCGTCATTGCGGCGATGCGGTGGATTGTAGGGCGCAGCTTGTTGCGTCTGCTGTGGTGCGCGCTGATCTGTGGGCTGCCTCTGGAAATTGTTCTCCTCCTTCCATCTGAATCCATTTGTGGCAAGCCCAAAGCGCGGCTGATTCTGCCTCTGCGGTCCTCTGTTGTCCCATCCTCCAAGAGCATTGACATCTCCAATCTCTTCGAAAAGTGTTGGGCATTCATCTGTCTTGTGCTCGGTGGACCTGCAGAATTCACATACCTTTGGTGCAACTGGTTGTGCGCTCTGCGCACTCATTAATTTCTGCAGCATGGCCTTCATTTCCTTGATCTCAGTGCTTGTTTCGACCTGATGCACAGAACGAGCACGACTATTTTCAAGCTTTAGTTGATGTCTTACCTGCCCAGCAGAGTCTTCTATCAGCGGCCACGCATCCTCTGGGTACATGTTGCAAATATCCCCTCCTGCGCATGCATTCAGTAGGCGCAGCTCCATGGGCAGCAGTCCATTTAGAAAGTTCTCTATCAGCACATTCTGGGGCAGGCCGTGATTGTAGCAGTTGGCCTCCAGTTCCCTAAAACGCTCGTAATATTCTGACAATGACTCCCCTGCGCTCTGCCTTGGCGCGGCTAGTTCCCTCCTGAGCAGCGCAATCTTTGCTGCTGGATAGAATTTATCTAGGAATTTCTTCTGCAGCTACTCCCATGTGTGAATGGATCCTGCGGGTAAATTCATCAACCAATGTCTGGCTGTATCACACAACGAAAATGGGAACGCCTTCATTTTCAGTGCCTCATCACTCTCCCCTTCGGTCTTCATGTTCTCGCAAATGACTAGGAACTCTCGCACATGCTTGACTGGATTTTCATTGTTCATCCCGTGGAACTTGGGCATGTGATGGATGAGCGAGCTCCTTAGCTCAAAATGATCGCCTGGTGGAAGCACGATGCACCATGGCTGGTTAACAGTGATAGGGGCCGACATCTCGCGCACTGTTCTGCGTCGCGCGGCTTGTTGCACGGGTGGTGCATGATACACTTCAGCGGCCCTCCTTGCTTCAACCTCGCGCTGCACTTCCTCTCTGAACAGGGCTGCGCGGTTATGTGCTCTTGCTTCCTCTGGGGTTCGGTCCCCCAAGTTGTCTCCTACGACACTGTTATCCTCCATAACCTGTTCCGAATCTCAAGGAAAAATTAAATTAAAAGATAACTAATGTTGTTGCGTCTGTCAGTGCGCAACTAGAATCTGCGCAGCGCAACCATTTCAAGGTTGTGCAGGCTGATGTGATTGCGTGCTGTCAGAAACAACAACGAAAACAAAACAAACTGAAATAAATAGTTACTAAAAAAGGAAAAAAAACGTAAACTAACTAGAACTTAGCTGTGTTGCTCCCCGGCAACGGCGCCAAAATTTGATCGCGCGTCGTTGTGCGCGTCAAATATAATCCTTCCTCTTCCACTCAGTACAGCGGTTAAGTAAGGGTCGATCTCCACAGGGAGCAAATAGTTCAGTTCTAGCCAGCAACCTACACTTACGAAAATGGGGGTGTGTGAATGATTGAAATGCGCGATGCGCAAATGAACAGTAACTAGTGTAACGCAGGGAATTTGCACTAGACGTGCGCAAGCAATAGAGATTAAATACTATGATTGTGAGAAGTATTGGGCAGACAATCCTCTATGAGTGCATTCCTTATCATCGACTCTAAACGTCTATAGCTTAATTTCACTTGGGTTAGTGTCCGGTCAAGGCTTTCTAACACATGCGCATGTTCCGTTCAAAGTTCATATGCTATTAATCCTTAGAACATAGACTAAACAGCTGCGAATCCTGTCACAGTAGCAACTGCTTGCCCTAGCTCGTTACTCCTAGTTGTCACCGTAAAGCTATCAACTAGTTTAACATGTGACAAGCAAGCAACACAAGTAAGATTGCGGTTCAAGGCTTCCCCTACTTATGCAACTAGCTGTCTCCGTATGCACAGGATTAATACAAGTAAGTAAACTATGCATTAAGCTCAAGTCTCAAAGATAATACATCATAGATTCATGCCCGACCAACACTAAGAGTTTAGCTAGACATGCTAGTGATAAACATCACAGAATAGTAAGTAATGACTAATGTGTCTGAGAAAACTGTAGCAAACAGTGTGTGCAGCTTGTCTTCTCGGCTGGCGCAAATCCTCTCAACAAGTCCGTGTGTTTTCCAGTTTTGCCGCTATCTCTGATGTGTGTCGTCCAATGGTGGATGATATCTCTCTCTCTAAAACCCTAGACTTTCTTTGTTTATATATTGCCCAGGAAGTTCACCTTTGGCAACTTCCAAATCTGGTCACTGGACTTTGCGCCTGGCGCACGGCATTCGGCCAGCGCATCGGCTAGCGCACCGCTACTGACTCTCGCCAACTTCTCTTCTGTTTGTGCAGCTAGCTCCGCAGGCGGATCTTTCACTCCTAGAACGCTGCCTGTTAGCGCGTATCCGACTTAAGGACTCGTTTTGCCCTGTAATACGAAAACACTAGAAACGAGTAATCTTGCTCATAAAATATTGCAAACAAGCATAGGGTTATGATTTAAATAATGCGTACAAATAGCCTCTATCACCCTATCTAACCTCTTGCAAAAAGATGTGTGCTTCGATTTTACTGATGAGTGCAGGGCCGCATTTGATAAGCTGAAGGAAGCGCTGACCAGCGCGCCAGTGATGCGCGCGCCAGACTGGAACCTGCCATTTGAGTTAATGTGCGACGCAAGTGATTATGCAGTAGGTGCAGTCTTGGGACAGCGCGTGGACAAGAAGCCGCACGCCATTTACTATGCTTCGCGCACACTGGACGCTACGCAGAGGAACTACACCACCACGGAGAAGGAGCTTCTGGCAATTGTGTTTGCGCTTGAGAAGTTCCTTGCATATGTTCTAGGCGCCAGGGTCATCGTATACACAGATCACGCAGCCATCCGCTACCTAATGTCCAAGAAGGAGACTAAGCCGCGCCTGATGCGCTGGGTACTCTTACTTCAGGAATTCGACATGGAGATCAAAGACAAGAAGGGTACGGAGAACACAGTTGCTGACCACCTGAGCAGGATCGTGAAAGAGGAGGAGCCAGGGCAGATCAGGGAGACATTCCCTGACGAGCATCTGATGGCGCTGACAGGTAAGGTACCATGGTATGCGCACATTGCGAATTACCTGGTCACAGGTACGTTTCCTCCGCATTTCAATAAAACCCAGTGCATGAGATTAAAACATGAGTCCAAACATTATATTTGGGATGATCCGTATATGCTTAGAATAGGACCTGACCAGATATTGAGGCGCTGCGTGCCTGACCATGAAATTAACTCTGTTTTGCTGTTTTGTCATGCGCACGCATGTGGAGGACATTTTGGTCCCAAGCGCACAAGCAGAAAGGTCCTGGATTGCGGATTTTATTGGCCGCATCTGTTCCGAGACGCATATGATCATTGCAGGAATTGTGATAGGTGCCAGCGCACAGGAGGCATATCAGCGCGCAATGAGATGCCGCAGACGCCGATTCTAGTGGATGAAGTATTTGATGTATGGGGCATTGATTTCATGGGGCCATTTCCACCATCTTCCGGATACGAGTACATTTTAGTGGCAGTAGATTATGTCTCCAAATGGGTCGAAGCTAAGGCCACGCGGAAGGATGATGGTAAGACCGTCGCTGATTTTCTCAAAACTAACATCTTTTGCAGATACGGAGTGCCTAAGGTAGTCATCAGCGACCAAGGGACGCACTTTTGCAACAGAATTGTGGTGCAAGTTTTCAAGCACTATGGAGTGCGCCACAAGACGTCCACTGCCTATCATCCTCAGATAAATGGACAGGCCGAGGTTTCCAACAGAGAGATCAAGCGCATCCTGGAAAAGACTGTCAGACCTTCGCGCAAAGATTGGAGCCAGCGCCTGGACGATGCACTGTGGGCATACCGCACTGCGCATAAGACGCCCATCGGGACTTCACCATTCCGGTTGGTCTACGGAAAAGCGTGCCACCTGCCAGTAGAGCTAGAGCACAAAGCATATTGGGCCTTGCGCATTTGCAACCTGAATCTAGACGAGGCCGGGAAGGAGCGCGCCTTTGAGCTCAGTGAATTAGAAGAGCTGCGCCTGGATGCCTATGAGGGACTGCGCGATTACAAGGAGCGGACAAAGGCGTTTCATGACAAGCATATCCTCAGACGCACTTTCACGCCAGGAGACCAGGTATTATTATTCTCATCACGACTAAAGCTCATGCCTGGAAAGCTGCGCAGCAAATGGACAGGACCGTACATAGTCACCAAGGTTTTCCCCTACGGAACAATCGAATTAGAAGACGAGCACCGGCATCGTTTTCAGGTGAATGGGCAGAGAGTCAAACGGTATCTCGGGGAACCTTGGGATGGTACAACGCGCGACATTGAGTTGGCAGAACCAGAAATAAAAGATGCGCCAGCTGACGCGCCAGAGGCACCACCGGATGCACCAGAGGGAGAACTGGAGACGATTGCTCACATTTCTTCTTCCTCTTCATCCACCCTCGTTACTGCAGATTTATCACATATTAACCATGCTGATTTCCCTTTTTATCCTTTGCGCAGAACTAAGACGAACACAGCGCCTGCACAAGCGCGGGATCACTCAGGAGCAAGGGTGGGGGAGGTCGTTGACACACATTTTGGCACGTAACGAGGTACAGTCGAGCCAACGATGTTAAACAAAGGCACTTGTCGGGAGGTAACCCGACTCGTTTTTATTTTTACATGTTTTCTTTTTAGTTTTTCTAGTGTTTTTTTAGGCAGTTTAGGACTTGTTATTTTTAGTCGAGCAGCAGTGCGCAGGACCTCTGCGCCAGCCAGAGGGGTATATAAGGGCAGGACTTAGAATTTTTCCAGCACTTTTCTCATTCGACCGTTGCCAGCAGCCTTTACCTCCCGTTTCCACCAGCCGATCAGAGCTTCCAGTTAGAGAGATCTGCAGAGCACACGGCCGCACTACCCCAAGGTAACCCTTTCCCCCGATCTGAGCAGATTTTATTAGGGTTTGTACGGTGGAGGAGTGCATTAGGGTTTTGAAATCGCACCAAGCTAGAGTGCCCCGACTGGATTGCTGTTTAGTGGGTTGTGTAGGCGAGTAGTAGGCGCTCCTTTGGTGAAAGTTTCATTGGATTTGGAGGAGTTTGGATTTTTGCAGTTTTTGAGAAGTGTTGACGGCGTTGACTAGAGCACCAAGCACAGAATGAGGCCCGCCGAGGACCAAGAGACCCCTGCTGACTTCGCTTACAAGTATGCGGCGTTTATGAGCCTGGAAATGTACGGGACCCCGTACATTAGCCGAGAGTTCCTGCTCGAGGTCGGACTGGAGGACCTCGTTGTAGAGCGCCTGGCGCTAGCAGGCTGGGAGGCGCTGTTGGAACTCAACAGCGCATCAGACAGAGAGGACACATGCGAGTTCCTGGCGTCGCTGGAGACGGGCGACCAGGAGATCAGATATAGGCATCGGGGCGTATGGTTCATCGCCTCAGCTGGGAGGATGAAGCGCGCACTCGGATGCGGTAAGGTGCGCGAGGGAGACACAGACACGCACTCCAACCAGGAGGCCTGGCGCGAGATGGCGACCGGGTCAGCTTTTGCCGCGGGGCGCAGCAGAGGACGCGAGCTGCGTGACCCGTGGATGTTCTACTTGTGGCGCCTGGTCGCCTATGCAGTCATTGGCCGATTTAATGGCGCGCCAAAGGTCAACCTCCTGGACTTGGACATTTTGAAGGGGCTGTACTATGGAAGGAGGGTGCTATTTGTTTCAAATATGGTCATCCATTGGGGACGAGTTAGCACAAGGGGACCGCTGACGTGCGGTGGAATTATTACGCACCTGCTGCGGGCGCTACATGGAGAGCCCGAGGTGCCTGAGCACACTATGGTGCCGGCTGTTCCGCTGGACCGCGCCCACATGCTACAGATCAGGGCGGTAGCTGTGAAGGAAGATGGCACATTGGAATGGTGCTACCGCCTGCAGCCGGCCAGAGTTCCGCGACCAAGGGCAGAAAGCAGTGCGCAGGGCGCAGCAGTCGCACAGGAGATGGAAGAAGACGAAGCCCCAGTACCAGTCGTGCCTCTGGTCAGACGCGCAAGGACCCGCTCGCAGACTGGAGCGCAAAGGAGGGCTCGTGCACCGCAGGGGGAGCCAGTTACAATTTCGATCGAGGATTCTCCCCCTCGTGCACACGGAAAGCGCCCAAGGACTGAGGCTGAGGAGGCGCCAGAGGCAGCATCAGATGAGCAGCGCATGATGTTCAACGTCATGCGTGTGCTCGAATACTTAGCGCCAGAGGGGGCGGATTTGAGTATGAGTCCACCATCCGGGTGGAGATTTGGAGACGCGATTCCCCCTCCCCTCAGCCTGCACCGACCACCTCCAGGTTCCCCCAGTGAGCCACATCAGCCAGCCAGCCCTCCTACTCAGCCCCCAGCAGCACCAGCTCCAGCACCAACCACAGAGTCAGCCCCAGCACCAGAACCCACCCCTGAACCTGAACCAGTACCAGTACCCGCACCTTCCCCTGCCCAGCCGTCCATTCCAAGGTCCCCTATAGCCGAGCCCATCATTAGCACCAGCTCAGAATCGCTATGGGACCGCGCTTCAGAGGATGACGGCGCGGCGCAGCCTGTCGCCCTATCAGTTGTACCGCCTTCCTCTAGCTCCGAATATACGACGGATTCTTCAGAGGAGGAGGCGCATAGTTCAGCGGCTGCGTCCAGCTCAGATGACATCTAGAGCTGTGGAGGGGAGCGCATATTTTCTTTTCGGGTGGTGTTCTTTTCTTTTTGGTGCTGAACTCTATTTGTTATTCTGTTGCTATATTTGTGTTGAACTTGTGTGCTACATATTTTTGTGCCCCTATGCTATATTTGCGCTGCTTTGATTATTATGGTTTTTAGGGTTTTATGTTCTTTATTTTTGCTTGCATGCGTGTGCGCCGCCTCCGTGCGCTTGAGCTTGAGTCGTGGGGACACGTCTCTGTTTAAGTGTGGGGGGGGGGGGAGCGTTACACTTACATTTCACGTTTTTTTGAGCATATTTAGTGTAGCTTAGTTTAATTGAAGGAAACAGTAGCAGTAGTGCACTGTGTGCGGGTTGCGCGCACTGATCAGCTTGTTTGCGCTATCCATATTGCGCCGTGCGCTATCAACTGTTTTTAGTATATTTTTTTTGTTTTTTCTACTCCTGTTAGTTGGGATATACAGGGGATGTGGAGTTGACAGAAACGCTCCAGAGAGGCGGTTAGTCGTTCGCGCTTCAGAGGAAAGGTATATGGTCGAGAGCGCGAGTGGAGGCCAATGCTTCGCGACCTTCGGAGCAAGAGAGTGCGCTCAGTCACGCAGATTCCAAAGGCGAAATACCCAAAGCGTGGCGAGGTGGGAAAACAGACCACCTTCCCTCTGGAAGTCGAGCTAAGGAAGGCGGGCGCGGGTGTAAACGCGTGCGCCGACCTGCGCAGATAGACCAAGGAGGGAGAGCGGGGCGGTGTTCCATAGCTGTTATCCGGAGGCCGAGACTGGAACCGTTCTGGGAAGATAGGAACCATAGACAAAGCTGTACGAAAGAAAGACGCCAGCAGATGATATGCGCTACAAAAGAATCAGCATGCGCACTGATAAACACCAGCGTGCGCAAGTTCACAAAGGAGAAAAAAAATCATCATCAAAAAGGCTTGAGTTCCCAGGAAGTGCGCGGAAGAATCACGCATCGGAAGAAGCTTGCGTTGTTAACCATATACCTATCCTCGGAGCAAGAGCTGACAACCTGGAGCCTATGAAGAGCTATCTCCCAGCCATCCAAAATAATTTTTCATCCCAGCTGAGAGGTAATGAATTTCGAAATTATTATACTTGAAACTGTTGAGAAGCAGATGTGCGCAGGTGGTAGAGCAGCGCAAGGTGTTCAGCAGCGTAGACCGCGCTAGAGTGCAAGACTGTGCGCTAGACTTCAGAGAGGTAATGGTATCCGTGCTTGAGTGCTTGTTCAAGGACGAACAAGGGGCAAGTGTGGGGGGTTTGATAGAGCCTATTTATACGCATTATTTAGATCATAACCCTATGCTTGTTCGCATTATTTTATGTACAAGATTACTGGTTTCCAGTGTTTTTGTATTTCAGGGCAAAACAAGGGCCTAAGCCGGATACGCGCTAACAGGTAGCGTTTAGGACGCGCAGCACACAGCCTGCGGAGCTAGCGGCGCAAACAGAAGAAATGGCGAGACACAGCAGAGTTGCGCCGACCAATGCGCTAAGCAGTACGCCGTGCGCCAGGCGCAGAGTCTAGTATTTCCTAATCCCGACATGACCAGATTTGGAAGTTGCCAAGGATGGACCTCTCAAGCAGTATATAAAGGGGAGGAGGTCTAGGGTTTCAGAACAATAAGAAGAAGAGACGATCATCATCAGAGACACACAGAGCGGCAAGCTGGAAAACACACGGACTTGTTGAGAGGACTTGCGCCAGCCAACTGCGCCAGCCGAGAAACATTCTGCACGCACTGTTTGCTACTTGTTTCTCAGATACATTAGTTATTATTTACTATTCTATGATGTTTATCACTAGCATGTCTAGCTAAACGCTTAGTGTTGGTTGGGCATGAATCTATGATGTATTTCCTTTGAGACTTGAGCATAATGCATAGTTTGCTTACTTGTATTAAACTCTGTGCATACGGAGACAGCTAGTTGCATGAGTAGGGGAAGCCTTGAACCGCAATCTTACTCTTGTTGCTTGTTCGTCATATGTTAAACTAGTTGATAGCTTGACGGTGACAACTAGGAGTAACGAGCTAGGGTGATCAGTTGCTACCTTGAACGGATTCGTAGCTGTTTTAGTCTAGTTCTAGAGATTAATAGCACATGAACTTTGAACGGAACATGCGCACGTGTTAGGAAGCCTTGACCGGACACTAACCCAAGTGAAATCAAGCTATAGACATATTAGAGTCAGTGATAAGGAATGCACTCATAGAGGATTGTCTGCCCAATACTTCTCATAGTCATAGTACTTAATCTCTACTGCCTGCGCACGTCTAGTGCAAATTCCTGCGTTTTACAACTGTTACTTGCGCACTGCGCAACCCAATCACTCACCCCCCAATCTTCGTAAGTGTAGGTCACTGGCCAGAACCGAACTACTTGCTCCCTGTGGAGATCGACCCTTACTTAACTGCTGTACTGAGTGGAAGAGGAAGGATTATATTTGACGCGCACAACGACGCGCGATCATCACCCATTGAGCAGAACGAGCCAGCCAGTTCTCCCGCGCAGTCACCGTTACAATCCTCAGTGCGCACCCTAGTCATAGACCTGCTGCAAATGCCATCAGAGCCCCCTGCGCAACCCTCTGCACAGATGATCCGATCGCCCTCTGAGGTCACCCCCATCAAAGAGTTAAGTTCAGATTCGATATGGGAAACTGACTCGGAGGAGGAGCCTGCAAACCAGCCAGCGGCAATTTCAATTGGACAACCACCCTCCAGCTCTGAGTATGAGACAGATTCCGTGGACGAGGAGGCACAAGGGTCTGCGAAGGACTCCAGCTCAGACGATTGCTAGGGATGCACAGATGGCTAGGCGCACATAATTTCGGGTTATCCCTTCCCTTTGAAAACTATCACCGGATGCTATTTCGTTTCCTATGTTGAATATTTTGTGAACCCCTGACCTTATTCCTTTTGCTACGTTGACTATGTTTTTCATATTCATAACGCACTTTACTTTTCGTTATCGTTTGTCTTAGTTGCATGCATGAGTGCGCTCTCCGTTGCGCTTGAGCATGAGTCGTGGGGACACGTCTCTGTTTAAGTGTGGGGGGGGGGGCTTACATTTACATTTCATATTTATCATTGTGGTTTAGCTTAGTTAATGTAGTTAAAGCAATAGTAGCGGATTGCGCACACCTTTCGACTTGTTTTGTCTTATTCATCCTACATGCGCTACTATTAACCGCTTTAGTATAATTTTTTTCGTTTTTTTTTGTCTTTTTAGTTGGGATACAGGGGATGTGGAGTTGACAGAAAAAGCTCTAGAGAGGCGGTTAGTCGTTTTTACTTCGAGATTAAGGTACATGGCGAAAAACGCTAGTGGAGGCTAATGTTTCGCGACCTTCGGAACAAAAGAGCGTGCTCAGCCACGCAGATGCCAAAGGCGAATACCCAAAGCGTGGCGAGGTGGGAAAACAGACCACCTTTCCTCTGGGAGTCGAGTGTAGGAAGGTGGGCGCGGGTGTAAACGCGTGCGCTGACCTGCTTAAGTAGACCAAGGAGGGAGAGCGGGGCGTTGTTCCATAGCTACTATCCGAAGGCCGAGACTGGAACCGTTCTGGGAATATAAGAAAAGTGGACAAAGCTGTATAAAAGGAAAGAAACCAGCGTGCGCACACAACTCCATATTAGCGCATGCGCAAGTCCAAAAGTAAAAAAAAAATCATCAAGGACGAAGGGCTTGAGTTCCCAAGAAGCGCGCGAATGAATCACGCACCTGAAGAAGCTTGCGCGATTAACCATGTACCAGAACTCGGAGTAGAGACTGACAACCAGGAGCCTGTGGAGAGCTATCTCCCAATCATCCAAATTAAATTGCATCCTGGCTGAGAGGTAACAAATTTCGAAGTTATTATATTAAAATTGTTGAGGGTATGTGCGCGAAGGTGATAGAGCAATGCAGGTTGAACCGATGTGCAGATCGCGCATGAGTGTAAGGCTGTGCGCTAGACTTCAGAGAGGTAATTGTATCTGTGCTTAAGTACTTGTTCAGGACGAACAAGGGCAAGTTTGGGGGGTTTGATAGAGCCTAGTTATATGCGCTATTTAGATCTTAACACTTTACTTGTTTGCATTATTTTGTGTACAAAATTACTGGTTTTCGGTATTTTTGTATTTCAGGATGAAACAGGAGCATAAGTCAGATGCACGCTAACGGGCGCTTTTAAAGAGCGCAATGCACAACCTGCGGGGCTAGCAGCGCAAAAGGAGATAGGAGAGCTGATTCAGACTGCAGTGCGCAAACAAACTGCGCAAAGCGAGTAGCGCAATCAATGTGCGCAGCTAGCCATGCGCAGGATAGCAGTGTTTCTAAATTTTGATCATCATTATCCCTACAAAATCTCCTAGATTTGGGAAGTAGCTAAGATTCTCACGGGCCAAATCTAAGCATTCCTTGGGCTTCAAGACCAGTATATAAAGAGGAGGGAAGCTAGGGTTTGAAGAGGATTTTTTAGAGAGAGAGACATATAGCAGCAGAGACACACGAGCTCAAGAAAGCCTGCCATCGAGATTCTGCGCGAACCACCTGCGCCAGCCAAAAAACAGCAACCTGCGATTGAGCCGGCTTACTACTTCTCCTTGGCTGCTTGATAGAGCCTATTTATATGCGCTATTTAGATCTTAACACTGTGCTTGTTTGCATTATTTTGTGTACAAGATTACTGGTTTTCGGTATTTTTGTATTTCAGGATAAAACAGGAGCATAAGTCAGATGTGCGCTAACGGACGTTTTAGAGCGCAATGCACGACTGCGCGAAGCTAGCAGCGCAAAAAGGAGTAGCGCATTCAGCGTGCGCAGAAGGGCAGAGTTTCTAAATATTGATCTCCTAGATTTGGGAAGTTGCTAAAAGTTTCTCGGGCCAAATCTAAGCATTCCTTGGGCTTCAAGACCACTATATAAGAGGAGGGAAGCAAGGGTTACAGAGAGAGAGAGAGAGCAGATAGAGAGAAGGACACTCGGCAGAAAAACACACGAGCTACTTCAGCCAGATTCTGTGCGAACCACCTGCGCCAGCCGAGAACAGCAACGCGCAATTGCGCCAATCTGCTACGTTTCTCTTGCTGCTTTAGTTTTATTTATTATTGCTATGATGTTTGTTTCTAGCATGTCTTGCTAAACACATTGTATCGGTTGGGCATGATTCTATGAAGTATTTCCTTTGAGACTTGTTCTTAATGCTTGGTACATCTACTTATATTAATTCTATGCATATGGATGATAATTAGTTGTGCGAATAAGGGAAGCCTTGAACCGCAATCTTATTCTAATTGCTAGTTATTGTATGTTAAACTAGTTGATAGCTTGACGATGACAACTAGGAGTAACACACTAGGATACTCAGCTGCTACTGTGATAGGATTCGTGATTGTTTAGACTAGTTTCAGGAATTAATAGCTCATGAACTTTGATCGGAACATGCGCGCACGTTAGGGAGCCTTGATCGGACACTAACTTAAGTAGAACTGCACTATAGATGTTTAGAGTCGATGATAAGGGATACATTCATAGAGGATTGTCTATACTGATACTCTTCATAGTCATAGTACTTAAAATCTACTGCCTGCGCACGTATCGTGCAATTCTGCTTTCACCACTGTTCATTCGCGCACCTGCGCAACCCAACCACTCACAACCCCAATTTCGTAAGTTGTAGGTTGCTAGCTAAAACGAGTCTGCTTGCTCCTTTTGGGATCGACCCTGACTTAGCCGCTATACTAAGTGGAGAAGGAAGGATTAATTTGACGCGTACAACGACACGCGATCAAATTTTGGCTCCGTTGCCGGGGAGCAACACAGATAAGTTTTAACTAGTTCAAGTTTTTTTTTACAGTAGCTAGTTATTTCTTTTTTATTTTCGTTGGTGTTTCTGCCAGTACGCAATCAACATCCGCCTGCGCAACCTTGAAACAGTTGTGCTGCGCAGATCATAGTTGCGCACAGACAGGGGCAACAACCTAGTTTCTTTTAATTCCGTTTGCTTGAAGTCTAGAATAGGACATGGAGAATAACAGTGTCATTGGCGATAACTTAGGGGACAGAACCCCAGAGGGACCTAACAATGCAAGGGCGGATAACCGCGCAGCTCGGTTCATAGAGGAAGTGCAGCGCGAAGTTGAAGCAAGGATAGCCGCTGAAGTATATAATGCGCAACCCGCGCAACAGATCGTGCGACGCAGAATAGTGCGCGAGATGTCGGCTCCAATCGCAGTCAACCAACCGTGGTGCATAGTGCTTCCACCCGATGGGCATTTTGAACTACGGAGCTCATTCATTCATCATATGCCGAAGTTCCATGGGATGAACAACGAAAACCCAGTCATGCATGTGCGCGAATTCCTAGTTATCTGCGAGAACATGAAGACCGACAGGGAGAGTGAAGAAGCGCTGAAGCTGAAGGCGTTCCCTTTTTCATTGTGTGATACAGCCAGGCATTGGCTGATGAGCTTACCAGCAGGATCTATTCGCACATGGGAGCAGCTCCAGAAGAAGTTCTTGGATAAGTTCTACCCCGCAGCAAAGATTGGGCTACTCAGGAGGGAATTGGCCGCACCTAGACAGGGATTAAGAGAGTCACTATCAGAGTACTATGAGCGTTTTAGGGAGCTGGAGGCCAACTGCTACAATCATGGCCTGCCCCAACATGTGCTGATAGAGAATTTCCTGAACGGGCTACAACCGATGGAACTTAGACTGCTGAACGCATGCCCAGGAGGTGATATATGCAACATGTACCCGGAGGATGTATGGCAGATGATCGAGGACTCTGCTGGACAGATAAGGCATCAATTGACGCTTGAGAACAGTCGTGCGCGCGCTGTGCACCAAGTGGATTCCAGCGCCGAAATTAAGGAAATGAAAGCCATGCTGTAGAAACTGATGAGTGCGCAAGGCGCGCAACCAGTTGCGCCAAAGGTATGCGAGTTTTGTACGTCCACTGAGCACAAAACCGACGCTTGTCCCACATTTTTCGAGGAACCAGGAGATGTCAATGCTCTAGGAGGATGGGACAATAGAGGACCGCAGAGGCAGAATCAACCGCACTTTGGACTGGCCGCAAATGGATTCATATGGAGGGAGGACATCAATCCCCAAAGGCAGCCAGCGGAATATCGTGCACCTCAGCAGGCGCAGCAAGCATACAACCCACCGCACCGCCGCAATGATGCACCAGCACAGAATAACCAGCCACCGCGGCGCTCCTTAGAAGACATAGTGGGTCAGTTGGCAGACACCGTGCGCAAGAACGATGAAAGATATGACAAGAGGTTCGAGTCAATTGAGAAGCAGTTGTCGCAGATTGCTACCACGGTCTATGAGCTGAAAAAGAGCGATGGCAACTTGCCTTCGCAAGTGATCCAAAACCCTAAGGTAGGAGTTAACGCCGTAACACTAAGGACTGGGCGCACAGTTGGGACAGCTCCAACCGCAAAAGGAGCCAGCGCTGCCAGTTGCGCAACCTCCAGAGCCAGAACAGCCAGATGCGCAACCAGCCGCGCCAGCTACAAACCAGCAGGGGGTGGCGCCAGGTATGATACAATCAGAAAAAAAGAGTACTAATGCACCTGCACCTTTTCCTGTGCAGGCACCTTTACAAGGGAAGGAGGCGCTGGACATGGAGTTATACGAGTTATTCAGCAAGGTGGAAATAAACATTCCCCTGATTGAGGCAGTTCGGCAGATTCCCAGATATGCCAAGTTCTTGAAGGAGCTGTGCACAAACAATAGGAGGAAAGGCGAGTGGGCACAAGTAATGCTTAACGCACATGCATCAGCAATTGTGCAACACAAGGTACCACCTAAATGCCGGGATCCAGGTACGTTCACCATACCGTGAACCCTAGGTAAGACCACGGTAAGTAACTGCATGATTGATCTCGGTGCATCTATAAATGTGCTTCCTTACTCCTTGTATGTGTCATTGCACCTTGGTCCACTAAAGCCTGCAGGTCTCACCATCCAATTAGCAGATCGGTCGTGCAAACAACCAACGGGCATGATAGAGGACGTTCTTGTCCGAGTAGGAGAGCTGGTGTTCCCTGCAGATTTCTACGTCTTGGAGATGGAGGGTGAGCAGAGCAAGGGAAGAGCGCAAATCCTACTGGGTAGACCATTTCTGATGACAGCGCGCACAAAGATAGACGTATGGAAAGGCACGCTCTCAATGGAGGTAGATGGCGAAGAGATTCACTTCAACATTTTCAAGGGGATGCAGCACCCTCATGAGGATGCCACAGTGCACGCATTAGACAGTATGGATGACTTGGTTGCGCATGCGCAGTGTGCGAGCGCAACAGGGGAGCCTACGCCATTGGCACAGACAGAGTTGGAGGAACAAGATGATAAGCTGAGCAGCACAGAATCAGTGTCCAGACAGGTATGTGATCTGGTTAATGTTTGCGTTACTAATAAAATCCTGCCTTCTATTGAACAGGCACCCAAGGTTGAGCTAAAGCAATTGCCCGAGCACTTAAAGTACATCTTCCTGGGCAACGAGGACACCCTGCCTGTCATTATAAAGAAAGGATTAAAGGAGGAGCAGGAGGCGTGATTACAGGAGGTGCTGTGCAAGAACCAGCGCGCCATAGGATGGACATTGGCTAACCTGCGCGGAGTAAGCCCTGATGTGTGCATGCACAGAATTCTTCTGGAAAATGATGCCAAACCATCCAGGGAACCTCAGCGCAGACTGAATCCGATTATGATGGAGGTAGTACAGAAGGAGATCCTGAAGCTGCTTGACGCAGGTGTAATATACCCGATTTCATATAGCAAGTGGGTGAGTCCAGTGCACGTTGTGCCTAGAAAGGAGGCATCACGGTAGAGGAGAATGCGCAGGGCGAGCTAGTTCCCAAGCGCATACAGATTGGGTGGCGCATGTGCATTGACTACAGGAAGTTAAACGCAGTCACGCGCAAGGATCATTTCCTGCTACCATTCATGGACCAGATGCTCGACCGGTTGGCAGGAAAGCCGCACTTTTGCTTCTTGGATGGTTACTCAGGGTACAATCAAATCCCTATTGCTGCGGAGGATCAGGAGAAGACAACCTTTACCTGCCCATTCGGTATCTTTGCGTTCCGGCGCATGTCGTTTGGGCTGGTAATGCGCCAGGTACGTTCCAACGCTTAGTCATGAGCATTTTCTCTGATATGATTGGTTTATGTATTGAGGTATTCATGGATGACTTCACTGTGCACGATGAGACTTTTGATGCATGTTTGGATAATCTTGATAAGGTCTTAGCGCGCTGCATTACCAAGAACTTAGTTCTCAATTATGAAAAATGTCACTTTATGGTATCACATGGAGTAGTCTTAGGACATATCGTCTCGCAGGAAGGAATTAAGGTCGATAAAGCGAAAATTGATCTTATCTCAAATCTGCCTTATTCCACTAATGTGCGCGACGTTAAGTCGTTTCTTGGGCATGCAGGGTTCTATAGGCGCTTTATTAAAGATTTTTCTAAAATATGTATCCCATTGTCTAACCTCCTTCAAAAGGATGTGTGCTTTGAGTTCACTGATGAGTGCAGAAATGCTTTTGACAAGTTAAAGGATGCGCTGACCAGTGCGCCAGGAATGCGCGCACCAGACTGGAACCTACCATTTGAGCTGATGTGCGATGCCAGTGACTACGCTGTAGGCGCAGTACTTGGCCAGCGTGTGGATAAGAGGCTGCATGCTATCTATTATGCGTCGCGCACACTGGACACTGCGCAGAGGAACTACACAACGACCGAGAAGGAACTTCTAGCAATCGTATTTGCGCTGGAGAAGTTCCGCGCACATGTTCTGGGCGCTAAAGTCACTGTCTACACTTACCACGCTGCTATCCGCTACCTGATGTCCATGAAAGAGACTAAGCCGCGCCTGATGCGCTGGTTGCTGCTACTCCAAGAGTTCGATCTAGAAATCAAGGATAAGAAGAGAACGGAAAAAACTGTTGTTGATCACCTAAGCAGGATAGTGAAGGAAGAGGAGCCAGGGCAGATCACGGAGACATTCCCTGACGAACACCTGATCGCGCATCATTGTACGCGTCAAATTAATCCTTCCTCTTCCACTAGTACAGCGGTTAAGTCAGGGTCGATCTCCACAGGGAGCAAGCAGTTCAGTTTTAACCAGTGACCTACACTTACGAAAATTGGGGGGTGTGAGTGATTGGGGTTGCGCGATGCGCGAGTAAACAGTGGTAAACGCAGGAATTGCACTAGACGTGCGCAGGCAGTAGAGATTAAATACTATGACTATGAGAAGTATTGGGCAGACAATCCTCTATGAGTGTATCCCTTATCATCGACTCTAAATGTCTATAGTTTGGTTTGCTAATGTTAGTGTCCGATCAAGGCTTCCTAACATGTGCACATGTTCCGATCAAAGTTCATGTGCTATTAATTCTTGAACTAGACTAAACAACTACGAATCCGATCAAGGTAGCAATTGCTTATCCTAGCGCGTTACTCCTAGTTGGCACCGTCAGACTATTCAACTAGTTTAACATACAACAACAAGCAACAAGAGTAAGATTGCGGTTCAAGGCTTCCCCTACTCATGCAACTCGCTGCCAGCAATGTGCACAGAATTAATATAAGCAAACAAGCTATGCATTAAGCGCAAGTCTCAAAGGAAATACTCATAGATTCATGCCCAACCAATACCAAGCGTTTAGCTAGACATGCTAGTGGTAAACATCATAGAAATAGTAAATAATAACTAAAGTATCCAAGAAAACAATAGCAAACAGTGCGTGCAGGTTGCAGTCTTGGCTGGCGCAGTCGGCTAGCGCAGGTCCTCTCAGCAAGCTCGTGTGTTTTTGAATCTGGCTCTCTCTCGTGATGTTATGATCCTCGTATGATGAAATATGAATTCCCAAACCCTAGCCTTCTTCTCTTCTTTATATACTGCTCAGAGGCTCATTCTTGGCAACTTCCAAATCTGGTGGTGTCAGGATTTGGAAACACCACCATCTGCGCATGGCGCACGGCATCTTGGTTACCGCACCGTGGTCGACTCTGCCAATTCTTCTGTTTGCGCCGCTAGCTCCGCAGGCTTGTGTGATGTGCGTCCTAAACGCTGCCTGTTAGCGCGTATTCGACTTAGGCCCTTGTTTTGCCCTGAAATAGAAAAACACTGGAAACCAGTAATCTTGTACATAAAATAATGCAAACAAGCATAGGGTTAGGATCTAAATAATGTGTATAAATAGGCTCTATCAAACCCCCCACACTTGCCCCTTGTTCGTGCTCGAACAAGCACTCAAGCACGGATACTATTACCTCTCTGGAGTCTAGCGCACAGTCTTGCACTCTGGCGCGATCTGCACTACTGATCACCTTGCGCTGCTCTACCACCTGCGCGCATCTGCTTTCAATAGTTCTAATATAGTGATTCGAATTTCGTTACCTCTCAGCTAGGATGAAGAACATTTCGGATGGCTGGGAGATAGCTTTTCATAGGCTCCAGGTTGTCAGCTCTCACTCCGAGGATGGGTATATGGTTAACAGCGCAGCTTCTTCCCGTGCGTGATTCTTCCGCGCACTTCCCGGGAACCTGAGCCTTTTGATGATTTTCTTTGTGGACCTTGCGCATGCTGGTGCTTATTTGTGCGCAGGCTGATTCTTTTGTAGCGCATATCATCTGCTGGTATTTTTTCTTTTGTACAGCTTTGTCTATGGTTCCTATCTTTCCCAGAACGGTTCCAGTCTCGGCCTCCGGATAACAGCTATGGAACACCGCCCCGCTCTCCCTCCTTGGTCTACTGGTCGGCGCACGTGTTTACTCCCGCGCCCGCCTTCCTGAGCTCGACTTCCAGAGGAAAGGTGGTCTGTTTTCCCACCTCGCCACGCTTTGGGTATTCGCCTTCGGCATCTGCGTGGCTGAGCGCGCTCTCTTGTTCCGAAGGTCGCGAAGCACAGGCCTCCACTAGCGCTCTCGACCATATACCTCACCTCCGAAGCTCGAACGACTAACCGCCTCTCTAGAGTGTTTCTGTCAACTCCACATCCCCGGTATATCCCAACTAACAGGAGCAGAAAAACAAAAACAAAAACTAAAACAGTTGATAGTAGCGCATGCAATAGGGATAGCGCAAAACAAGCTGAACAGTGTGCGCAACCCGCACTTAAGCGCACTACTGCTACTGTTTTCTTCAACTAAACTAAGCTACACTATAAAGCTGAAAAAAAAAGTGAAATGTAAAGGTAACGCTCCCCCCCACACTTAAACAGAGACGTGTCCCCACGACTCAAGCTCAAGCGCACGGAGAACGCGCACATGCATGCAAGCAAAATAAAGAACATAAAAACTAAGAACAAATAGTCAAAGCAGCGCAATATAGCATAGGGACACAAAATATGTAGCACAAGAGTTCAGCAAACATATAGCAACATAATATCGAATAATGTTTAGCATATAAAAGAAAAAGACACCACCCGAAAGGAATAATGCGCCCTCCCTACAGCTCTATATGTCCTCTGAGCTGGACGCAGCCGCTGAACCATGCGCCTCCTCCTCTGAAGAATCCGTCGCATAATCGGTGCTGGAGGAAGGCGGTACAACAGAAAGGGCGACAGGCTGCGCCACAAAGTCGTCCTCTGAGACGGGGTCCCATAGCGAGTCGGAGCTGGTGCTAATGATGGGTTCGGCTACAGGGGACCTCGGAATGGACGGCTGGGCAGGGGATGGTGCAGGTGCTGGTACTTGTGCCGGTTCGGGGGTGGGCTCTGTTTCTAGGGCTGCTGGGGCTGATTCTGGTGCTGGGGCTGGGTGATAGAGCCTATTTATACACATTATTTAGATCCTAACCCTATGCTTGTTTGCATTATTTTATGTACAAGATTACTGGCTTCCCTCTATCACTGGGGAAGGAGAGGGCTCTGCTAGGTGCACTAGGGGCTGAGTAAGAGGGCTGGCTGGCTGGTGCGGCTCGCTGGGGGAACCGGGAGGTGGCCAGTGCAGGCTGAGGAGAGGGGGGATCGCGTCTCCAAATCTCCACCCTGATGGTGGGCCCATGCTCAAGTCCGCCCCCTCTGGCGCTAAATACTCGAGCACGCGCATGACGTTGAACATCATGCGCTGCTCTGCTGATGCTTCCTCAGGTGCCTCCTCAGCCTCGGTCCTCGGGCGCTTCCTTTGCGCACGCGGGGGAGAATCCTCGATGGAAATGGTAACTGGCTCCCCCTGCGGTGCACGGGCCCTCTGATGCACTACAGTCTGCGAGCGGGTCCTTGCGCGCCTGACTGGAGGCACAACGGGCTCTGAGGCCTCGTCCTCCATCTCCTGCGCAGCTTCTGCTGCTTGCGCGCTGCTCTCTGCTCGTGGCCGCTGAACTCTGGCCGGCTGCAGGCGGTAGCACCACTCCAATGTGCCATCCTCCCTCACGGCTACCGCCCTAATCTGCAGCATGTGGGCGCGGTCCAGAGGAACAGCCGGCACCATTGTGTGCTCAGGCACCTTAGGCGCGCCATGCAACGCACGCAGCAGGTGCGTAATGATTCCTCCGCAAGTCAGCGGCCCCTTGGTGCTGACTCGGCTCCAGTGGTGTACCATGTTCAGGACAAAAAGCACCCTCTTCCCATAATAAAGGCCCTTCAAAATCTCCATATCCAGCAAACTGATCTTCGGCGCACCATTAAAACGCCCAATAATCGCATAGGCGACCAGGCGCCACAAGTAGAACATCCACGGGTCACGCAGCTCTCGTCCCTTGCTGCGCCCCGCGGCAAACACTGGCCCGGTCGCCATCTCGCGCCACGCCTCTTGATTTGTGTGCGCGTCCATGTCAGCTTCTCGCACCTTAGCGCACCTCAGTGTGCGTTTCAGCCTCTTAGCCGAGGCAATGTACCACACCCCTCGGTGCCGGTACCTTATCTCCATCTCACCTGGTTCTAATGACGCCAGGAACTCGCAGGTGTCCTCCTTGTCTGATGCGCTGTTGAGTTCCAACAGCGCCTCCCAGCCTGCTAACGCCAGCCTCTCCAAAACGAGGTCCTCCAGTCCGACCTCGCGCAGGAAGTCCCTGCAGATGTACGGAGTTCCGTACATTTCTAGCCTCAGAAATGCGGCATACTTGCTGGTGAAAACAGCTGGGGTTTCTTGGTCCTCGGCAGGCTGCATCGTGGCTGGGTCTCTCTGGTCAACGCCGGTCAACACCTTCTAAAGCTCAGAAAATCAAAACTCCTCCAAAGGCCCTGAAACTTTCACCAATTGGGCGCCTACTCCCCGCCTACAGAACCCTCTAACCAATACTCCAATCAGTGCACTCTAGCCTGGTGCGATTTCAAAACCCTAGAGCATTCCTCTACCGCACAAACCCTACTGGAATCTGCTCAAATCTGGGGGAAAGGTTACCTGGAGGATGGTCGACGGAGTGCTCCTCAAATCTCTCTAGACGGCAGCTGGTTGGAGCGCCGGACGGTGAGCGGAGGTGTGAGGGCGGGAGTTGTACTTGCAACGGTCGAGTGAAAATGCTGAAATTTTCTAAGTACTGCCCTTATATACCCCCTGACTGGCGCAGCTGTCCTGCGCACTAAAGTGTGCACGGACCTGCGCACTGCTGCTTGACTAAAAAACTACAAGACCTAAGCTAGCTAAAAGATACTAGAAACACTAAAAAAACATGTAAAAGTAAAACGAGTCGGGTTACCTCCCGACAAGTGCCTTTGTTTAACGTCGTTGGCTCGACTGTACCTCGTTACTTGGGTGAAAGTATACCAGCGGCCTCCCCCACACTTGCTCCTGAGTGACCCCGCGCTTGTGCATGTGTTCTGTTCTTCTTGGTCCTGCGCAAAGGGTTGGACGGGTGGTCAGCATGGTTAATAGTATGTGATAAATTACAAGCAACGAGGGTAGGTAAAGAGGGAGAAGAAATATGAGCAATAGTCCCTTGTTCTCCCTCTGGCGCGTCTGGTGATGACTCTGGCGCAGTAACCTGTGCATCTGCTATCTCAGGTTCTGCCAATTCAATTTCGCGCGCTGTGTCATCCCAAGGTTCTCCTAGATACCGTTTGACTCGCTGCCCATTGACCTAAAAACGATGCCGGTGCTCGTTTTCTAACTCGATTGTTCCGTAGGGGAAAACCTTGGTGACTGTGTACGGTCCTGTCCATTTGCTGCGCAGCTTCCCTGGCATGAGCTTTAGGCGCGAGGAGAACAACAGTACCTAGTCTCTTGGCTCAAAAGTGCGTCTAAGAATATTCTTGTCGTGAAACGCCTTTGTGCGCGCTTTGTAATCGCGCAGCTCTTCTAATTCGCTCAGCTCAAACGCGCGCTCCTTGCCAGCCTCATCAAAGTTTAGGTTGCATATGCGCAGTGCCCAGTATGCTTTGTGCTCCAATTCTACTGGCAGATGGCACGCCTTTCCATAGACCAACCGAAACGGTGAAGTCCCGATTGGTGTCTTATGCGCGGTCCGGTATGCCCACAGCGCATCGTCTAGGCGCTGGCTCCAGTCCTTCCGCGATGGTCTTACGGTTTTTTCCAGGATGCGCTTGATCTCTCGGTTGAAAACCTCGGCCTGTCCATTCGTCTGAGGGTGGTAAGCAGTGGACGTCTTGTGGCGCACTCCATAGTGCTTGAAAACTTGCGCCACAACTCTGATGCAGAAATGCGTCCCCTGGTCGCTGATGATTGCCTTAGGCACCCCGTACCTGCAAAAGATGTTAGTTTTTAGAAACTCAGCGACCGTCTTACCATCATCCTTCCGTGTGGCCTTAGCTTCGACCCATTTGGAGACATAATCCACTGCGACCAATTTGTACTCGTATCCGGCAGATGGAGGGAATGGCCCCATGAAGTCAATACCCCAAATATCAAACACTTCATCCACTAGAATCGGCGTCTGTGGCATCTCGTTGCGCGCTGATATGCCTCCTGTGCGTTGGCACCTGTCACAATTCCGGCAGTGATCATAGGCATCTCTAAACAGGTGCAGCCAATAAAATCCACAATCCAGGATCTTCCTGCTCGTGCGCTTGGGAACAAAGTGTCCTCCACATGCGTGCGCATGACAAAACATCAAAACAGAGTTAATTTCATGGTCAGGCACGCAGCGCCTTAATATCTGATCTGGTCCTATTCTGAGCATATATGGATCATCCCAAATGTAATGCTTGGACTCATGCACTGGGTTTTATTGAAATGTGGAGGAAACGTACCTGTGACCAGGTAATTCGCAATGTGCGCATACCATGGTACCTTACCTGTCAGCGCCATCAGATGCTCGTCAGGGAATGTCTACGTGATCTGCCCTGGTTCCTCCTCTTTCACGATCCTGCTCAGGTGGTCAGCAACTGTATTCTCCGTGCCCTTCTTATCCTTGATTTCTAAGTCAAATTCTTGAAGTAGACCTAGCGCATCAGGCGCGGCTTAGTCTCCTTCTTGGACAGTAAGTAGCGGATGGCTGCATGGTCTGTGTAGATGACGACTCTGGCGCCTAGAACATATGCGCGGAACTTGTCTAGCGCAAAAACGATTGCCAGAAGCTCCTTCTCCGTGGTGGTGTAGTTCCTCTGCGCAGAGTCCAGTGTCCACGCGCGCGGTTTCTTGTCCACGCGCTGTCCCAGGACTGCTCCTACTGCGTAATCACTTGCGTCGCACATTAGTTCGAATGGTAGGCTCCAGTCTGGAGCGCGCAACACTGGCGCACTTGTCAGCGCCTCCTTCAGCTTATTAAACGCGGCCCTGCACTCATCAGTAAAGTCGAAGCACACATCCTTTTGCAAGAGGTTAAACAGGGGTATACAAATTTTAGAGAAGTCTTTTATAAAACGCCTGTAAAACCCGGCATGCCCAAGGAATGACTTTACGTCGCGCACGTTAGTGGAATAAGGCAGATTAGAAATAAGATCTATCTTAGCTTTATCTACCTTGATCCCCTCCTCTGAGATGATATGTCCTAGTACTACACCATGCGATACCATGAAATGACATTTTTCATAATTGAGTACTAGATTCTTTGAAATGCAGCGCGCTAAGACTTTATCAAGATGAGTTAAGCATGCATCAAAGGTACCTCCATACACAGTAAAATCATCCATGAACACTTCTATGCATATACCAATCATATCAGAAAAAATGCTCATGACAAGGCGTTGGAACGTACCTGGCGCGTTACACAGCCCAAATGACATGCGCCGAAACGCAAACGTACCGAACGGGCAGGTAAACATGGTCTTCTCTTGATCCTCCGCAGCTATGGGTATCTGGTTGTACCCTGAATATCCGTCCAAGAAGCAAAAGTAGGGCTTCCCTGCTAATCTGTCCAGCATTTGGTCTATGAAGGGTAGCAAGAAATGGTCCTTGCGCGTGACTGCGTTAAGCTTCCTGTAGTCGATGCACATGCGCCATCCAGTTTGTATGCGCTTGGGAACTAGCTCGCCCTGCGCATTTTCTTCCACTGTGATTCCTCCTTTCTTTGGCACAACGTGCACTGGACTGACCCATTTGCTATTTGAGATCGGGTAAATGACTCCTGCGTCGAGTAGCTTCAGGATCTCCTTTTGCACTACCTCCATCATATTCGGGTTTAATCTGCGCTGAGCCTCCCCGGATGGTTTGGCACCATCCTCCAATAGAATTCTATGCATGCATACGTCTGGGCTCACTCCGCGCAGGTCAGCAAGTGTCCATCCTATGGCGCGCTGGTTCTTGCGCAGCACCTGCCGTAAGCGCGCTTCCTGCTCCTCTTCTAATCCTCTCTTTATGATCACTGGCAGGGTGTCTTCATTTCCCAGGAATATGTACTTGAGGTGCTCTGGAAGTTGCTTCAGCTCGATCTTGGGTGCCTGTTCAATAGAGGGCAAGATTTTATTAGCAGTGCAGATATGAACTATATCGTGTACCTGTTTGGATTCTGGTTCAGCACTGCTCAGCTCGTCTTCCTGCTCCTCCAAGTCTGCCTGTGCTAGTGGCTCTGGTCCTACCGTTGCGCTCGCACATTGCGCATCTGTGACCAAATCATCAATGTTGTCCATTGCGTGCACTGTGGCGTCCTCATGTGGGTGCTGCATCCCTTTAAATATGTTGAAGTGGATTTCTTCGCCATCAACCTCCATAGAGAGTGTGCCCCTCCACACGTCTATCTTTGTGCGCGCGGTCATCAGAAAAGGTGTGCCCAGTAAGATCTGCGCACTGCTGGTGCTCGATTCACCCTCCATTTCTAGCACATAGAAATCTGCTGGGAACACCAGCTCTCCTACTCGCACAAGAACATCCTCTATCATGCCCGCAGATTGTTTGCACGACCGATCTGCTAGCTGAATGGTGAGACATGCAGGCTTTAGTGGTTTAAGGCGCAATGTCGCATATAGGGAATAGGGTAGCAAATTTATGGATGCGCCTAAATCAATCATGCAATTGCTCACTATGGTCTTACCTAGAGTGCATGGGATAGTGAACGTACCTGGATCTCGGCACTTAGGTGGTACCTTATGTTGCACGATCGCTGAGGCCTGCGCATTTAGCATTACCTGTGCGCACTCGCCTTTCCTCCTCTTGTTTGTGCATAGCTCCTTCAAAAACTTGGCGTACCTAGGGATCTGCCGAACTGCTTCAATAAGGGGAATGTTTATTTCCACCTTACTGAATAACTCGTATAGCTCCTTGTCCAGCGCTTCCTTCCTATCCGATGGTGCCTGCACAGGGAAAGGTGCAGGTATATTAGTACGATTCGTGCCCTTGTCTTTTAATTGTGTTATACCTGGCGCTTCGCCCTGCTGGCTTGTGGCTGGCACTTCTGGTTGTGCGTCTGGCTCCGGTTGCGCATTCTGCTCTGCTGGATCCGGGACTTGCGCAGCTGGTTGCGCGGGCGCCTTCGTAGTCTGCTCTGTTCCTATCGTGCGCCCAGTCCTCAGTGTCACTGCATTGACTCCTCCTTTGGGGTTCTGAATCACTTGCGAAGGCAGGTTGCCATCGCTCTTCGTTAGCTCATACACCGTGGTAGCGATCTGTGATAGCTGCTTTTTAATGGACTCGAACCGCTTGTCATACTTCTCGTCATTTTTGCACACTGTGTCTGCTAGCTGCCCCACGATTTCTTCCAACGATCGGCTCGGTTGCTGGTTGTTATGCGCTGGTGCGTCAGTGCGGCAATGCGGTGGATTGTAGGGTGCAGCTTGTTGTGTCTGCTGTGGCGCGCGCTGATCTGTGGACTGCCGCTGGAAATTGTTTTCCTCCTTCCATCTGAACCCATTTGCAGCAAGTCCAAAGCGCGGCTGATTCTGCCTCTGTGGTCCTCTGTTATCCCATCCTCCAAGAGCATTGACATCTCCTGATTCCTCGAAAAGTGTGGGACATTCATCAGTTTTGTGCTCGGTGGACCTGCAGAATTCGCACGTCTTTGGCGCAGCTGGTTGTGCGCCTTGCGCACTCATCAACTTCTGCAGCATGGCCTTCATTTCCTTGATCTCAGCGCTTGTTTCTACCTGATGCACAGAACGAGCACGACTATTTTGAAGTGTTAATTGATGTCTTACCTGCCCAGCAGAGTCTTCTATCAGCTGCCACGCGTCTTCTGGGTACATGTTGCAAATGTCGCCTCCTGCGCATGCGTTCAATAACCTCAGCTCCATGGGTACCAATCCATTCAGAAAGTTCTCTATCAGCACATTTTGGGGCAGGCCGTGATTGTAGCAGTTGGCCTCTAGCTCCCTGAAACGCTCGTGATACTCTGACAGCGATTCTCCTGCGCCCTGCCTTGGCGCGGCCAGTTCTCTCCTGAGTAGCGCGATCTTTGCTGCGGGATAGAATTTGTCCAGGAACTTCTTCTGCAGCTGCTCCCATGTGTGAATTGATCCGGCTGGTAAGTTCATCAACCAATGTCTGGCTGTATCACACAGTGAAAATGGTAATGCCTTCATCTTCAGCGCCTCATCGCTCTCCCCTTCGGTCTTCATGTTCCCGCAGATGACTAGGAACTCTCGCACATGCTTGACTGGATTTTCGTTGTTCATCCCGTGGAACTTGGGCATGTGATGGATGAGCGAGCTCCTTAGTTCAAAATGACCGTCTGGCGGAAGCACGATGCACCATGGCTGGTTAACTGTGATTGGGGCTGACATCTCGCGCACTGTTCTGCGTCGCACAGCTTGTCGCGCGGGTGGCGCATTATACAATTCAGTGGCCATCCGTGCTTCAACCTCGCGCTGCACTTCCTCTCTGAACAGGGCTGCGCGGTTGTGTGCTCTTGCTTCTTCCGGGGTTCTGTCCCCTAAGTTATCCCCAACGACACTGTTATCCTCCATAACCTGTTCTAAGTCTCAAAGAAAACGAAATTAAAAGATAACTAAGCTGTTGCGTCTGTCAGTGCGCAACTAGAATCTGCGCAGCGCAACTGTTTCAAGGTTGCGCAGGCTGATGTTGATTGCGCGCTGTCAGAAACAACAACGAGAAAACAAAACAAACTGAAATAACTAGTTACTAAAAAGGAAAAACGTAAACTAGCTAAAACTTAGCTGTGTTGCTCCCCGGCAACGGCGCCAAAATTTGATCACGCGTCGTTGTACGCGTCAAATTAATCCTTCCTCTTCCACTAGTACAGCGATTAAGTCAGGGTCGATCTCCACAGGGAGCAAGCAGTTCAGTTTTAACCAGTGACCTACACTTACGAAAATTGGGGGGTGTGAGTGATTGGGGTTGCGCGATGCGCGAGTAAACAGTGGTAAACGCAGGAATTGCACTAGACGTGCGCAGGCAGTAGAGATTAAATACTATGACTATGGGAAGTATTGGGCAGACAATCCTCTATGAGTGTATCCCTTATCATCGACTCTAAATGTCTATAGTTTGGTTTGCTAATGTTAGTGTCCGATCAAGGCTTCCTAACATGTGCGCATGTTCCGATCAAAGTTCATGTGCTATTAATTCTTGAACTAGACTAAACAACTACGAATCCGATCAAGGTAGCAATTGCTTATCCTAGCGCGTTACTCCTAGTTGGCACCGTCAGACTATTCAACTAGTTTAACATACAACAACAAGCAACAAGAGTAAGATTGCGGTTCAAGGCTTCCCCTACTCATGCAACTCGCTGCCAGCAATGTGCACAGAATTAATATAAGCAAACAAGCTATGCATTAAGCGCAAGTCTCAAAGGAAATACTCATAGATTCATGCCAACCAATACCAAGCGTTTAGCTAGACATGCTAGTGGTAAACATCATAGAAATAGTAAATAATAACTAAAGTATCCAAGAAAACAATAGCAAACAGTGCGTGCAGGTTGCAGTCTTGGCTGGCGCAGTCGGCTAGCGCAGGTCCTCTCAGCAAGCTCGTGTGTTTTTGAATCTGGCTCTCTCTCGTGATGTTATGATCCTCGTATGATGAAATATGAATGCCCAAACCCTAGCCTTCTTCTCTTCTTTATATACTGCTCAGAGGCTCATTCTTGGCAACTTCCAAATCTGGTGGTGTCAGGATTTGGAAACACCACCATCTGCGCATGGCGCACGGCATCTTGGTTAGCGCAATTGGTTAGCGCACCGTGGTCGACTCTGCCAATTCTTCTGTTTGGGCCGCTAGCTCCGCAGGCTTGTGTGATGTGCGTCCTAAACGCTGCCTGTTAGCGCGTATCCGACTTAGGCCCTTGTTTTGCCCTGAAAAACAAAAACACTGGAAACCAATAATCTTGTGCATAAAATAATACAAACAAGCATAGGGTTAGGATCTAAATAATGTGTATAAATAGGCTCTATCAACACCTGATGACGCTGAACGGTAAGGTACCATGGTATGCGCATATTGCAAATTACCTGGTCACAGGTGCGCTTCGTCCTCATTTCACTAAAACTCAATGCATGAGGTTAAAACATGAGTCTAAATATTACATTTGGGATGATCCATACATGCTTAGAATAGGCCCTGATCAGATCTTGAGGCGATGTGTGCCTGATCATGAGATGAGCTCTGTTTTGAGATTTTGTCATGCGCACGCGGGCGGAGGACACTTTGGTCCAAAGCGCACGAGCAGGAAAATCCTAGATTGCGGTTTTTATTGGCCGCACTTATTTCGTGACTCATATAACCACTGCAGGGCTTGTGACAGGTGTCAGCCCATAGGAAATATCTCAGCGCGCAACGAGATGCCACAAACACCTATACTGGTAGATGAAGTGTTCGATTTGTGGGGAATTGATTTCATGGGACCGTTTCCGCCATCTTGTGGATATGAGTACAGACTAGTTGCGGTGGACTATGTCTCGAAGTGGGTCGAAGCTAAGGCCACGCGCAAGGATGATGGTAAAACGATTGTTGACTTCTTAAGAACTAACATTTTCTGCAGGTACGGAGTACCTAAGGCAATAATCAGTGACCAGGGGACGCACTTCTGCAACAGAATAGTGGCGCAAGTACTAAAGCATTATGGGGTGCGCCACAAGACCTCCACTGCCTACCATCCTCAAACGAATGGCCAGGCCGAGGTTTCCAACAGAGAGATCAAGCGCTTTCTGGAGAAAACCGTGAGACCTTCGCGCAAAGACTGGAGCCAGCGACTGGACGATGCACTCTGGGCATACAGGACTGCGCACAAGAGACCGATTGGGACTTCACCATTTTGGTTGGTGTACGGAAAGGCGTGCCACCTACCGGTTGAGTTGGAGCACAAGGCATACTGGGCAATGCACTTGCAATCTGAACCTTGATGAGGCTGGTAAAGAGCGCGCATTTGAGTTAAGCGAGCTAGAGGAGCTGCGCTTGGATGCATATGAGGGGTTGCGCGACTACAAAGCGCGCACAAAATCATTTCACGATAAGAACATCCTCAGACGCACCTTCGAGCCAGGAGACCGAGTGCTGTTGTTCTCCTCGCGCCTAAAACTAATGCCTGGGAAGCTGCGCAGCAAGTGGACGGGACCTTACACGGTCACAAAGGTTTTCCCGTATGGAACTATCGAGTTAGAGAACGAGCGCAAGCATCGCTTTCAGGTTAATGGGCAAAGAGTCAAGAAATACTTGGGAGAACCATGGGATGAGGCCACGCACGAAATTGATTTGGCGGAACCCGAAATAGAAGATGCACAAGCTGCTGCGCCAAAAATACAACCTGCTGCACCGGAGGGAGAACTAGTTGCTACTGATTATATATCTTCTCCCTCACTGATTAACCTCGTTACTTATGATGTGCCACACAATTTTGGCCACACTGACCACCTATCTGTTCCTTTGCGCAGGACTAAGGAGGACATAGCACACAATGACGCACCAGAGCGCGCAGGAGCAAGAGTGGGGGTGGTCCGGAGCACGAACTTGAGCAAGTAACCAGGTACTATCGAGCCAACGACGTTAAACAAAGGCACTTGTCGGGAGGTAACCCGACACGTTTCCATGTTTTATTTTTTACACTTTTTTAGGATTTGCATTTTAGCTAGTTCAGCACTTGCATTTTTTTTGAGTCACGTAGCAATGCGCGAGTCAGTGCGCAGTTCAGTGCGCAGGACAGATGCGCAGGTCAGGGGGTATATAAGGGCAGATACTTAGAAAAATCCGGACATTCTGTAATTTCGACCGTTAACCACTCCGCACTGCAGCCCGCCGATTTTTGCCGTCAGCCCACCGTTTGCAGTGTTCTCTAGAGAGATTTGAGGCACACAACACCACCAGCACACTAGGTAACCTCTCCTTCCTCGTTTTCATACATTTTAGTGAGGGTTTGGTGAAGGTACCCGACTGAAGACGTAACCCTAGGATCACAACCGCACCTAGTTAGCTAGCTCCGTTTGGTGATTTCTTTGCTGGGTTTTGTTGACGCGAGTGAGGCGCCCTTCTAGTAGGAATTTGAGGGTTTGATTTGAAGTTCTGATTTTGGGTAGAGCGTTGACTACAGTTGACCGTTGCAACTATGAGGCCAGCCGAGGACCAGGACACCCCCGCATCTTTCGCCCAGAAGTATGATGCCTTCTGGAGGCTGGACATGTATGGCACACCGTGCATCAGCAGGGACTTCCCGCGCAAGATGGGCTTAGAGGAATTGGTCACAGAAAAACTCGCGCAGGCTGGCTGGGAAGCGCTAATGGACTTAGAAAGCGCGGCCGACAAAAAGGACACCTGTGAGTTCCTGACGTCCCTGCAGATCCAAGACTTAGAGATCCAGTACCGACACTGAGGGGTGTGGTACATTGCATCGGCCAAGAGATTGAAGAGCATCCTGCGCTGTGACACGGTGCGCGAGCACGAGGTGGATACGCACACCAATCAGGAGGCGTGGCACGAGATGGCGCCGGGCAAACCGTTTGCTGCTGGGCACAGCCGAGGGCGTGAGCTGCGCGACCCCTGGATGTATTACCTGTGGCGCATGGTCGCGTACACAGTGATTGGGCGCTACAACGGTGCGCCAAAGGTCAGCCTGCTTGATATGGATGTGCTGAAGGGGTTGTATTATGGGAAGAAGGTGAGGTTCGTGTCGGACATGGTAGTGCACTAGGAGCGGCTCAGCACCAAAGGCCCGCTCACTTGTGGAGGTGTGGTTACGCATTTGCTGCGTGGGCTGGACGGAGAGCCAGAGGTGCCTGAGCACACAGTTATTCCAGCCGTTCCTCTTGACCGTGCTCAGTTGCTGCAGTACCGAGCAGTTACTACTAAGGGAGACGGGTCTTTGGAATGGTGTTACCGGCTGCAGGCTGCTAGGGCACCGAGGCACGCGGCAATCAGAGGAGCGCCCGCGGAGAGTAGTGCGCGGCAAGAGGAAGCTACTGCTGAGGAGGAAATGGAGAATGTGGAGGCACCAGTCGTGCCGCCGGCTCGGCGCATGAGGACGCGCTCTCAGACTGGAGCGCGCGCGCGGGAGAGTGGACCGCCAGGGGAAGTTGTCACCATTGACATCAGAGATTCTCCAGGGGAAGTTGTCACCATTGACACCATTGACTCCAGCTTAGAAGACCTTTAGGGCGCAGTAAGGGGGCTAGGCACATATCACCTCGGGTTGTCATTGTTGCTATCATTGGCTATTCTGTTCTTATTTTGTGTGGATATTTTGTGAACCCCTGACCATGTTTCAATTGCTGCATTGACTCTGTTTTTTTTTCATTTTCATGATGCATTTCATTTTTTCGTTCTTAGTTGTCCTAGTAGTTGCATGTGTGCGCTCTCAGTTGCGCTTGAGCTTGAGTCGTGGGGACACGTCTCAGTTTAAGTGTGGGGGGGGGGGGGCGTACATTACATTTACATTCATATTTATCATTGGAGTTTAGCTTAGTTAGTGCAGTATAGGAAATAGTAGCGGTTGTGCGCTTGTGTGCGGATTGCGCACACCTTTCGACTTGTTTTGCCTTATTCATCCTACATGCACTGCCTTTAACCAATTTAGTATATTTTTTTCGTTTTTGTTGTCTTTTTAGTCGGGGTATTCAGGGGATGTGGAGTTGAAAGAAAAAGCTCTAGAGAGGCGGTTATTCGTTTTTGCTTCGAGAGTAAGGTACATGGCTAAAAGCGCTAGTGGAGGCCGGTGCTTCGCAACCTTCGGAACAATAGAGCGCGCTTAGCCACCCAGATGCCAAAGGCAAATACCCATAGCGTGGTGAGGTGGGAAAACAGACCACCTTTCCTCTAGAAGTTGAGTATAGGAAAGTGGGCGCGGGTGTAAACGCGTGCGCTGACCTGCGCAAGTAGACCAAGGAGGGAGAGCGGGGCGTTGTTCCATAGCTGCTATCCGAAGGCCGAGACTGGAACCGTTCTGGGAAAATCAGAAGAATGGACGAAGCCGTATAAAAGAAAGAAATCAGTTGAAGATATACGCAAGAAAAAAAAGAATCAGCGTGCGCACACACCTCCATACTAGCGCATGTGCAAGTCCAAAGAAAAAATCGTCAAGGACGAAAGGCTTGAGTTCCCAAGAAGCGCGCGAATGAATCACGCACCTGAAGATACCTGCGCAATTATCCATGACCAGAAATCGGAGTAGAGACCGACAACCAGGAGCCTATGAAGAGCTGTCTCCGAATCATCCGAATTAAATTGCATCCTGGCTGAGAGGTTAAAGGTTTGTGCGCGTAGGTGATAAAGCAGCGCAGGGTGAATCGATGTGCGGATCGCGCATGAGTATGAGGCTGTGCGCTAGACTTCAAAGAGGTAAAAGTATCTGTGCTTCAGTACTTGTTTGGGACGAACAAGGGCAAGTGTGGGGGATTTGATAGAGCCTATTTATATGCGCTATTTAGATCTTAACACTGTGCTTGTTTGCATTAATTTGTGTACAAGATTACTGGTTTTCGGTATTTTTGTATTTCAGGATAAAACAGGAGCATAAGTCAGATGTGCGCTAACGGACATTTTAGAGCGCAATGCACGACTGTGCGAAGCTAGCAACGCAAAAAGGAGATAGATGTTTTGCACTACAGTGCGCAACCCGACTGCGCAAAGCGATTAGCGCAGTCAGCGTGCGCAGAAGGGCAGAGTTTCTAAATATTGATCTCCTAGATTTGGGAAGTTGCTAAAAGTTTCTCGAACCAAATCTAAGCATTCCTTGGGCTTTAAGACCACTATATAAGAGGAGGGAAGCTAGGGTTACAGAGAGAGAGAGAGCAGATAGAGAGAAGGACACTCGGCAGAAAAACACACGAGCTACTTCAGCCAGATTCTGCGCGAACCACCTACGCCAGCCGAGAACAGCAACGTGCAATTGCGCCAATCTGCTACGTTTCTCTTGCTGCTTTAGTTTTATTTATTATTGCTATGATGTTTGTTTCTAGCATGTCTTGCTAAACACATTGTATCGGCTGGGCATGATTCTATGAAGTATTTCCTTTGAGACTTGTTCTTAATGCTTGGTACATCTACTTATATTAATTCTATGCATATGGGTGATAATTAGTTGTGCGAATAAGGGAAGCCTTGAACCGCAATCTTATTCTAATTGCTAGTTATTGTATGTTAAACTAGTTGATAGCTTGGCGGTGACAACTAGGAGTAACACACTAGGATACTCAGCTGCTACTGTGATAGGATTCGTGGCTGTTTAGACTAGTTTCAGGAATTAATAGCTCATGAACTTTGATCGGAACATGCGCGCACGTTAGGAAGCCTTGATCGGACACTAACTTAAGTAGAACTGCACTATAGATGTTTAGAGTCGATGATAAGGGATACATTCATAGAGGATTGTCTGTACCGATACTCTTCATAGTCATAGTACTTAAAATCTACTGCCTGCGCACGTATGCTTTCACCACTGTTCATTCGCGCACCTGCGCAACCCAACCACTCACAACCCCAATTTTGTAAGTTGTAGGTTGCTAGCTAAAACGAGTCTGCTTGCTCCTTGTGAGATCGACCCTGACTTAGCCGCTATACTAAGTGGAGAAGGAAAGATTAATTTGACGCGTACAACGACGCGCGATCACTGCTTTAGTTTTACTTATTATTTCTATGATGTTTGCTTCTAGCATGTCTAGCTAAACACCTTGTATCGGTTGGGCATGATTCTATGAAGTATTTCCTTTGAGACTTGTGTTTAATGCTTAGTTCGTCACTTATATTAATTTTATGCTCATAGGTGATAATTAGTTGTGCGAATAAGAGAAGCCTTGAACTGCAATCTTATTCTAACTGCTCGTTATTGTATGTTAAACTGGTTGATAACTTGACGGTGACAACTAGGAGTAACACACTAGGATAATCGGCTACTACTGTGACAGGATTCGTAGTTGCTTAGACTAGTTTCACGAATTAATAGCTCATGGACTTTGATTGGAACATGCGTGCACGTTAGGAAGCCTTGATCGGACACTAACTTAAGTAGAACTACACTATAGATGTTTAGAGTCAATGATAAGGGATACATTCATGGAGGATTGTCTTTACCAATACTTTTCATAGTTATAGTACTTAATATCTAATGCATGCGCACGTATAGTGCAATTCTGCTTTGACTACTGTTCATTCGCGCACTTGCGCTACCCAATCACTGACAACCCCAAATTTCGTAAGTTGTAGGTTGCTAGCGAAGACGAGTCTGCACGCTCCTTGTGGGATCGACCCTGACTTAGCCGTTGTACTAAGTGGAGAAGGAAGGATTAATTTGACGCGTATAACGATGCGCGATCAGCTACTTAGATCCCTATCTTGGAGCTAATGATTTTTCTACTTAAGAGCCAATATTTGTCTGAGACAAATATGACCACATTTGGTCTTAAGGACACTCGGCCTCGCTGGGCTGCAAACAAAAATAACTAATAGCTACCCATTACAATCAATCCTCTTTAGTTCATAAGACAGTTTTCACTTCATCCATCAGTGGGCTTTTCTCCCCCTTTTTATCATAAATGACAAAGGGGAGCTTCAGTCATCATCTTGATCATCCGCGGGGGTAGCTTCTTCGTCTGGGTACTCCGCGGGAGCAGCTTGTAGATGATGAGTCAGGGATAACTTCATCTACTCCAGGAGTAGGGACAGGTGGCGGTGCAACCAGCAAGGGATCTTCTTGTGCTATGTCCACGACATGCTTTCCCTTGAAAAGTTTGTGATCAACCACAAACACTTGCAGCTCTTCTAACATCCCCTCTGAGATGGTCTTCAACTCCGGATTTTGTGCAATGATCAATTCATAAATGAGGGAGGGAAGAACAGTGGCATGAGTAGACTTGGTACAACCAGCATGTGCAGCAATCTGAGGAAACATTACCTTATCCATGTTTACTTTCCTTCGCTTCCCAATGGTGTACAAGAAGTCTCCAAAGTCACTGTTGACCTTTCCTCTGCTGGAGCTAGGAATCCAGTTCCTGATGCCAAGATTGTACAGCAATGCATACTTTGATGACAACTCCGAAGCATACCAATTTGGTGCTGCCCAGGTTCTGCACAACCCACCAGTAAGAATAATGGCAAGGACCTCTTGATCGACACTAGCTGGTCCCCTTGATTCATTACTTATCTCCATATATTCATTTATCTTCTCCGGAGAGATCAAAACCAACTTACCTCGTACCCAGCTTCTCCCATAATGATTACTACTCTCAACTTCGAACTCATCCTTCATATTTGCCACAAATTTCCTAACCAATGAAATATTGAACTTCTTAGGGATGATTACGGATCTCAAAAGATTTATCTCTGATAGAAGCTGGATGATTGCAGCAGATTTGTATCTTTCATGAACCATCCTCTTTTCAGGCACCACAATCTTTCTTTCCACTATTACCCATGATTCTAAGGCAGGCCTGCTCCTGAACCAGATGCCTTCTACAGTGACCTCTTCGGTGATCTCAGGCAGTGTGGACTACCTCTCAGATGGTTCTCCATTATGAGGATCTTCAGTGTCATCAGAGTCCTCTTCTTCTTCACTACTTGAGTCTAGAATGATGATGGGGGACTTCCCTTTGTCTGTTGGTGGTGGAAGAGTTGCTTCAGCAGATTCTTGTTCAAATAGCTCTTCTGTCCAAGACTCCTCGGAGTCTTCATCTAAGCCAGGGGTTGTGACTACAGTTTTACTGGGCTCTTCTGCTCTTTGTGTTGTTGCAATAACCTTTGTAGCTTGTTCACCACTGGAGGAGTCTTCAGCGACTACCTCCTTTTCAACCGTTGTTGCTTCAGACACAGTATCCCATCACGCACAAGCCTCCTCTTCTTGTTTGAGGGTTCCTCTGAAGATGGTGTAGTATTCTGCGTCCGTGGAGGCGGTGCTGGTTCCCAGACTATCAGCTCAAGACATTGTTCTGCTGATTTGCGCCGAGGCTCGGTCTCCTTTCTACCACTGATTTGTTGGGCAGCTGCCAAGCTCTTCTTTAGTCCACGAGTGCGCACCATTGTCAAATTTGGGCTATGATCGGTGATGGCTGGAGTTCTTGAGGAGGGATTGTCGGACGATGCTTCACAGAATGTGCCCTATAACACAAATTGATTTACCCGCTTTTCTTTTCAATAGCTGCATATGCCTTGCACGGGTTCCTCCTTTCTTTAGCAACCAAATATTCTTGTACTAGCTTCTCTTTTGTGCCAGGTTGCTATAGCTTCTTGAGTTTGTATTGCTTAAGGGTTTGAACCATCCACTCCATCGGGCGGTTTCTCGTGAACTCTAGATGATTGTTTCCTCACCCGTACCTGAGTAGGTTTGTATCTCCACTGCCTCTGACTTTTGTTGTGCTCAAACATCCTTTATCTTTTTCTGACATATGCAGATTGCCTCATCTGATTTTTCCAGGAGCCTTTTGTGATCGTCCCTCTCCAGTGAATCGATCTATCATTGTTTCTGACTATCCTTGGATCATCTGAATATCTATAATTCATCACTTGTCTTGCAGAGCTGAAGACAATACCACTGTATGGTTTAGTCTTTGATTTCTCCCTCCAATTTTGAATTCTAGTTGACCTTTGAGGTCTCTGGTACTCTTCCATCCTTGGACATTTACTCTGAACATGAACCTCTTGGTCACAGCAATAGCATATGCACCCTCTTCTTCCGGGTTTTCTTTCTGCTACAGGTGGATGATACAGCGGTTGCTGTAGCAACCTCTTGTCCAGATTGAAATTCACAGCGTCTCAATTAGGCAGATTTGTGAACAAGCAGTTGCTGCAGCACACCCTTGTTCACTCTGAAATTGTCTCAGCAAACAATGAACAAGACAGAAGTTTGTTCACCCAGTTCGGCCAACTACCTACGTCTGGGGAGGACTATTCTCCAGTCCTCAATCCACTAAACACGAAGGTCTCCAAGTACACCCGGTTACAACTCCACGCAACCTATGCTACTCAACCTTGTGTGGATCACTTGACACAATCAGAACAGGCTCTGACTTGTGTCTGCACACCCTCTACAAATGTCAATCTAGAATAGCTACAGACTTCTCAAGACTCAGCCTATTCTAAACTACACTCACTCAGCAGGGTTGCTGTAGCAATTGCTGTAACACACAGCTGATGCACAATCTGTCCGCGTCGCTCCGAAGCTTTCTGCCGAGCCATTCGAACGATTCCACGAGCGCTGCACACTCTAGAATACTCTCCCTCACTCAGTGACCTCCTGCCACTAGCGAGAACCACCGCTTAGACACTTGACCAAGCCACACACCCGTCAGTTCTTCCGCGGCTGCCCTTGATCAACCAACAAGCACACCTGCTCTGAATTGGCTTCCAGATCAAGCTCAAATCAGACTCTGCAAGTCCTGATTTCCTTCTGCTTCTGTCACCACAGCTCTGCGCTCACGCTCTGCTCTCAGGTGATGATCGAAGAATTCGTCCGTCTGATAGAGCCTATTTATACACATTATTTAGATCCTAACCCTATGCTTGTTTGCATTATTTTATGTACAAGATTACTGGTTTCCAGTGTTTTTGTATTTCAGGGAAAAACAAGGGCCTAAGTCGGATACGCGCTAACAGGCAGCGTTTAGGACGCACATCACACAAGCCTACGGAGCTAGCGGCGCAAACACAAGAATTGGCAGAGTCGACCACGATGCGCAGATGGTGGTGTTTCCAAATCCTGACACCACCAGATTTGGAAGTTGCCAAGAATGAGCCTCTGAGCAGTATATAAAGAAGAGAAGAAGGCTAGGGTTTGGGCATTCATATTTCATCATACGAGGATCATAACATCACGAGAGAGAGCCAGATTCAAAAACACACGAGCTTGCTGAGAGGACCTGCGCTAGCCGACTGCGCAAGCCAAGACTGCAACCTGCACGCACTGTTTGCTATTGTTTTCTTGGATACTTTAGTTATTATTTACTGTTTCTATGATGTTTACCACTAGCATGTCTAGCTAAACGCTTGGTATTGGTTGGGCATGAATCTATGAGTATTTCCTTTGAGACTTGCGCTTAATGCATAGCTTGTTTGCTTATATTAATTCTGTGCACATTGCTGGCAGCGAGTTGCATGAGTAGGGGAAGCCTTGAACCGCAATCTTACTCTTGTTGCTTGTTGTTGTATGTTAAACTAGTTGAATAGCCTGACGGTGCCAACTAAAAGTAACGCGCTAGGATAAGCAACTGCTACCTTGATCGGATTCGTAGTTGTGTAGTCTAGTTCAAGAATTAATAGCACATGAACTTTGATCGGAACATGCGCACATGTTAGGAAGCCTTGATCGGACACTTACATTAGCAAACCAAACTATAGACATTTAGAGTCGATGATAAGGAATACACTCATAGAGGATTGTCTGCCCAATACTTCTCATAGTCATAGTATTTAATCTCTACTGCCTGCGCACGTCTAGTGCAATTCCTGCGTTTACCAATGTTTACTCGCGCATCGCGCAACCCCAATCACTCACACCCCCCAATTTTCGTAAGTGTAGGTCACTGGTTAAAACTGAACTGCTTGCTCCCTGTGGAGATCGACCCTGACTTAACCGCTGTACTAGTGGAAGAGGAAGGATTAATTTGACGCGTACAACGACGCGCGATCAAATTTTGGCGCCGTTGCCGGGGAGCAACACAGCTAAGTTTTAGCTAGTTTACGTTTTTCCTTTTTAGTAACTAGTTATTTCAGTTTGTTTTGTTTTCTCGTTGTTGTTTCGGACAGCGCGCAATCAACATCAGCCTGCGCAACCTTGAAACAGTTGCGCTGCTCAGATTCTAGTTGCGCACTGACAGACGCAACAGCTTAGTTATCTTTTAATTTCGTTTTCTTTGAGATTTAGAATAGGTTATGGAGGATAACAGTGTCGTTGGGGATAACTTAGGGGACAGAACCCCGGAAGAAGCAAGAGCACACAACCGGGCAGCCCTGTTCAGAGAGGAAGTGCAGCGCGAGGTTGAAGCACGGATGGCCGCTGAATTGTATAATGTGCCACCCGCGCGACAAGCTGCGCGACGCAGAACAGTGCGCGAGATGTCAGCCTCAATCACAGTTAACCAGCCATGGTGCATCGTGCTTCCGCCAGATGGTCATTTTGAACTAAGGAGCTCGCTCATCCATCACATGCCCAAGTTCCACGGGATGAACAACGAAAATCCAGTCAAGCATGTGCGAGAGTTCCTAGTCATCTACGAGAACATGAAGACCGAAGGGGAGAGCGATGAGGCGCTGAAGATGAAGGCATTCCCATTTTCACTGTGTGATACAGCCAGACATTGGTTGATGAACTTACCCGCAGGATCAATTCACACATGGGAGCAGCTGCAGAAGAAGTTCCTGGACAAATTCTATCCCGCAGCAAAGATCGCACTACTCAGGAGAGAACTGGCCGCGCCAAGGCAGGGCGCAGGAGAATCACTATCAGAGTATTACCAACGTTTCAGGGAGCTGGAGGCCAACTGCTACAATCACGGCCTGCCCCAAAATGTGCTGATAGAGAACTTTCTGAATTGATTGCTACCCATGGAGCTGAGGTTATGGAACGCATGCGCAGGAGGCGACATTTGCAACATGTATCCAGAAGACGCGTGGCAGCTGATAGAAGACTCTGCTGGGCAGGTAAGACATCAGCTAACGCTTGAAAATAGTCGTGCTCGTTCTATGCATCAGGTAGAAACAAGCGCTGAGATCAAGGAAATGAAGGCCATGCTGCAGAAGTTGATGAGTGCGCAAGGCGCACAACCAGCTGCGCCAAAGACGTGCGAATTCTGCAGGTCCACCGAGCACAAAACTGATGAATGTCCCACACTTTTCGAGGAATCAGGAGATGTCAATGCTCTTGGAGGATGGGATAACAGATGACCACAGAGGCAGAATCAGCCGCACTTTTGACTTGCTGCAAATGGGTTCAGATGGAAGGAGGAAAACAATTTCCAGCGGCAGTCCACAGATCAGCGCGCGCCACAACAGACACAACAAGCTGCGCTCTACAACCCACCGCATCGCCGCACTGACGCACCCGCGCATAACAACCAGCAACAGAGGCGATCTTTGGAAGATATCGTGGGGCAGCTAGCAGACACAATGCGCAAAAATGACGAGAAATATGACAAGCGGTTCGAGTCCATTGAAAAGCAGCTATCACAGATCGCTACCACAGTTTATAAGCTAAAGAAGAGCGATGGCAACCTGCCTTCGCAAGTGAATCAGAACCCCAAAGGAGGAGTCAATGCAGTGACACTGAGGACTGGGCGCACGATAGGAACAGAGCAGACTACGAAGGCGCCCGCGCAACCAGCTGAGCAAGTCCCGGATCCAGCAGAGCAGAATGCGCAACTAGAGCCAGACGCGCAACTAGAAGCGCCAGCCACAAGCCAGCAGGGCGAAGCGCCAGGTATAACACAATTAAAAGACAAGGGCACGAATCGTACTAATATACCTGCACCTTTCCCTGTGCAGGCACCATCGGCAAGGAAGGAAACGCTGGACAAGGAGCTATACGAGTTATTCAGTAAGGTGGAAATAAACATTCCCCTTATTGAAGCAGTTCGGCAGATCCCTAGGTACGCCAAGTTTTTAAAGGAGCTGTGCACAAACAAAAGGAGGAAAGGCGAGTGCGCACAGGTAATGCTAAATGCGCAGGCCTCAGCGATCGTGCAACATAAGGTACCACCTAAGTGCCGAGATCCAGGTACATTCACTATCCCATGCACTCTAGGTAAGACCACAGTGAGCAATTGCATGATTGATTTAGGCGCATCCATAAATTTGCTACCCTATTCCCTATATGCGACATTGCGCCTTGGACCACTAAAGCCTGCAGGTCTCACCATTCAGCTAGCAGATCGGTCGTGCAAACAACCTGGGGGCATGATAGAGGATGTTCTTGTGCGAGTAGGAGAGCTGGTGTTCCCAGCAGATTTCTATGTGCTAGAAATGGAGGGTGAATCGAGCACCAGCAGTGCGCAGATCTTACTGGGAAGACCTTTTCTAATGACCGCGCGCACAAAGATAGACGTGTGGAGGGGCACACTCTCTATGGAGGTTAATGGCGAAGAAATCCACTTCAACATATTTAAAGGGATGCAGCACCCACATGAGGACGCCACAGTGCACGCAATGGACAGCATTGATGATTTAGTCACAGATGCGCAATGTACGAGCGCAACGGTAGGACCAGAGCCACTAGCACAGGCAGAGTTGGAGGAGCAGGAAGACGAGCTGAGCAGTGCTGAACCAGAATCCAAATAGGTACATGATATAGTTCATATCTGCACTGCTAATAAAATCTTGCCCTCTATTGAACAGGCACCCAAGATCGAGCTGAAGCAACTTCAAGAGCACCTCAAATACATATTCCTGGGAAACGAAGACACCCTGCCAGTGATAATAAAGAAAGGATTAGAAGAGGAGCAGGAAGCGCAATTACGGCAGGTGCTGCGCAAGACCCAGCGCGCCATAGGATGGACACTTGCTGACCTGCGCGAAGTGAGCCCGGACGTATGCATGCATAGAATTCTATTAGAGGATGGTGCCAAACCATCCAGGGAGGCTCAGCGCAGATTAAACCCGAATATGATGGAGGTAGTGCAAAAGGAGATCCTGAAGCTACTCGACGCGGGAGTCATTTACCCGATCTCAGACAGCAAATGGGTCAGTCCAGTGCACGTTGTGCCAAAGAATGGAGGAATCACAGTGGAAGAAAATGCGCAGGGCGAGCTAGTTCCCAAGCGCATGCAAACTGGATGGCGCATGTGCACCGACTACAGGAAGCTTAACGCAGTCACGCGCAAGGACCATTTCCCGCTACCCTTCATAGACCAAATGCTGGACAGATTAGCAGGGAAGCCCTACTTTTGTTTCTTGGATGGATATTCAGGGTACAACCAGATACCCATAGCTGCGGAGGATCAAGAGAAGACCACGTTTACCTGCCCGTTCGGTACGTTTGCGTTTCGGCGCATGTCATTTGGGCTGTGTAACGCGCCAGGTACGTTCCAACGCCTTGTCATGATCATTTTTTCTGATATGATTGGTATATGCATAGAAGTGTTCATGGATGATTTTACTGTGTATGGAGGTACCTTTGATGCATGCTTAACTCATCTTGATAAAGTCTTAGCGCGCTGCATTTCAAAGAATCTAGTACTCAATTATGAAAAATGTCATTTCATGGTATCGCATGGTGTAGTACTAGGACATATCATCTCAGAGGAGGGGATCAAGGTAGATAAAGCTAAGATAGATCTTATTTCTAATCTGCCTTATTCCACTAACGTGCGCAACGTAAAGTCATTCCTTGGGCATGCCGGGTTTTACAGACGTTTTATAAAAGTCTTCTCTAAAATTTGCATACCCCTGTCTAACCTCTTGCAAAAGGATGTGTGCTTCGACTTTACTAATGAGTGCAGGGCCGCGTTTAATAAGCTGAAGGAGGCGCTGACAAGTGCGCCAGTGTTGCGCGCGCCAGACTGGAGCCTACCATTCGAACTAATGTGCGACGCAAGTGATTACGCAGTAGGAGCAGTCCTGGGACAGCGCGTGGACAAGAAACCACACGCCATTTATTATGCATCGCGCACACTGGACTCTGCGTAGAGGAACTACACCACCACGGAGAAGGAGCTTCTGGCAATCGTTTTTGCTCTAGAGAAGTTCCGTGCATATGTTCTCGGCGCCAGAGTCGTCATCTACACAGACCACGCAGCCATCCGCTACTTACTGTCCAAGAAGGAGACTAAGCCGCGCCTGATGCGCTGGGTACTCCTACTTCAGGAATTTGACTTAGAAATCAAGGATAAGAAGGGCACGGAGAATACAGTTGCTGACCACCTGAGCAGGATCTTGAAAGAGGAGGAACCAGGGCAGATCACGGAGACATTCCCTGACGAGCATCTGATGGCGCTGACAGGTAAGGTACCATGGTATGCGCACATTGCAAATTACCTGGTCACAGGTACGTTTCCTCCACATTTCAATAAAACCCAGTGCATGAGATTAAAGCATGAGTCCAAGCATTACATTTGGGATGATCCATATATGCTCAGAATAGGACCAGATCAGATATTAAGGCGCTGCGTGCCTGACCATGAAATTAACTCATGTGGAGGACACTTTGGTCCCAAGCACACCAGCAGGAAGATCCTGGGTTGCGGATTTTATTGGCCGCACCTGTTTAGAGATGCATATGATCACTGTCGGAATTGTGACAGGTGCCAGTGCACAGGAGGCATATCAGCGCGCAACGAGATGCCGCAAACGCCGATTCTAGTGGATGAAGTGTTTGATATTTGGGGTATTGACTTCATGGGGCCATTCCCTCCATCTGCCGGATACGAGTACATATTGGTCGCAGTGGATTATGTCTCCAAATGGGTCGAAGCTAAGGCCACACGGAAGGATGATGGTAAGACGGTCGCTGAGTTTCTAAAAACTAACATCTTTTGCAGGTACGGGGTGCCTAAGGCAATCATCAGCGACCAGGGGACGCATTTCTGCATCAGAGTTGTGGCGCAAGTTTTCAAGCACTATGGAGTGCGCCACAAGACGTCCACTGCTTACCACCCTCAGACGAATGGACAGGCCGAGGTTTTCAACCGAGAGATCAAGCGCATCCTGGAAAAAACCGTAAGACCATCGCGGAAGGACTGGAGCCAGCGCCTAGACGATGCGCTGTGGGCATACCGGACCGCGCATAAGACACCAATCGGGACTTCACCGTTTAGGTTGGTTTATGAAAAGGCGTGCCATCTGCCAGTAGAATTGGAGCACAAAGCATACTGGGCACTGCGCATATGCAACCTAAACTTGGATGAGGCTGGCAAGGAGCGCGCGTTTGAGCTGAGCGAATTAGAAGAGCTGCACCTGGATGCCTATGAGGGACTGCGCGATTACAAAGCGCGCACAAAGGCGTTTCATGACAAGAATATTCTTAGACGCACTTTTGAGCCAGGAAACCAAGTACTGTTGTTCTCCTCACGCCTAAAGCTCATGCCAGGGAAGCTGCGCAGTAAATGGACAGGACCGTCCACAGTCACCAAGGTTTTCCCCTACGGAACAATCGAGTTAGAAAACGAGCACCGGCATCGTTTTCAGGTCAATGGGCAGAGAGTCAAACGGTATCTAGGAGAACCTTGGGATGACACAGCGCGCGAAATTGAATTGGCAGAACCTGAGATAGCAGATGCACAGGTTGCTTCGCCAGAGTCATCACCAGACGCGCCAGAGGGAGAACAGGGGACTATTGCTCATATTTCTTCTCCCTCTTTACCTACCCTCGTTGCTTGTAATTTATCACATACTATTAACCATGCTGACCACCCGTCCAACCCTTTGCGCAGGACCAAGAAGAACATAACACATGCACAAGCGCGGGGTCACTCAGGAGCAAGTGTGGGGGAGGCCGCTGGTATACTTTCACCCAAGTAACGAGGTACAGTCGAGCCAACGACGTTAAACAAAGGCACTTGTCGGGAGGTAACCCGACTCGTTTTACTTTTACATGTTTTTTTAGTGTTTCTAGTATCTTTTAGCTAGCTTAGGTCTTGTAGTTTTTTTGCTTGCATGCATGTGCGCGTTCTCCGTGCGCTTGAGCTTGAGTCGTGGGGACACGTCTCTACTTAAGTGTGGGGGGGAGCGTTACATTTACATTTCACGTTTTTTTGAGCTTTATAGTGCGCTTGTGTGCGGGTTGTGCATGCTGTCAGCTTGTTTTGCGCTATCCATATTGCGTGCGCTGCTATCAACTGTTTTAGTGTATTTTTTTCATTTTTCTGCTCCTGTTAGTTGGGATATACAGGGGATGTGGAGTTGACAGAAACGCTCTAGAGAGGCGGTTAGTCGTTCGAGCTTCGGAGGTGAGGTATATGGTCGAGAGCGCTAGTGGAGGCATGTGCTTTGCGACCTTCGGAACAAGAGAGTGCGCTCAGTCACGCAGATGCCGAAGGCGAATACCCAAAGCGTGGCGAGGTGGGAAAATAGACCACCTTTCCTCTGGAAGTCGAGCTCAGGAAGGCGGGCGCGGGAGTAAACGCGTGCGCCGACCTGCACAGATAGACCACGGAGGGAGAGCGGGGCGGTGTTCCATAGCTGTTATCCAGAGGCCGAGACTGGAACCGTTCTGGGAAGATAGGAACCATAGACAAAGCTGTACAAAAGAAAAAATACCAGCAGATGATATGCGCTACAAAAGAATCAGCCTGCGCACAAATAAGCACCAGCATGCGCAAGGTCCACAAAGAAAATCATCAAAAGGCTCAGGTTCCCGGGAAGTGCGCGGAAGAATCACGCACGGGAAGAAGCTGCGCTGTTAACCATATACCCATCCTCGGAGTGAGAGCTGACAACCTGGAGCCTATGAAGAGCTATCTCCCAGCCATCCGAAATGATCTTCATCCTAGCTGAGAGGTAACAAAATTCGAATCACTATATTAGAACTGTTGAAAGCAGATGCGCGCAGGTGGTAGAGCAGCGCAAGGTGATCAGTAGTACAGATCGCGCCAGAGTGCAAGACTGTGCGCTAGACTCCAGAGAGGTAATAGTATCCGTGCTTGAGTGCTTGTTCGAGGACGAACAAGGGGCAAGTGTGGGGGGTTTGATAGAGCCTATTTATACACATTATTTAGATCCTAACCCTATGCTTGTTTGCATTATTTTATGTACAAGATTACTGGTTTCCAGTGTTTTTGTACTTCAGGGCAAAACAAGGGCCTAAGTCGGATACGCGCTAACAAGCAGCGTTTAGGACGCACATCACACAAGCCTGCGGAGCTAGCGGCGCAAATAGAAGAATTGGCAGAGTCGACCACGGTGCGCTAACCGATTGCGCTAACCAAGATGTCGTGCGCCATGCGCAGATGGTGGTGTTTCCAAATCCTGACACCACCAGATTTGGAAGTTGCCAAGAATGAGCCTCTGAGCAGTATATAAAGAAGAGAAGAAGGCTAGGGTTTGGGCATTCATATTTCATCATACGAGGATCATAACATCACGAGAGAGAGCCAGATTCAAAAACACACGAGCTTGCTGAGAGGACCTGCGCCAGCCAAGACTGCAACCTGCACGCACTGTTTGCTATTGTTTTCTTGGATACTTTAGTTATTATTTACTGTTTCTATGATGTTTACCACTACCATGTCTAGCTAAACGCTTGGTATTGGTTGGGCATGAATCTATGAGTATTTCCTTTGAGACTTGCGCTTAATGCATAGCTTGTTTGCTTATATTAATTCTGTGCACATTGCTGGCAGCGAGTTGCATGAGTAGGGGAAGCCTTGAACCGCAATCTTACTCTTGTTGCTTGTTGTTGTATGTTAAACTAGTTGAATAGCCTGACGGTGCCAACTAAAAGTAACGTGCTAGGATAAGCAACTGCTACCTTGATCGGATTCGTAGTTGTTTAGTCTAGTTCAAGAATTAATAGCACATGAACTTTGATCGGAACATGCGCACATGTTAGGAAGCCTTGATCGGACACTTACATTAGCAAACCAAACTATACACATTTAGAGTCGATGATAAGGAATACACTCATAGAGGATTGTCTGCCCAATACTTCTCATAGTCATAGTATTTAATCTCTACTGCCTGCGCACGTCTAGTGCAATTCCTGCGTTTACCAATGTTTACTCGCGCAACCCCAATCACTCACACCCCCCAATTTTCGTAAGTGTAGGTCACTGGTTAAAACTGAACTGCTTGCTCCTTGTGGAGATCGACCCTGACTTAACCGCTGTACTAGTGGAAGAGGAAGGATTAATTTGACGCGTACAACGACGCGCGATCACCGTCACACACCAAAATTGCTCTCTCTGAATTCCGTGTATGCACTCGTGTATCCCTCAGCTTCGATCAACCTCTCAGCTCTGAACTCCTCTCGCTTAAATAGCAGCACCAGCTTTAAGCAATATCCAGGTTTAGGCAATGTCCCAAAAAGAACAATTATCTCCTAAAATCTAGGAGATTAGATTTGATCTTTATCTTCAATGCAAAACTCCTTCTCTGGCTAGGAAACCTCACTGGAAAATTCTCCACAGCATTTTAGAAGTTCTTCTGATGATCTCCGTAGCGATCCCAGCCCTTCTGGACAAGCCCAGGGCGCTGCTGCTTCTTCGTCAGATGATGCAGCCACTTGAACAAGCTCCTGCTATAGCATCCCCTGCTGCAGCTGCTGCTTGTTCACTTGTGCTGGTCTGCTTGTTCACTTGTGCTGTAGCAGCTCCTTGTTCACTTGTGCTGGTTTTGTCAAACACTGCCATATTACATTATCAATCTCCCCCTTGGCATTTTGACAAAACCCTAGAACACTTATGCACACTTCCATGAACCAGAAAATGCTCTAAATGAAAGAAATTCAACAAAAGAGTGAGAAAGTAAGAGGTGGCCACACTCGGCCGTAGCACCACCACGCAGGGTCAAAAACGCAGGGTCAAAAAAAAAAACAGTCAGTTCATCAGCCTACTCAGTTCATCAGCCTACAACCACATATGCTCAAGGGGCCTGCTCCTCATCTGCCGGGAACTCAAGATCTCTGAGCTGACTTCTGATCTGTCCGCGCCTAGCATCCCTCCTTTTGGCTTCAGCTTCAAGGATGACCAGCTCAGATCTGAGATGGCTCACAATTCTGGCACGGAGGGCTGATTGAATTGTTGCAGCAGGGGGAAGAGAATCCTCCAGGGGAGCTGGGGCTGAATCACCAACCAGAAGAGGATCCTCATAAGCTATGTCCACTGCATGCTTCCCTTTGAACAACTTGTGGTCTACTGTGAAGACCTGCAGCTCCTCAGATAATCCTTCAGAAATCTCACCAAGCTCCGGATGTTGTGAGACCATCATCCCATAGATGAGGGAGGGGAGCACAATGGGCTTGCTGGAGGAAGCGCTGCCGGCATGAGTAGCCAGCTGGGTAAACATCACACTGCCCAGGCTAATTCGCCTCCTCTTCCCAATGGAGTAGAGAAGGTTAGCAAAGGCTTTGCTAACCTTCCCCCTGTGAGAGCTGGGGATCCAGTTTCTAATGCCCAGATGATTTAGCAAGGCATTCTTGGAGGTTAGTTCAGCAGCACTCAGATTGGGACCTCCCCAAGACAGGCACACTCCCCCTGTCAGAACCTTAGCCAGCATCTCTGGCTGAACATCAGTGGGAGCTCTGGCATTCTCATGGATCTCAAGAAATTCATCAATTTTTTCTGGGGTAATAAGAACTGTCTTACCCCGTACCCAACTTCTTCCAAACTCATCCGCTCCTTCCTCACCAAACTTCTCTTCCATATTCACAATAAATTCCCTAACCAGAGCTATATTGAATCTGAATGGAAAGGTTAGGGACTTGAGAAGGTTTATCTCGGTGAGAAGCTGAATAATTGCTGCTGATCTGTACTTGTCCAGGTCCAACCTCTTCTCTGACACAATATGTTTCCTCTCAACAGCACTCAAGGATTGAGAAGCACTCCAATTTCTGAACCAAATACCTCACACTGTGGTTGCAGTTGTGTCTACCAATGCAGGTCCTCTCACAGACGGTTCACCAGAAGCACCTGCATTTTCTTCACTTGATTCTTCTTCTTCACTGCTGGAGACTGGGATTAGGATAGGAGCTTTTCCTTTGTCTGAGGGAGGGGGAGGATGTGCTGCAGCAGGTTCTTGTTCACGGGACTCAGCTACTGTTTCCTCCCCTTCACCCACAATGCCCGGGGACATTACAAGTGTTCTGCACCTTTCTTCTGCAGAACCTGCTACAGCATCCTCTGTAGCTTGTTCTTCTGCAGAGACTTCCTCAGCCACAGCCTCTTCAGACAGCACAGCGGTACTGGATACAAGTTCTCCGTCACGTACCAGGCGCCTCCTCTTCTGCGAAGTTCCTTCGTGTGGAGAGGGCTCGCTGTGCGACACAGGGAGAGGTGCTGGTTCCCACACCACCACATCCAGTCGCTGAGCAGGGACTTCATTGCGCAACTTGGTCTTTCTTTCAGACCTGCCTTGTCGGTCTGCTGCCAGATTCTTCTTCAAACCACGAGTCTTCACCATTGTTGCAGGGTTGTAGAAGGTTTGAGGAACGCACAGTGGGGATGATCAGCATGATTTCTGGGAAGCGCCTTCAACTTGCCTTTGCCCTAGAAATTGATTTACCCGTTATCTTCTTTTTCAATTTGAAGCTTCTGGATCACGTGCCACACATGTGCCTTTTCCCAGCTTTAGCAACCAAAACATGTGAACAAGCTTATTTAGACCAGGTTGCTATAGGAGACGCGAGCTAGTTCACCTATTCATTCCGGAAGACAGTTTTGCTTGGCGGATCCTTGACAGGTTCTGATGGTGACTTCTTCACCCATATCTGAGTTTGTCTAGAGTTCCTCCTCTTACGACCCTCAAGGCTCCTATCTCTTCGTTTGTCATGTTTAGGTTTCCACACCTGTATAGCCTGTGGTTTTCTCCTGTTTTTAGCAATCCAATGCCCTGGTATAGCAGTCCTAGAGATCCTTTTCTGTAATTCTATCCAGCAATGAGCCTTTCTGGAAGCAACTGGGTGCGGAGTTTCTATGCAGCATGTGTTGATTCTGGATTTTGGTCCCCCTTTTTCAACTGAGGCGGTTCTGTGCTGTTGCTTCAGGTTGAAGGTAGTCTTCTGATTCCCAATACTTGTGTAAGAACTCCTTTTATTCTGACCCTTTTTCTTTGTTTTAGAAGGATGATGTCCCAGGTGCTGCAGCATTCTCTTTTTCACCTGTCTAGTTCCAACTTTCCCTGCAGGTTTCAGGAGCTCACCTGTATTAATTTTTTCGTCTATCATGGCATCTGAGGCTTTAATGAAAACTGTTCCTCTAGAACTTTTTTCACCAGTATACCCAAGCCCCGTTCTCCCTTTTCCAAGTCTTTGATAAGACAAAATTTCATCCAAGATATTTTTCTGAGAGTCAGTTTCCTTGACTGTTGCTGGTGAGGAACCAGTGTCAATAACTTGTCTTCCTGTGCCTTCCCTTTTCAGAATGGTTACTTGACTGTTGGATGTGAGGAGAAATTTTCTACGTTCTTCTTCCAGAACCTTGACTCTGTCAGTCAATGCTAGATTTGTTTGAAGAGCTGCCTCACACTGTTTCAGGATCTTCCCCAAATACTCAATCAGACTGTCAGATGAGCCCTCTTCATCTTCACTTTCAGATACTTCAATCCCATAGTGAAATTCATCCATCTTTTGTTGTTTGAGGTTGAGATCTGACATACTGGTTAGCACAACACAGTTTTCTTCATCACTATCCTCAGAGTCACTCCATTTTGCTGTCAGAGACTTGCTGTTCTTTTTCTCTGAATTTTTGAAGGTTTTGCTCGGACAGTCAGCCTCAATATGTCCATATCCTTCACAGTTCCAGCATTGGACTCCCTTTTTCATTTCTTTCTTCTCATTTTCATCCTGAGCTGGTTCCTTCCCTTTCCTTTTATTTTCACTACCCCTTCTGAATTGTTTTCGCGAGGAAGAGCTTTTCCCGGTTCTGGATTCCATGTTCTTCAGGAGCTTTCCAAGGTTCTTAACAAGCATACTCAGCTGATCTTCTGGAACTGGTTTTTTGGATTCTGCTTCAGCTGTTAGTCCAACGTCCTTGTCCTTAGCAGTGATGTTTTCTTTAACCAGCTTCATCTCAAATTGTTTGAGAGACCCCATCAACTCTTCAAGCCTCAGAAATCTGACATTTTGAGCTTCTTCAATGGCCGTCACTTTCATGTCAAATCTTGTGGGCAGCGATCTGAGAACCTTCCAGATCAGCTTTTCTTCAGGGATGGGTTCACCAAGAGCATGGGCTTCATTTGCAAGATCACAGAGTTTAGCATTAAACTCAGTCACAGTCTCCTCTTCCAACATTCTCAGATTCTCAAACTATGTAGCAATGATCTGGAGTCTTGACAGCTTCACTCTATCAGTTCCTTCATGTGCAGTTTGCAGAATTTCCCACGCTTGTTTGGCCATGTCACAATTCGATATCAACCTGAAATTGTTAGCATCAACTACAGCAAAAATTGCATTCAGGGCCTTTGAATTACCAGTTGCTGCAGCTCCCTCTTCAGCAGTCCATTGTTCTTCAGGCTTTATCCGTGTGACTCCCTGTTCATCCATGGTAATTGGGGGAGACCACTGGACCATTATTGCTCTCCAGGTCTTCTCATCAATGGCCTTGAGAAAGGCTTTCATTCTAGCCTTCCAATATCCATAGTTGCTTTCTTCCAACAATGGAGGTCTGCTTGTGCTCTGTCCTTCCTTCATTGCCGTGGCAACTTCAGAGACACTGTAGTATCTTTTACTCTGTGTGTCGAGCTCCCGCTCTGATACCAATTGAAATTCACAGCGTCTCAATTAGGCAGATTTGTGAACAAGCAGTTGCTACAGCACACTCTTGTTCACTCAGAAATTGTCTCAGCAAACAATGAACAAGACAGAAGTTTGTTCACCCAGTTCGGCCAACTGCCTACGTCTGGGGAGGACTATTCTCTAGTCCTCAATCCACTAAACACAAAGGTCTCCAAGTACACTCGGTTACAACTCCACGCAACCTATGCTACTCAACCTTGTGTGGATCACTTGACACAATCAGAACAGGCTCTGACTTGTGTCTGCACACCCTCTACAAATGTCAATCTAGAATAGCTACAGACTTCTCAAGACTCATCCTATTCTAAACTACACTCACTCAGCAGGGTTGCTGTAGCAACTGCTGTAACACACAGCTGATGCACAATCTGTCCGCGTCGCTCCGAAGCTTTCTGCCGAGCCGTTCGAACGATCCCACGAGCGCTGCACACTCTGGAATACTCCCCCTCACTCAGTGACCTCCTGCCACTAGCGAGAACCACCGCTTAGACACTTGACCGAGCCACACACCCGTCAGTTCTTCCGCGGCTGCCCTTGATCAACCAACAAGCACATCTGCTCTGAATTGGCTTCCAGATCAAGCTCGAATCAGACTCTGCAAGTCCTGATTTCCTTCTGCTTCTGTCACCACAGCTCTGCGCTCACCCTCTGCTCTCAGGTGATGATCGAAGAATCCGTCCGTCACACACCAAAATTGCTCTCTCTGAATTCTGTGTATGCACTCGTGTATCCCTCAGCTTCGATCAACCTCTCAGCTCTGAACTCCTCTCGCTTAAATAGCAGCACCAGCTTTAAGCAATGTCCAGGTTTAGGCAATGTCCCAAAAAGAACAATTATCTCCTAAAATCTAGGAGATTAGATTTGATCTTTATCTTCAATGCAAAACTCCTTCTCTGGCTAGGAAACCTCACTGGAAAATTCTCCACAGCATTTTAGAAATTCTTTTGATGATCTCCGTAGCGATCCCAGCCCTTCTGGACAAGCCCGGGGCGCTGCTGCTTCTTCGTCAGATGGTGCAGCCACTTGAACAAGCTCCTGCTATAGCATCCCCTGCTGCAGCTGCTGCTTGTTCACTTGTGCTGGTCTGCTTGTTCACTTGTGCTGTAGCAGCTCCTTGTTCACTTGTGCTGGTTTTGTCAAACACTGCCATATTACATTATCACAGATCTCTGGATTTCTCCTTCACCGTGGGTTTTTGGCTAATACCTCCTTCTGTGCTACGATAGCATTAACAAAGACAGTTACTCCAGTGCTCCCTTCACCCGTGTATCCGAGACCCGTTCTTCCTCATCCATATCTCTGATAGGCAAGGATCTCATCCAGAATATTGTTCTAAATTTCAGGTATCTTTTCTGTTTGATGAAGGATGCTGGACTCACTTTTCTCTGTAGTGGGTTCTTCCTCCTTTTGTTGGGTGACTAGCTTAATGAGTTATGAAATTCTGTCTAGCAGCTCTTCACGCTCTTCTTCTAGGCTGGTCACTCTTTCAGACAATTCCTTGTTTACTCGTAAGGCTTCCTCACACTTCTGAAGGATGATTCCCAGATTCTCTACCAAGCTTTCTTATGTGATTTCCTCATCTTCACTGTCTGACACTTCAATCTCATAATTGAACTCTTCCTTTATTGAATCTTTAGACTCAGAATTGGATATAGTAGTTAAAACAATATAATTCTCCTCCTCACTCTCCTTTGAGTCTTCATCACTCCACTTGGCTGTCCAAGAGTTGTTGCCATTTTCCTCAGAGTTCTTCATCTGTTTGCTAGGGCAGTCAGCTTCATGATGTTCATAACCTTCACAGTTCCAGCATTGGATACCCTTCTTTTTCTCTTTCTTCTCATCCTCATCATGGACTGGTTCCGTTCCTTTTTTTTGCTTTTCACCACCCTTTCTGGCTTGTGTTCGAGGATTTGAGTTTTGGCCAGATCTTGCTTCCATGTTTTTCAAGAATCTCCCAAAGTTCTTTACCAGCAGTCCTAGTTGATCATCAGTTGAAGGCTTCTTCTTTTCTGTTTCAGCTTTCAGAGCCACACTCTTAATTTTGACTGGTGTATCATCCTTGGTCAGCTTCATCTCAAACTGTTTGAGGGATCCAATCTGAAATTTGGAGCGCCCTTTTGTTAATGATAGTGTACAAGTAGTTGCCATAGCAACTCCTTGTTCAGCCGGATCTGGTGCAACAAAAAACAAAACAGTGAACAGCGAATTTGTTCACCCAGTTCGACCAATCCGCCTACGTCTGGTGGAGGACTATACTCCAGTCCTCAATCCACTAGTCTCCAAGGTACTTCGTACAACACATACTCGACTCCTCGACAATCTATGCTACTCGACCTCAACTAGCAGACAATCAGAACACCCTCTTATTTGTGTCTTACTCACCTACAAAATTGAATTAATTCAGAATAGCTACTCCTCTAATCACACAGACTCAGCCTATTCTAATTAACACAATGTCTCAGTAGGTTTGCTATAGCACACCCTTGTGCAACTAGCTTGCACAGGTTCCTTCCGCTTCACACCAAAGCATTCCGCTGAACAGCTCGAACTCTTTCTTGAGTACTCCTCACACTGGGATGCTGCCCCTCGCTAAGTGACCACCTTTCAATAGCGAGAACAGGTCTTCTACAGATTGTCCGAGTTCCTCCACTCGACAACTCTCCTCCTGCCTTCCTTGATCAACCAACAAGAAAGCCCTGTTCTGAATTAGTCCTCCTGATCAAGCATTGACCAGACACTGCTAGTCTGCAATCAGTCGATACATAAACCACACTGATCTGCGCTCACTCTCTGCTCAAGGTGGTGATCCGATCCTCCGCACAACTCCACTAATCTTTTCTTTTCAATCTCAGGTGCTCGGATGTTCTCTCTATGTTTTTCTCTCAATTCAGATGCTTGTCATGCTCTGCACCATTCTCCTTCTATAGGAACTCTTCCCTATCAGAATTAGGAAACCCTCAAAAATCTCAACAAGATCATATCTCCTAATTTTTAGGAGATTTAATTTCCTAATCAAATCTTTAAGCTTGAGGCACGGAAATCTTTGCTGGGATATTCTGAGAATATTTGGAAGCCTCCTATTGCACTGCTACTTCATATCTGGGCAGATTTCTTATCGGGCCAAAACTGTTGCTACAGCTTCCTACTACAGCTCCTGTTGTAGCAACTGCTTGTTCACTAGGTTTTGTCGAATGAATGCCATTTGCATTATCAATCTCCCCCTTGACATTTTTGACAAAACCTGTTGACCACTGATGTCTTGAGTCGATCCTCCCTTGGTGGCAGACTTCAAAAGAAAATTTGCCATGGCCTGCCTATATCTTCAGCCTTTTGATTTGGGCACTCTGGGCCACTTTCTTCCGGAATAACTCAAATCTATGCTACTTAGATCCCTGTCTTAGAGCGAACGATTTTTTTTCTACAAAAGAACTACTATCTGTCTGGGACAAATATGACCACATTTGTTCTTAAGGTCAGTTCAGCCACGCAGGCCCGCAAAACAATAATAGCTACCTATTACAATCACTTCAGTTCAAAAACAGTTCTCATCAGTGGGCTTGTCCTCCCCTTTTTGACAAAAGATGGCAAAGAAGTTACTAGTCATCCTCTTCTTCATCAACAGGGGCAGCTTCCTCGTCTTGATATTCCAAGTCCCTCAGCAAACTACGGACCTGAGCTCCTCTAGCAGTGGCCTTCTTTACTTCTGCATTCAGTAAGTTCAACTCGGACTTGAGGTGACTCACAATTCTTGCTTTGAGGGCAGCTTGTAGATATGTGTCAGGGGCAACTTCATCTACCCCAGGAGCTGGAACAGGTGGAGGAGCAACCAGCAAGGGATCTTCTTGTGCAATGTCCACTACATGCTTTCCCTTGAAAAGTTTGTGATCAACCACAAACACTTGCAGCTCTTCTGACATCCCTTCTGAGAAAGTCTTCAACTCTGGATGTTGTGCAATGATCAGTTCATAAATGAGAGAGGGAAGAACAATGGCATGAGTAGACTTGGTACAACCAGCATGTGCATCAATATGAGGAAACATTACCTTACCCATGTTTACTTTCCTTCTTTTTCTAATGGTATACAAGAGATCGACAAAGTCCCTGCTGACCTTTCCTCTGTGAGAGCTAGGATACCAGTTCTGATGCCAAGATTGTACAACAATGCATACTTTGATGACAACTCAGAGGAAAACAACTTTGGTGCTACCCAAGTCCTGCAGAGCCCACCAGTAAGAATACTGGCAAGAACCTCTTGATCAATAATAGTTAGACCCCTTGATTCATTGCTTATCTCCAGATATTCATTTATCTTCTCCGGAGAGATCAGAACCATCTTGCCCCTTACCCAGCTTTTCCCAAAATGATTACTCCTCTCAACTTCGAACTCATCCTCCATATTTGCCACAAATTCCCTAACCAATGATGTAATTTACTTCTTAGGGAGGGTTAGGGTACTTAGAAGGTTTACCTCTGACAAAAACTGGACGATTGCAGCAGATTTGTATCTTCCAGGAACCATCATCTTCTCAAGCACCACAGTCTTTCTTTCCACTCTTCCCCATGATTCTGAGGCAGCCCTGTTCCTGAACCAGATGCCTCCTACAGTGACTTCTTCAGAGAACTCAGGCAGTGTGGACTGCCTCTCAGAAGGTTCTCCATTGTGAGCACCTTCAGAGTCACTAGAGTCCTCTTCTTCTTCACTACTTGTGTCTAGAATGATGATGGGGGACTTCCCTTTGTCTGTTGGTGGTGGAGGAGTTGCTTCAGCAGATTCTTGTTCAGATAGCTATCCACGACTCCTCGGAGTCTTCATCTGAGTCAAGGTTGTGACTAAAGTTTTACTTGGCTCTTCTATTATTTGTGTTGCTGCAGCAACCTCTGTACCTTGTTCACCGCCGGTGGGGACTTCAGCGACTACCTCCATTTCAACCGTTGAAGCATCGGACACAGGTATCCCGTCACGCAAAAGCCTTCTCTTCTTGTTTAAGGGTTCCTATGAGGATGGTGTGGAATTCTGCGACCGAAAATGCGGTGCTGGTTCCCAGACTACCAGCTCACGACATTGTTCTGCTGATTTCCCCCCGAGCCTCGGTCTTCCTCCTACCACTGTTTTGCCAGGCTGCTGCCAAGTTCTTCTTTAGACCAGGAGTGTGCACCATTGTCAGGTTTGGGCAGAGATTGGTGATGGCTTGAGATCTCGAGGAGGCTGTCGACAGACGATGCTTGCAAACTGTGCCCTAGATTGCAAATTGATTTACCCATTTTTCTTTTCAAACATCTGCACGTGCCTTGCACGAGTCCCTTCTCTCTTCAGCAACCAAATATTCTTAAATAAGTTCCTTTTCTGTGCCCGGTTGCTACAGCAATTTGAGCTTGTACCACTTAAGATTTTGAACCATTCACATCATTGGGGGGTTCTTTGTGAATTCGAGATGATTGTTTCCTCACCCATACCTGAGTTGGATTGCTACTCCACTGCTTCTGACCTTTGTTGTGTTCAAACATCCTCTCTCTTCTTTTGACATATACAGACTGCCTCATCTGATTTTTCCAGGACCCATTTATGATCGTCTCTCTCCAGTTGATTGATCTATCATTGTTCCTGACTATCCTTGGATCATCTGAATATCTGTTGTTCATCACTGGTCTTGCAGAGCAGACAACCGTACCGCTGTTTGGTTTTGGATGCGATTTCTCCCTCCACTTTCCAATTTCAGTTGACTTTTGAATGGTACAGCGGTTGTTGTACCAACCTCTCGTTCAGATCTCTAGATTTTTCTTTCACTGTAGGTTTCCGACTAATGCTTCCTTCTGATTCCTCATTGCTGTCGTTCTGTGCTTCAACAGCTTTAACAAACACAGTTACTCCAGTGCTCCCTTCACCAGTGTATCCGAGACCCATTCTTCCTCCTCCATATCTCTGATAGGCAAGGATCTCATTCAAAATATTGTTCTGAACTTCAGGTACCATTTATGTTTATTTGAGGATGCTGGACTCACTTTTCTCTGTAAAGAGTTCTTCCTCCTTTTGCTAGGTGACTAGCTTAATGAGTGATGAAATTCTGTCCAGCACCTCTTTCAGACAATTCCTTATTTATTTGTATGGCTTCCTCACCCTTCTGAAGGATGATTCACAAATTCTCTACCAAGCTTTCTTTAGTGATTTCCTCATCTTCGCTATCTGACACTTCAATCCCATAATTGAACTCTTCTTTTATTGAATCTTTAGAATCAGAATTGGATACAATAGTTAAGACAATATGGTTCCCCTCCTCACGTCACTAGTGAGAACAGGTCTTCTGCAGATTTTTCGAGTTCCTCTGCTCGACAACTCTCCTGCTGCCTTCCTTGATCAACCAACAAGCACGCCCTACTCTGAATTGGTCCTCCTGATCAAGCATTGACAAGACACTGCTAGTCTGTAATCAGTCGATACAGAAACCACACTGATCTCCACTCACGCTCTGCTCACGGTGGTGATCCGATCTTCCGCACAACTCCACTGATCTTTTCTTTTCAATCTCAGCTGCTCGGATGCTCTCTCTGTATTTTTCTCTCAATTCGGATGCCTGTCATGCTTTGCCCCAGCCTCCTTCTATAGGAACTCTTCCCTATCAGAATTAGGAAACTCTCAAAGATCTCAACAAGATCCTATCTCCTAATTTTAAGAGATTTGATTTGCTAATCAAATCTTCAAGCTTGAGGCATGGAAATATTTGCTGGGATATTCTGAGAATATTTGGAAGCCTCCCGTTGCACTGCTACTTCAGTTATAACGTTTCACTAATAATTGTCACACTAAAAGGGGGGTTTGCAAGAAGAATGTTGTTGTTTATAAAATTCAGAAGAAATCAGTTAAGGGATATGCATTGCAATTGGTAATCATCGATTGAAACATGCATCAATTAGTAAAATCATTGTTCCTGGTCTAACAATGCTGCTAAGGTAATGTCGACTTCAGGTTCTATGTACCATTAACCACTAAGTCCTCAAGTAGATGTAATATTTATCCTCTTAGTTACCAGTACTAGTTCCACCGCTAGGTTTACGCTAATGTTGGACTAATCGAATATCATGCACTGCTAGTCTAACTAGATCACCGCTAAGTTCCTCCAATCAAACATACAAGCATGGCATTAAGTTCAAGAACAGTAATTCACTGAATCGAATTATGAAAATATAAGTATATCAAACTGTAAATTGCAACACATAATCCCCAAACCAAATTAGGTTGTAGCTACTATTATCCATCTAAAACAATAATGGAAATAAACTAAGTTCAGAAAATACAAAAACTACGAACAGTACTTCTGGCGATGAAGAGTAAACGGGATGAATAGTAAATAATGAACAGTGCGCGATGAACAATACCTCCGCCAGCAGCTGCTCTTTCTCTCCTTTGATTTAGGTCGTTCTCCTCAGTTGTTCCAACAAAAAACTCTCTCCAAAAAACTAGGGATTTTCCTCCTTTGCATTCTTTTAAAATTGGGCCGGGCTGACTTCTCTTGCACGAATCAAAAGTGATTCATGCAAGGCTTCAAAAGTGATTCGTGCAAATACTCCGTGCGCTTCCCTTGCTGCACGAGTCAAGTTTGATTCGGGCAAGCTCCAAGGTGACTCGTGCTATCTTGGTCGAGTCAAAGTGTCTCCGTAAACCAGGCAAATCAATATAGATTCGAGCTGGCTCCCAATAAGATTCGTGCAATCTTGGGCGAGTCAAATACTCAGTGGCCTTTGGTTTTAGGGGAATCAAGTGCTCTTGGGCGGATCACTTCTGATTCGCCTACTGCTTGGGCGGATCACTTCTCCAGTGCTATAATCTCGCTTGTTTGACCCTTTAAACCTTCGACTTACGCCTTGGTAAAAACTAATATGTTGTAGCCCTTTGAATTAGCTTTCCAACAAGATATGGCATGCCTTAATTGGATAAGAAACATGTGCTTGGCATTGAAAGTCTCACTCCTCATAACTCGGAATGCCAACCTCCACAAACTCAATGCGCTACGCGACTAATCCCCTAAACCTTCGAATGTTTGTCAAGTCTCTCTAGAACATTTTCTATCAACTCCACATCCTGTAATATCTCAACTCAAAGGAACATATAACATCAAGTCACTAGCATCACAATATTGCATAAATCATGCAAAGCATATGAGTGAAGGGGAGCTTCTAATTATTCAGAGAGAATATTACAATGGAGATTCCAATATCCAGGTGAAGATTTGGTTGTGGAAGATTTGTTTCTTCAATCAAATCAAATCTAATCTCCTACAAATTAGGAGATATTGTTGCTTTAAGGAACTTCCAAAATGTAATTCGGTTGTTGATTAGTTGAGTACTTAAGGAGGGCAAGGTTAGTGCAGAAAGGGCGTGCAGAAGATTAGAAAAAGCTTGAGAGCACATACACAGAGAGCCTACATACCGCAAGGAGAGTCGGGAAGTCATGAAGAGCAGAGCGTGCGCAGAGCTCAGTGACTGAAGCAGAGGGTGATAGAGACTTGCATACTCTGATCAGAGCTTGATCATAGAAACCAATTCAGAGCAGGACGGGCTTGTTAGTTGATCAACACAGGCCGCGGGAGAGTTGTCGAGTGGAGGAACTCGGACAATCTGCAGAAGGCCAGGTCTTGCTAGTGACAGACGGTCACCAAGTGAGGGGGAGCATTCTAGAGTGTGCAGCGCTCTTGGAAGAGTTCAATCGGCTCGGCGGAAAGCTTTAGAGCGACGCGGACAGAACCTACACAAGCTAGTTGCTTTAGCGGGTGCTATAGCAAACCTACGGTCACGTTGTAATAATTAGAATAGGCTGAGTCTGTGGGATCAAAGGTAGAGCTATTCTGAATTGGTTCAAGTGAGTAGGTGTGTGGAAAACACAAGTCAGAGCGTGTTCTGATTGTGTGTGATCAACTAGCTAAGGTTGAGTAGCATAGGTTGCGTGGAGTTGAACCATATTGTACAACAAACCTTGAGACTAGTGAATTGAAAGACTGAGGTTCAGTCTTTCCCAGAGGTAGGCACTTGGCCGAACTGGGTGAACAAATCGTTGTTTATTGTTTTATCTTGCTGCAAAAGATCCGTCGGTACAAGAGTGTGCTATAGCAACTGCTTGTACACAATCTGCAACTCAGAGGCACTGCGAATTTCAGCATACAATCAAAACCTCATAGAATCAAACATCATCTCATAAAATTAGCATTTTCATCGCAATATTTAATAGCACAAACTCAGCAGCATAGAATCTCAAAAGTCGGAAGCATCGCAACACCTAAAAAATTAAAAAAATATGTGCCCTAACTACAACTAATGCATGCTAATTACGGTAAACGTGCTGACACAACATTCTAACGCCCCCCACCACACACTTTTGAAAAGAACCATGTCCTCACTGTACAATTAGGTTGTCGGGAAGGGTAGGCATGCAAGATTTAAAACAAATAACAAAAGAAACAAATAAAAGAAATTCTAACTACGCTCGGGCTGCCTCCCGAGGAGCGCACTTGGTTAACGTTGTTGGCTCGACGGTACCTCTCATCATTAATGGTTTACCGGTTTAGCCAACTCAAACTCCTTATCAGGTGGGATATCCTCTCCAAACGGAACATCTATTTTCAGTAGTCGAGACATTGATGCTGCCTGCAAAAAGTCTCTAACAAGCCTGTGATAAAATCTAACAAATTTGCGATAAAATCCAGCATATTCAAGGAAATACATGATACCATGCTGGTCAGTAGGAAAAGGCAATTTACGAATCAAATCAGTTTTTATTATGTGAGGTGGATGCCTTCCTCACGCTGCATATCCGGCTCTAGCGCCGCATCCTTAATAGTGTCCAACGAATGTATTCCTACAATGTTAGGTGGGTGCTGCATAGACTTATACATGTTGAATTTAATTACTTCCCCGTCTACCTCCATGGAGAGATCACCCGTAAATATATCAATCTTTATCTTCGCGGTCACCATGAAGGGCCTCCCTAGTAAGATGGGTGAAGTGTCTATCGTTCCATCACCCTCCATTTTCATGACATACAAATTTGCTAGGAGCACAAGTTTCCTTACGTGCACTAACACATCAACTACAATACCCTCTGGCTTACTACATGATTTATCTGCTAATTGAATAATCAAGTCAGTGGGTTTCAGAGGACCAATACGCAATGCTAGATAGAGAGAGTAAGGCAACACATTAACTGATGCACCTAAATCCAACATACGATGATCAATTTTGAATTTACCAATGACACATGAAACTGTAAATGTACCTGGATCCTTGCATTTTGGTGTTGCCTTATATTGAACAATTGCAGGGATTTTCTGCTTCAAATTTACCCGCTCGGGCTTCAATTCTCCTCTTCGGTTAGTGCACAATTCGTTAAGGGCCTTAGCATATTTCGGGATCCACTTTATTGCGTCAAGGAGTGGGATAGTGATCCAACTATGCTGAACAGCTCCAATAAAATTTGAGACGCTGTTGGATCCTCCCTAGCTCTCGACACCTACACAGGAAATGGAAATGGGGGATCAGCACAAAGTTTTTTAAAAGACATAGTGAAAGGTTCATAATTCTCTCTCTTATTTTCAACTTCCACAGTGCTCGCTGGACTGCCGCTGGTCTACTCTTCCTCGAGCTTCTTGCCACTTGTCACTGTCAATGCACTAACATTTCCTTTTGGGTTAGGAATTGTCTACGAGGGCAGCTTTCCTTGATCATTCTTCATCTCATAAACTGTGGAAGCTAGCTATGACATTTGCTTTGTGAGCTCGGCTATGGCTTCAGTTTTGGCCTGGCTCCTTTGGATTATACTCTCCCAAGTCTTTGAGTGACTCTTTCCATGACTTACCAGTGCTCAAGCCGGCCTGATTGAAGTCCCTCCTGTGCTGATATTGATTGTTCTGATTGTTGTACCTCTCTTGTTGTTGAAATGGAGGGCGGTAAGGCTGTGCTTGTTGCTGTTGCGGCTATGGCTGCCCTTGGTTTTGTTGCGGCTATGTTTGTTCTACTACTGGTGCTGCCTTGGGTGCTACTTGTTAGAACTAGGTAGTTCATGAATGGCATATTTTTGACAAACAAGACAAAGACATCAGCTGTGACAGAAGGTGTAACAGTATCTGTCAAACAGGAGCTGTAGTAATATCAGTCAAAGATATGCGAATATAGTGTATCATCAAAGAAATATTCGAAAGATATTCCGAAGATATTCTCTCCTGGATTTGGGGCTCCGAAGATCAGATTTTGCGTTATTCAGATTGGATTCGCTCTGGATTATGGAAAGTGTGATCGAACATTATCTCTTTTCCAAAGATGAAAAATAGCGGATCTATTCTATTTTTGCGGAGCTGGAAGATTGCAGAATGAATCACGAAAAACCCAGATTATTAAACGGAGGCAGATCGAAGCAATTGACTGGCGATCATCATCAGAATTAGTCGGAAAGTTGACAGAGCAAAAGCTTGATCGCCGTGAGCTGAAGAACAGTGTTGAACAAACTATGTTTCAGGTCTGATATTCTCGGAAAGAAAATTACCGATTCGTGGGAGGCAAATCGAGGTGGAAAGAGGAGGATCTTCATCTGAGGGAGTCAGACGCACTCACATTAGTTCAACTACATAGTGGTAACTATTAAAGATAGGTTACTTAAAGATCTATTGTACTTGATCAAATACTTGTGAAGTGATTCCCACTTGGGGTTCCGAGTAACCCCCCTGAGTAGGCTCGGTGAGCTGATCAGGGTAAACATATCATGTGTCGTTTACTGTTCTTCATATTGTTTCCATTGCAACTAACAATCACAGAAACGCAATCTGCTAAAGCTTTGTGAAACAGTTAACAAGCGATTTGAAACAGCCAAATTAGAACAGACATTTTAACTTTCAATTGGTATCAGAGTGGGACACTCGCTGTACAGAGTGTGATTCAGGGCCTGGAACAGAGCTGTTCAAGATGAGTACGCGAGAATGACAGAACATTATTCGGCCTCCACTCCTTGATGGTTCGAACTACCCATACTGAAAAACGCACATGAGGGCATCAATTCGATAGATGATCGAGCATGGAAATCAGTGATCTTCAAGTATGATGCACCATTGGTCAAGAACACATATGGAGTAGCCTATCCTAAGCCTGAAAGTCAATGGACAATAGATGAGGATAAAGCTGCTGCAATAAATGCTAAAGCGCTCAATACGATCTTTAATGCAGTAGAACCAGACATTTTCATACTAATTTCTACATGTGAAGCAGCAAAAGACGCATGGGATATACTCAAGATAGCCTTCGAAGGAACTGACAAGGTGAAACAGTCTCAGTTACAGATGATTACAACCAGGTTTGAGATCTGAAAATGAAGGAGGAAGAGTCGATAACAGAGTTCAATGCGAAGTTGATGGACATTGCAAACGAAGCCCATGCACTTGGAGAGCCGATCATGAGATGCTTGTCAGAAAAGTTCTGAGGTCAATACCGCCAAAGTATTCAATGAAGGTTACAGCTATTGAGGAAGCCCAGGACATAAAGGGAATGAGACTTGATATCTTGATGGGATCCCTTCGGACATTCGAGATGAAACTGATATCTGAAACAACTGAAAAGAAATCTCGGGGAATGGCCCTCAAAAATGAAGCGTTAGAATCTGCTGAAGGTGAAGGAGAAATGTCTGAACCAGCGTATTGAGGAAGCTTTGGCAGACTTATGAGGAAGCTAAACTAGCATCAGTCTGAACAGAGCAACAAATCTGGAATAGACATCAGAAGACGACAAGATGGAAAATTCAGAAAAAATAGAACCACTGAGATTCCAAAGGAAGAAAAAGGTAAAGGGATCCAATGTCGAGAATGTGAAGGATTTGGTCACATTCAAGTAGAATGCGCGAACACCCTTAAGAAACAGAGACGGGCACTCTTAGCCGGGTGGAGTGATAGTGAAATAGACGAAACTAAAACAGAAGGGGAAGAATCTAACTATCTGGCTCTCACTAATGTGACATAGGCTACCATCACCAAATCAGAAAACTCAGAATCAGATAGTGACACGGTAATCACCGAAGAAACAATAGCCGAGAAATATAAGGATTTGTACGAACAGTGGGAGAAGGCAGTCAAAGCAAATTCCAAACTAAGCAAGCAAGTGGTAAGCTTAAAGGCTGAGAAATATGAGCTGTCTGAAACAGCTAAAAGATTGCAAACAACAGTTGACAAGGAGAAACTAGAACACTCAAAAGCTGTGACAGAGCTGTCAAGAATAAGAAAGTATGTTAGTATGATGAATAATGGGACAAAGAAACTTGATTCTATTTTGGGTGATCATCGTACCAGCCGTGGAAGTCCTGGTCTGGGCTATGAGTATCCAAAGACTAATGGTAAGACAGTGTTTGTTCAAGCAAATAATCTTAATTGTGCTAACGTTGTTCATCCTAGCAACAGATCCAATACGCGTTGCACAATGGACAAACGTATCTGCAATTTTTGCAACACTCAAGGACACATTCAGAGGAAGTGTTCCGAGTTCCTTGCAAAATATCGCTTGAGAAGATTTGTGCCTGCCTCAAAAATTCATGACAACCGTTGCTATGTTGCTTATAGCTCATCCACTCACCATGAGAAGGAGCGATGGTACTTTGACAGTGGCTGTTCAGTCCATATGACAGGGGAAGCCAGCTATCTAACTGATAGAGGCTATTTGTACGCATTATTTAGATCATAACCCTATGCTTGTTTGCAATATTTTATGAGCAAGATTACTCGTTTCTAGTGTTTTTGTATTACAGGGCAAAACGAGTCCTTGAGTCGGATACGGGCTAACAGGCAGCGTTCTAGGAGTGAAAGATCCGCCTGCGGAGCTAGCAGCACAAGCAGGAGAGAAGTTGGCAAGAGTCAGCAGAGGTGCGCTAGCCCATGCGCTAGCCGATGCCGTGCGCCAGGCGCAGAGTCCAGTACTGCCTAAACTTGACATGACCAGATTTGGAAGTTGCCAAGTGTGGACCTCTCGAGCAGTCTATAAAGGGGAGAAGGTCTAGGGCTTCAGAGCATCAGATATCATCATCAGAGCCTCACGAGAGAGGAGTGAGCGGCAAAACGGGAAAACACACGGACTTGTTGAGAGGATTTGCGCCAGCCGACTGCGCCAGCCGAGAAGACAAGCTGCACGCACTGTTTGCTACTGTTTTCTCAGACACATTAGTCATTATTTACTATTCTATGATGTTTATCACTAGCATGTCTAGCTAAACTCTTGGTGTTGGTTGGGCATGAATCTATGATGTACTTTCTTTGAGACTTGAGCTTAATGCATAGTTTACTTACTTGTATTAATCCTGTGCATACGGAGACAGCCAGTTGCATGAGTAGGGGAAGCCTTGAACCGCAATCTTACTTGTGTTGCTTGCTTGTCATATGTTAAACTAGTTGATAGCTTTACGGTGACAACTAGGAGTAACGAGCTAGGGTAAGCAGTTGCTACTGTGACAGGATTCGCAGCTGTTTTAGTCTATGTTCTAAGGATTAATAGCACATGAACTTTGAACGGAACATGCGCACGTGTTAGGAAGCCTTGACCGGACACTAACCCAAGTGAAATTAAGCTACAGACATATTAGAGTCAGTGATAAGGAATGCACTCATAGAGGATTGTCTGCCCAATACTTCTCATAGTCATAGTATCTAATCTCTACTGCCTGCGCACGTCTAGTGCAAATTTCCTGCGTTACACTAGTTACTGTTCATTTGCGCATCGCGCATTTCAATCACTCACACACCCCCCCATTTTCGTAAGTGTAGGTTGCTAGCTAAAGACTTACTATTTGCTCCCTGTGGAGATCGACCCTTACTTAACCGCTGTACTGAGTGGAAGAGGAAGGATTATATTTGACGCGCACAACGACGCGCGATCACTGACCAACTTGCAGAACCTGAATGTACGATTTGTTACATTCGGTGATGGAGGAAAAGAAAGGGTCATTGGTCAAGGTACATTATCTGTTCAAGGGATGGCCAAAATTGACAAAGTGCTCATTGTGGAAGGCCTTCAAGCCAACTTGCTAAGTATAAGTCAGCTGTGTGATGGAAAGCTAAATGTGCAATTCACCAAAGATTCGTGCCAGGTCATCAATAGAGAAAGGAAGTGTGTTCTGAGAGGAACCCGTTCATCGAATAACTGTTATCTGTTAAATTCTGACACGGAGCCTGTCACAGCTCACTGTTTTCTGTCTAAACAGGAGGAACTGATTTTGTGGCACAAGCGGCTAGGACACTTGAATCCCAAAGCATTGAGGCAGATATCCAAACTTGGATTAGTGCGTGGAATACCTGAATTGAAAGGAAAGACTGATGCTATGTGTGGTGAATGCAAGATAGAAAAATAGACAAGGTCTGCTCACCCTGGAATGAACCAGATCCGAACAACCAGAATTCTTAAACTATTACATATGGACTTGATGGGTCCCATGCAGACCGAAAGCATTGGTGGTAAGATCTACGTTCTAGTATGTGTTGATGATTTTTTCGATTTACCTGGACTGTATTTCTCAGACAAAAATCAGACACTGTTCAAGCTGTGATTCACTTGATTTTGAGACTGCAACGTGAAAAAGGCACAACTCTGATTACAATCAGAAGTGACCATGGTAAGGAATTTGAGACGATATGGAAGAATTCTATCTTAATAAGGGCATACTTCATCAGTTCTCAGCACCAATAACACCCCAACAAAATGGAGTAGCTGAGAGAAAGAATCGTACCCTTCAAGAGATGATGCGGGTCATGCTTCATGGAAAAGGATTGGCTCTAACTTTCTGGGCAGAAGCAATCAACACCGCCTGTTACACCCTAAACAGAGTCCTTGATAGCTCTGGAACATAGTAAACGTGCTAAGAAATCTAGAAAGGTAAGAAACCTTCAGTAAAGCACTTTCATATTTTCGGATGTACGTGCTATGTTTATGAGGACAGGGAGTACAAAAGGAAACTTGACTCCCAGTGAAGGAATATTCTTGGGATACTCTACTAATAGTCGAGCATACCGTGACTATATCAAGAAGTCCAAAACGGTTGTGGAGTCAATTAACGTGGCTATTCAAGATTCAGAAAATTCGATCCACATAGATGAGGATGATGTTGACTATCCTGATACAGAAACGAGCAAGCCGTCTCAGGAAGACAAGATGCTTGCGACAGACCCTGTACCAGCTATTCTAAATGATAAAAATGTATCTGATACAGAATCATAGCAAGTTCCTGCTATTCAACCTCCACGGTGCATTCAAGAAAATCATACAATGTCAGATATTATTGAAGATCCTCAAGCACCCAGAAGAAGCCGGGGCAAGGTTATTGATTTTGCAGAGATGATAAGTGGATCATGCTTTCTATCATCAGTTAAACCTACGAACATCAAGGAGACAATTCTAGATGAACATTGGGTCAGTGCTATGCAAGATGAACTCTTAGAATTTGCTCAAAATGATGTTTGGACACTTATACCGAGACCAGCTGAAGCCAACATTATTGGTACAAAATGGATCTTCAAAAACAAGACAGATGAGAAAGGCAACATCACCCAGAACAAAGCACGGCTGGTGGCACAGGGGTATGCACAGATTGAAGGCATAGATTTCGATGAGACATTTTCTCCAGTTGCACGACTTGAGGCCATAAGACTCTAGTTCGCTCTTGCATGCCATCTCAACTTCAAGCTGTTTCAGATGGACGTAAAAAGTGCATTTCTCAACGGTTGGCTCAATGAGGAAGTACCCATTGCTCAACCTCAAGGATTTGAAGACCCGTTCCATCCTGATCATGTTTATCGCTTGAACAAGGCCATGTATGGACTGAAAGAGGCGCCCAGAGCATGGTATGAACGACTCACGATATTTCTAGTTCAACATGGCTATGTGCGAGGGGGAGTGGATAGGACCTTGTTTATGAATCACATCCAACATGAATTCGCCATTGCCTGGATATATGTGGATGACATCGTATTCGGGTCTCGATCACAGCTTTTAGTAGATCAGTTTCCTTGGTCTGCAGGTTCATTAGAAATCCGATGGAATATTTATAACACAGTGCAAGTATGTCAGAAACTTGGTGAAGTAGTTCGGGTTAGAGAATGCCAGCCATAAGCACCCTTCTGCGACAACACACGTCAAGATCACAAAAGATGAATCTGGAGTAAGTGTGGAACAGACCCTATCCAGAATTATGATCGGAAGCTTACTCTACCTTACTGCCAGTCAACCTGACATCTGCTATGTTGTGGGTGTCTGTGCCAGGTACCAGGAGAATCCGAAAGAAAGTCACCTTGCTAGTGTCAAACGCATAATCAGATACACCAAGGACAACAGTTCTCACTTGGTTGGATATGGGGATGCCGATTGGGCCGGCAGTATAGAAGATCAAAAAAGCACTTCTGGTGGATGCTTCTTTCTAGGAAAAAACTTAGTGTCATGGTTCAGTAAGAAGCAAAGCAGTAAGAAACAACTAAATCAATTAAGAACCGAAGGCAAGAATCGGTCAAGAATCCGATCGATCAAGAAAACAATAGATAGCGGATCAATTCTAAGCAAGCCTGGAGTGCATACATTCTATCATGAAAGTAGAGCACAAAATATAGAGCAAGGGATAACAAACTCATTAGACAATGAAAATTAAGTTCTTCAAGTCAGATGATGGCAAATTATTAAGAATACAATGAGAGTAAGATAGAAAGGCTAATCATGTCAAGATGAGTCTTCCTTACAAGCTCGATCGTGGCTCTGTATGCTCCAAAGGGCCCTTTGCTTGAAGCTCCTTTTCTCTAGCTCTTATCCACACTTCAAGAATAGAATTTGATGCCCAAATCTCGAATGAAGAAGGCTAGGAATGAGCTATCTTTCTATACCAGAAATGAGGCGACGCCTAGACTTCTAGTGAGGCATCGCTTGGACTAAGGCATCCCCCAGTGCGTTTGAGGCATCGCCTGGAGGTTTCCTAAATTGTCGAGGCGCCTTTTGGTGTAGCGAGACATCGCCTAACAATGATTGTCGCCTATAAACCTTCCTAAATAGCAAGGCGCCCCGTGGTAGATCAAGGCGATGTCTGAAATGTCCTCATAAGTATCAGGCATCGCCTGGAGTGTGTGAGGGGATGCCTGGGCTTTTGCAGGCTCATTTTTGGCTTTTGCTCTATATTCCATCATCTGGATCGTTATCAAAGTGTAAATGTCTTGAAAAACAAGCAGAGAGGCATCAACCCGATATAAGTTGCTCGTAAATGAGTAAAAATCACTAAGGAATTGATTCTAAAATATGTAACAAAACCCACTCATCAGCAAATGAAGCAAAAAGGAGTTGGAAATGAGCCTCCAGAGGATCTGGGCATCAAGTCACCATTCTTCAGGTGTCCCGTCATACTGTTGAGGATATATCGAGCGTCGGCTCACTTGTCCATGCAACGCCTCACTCTTTTAAAAGGTCTTCAGGCAACGCCACACTCATCCAAGTGACGCCTCGCTAATTAGGAAGGTCTCCATGGGATGCCTCATTATGACCAAGCGATGCTTCGTAGATTTGGTAAGCTTTTGGGCTGCCTCACTATTTCCAGGCAACACCTTATTCTGTTGTGACATTATCGGGCTATGCCTCACTCTACTAGACGACGCCTCACCAATTTAGGAAACTTCCAAGCGATGCCTTGCATACTCCCAACGACGCCTTAGTCCAAGCGATGCCTCACTTCAAGTCGAGGTGATGCCTCATTTTTGGTATAAATAGGCAGCTCATTCAAGGAATTATTTATTCGGGATTTGCACCTCAAATCTAATCCTTTGAGTCCAAAGAAGAGATGGAGAGAAATAACCTCAAGTAAGAAGTCTCAAGAAGCACAAAGAGCAATGATTGAACTAGTAGGAAGACTCATCATTACATGATTAGTTTTTTTATATCCTTTGTCCTATGTATTGGCATCATATTACTTGTAGAACTTAATTTTCATTAAATATTGAGTTTATTGTCCCTTACTCTATATTTTGTGATCCACTTGCATGACAGATTTTGTGAATTCAAGACTTGCTCAGAGTTGATCCCCTATCTATTAATCTCGCCCTACTCAGGATTGTATGTTAAACCCTAGAACCTTAATCGGTCATGATAGATTAGAGAATATCATATTGTGTGTTTGTATGCATCAGTTCCTCAGATGATCCTAGGTACTTACTAGGTATATATATTATTCAACTACAGCGTTCCCTCTATAACATAACTTTGATTACTAGAGAGGTTAAAAATACTACTTATCAAAGATAGATGAGCACCAGTTGATTAACCTGACAAGTCAGCTGATCCGAAGTATAATATTATCTTCGAGATAATGAAGTTGACATTACTAATAAAATCATGATGGATTTTTATTTATTTGCATATTGTGATCCTATGACATTTGAGAATACGACAAAAGACTGTGGCTGAGTACATGCTATAAATTTTGAGATGGCTTTCATCGAGAAGATCGATACATGAAAAATGACACCTTTACCAAGAAGGTAATTCAAGTGAAATATGTGTAAAGACAAAATACAACCATTTGAAGGCAATGTTAGTCGTCAAAGAACATTGGTTATAAGTTTGGCATTGACTAACTTGAGGTATTTGCACTAGTTGCTAGAATGAATACCATTTGAATGATTATAACACTTTCAGTCCAAAATAATTAGAAGATACACCCTATGTGCATGGAAACAGCATTCTTGAATGTTGATCAATAGTCGAGATTTGTGCACAGAGGGAAATATAATAATTTCTACAAGTTAAAGAAAGTTTTGTAAAGACTAAAGCACGACCCGCTAGCTTGGTACACAAAGATTGACATATATAAGTTAGAGAGCGTATTTCATAAGTCTCCTTATGAGTATACACTACGTATCAAGTTGAGTGTTGAGGAGATATGTTTATTATATGTTTATATGTAAATGTCAGATATTCCCAAAAGTTTAGAGGCAATGTTCCTTGAGTTAAAGCACCGACTCCTTAGTTTGAAATGAAATTTGCAGCGCCTCAGAGTTACTGATAGTGTATAACCTTGTTCAGCCCGATCAAATGCAACAAAAAACAAAAACAGTGAACAGAGAGATATGTTCACCCAGTTCGGCCAATTTGCCTACTACTGGGAAGGAATCTACTCCAATCCTCAATCCACTAGTCTCCAAGGCACTCCGTACAACACATGACTCCTCGACAATCTATGCTACCCGCCTCAACTAGAACTTCGAACACAATCAGAACACCCTTTGATTTGTGTCTCACTCACCTACACACTAGAGTTAATTTTGGATAGCTACTCCTCTGATCACACAGACTCAGCCTATTCTAATTAACACAATGTATCGGTAGGTTTGCTATAGCACACTCTTGTGCAACTAGCTTGTACAGGTTTTGTCCGCTTTGCCCCAAAGCCTTCCGCTGAGCCGCTCAAACTCTGTCGGGACTGCTCCTCACTCTGGGATGCTCCCCCTCACTCAATGACCGCCTGTCACTAGCGAGAATAGGCCTTCTGCAGATTGTCCAAGTTCCTCTAATCGACAACTCTCCTGCAGCCTTCCTTGATCAGCCAACAAGCACATCCTGCTCTGAATTGGCCTTCTCCGATCAAGCACTAACCAGACTCTACAAGTCTTCGATCAGCATTTGCTTCAACCACTCAGCTCTGCGCTCACGCTCTGCTCTCGGTGGTGATCCAATTTTCTCCGCTCTAGCACTCTGAATATGTGTCTCGGTATATTGCTCTGCTCTTAGATTATTAAATGGATGGATTTCGCCACACACTACTCCGCTTTCCTCCTTCTACAGAAACTCTGCCGCCATCAAAATTAGGAAGCCCTCAAAGATTTCGATACTATCTCCTAATTTTTAGGAGATTTATTTCCCAATCAAATCTTCAAGCTTGTGGCACAGAATCTTCACTGAGGATATTCTGAGAATATTTTGGAAGCCTCTCGTTGCACTGCTACGATATATCTAAGCAGATTCCTCTTTGGTAAAAAATGCTGCCAAGCTGCTAGAGCTCCCTGCTACAACTCCTGTTGTAGTAACTGCTTGTTCACTGGGCTTGTACACTCTGGCAGGTTTTGTCGATTGAATGTCATTTGCATTATCAGAAATGACTGATTGGTTGAATGTCCTACAATTAAGCATCATAGCTGATTGTGGGACCTTTCTTTCACGAAAACTCACACCACATATATCCTCAAAAAGTTCAAGTTTGAGGGATTGAAGGCATTTTAAACACCAGATGTAGAAATTATGATATTAATGAAAGAATGTACTAGAGAGTTAGTGAATCTTTCTAACTTCAAGAGTATAGTTAGAAGTCTTTGTTATTTGACTTCAACTATATTAGATATTGTATATGGAGTTGGACTTATTCGTCGGTATGAAGCAACCGAAGCAGTCACATTTGCTAGCTGCAAAGCGTATACTCTAATGTATCAGACGAACATATGATTTTGGGATTATGTATCCTCACATAGATGAATTTTGTTTAATAGACTATTCAGATATTGAGTGGGCTTTTGATGTGGAAACTCGAAATAGTACATCGGGTTATGTTTTCTATCTTAGATATTGAGTAATTTCATGGTCATCGAAGAAGCAACATATTTTTATTATTTTTTATAGCCAAAGTGGAATACAACTAAGTACATACCATAGCTTGTCAAACAACTTGGCTACGACAGATATTGCAAAACTTGAAACATAAGTCATAGGGCCATAAGATCTATGTGTGATAACTAGTCAGTTATAGCATTAGCCAAGAATCCAGTAATTCATGACATGAGCAAACATATTTTGACTAGGGATCAAGTTGGTAAAAGACGATGAAGTTGAATTGGATTTCCACAAAATTGAGGATTACGCTGCACACATCTTTACGAAGGGTCTCTAAGTATCAAGTTTGAACTATATCGACAAATACTTTGTGTTGTGAAATCGTGAATTAGGAAAGCGTGTTGAAATTGATCCACGCAAGTGGACAGAGAAAATAATGAATCAGGCCAACCAAGGAAAATGAATGCTTTGTCCCTATCCTCCAAAACTTGTTGGAGTAGCATTCAAAACTATTACACAATTCATCTTGTGCAGCACACAATTAATTGTTATGTTATACTTTAACTTCGTTGTTTATCAATAAATAGGAACGAAGCCTAAGGAGAACTATCATCCTTCAAACGCATCCATTAAATGCTTTTCTCTTCCCTCAATTTGTTTAAGTTTGTATTTAGAGATTTTGACTCTCCAGTTATTTTGTTTCTACAAATATTACCTTCCAAATAATAATCAACGTATTTTCTCGCACCAAAGTCTATCAAAATTAGTATGAATTAGTTGAAAAATTATTGCCAATGCCATTTTGTACGAGTTATTTTCAAAGAATGCCATCTTTTTTAAGTTTGTTTCGAATTTGCTAATTTTTGACAAATCGTCTTTTGGAAAAATCGGTTTGTGGCCTATTTTGAATAGTCAGCACTGGCATAATATGGATTTAAAATTTTCATGCCAATCCGCTTTCAAAAAATCATTTTTCTAACAAAATACTCAAGAGAATAATGATTGTTTTTATTCCCAACAACAATTGTTCTTCATAACACGTGTGTTACCTGAAACATTTTCATAGACATCTTGAACAACAAAACGCTCTTCAAAAGAGCGGTATCTTAAAAATTAAGTTTTTAAAATTGGATTTTCATAAGTTTTGAACCGATGTGAGGTCAATGCTTACGATAGAGAAAAAGGCCAAATAGTCTTTTCAAGTAATATTTTGTCAAAAAAGCATAAAACATGACATTAGCAATAAAATTTTGAATTAGTTCTACATATTTGTACTGATGCGGAGAAATTAGGTTTAGGGCATCCGCACCCGTTGAGGAAGTTCTATCTCGTTGAGGAATATCTCGAGAAGCAATTCCTATTACTATTCATCAAACAGTAATAGCAATCTACATATTTTGCGCACCCATAACTATCTCGATAGAGAAAAAGGCCAAATAGTCTTTTCAAGTAATCTACATATTCATAACTATCTCGAGGAGATATTTCTATTACTATTCATATTTTTTTAATAATTTTTAATTTTGATAAATTAAATTTTTTGAGTACATCAATTAAGAACAACTTAAATTATTCGAACATCGAATTAAAATTAAAATGACATTACATTAAAATAAATACCCAATAAAGTTCATCGTCTAATCATCATGTTGAGGACGGTAATAATCTGAAAAGTACGAATCGTTTTCATTATCGTTGTTGACATCCTCTTCCTCTTCCTCATAACGTCGCATAATACTAGCTTTTCTCTTTGAGAAATATTTCTTGGATTTTGGAGTCATCATTTCTGTGTTCATTTCCATAATCCTTGACTCTTCAGCCTTTTCTTACATCCGGTTAGTATGCTCCATTTATTTTTGAGCAAGCTCCACTTGCATTTGTTGGATAGCCAATGCTTTTTTCTGATTTTCCGCAATGGCATATAAAGCGTTACTATAATTATTAGATGAAGTTGTGATTTTCTTACCCTTTCTCCTTGCCTCTTTCGTCGCCTTCACTCCGGGTGGTCTCACCGGACTAGATGGATTCATATGATTACTTTCGGGTGTAGAAAATATCGGTTCTAGGTGGACTTCTTCCATAACCGGACTACCATCATGGTTATACGTCGATGGAGGAGTTGCTTGCAATGGCGCACTGCTTCCATAAGTCGGTGGAGGAATTGTTTCCATAGGTGCAAATGTCGAATGTGACTTAACTTGTTCCCAACATTCCAAATGTACGAATGTCTTTTTCTTTTTTGTGACATACATAGTTTGAGCTTTTCGTACCTATCCATTCGAACGATAAAATAAATTATATTTAATGAAATTTTAATTAACAACATTTATGTTGCATAAGCTAATTAAATAATTTACCTTATCATGCACATTACCGTCGGATTCCGGATTTCTTCTTGCATATGCAATGCATGCTGTCCAATACGATAAATTCGGTTTCAACTTAGCAAATCGAGAAATAATGGCAGTTTGAGATCTTGAATCAGTAGTAATTACCTCATCGTCACGCATAACCCAATTTGATTGAAAATCGGCGTGAACTTTTTCCCACAACTTGTCGGTTCTTTGTCTATTACCGGTAATTGGATCGATCGATTGACGACAAAATGAAATGCACAATTGAACATCTTCGGACATTGACCAATTGCCCGACATATTGAAAAGTTGAGAGAAGAGATGAAATATGTGGATTGAAAGATGAGAGAAGAGTGAAATATTGAAACTTTGTGTGGATTTTGATGTGGAAGAGTAGTATATTTATAGTGTTTTTTAGATAATCAAAAATTTTTATTTTTCATATTTTTTTCGATTTTTTTAGATATTTTTGAGTTAAATCCCGTTTGAAATCAATCTGAGCCGTTAGATCAAATTTGGATCTGATCTAACAGATCAGATCATTTTCCCGTTCTGAATCGGGCCATTGGATGCCAAGTCACGTGCAAAGCACGTGACTTTCTCTTTCCTCTGTAATTTCTCTCTCCTGTGGGGATCGATCTGTTGACCGTGCTCGCCTGGAAGATCGTTCTTCCTCCTGGAGATCGTTCTTTCTCTTCTCTTCAACCGGTGTATTTGATATAGGAGAGAACGTTCTCAAAATAGAACGTTCTCTCCTGTGGATAGATCTGGCAACCGATGCATATGCCCTTATCCTATCGACATGCGTCTGTAGAATGACGTTGACTTCTGGGAATGTGCATCTTGATCAATTTTGGCTCACGGAAGTCAAACGCTATGAGCCCGGCATGATTAATTAGCGGTTAAAGAACCAAATTGATACAAGCAGCAATGTTTATACTAAAGGTACTTAATAGATTGGATGGAGTCGAATTGGATTACTCAACATATGTAGATGAAGCTCAACCAATTCTTCATAAATTTGCAAGTAGAAAAATACATTTTGGCTAACTCAAATAGATATAAAAAAAAATAATTAATACTCCAATTTTTTGCTTAAGACAACACTTGCTCAGTTTACTACCAAATAAATAATCAGAAGTAACAATCAAATAATTTTCTCAAGTCAACGCAAACCTCGCCACAGGTCAAGCCTCCATCATTTTCAAACATTCACGGGCTCGCACAAGAACATCAACGAAGGCGTCGACGCCATCAACCCATCTCCTCGGCCTGCGTCGCTGCCTTTCTTCCCTCCCACCCTCTCATAACAATCCACGCAGAACAGAGAGAGCGAGAGCTGAACCTCCTCCCTCGTCCACCCTCTCTTCGACCCGAGCCGACCCATCACCCGCCTCACGCACACCATGTACAGCTTCTTATACCCTCCAAGCGCCACCACCACGTGCCGCACCCGTGGAGCCGGCGACGCATGCCGGAAACAGAGCATCTCCCAGAAAGCGTCGTTCCGCGTCATGGAGCACCAGAGGCGGCACACGCAGGCTGCCACCCCGAGCGAGCGGTCGTCCAGCCGGGTCAGAATCTCGACTAGCACGTCGGCATTGTCGTTGATGTTGAACAACCCACTTTGTCTTTTCCTCGCATTGGTGCCGTCCGACATGTCAGCGGCGAAACAGAGCGGGGATGGAAATGTGATGTGGGTTTAGGGTGTTGAGGAATGGCAGAGAGGCGTATATGTAGAGGAGATGATTGTGAGGATCGTAGCGTTGTGATGGTATTAAGGGATAGATTTGATTGAACAGAGGAGAGCTGTCCTTCTGCTCTGCTCTGGGTTCGAGAGACGAAGATGACAAGAGAAAAATTCCAAATGCCAAGAAGAAGAAGAAAAAAACTGTAACCGATGTCATTTATTTAATATTCCAAAGAGAGCCCCTTTGTTACAATTTTGTGCGATTTGAACCCATGTTGTATAAACAATGTCCAATTTACTGGACAGCTTAGAAGTTAAAACTTGTGCTGATTGGTACAAATTAGATCTTTGTTCATTTGAACGGTAACAAATGAGTTTATGGCCTCAACGATGAATAGTGTTTTTGGGTCAAATTGAAATAGTTGAACAAAAAATTGAGAATTTAAACGATTTCATATTCGCCCCAGTTGGAGAAAAATATATAAGTATTGAACAATCTGATAAAAATTTGACCCGAGACATATAGTTATTGATTTGCAACTTTAAATATGTTTAGATTATATTTTTCATCATTATATGTAGGTAGGGAGATTAGATGCTAGCTTTATAGATATTTGTATAGTGTTGGATTATTGGTACGTTGATTGGGTTGGGGAAGATTTTGGTGTTTGTCAAATTTGTTTTTCTCGTTGTTGTTGTTTGTTTTATTTTATAAGCAATAATTCATATTGTTAGCACCTTTTTTTGAGCTGTTGTGTTGTGCATCTCATTAGCTGTTTGAGAGGCTGAATAGTCTTTTTCGATCTTTCTTGACTTTTTTGTTTCTTCTTCTCGACCGCGCTCCCATCCCAACGCCCCCCATCTTTTCTTCTAAATCCTCAAACCTAAATCGAAGAGGCTGCAGCAGGGTTATGATATCTCGAAAGGAACCAATTATTCGACAAAGGAAAACTAAAGCTAATCTTGTGAACAAAGGTGCATTTTTTAAAAGGTAGAAACAATTATTGCTCATATCCTGTTAGGGTCGAAAGCCACATATATGAACATACAAAATGAATGTAAAGAAAAAGCAGTAGCTTTTTAATGCATGGGAAAGGATTTGATACACCGTTTTTGGTTTCCTTTCTTCAGTGGGTGTTGGCTTCTGGCCTTCTTCAGGGATCCTTCACTTCTCTCTCATGTCGCCCTTGTATAATTAAACAAACTAGTACAAGTCTGCAATTCTTCAAAAACAATTCACATTAGATTATGCCATCGTCCTTCAATCATTCATATTAGACTTCTTTTGTGTACTCATATGTTCACGTACATATCCTATGTTCTAGCTCAATGGCTAAGAACAATAAGTGTATTTTCTACACAGGAGTAAAAGTAAGTATCTCAAAAATGATTCTGTATAAGACTTGTCAATCCAGGGCTTCTGAATTGTCGTAGTCAATGTTTAAGCGATGGACGTGGGTAACAATAAAGAGATGAAATATGTGTCTGAAATACTTGTTGGGCTAAGTGTTGTTTTGTACTGTGTTGGACACACTTGAGAAAACACACATCTGTTGATTCTTTTATTCGTGCTAGCTAGCTACTTCACTCAGCTCACTCTTCTCTCTCAGGAATTCGATAATGGCAAAACTACAAGAAGATCAAACCCCGCAGACGGCTCAAAAGTAAACTAGTTTAAAAACACATGCATGCTTGTACATATTCACAGTATTTTAATGTCACAGGTTGTGTTTTTTGTGCGTGTAGATTGTTAAATGATGAAATGACACACTGCTGCACGTACATTTAGTCAACATTGTCATCTCTCACTGTTCTCTCTCTGTCTTTAGGGTTTCTATGTGCCTAGAAATTTGCATCACTCACAACGTAAACATCCTGCCCTACACTATGGCTGGCCTCCTTAATTTGTTGTATTCATTTATGTATCGACATTAACGTGCAATAAAAAGAAGGCCATCATCACATGAGGGAACCTGCTACTTGTTTAATTGGTCCTTTCCTAAACCCTAGGTGTTGATATTCTGAAAACTGTTTGTTTACTTGTTGGGTTCTCATGCTGAAAAGGTTACTATTGTCATTGAATACAGTCTTTTTTTTATAACTTGTACACCAGAGCCCTTAAATATATTATAACTTGTACACCAGAGTCCTTAAAATATAAGATTACTAATAAGATGGAAATGAGAGAAAAGTCAAAAACAACTATAAAACTATCTGGCACATATTATTATATCGAAGTCTCCATATACAAAGAGTTTTCTGATTAGCTGCCAACCTTTTTGGTATATGGATAACATGAACAAAACAAGGAGCTCAAGGAACAAACAAGTAACGGTAAGCAAATGAATCTCATGGATATAAACCATGAATTCACTCCCAACAAACCCTAGCTATCCTCAATAATAAAATAATATTGATAGATAAAGAACATACACATAAAACTAGTGAACTTGGAGAGCAACATGTGTTTAGCTGCTTGCTTATTGTTGCATTGCATATTTATTTTACAGCAAAATTCGATATGACAATCATTTATTAACTTTCCTAACTGCTCTCTTAGACCTGTGTTTGACTTGGATTCAGAGGTAGATTTTGGCAGGACATTACATGCATAACCAAAGGGTTACTTTCTGACAAATCTATACAATTTTGGATCAACGAATGGGATGAAAGCTCTTCAACATTGCCCAGTTCTAGCGCAGAATAAACACCTGATGAGTCAGACTCAAAAACAACGTTTTTTGACTTCACATTGTTCTGCCAATTCCATCCCTTTCTTAACAGCTAGTCCTGCAGCCTCTAAACAGCTCAGGACACCTTCCAACCATCACAATTTTTTGATTTCTGTTGCAAAAACCATCACAATTGAATGTACAGACTGTTCTTCAATTTTGATTGTGTAACCTGATGTCACGTTGATAAATATATTAATTCTTATAACTCAATATGAGACAATTACAAACAGGGGATCACAAATAAAAAAAGATCTAACAAACTACCCGGAACATCTTGACTCTATAGCAAGGGCTAATTTAGTAGTTCTTTAATAAGAATCCGTCCGCCAAAGTCTACTGCGTGACAAAAGATAACTTCTGCCTCAAGATAAAAAAATTATTGTCGGCGGCTCCATATCCATGGCCTCAGCCCTCCTCACCGCCACGGTCATGACCAGCTAGTCCGCTCTCTCTCTCCAAAACCTACTAAAAAATCCATGATGAAAGGCACAAACATAACCATTGGCTGAACAATCAATTCCGTACTTAGAGATCTTCCTCTTCTCTGCCTTCCTACCTGCCTCCCATGACTTCAGCCACGCCCCTCCTCCCACAAAAGGGAGACATTGGACACATTCACACAAGATCTTTACCTCCATCCCATGCAAGTATTAAAATGTCCGCTGGCTTCTCTCCCTCAGCGAGAAGACCAGCCACCTCCAACCTAGGCCTCAGATTAGCCTCTCTAAAAAAAGTGAACAAAGCAACTTTCACCACATTATGCCTCCAAATCCTCCTCCCTCCCCTAGGATAATGAAAGTCGTGATCACCGGCCGCATCAAAAGTATGGAACCCTCTACAAGCCGTACAAGCTCAAGGAACAGCAAACAGGTCATGTCCGGTGCGATACTTGAGGGCCAAAAAATACGCCGTCGGGTTCATACGAAGCCTAAAGAAAGGCGTAAGTATCGATGTGATCCAAATACTGATCCCCGACACCGAAACTGCACTCACCAAGGCCTTTACTCGAGCAACTCCCCGCCCTCTGATCTCTTCTCTAATGACTTCTACGGCCAATCCCATAAGCCACTGCTGTGGCTTAGCCTTCGACCTCAACCCCTCCAAGCCAACTAGTGAGATAGGATGAAACTTCAATTTCCATTCTTCAAGCAACACTCCATACTTTGACAATTAGAATGAATCACTCGTAAGCATCTCCCATAAACCCCCCACTTGCACCAAGGAAGACACAATAGCCGAGAGGGCCCATCGCTCTCCATCGGAACACCTAACCCACCGAGCTTTAGAGGCAATCCCACCAACTTCCTTTGCTTCATCGTGAAACCCGCGTTCCAGATATGCACCGAACTCTGATTGTACCGCTGCATCAAAGGAACAAATTGACCCCTCAATCCAAACAGGCGGTGAACTCCTCAAATTATACATCATCTTCGGCATGCCTATGCATGCCCGCAAGAGTAACAAATCCAACTGCGGGTTATCCAACTTAGACGCTTCAGCTATGATGGCTTGAATACTAAGAACTTTATTCCCCATAACATTATCGACCCCTCTCTCGTCCACTGAAATAAGGTTACCCAACACAAATAAGGCAGAAGAACAAGAGAAAACAAACCTGTCTGACACCTCAAGGGGCCAGCCCCAGTCATCACACGACCACTACCAAAAAGGATTTGCTATGGTTCATCACTAACCCTAGCTGCTGGCCTAGATCCTGAATGACCCCAAACGCTGCAAACAATTCCTCTATATGACCCACTAACAAGCCATCATCAAGGTACCAAACATTGAGCACCAAACGAGGATATAACTCCTCTATCCAACATAGATATGGCTGCAAAGCAATGGAAAATAGCAAGGCTTAAAAGGATCGCTTTGCTAAACCTTGCGACAAGTATGAATTGATGACTCATCAAGAAAGAGCAATACCTGAGACCCACAAAACCCCCAACCCCATCGACTGTGATGGCCTCTGCTGCCCCTCTTACTCCCACACCTAACTGAAAAGGCAACAAATGAGCTATTGCCGAGGCCCTAACTGAATTCAGAGACACTCTTGAAGTAAGACGACGCCAAACCTCTCCCACTGCGATCGGACGAACTTCTCCTTCAGGTTTAATCAGAGGAATGATAAGAGCACTGATCGCGCGTCATTGTACGCGTCAAATTAATCCTTCCTCTTCCACTAGTACAACGGTTAAGTAAGGGTCGATCTCCACAGGGAGCAAGCAGTTCAGTTTTAGCCAGTAACCTACACTTACGAAGATTGGGGGGGTGAGTGATCGGTTTGCGCGACGCGCAAGTAACAGTGGTATCGTAACGCAGGAAATTGCACTAGACGTGCGCAGGCAATAGAGATTAAGTACTATGACTTATGAGAAGTATCGGCGCAGACAATCCTCTATGAGTGTATTCCTTATCATCGACTCTAAATGTCTATAGCTCGATTTGCTAATGTTAGTGTCCGATCAAGGCTTCCTAACATGTGCGCATGTTCCGATCAAAGTTCATGTGCTATTAATTCTTACACTAGACTAAACAACTACGAATCCGATCAAGGTAGTAATTGCCTAACCTAGCGCGTTACTCCTAGTTGGCACCGTCAGGCTATTCAACTAGTTTAACAGACAACAACAAGCAACAAGAGTAAGATTGCGGTTCAAGGCTTCCCCTACTCATGTAACAAGCTGCCAGTAATGTGCACAGAATTAATATAAGCAAGCAAGCTATGCATTAAGCGCAAGTCTCAAAAGGAAATACTCATAGATTCATGTCCAACCGATACTAAGCGTTTAGCTAGACATGCTAGTGATAAACATCATAGAAATAGTAAATAATAACTAAAGTGTCCAAGAAAACAATAGCAAACAGTCCGTGCAGGTGCTGTCTTGGGTGGCGCAAATCCTCTCAACAAGCTCGTGTGTTTTCCAGTCCTGCTGCGCAGTGCCTCCTGGGTGTACAAATTGTGAATCCTGAGAATCGTCTGTGTGTCTCTGTAACCCTAGCTTCCTTCTCTTCTTTATATACTGCTCAGAGGCTCACTCTTGGCAACTTCCAAATCTGGTCGTGTCAGGATTTGGAAACACCAACATCTGCGCCTGGCGCACGGCATCTGCTTAGCGCAATCGGTTAGCGCACCGTGGTCGACTCTGCCAATTCTTCTGTTTGCGCCGCTAGCTCCGCAGGCTGTGTGATGCGCGTCCTAAACGCTGCCTGTTAGTGCGTATCCGACTTAGGCCCTCGTTTTCCCTGAAATACAAAAACACTGGAAACCAGTAATCATGTACACAAAATATTGCAAACAAGCACAGGGTTATGATCTAAATAATGCGTATAAATAGGCTCTATCAAGCACTCATAAGAAGCGGAGCCAAACTAAGAGGCGCTCCCACTGAGTAAAAGCGCGACATAGGCCGTAAAAGCTCCTGCAAATGGAAAACCTTCACACGGATGCGACTCCTTGAACCATGTCCAACAATAACTGCGGCTTGAGCCCATCACATCCCCCGGTGTAACTACTTGCAAATGACTAAAGAGCTATGTTAACGTTTGTGGAATCCTTGACAAAATCTATGCAACTTGATCCGGCAGTTGCTACAACAACCAGTAAATCAAACACTTAAAGCAACCTGAAGACGACTAGAGGACGATCAAAGATTGCTGATATGAGGAAGCTTCCTAAATGTATTTAGGAAATAGCTGATGGAACAGATTTACCACCTTGCGCTGCTCTACCACCTGCGCACAACTGCTGTCAACAGTTCTAATATAATGATTTCGCAATTCATTACCTCTCAGCTGGGATGAAAATCATTTCGGATGGCTGGGAGATAGCTCTTTATAGGCGCCAGGTTGTCAGCTCTCACTCCGAGGAAGGGTATATGGTTAACAGCGCCAGCTTCTTCCCGTGCGTGATTCTTCCGTGCACTTCCTGGGAACTCAAGCCTTTTGATAATTTTCTGTGGATTTTGCACTCGCTGGTACTTGTGCGCATGCTGATTCTTTTGTAGCGCATATCATCTGCTGGTATTTTTTCTTTTGTACAGCTTTGTCTATGATTTCTCATATTCCCAGAACGGTTCCAGTCTCGGCCTCCGGATAACAGCTATGGAACACCGCCCCGCTCTCCCTCCATGGTCTGTCTGCGCAGGTCGGCGCACGCGTTTACACCCGCGCCCGCCTTCCTTGGCTCAACTTCCAGAGGGAAGGTGGTCTGTTTTCCCACCTCGCCACGCTTTTTGGTATTTGCCTTCGGCATCTGCGTGACTGAGCGCGCTCTCTTGTTCCGAAGGTCGCGAAGCACAGGCCTCCACTCGCGCTCTCGACCATATACCTCTCCTCTGAAGCGCGAGCGACTAACCGCCTCTCTAGAGCGTTTCTGTCAACTCCACATCCCCTGTATATCCCAACTAACAGGAGCAGAAAAACGAAAAAAATATACTAAAAACAGTTGATGGCGCACGGCGCAAAATGGGTAGCGCAAACAAGCTGAACAGTGCGCGCAGCCCGCACTCAAGCGCACTACTGCTACTGTTTCCTTCAATTAAACTAAGCTACACTAAAAATGCTAAACAAACGTGAAATGTTCATGTAACGTTCATGTAACGCTCCCCCCCCCACACTTAAACAGAGATGTGTCCCTACGACTCAAGCTCAAGCGCACGGAGGACGCGCACATGCAGAACATATGCATGCAAGCAAAACAAAGAATATAAAAATGAAGAACATATAGTCAAAGCAGCGCAAATATAGCATAGGGGCACAAAATATGTAGCACAAGAGTTCAGCGCACAAAATAGTAACAAAATAGCAAATAAAGTTCAGCATATAAAGGAAAATAGACACCACCCGAAAGAAATAATGCGCTCCCCCCCCGCAGCTCTAGAGGTCATCTGAGCTGGACGCAGCCGCTGAACTATGCGCCTCCTCCTCTGAAGAATCCGTCATGTATTCGGAGCTGAAGGAAGGCGGTACAACTGATAGGGCGACAGGCTGCGCCTCGTCGTCATCCTCTGGAACGGGTTCCCATAGCGAGTCTGAGCTGGTGCTATTGATGGGTTCGGCTATAGGGGACCTTGGAATGGACGGCTGGGCAGGGGAAGGTGCAGGTGCGGGTACTGGTGCTGGTTCGGGGGTGGGTGCTGCTGGTGCTGGTGCTGCAGGTGCTGGTGCTGGGAAGGGTTCTGCTGGATGCACTGGGGGCTGAGTAAGAGGGCTGGCTGGCTGATGCGGCTCACTGGGAGACCCTGGAGGTGGTCGGTGCAGGCTGAGGAGAGGGGGAATTGCGTCTCCAAATCTCCACCCTGATGGTGGGCTCATGCTTAAGTCCGCCCCCTCTGGCGCTAAATATTCGAGCACGCGCATGACGTTGAACATCATGCGTTGCTCTGCGGACGCTTCCTCAGGCGCCTCCTCATCCTCGGTCCTTGGACGCTTTCCGCGCGCACGAGGGGGAGAATCCTCGATGGAAATGGTGACTGGCTCCCCCTGTGGTGCGCTGGCCCTCCGATGCGCTCTAGTCTGCGCGCGGGTCCTTGCGCGCCTGACTGGAGGCACAACTGGCTCTGGGGCCTCGTCCTCCTCCATCTCCTGCGCGGCCTCTGCTGCTTGCGCGCTGCTCTCTGCCATTAGCCTTGGCACTCTGGCCGGCTGCAGGCGGTAACACCATTCCAATGTGCCATCTTCCCTCACAGCTACCGCCCTGATCTGCAGCATGTGGGCGCGGTCCAGAGGGACAGCCGGCACCATAGTGTGCTCTGGCACCTCGGGCTCTCCATGTAACGCCCGCAGCAGGTGCGTAATAATACCTCCGCAAGTCAGCGGTCCCCTTGTGCTAACACGGCTCCAGTGGACCACCATGTCCGAGACAAATAACACCTTCCTTCCGTAATACAGCCCTTTTAAGATGTCCAAGTCCAGGAGGTTGATCTTGGGCGCACCATTAAATCGTCCAATGACTGCATAGGCGACCAGGCGCCACAAGTAGAACATCCACGGGTCACGCAGCTCTCGTCCCCTGCTGCGCCCCGCGACAAAGACTGGCCCGGTCGCCATCTCGCGCCAAGCCTCCTGGTTGGTGTGCGTGTCCATGTCTTCCTCGCGCACCTTAGCGCACCTCAGTGTGCGCTTCAGCCTCTTGGCTGAGGCAATGTACCAGACGCCCCTATGTCGGTACCTGATCTCCTGGTTGCCCGCCTCCAGTGACGCCAAAAATTCGCACGTGTCCTCCTTGTCTGATGCGCTGTTGAGTTCCAACAGCGCCTCCTAGCCTGCTAACGCCAGCCTCTCCACAACGAGGTCCTCCAGTCCGACCTCGCGCAGGAAGTCCCGTACATGTCCTGCCTCAGAAATGCGGTGTACTTGCTGGCGAAAACAGCTGGGGTCTCTTGGTCCGCGGCAGGCTGCATTGTGGCTGGGGTGCTCGGGTCAACGCTGGTCAACACTCCTCAAACACTTCCAAAAATCCAAACTCCTCCGAATGCACTGAAACTTTCACCAAAGGAGCGCCTACTGCCCGCCTACAAAACCCTCTAAAAACCACTCCAATCGGCGCACTCTAACCTGGTGCGATTTCAAAACCCTAGAACACTCCTCCGTACAAAACCCTACTGGAATCGTGCTCAGATCTGGGGGAAAGGTTACCTGGGGGTAGTGCGGCCGTGTGATCCTTGAATCTCTCTAAACTGAAGCTGGGATGAGTGTCGGACAGCGGGTGGAGGTGTGAAGGCGGGAGCTGCTGGTAACGGTCGAGTGTAAAAGTGCTGAAAATTTCTAAGTCCTGCCCTTATATACCCCCCTGACTGGCGCAGCGGTCCTGCGCACTGCTGCTCGACTAAAAACTACAAGTCCTAAAATAACTAAAGACACTAGAAAAACTAAAAGAAAGACATGTAAATGTAGAACGAGTCGGGTTACCTCCCGACAAGTGCCTTTGTTTAACGTCGTTGGCTCGACTGTACCTCGTTACGTGCCCAAATGTGTGCCAGCGACCTCCCCCACTCTTGCTCCTGAGTGACCCTGCGCTTGTGCATGTGCTGTGTTCTGCTTGGTCCTGCGCAAAGGGTGAGAAGGGTAGTCAACATGGATAATATGTGAGAAGTCTGCAGTAACGAGGGCAGATGAAGAGGAAGAAGAAATGTGAGCAATAGTTTCCAGTTCTCCCTCTGGTGCATCTGGTGGTGCCTCTGGCGCAGTAGCTGGCGCATCTGCCATCTCAGGTTCTGCCAAGTCAATGTCGCGCACTGTGTCGTCCCAAGGTTCTCCTAGATACCGTTTGACTCTCTGCCCATTGACCTGAAAACGATGCCGGTGCTCGTTTTCTAACTCGATTGTTCCATAGGGGAAAACCTTGATGACTGTGTACGGTCCAGTCCATTTGCTGCGCAGCTTTCCAGGCATGAGCTTCAGGCGTGATGAGAATAATAATACCTGGTCTCCTGGCTCAAAAGTGCGTCTGAGGATATGCTTGTCATGAAACGCCTTTGTCCGCTCCTTGTAATCGCGCAATCCCTCATAGGCATCCAGGCGCAGCTCTTCTAATTCGCTCAGCTCAAACGTGCGCTCCTTTCCAGCCTCATCTAAGTTCAGGTTGCAAATGCGTAAGGCCCAGTATGCTTTGTGCTCTAACTCCACTGGCAGGTGGCAGGCTTTTCCGTAGACCAACCGAAACGGTGAAGTCCCGATTGGTGTCTTATGCGCAGTGCGGTATGCCCACAGCGCATCGTCCAGGAGCTGGCTCCAATCCTTGCGCGATGGTCTCACAGTCTTCTCCAAGATGCGCTTGATTTCTCTGTTAGAGACCTCGGCCTGTCCATTTGTCTGAGGATGATAAACAATGGACGTCTTGTGGCGCACCCCGTAATGCTTGAAAACTTGCGCCACGATCCTGTTGCGAAAGTGCGTCCCCTGATCGCTGATGATTGCCTTAGGCACCCCGTACCTGCAAAAGATGTTAGTTTTCAGAAACTCAGCGACCGTCTTACCGTCATCCTTCCGTGTGGCCTTAGCTTCGACCCATTTGGAGACATAGTCCACTGCGACCAATATGTATTCATATCCTGCAGACGGGGGAAAAGGCCCCATGAAGTCAATTCCCCATATGTCAAACACTTCATCCACTAGAATTGGCGTCTGCGGCATCTCGTTGCGCGCTGATATGCCTCCTGTGCGCTGGCACCTGTCACAATTTCTGCAATAGTCATATGCGTCTCTAAACAGGTGCGGCCAATAAAATCCGCAGTCCAGGACCTTCCTGCTGCTGCGCTTGGGAACTAGCTCGCCCTGCGCATTCTCTTCCACTGTGATTCCTCCCTTCTTAGGCACAACGTGCACTGGACTGACCCATTTGCTGTCCGAGATGGGGTAGATGACTCCTGCATCAAGCAACTTTAGAATTTCCTTCTGCACTACCTCCATCATATTTGGGTTCAATCTGCGCTGAGCCTCTCTGGATGGTTTGGCACCATCTTCCAACAGAATTCTATGCATGCATACGTCTGGGCTCACTCCACGCAGATCTGCCAGTGTCCATCCTATAGCGTGCTGGTTCCTGCGCAGTACCTGCTGTAAACGCACTTCCTGCTCCTCTTCTAATCCTTTCTTTATGATCACTGGCAGGGTGCCTTCATTTCCCAAGAAAATGTATTTGAGATGCTCTGGCAATTGCTTCAGCTCTACCTTGGGTGCCTGTTCAATAGAGGGCAAGATTTTATTGGCAGTGCAAATATGAACTATATCGTGTAGCTGTTTGAGTTCTGGTTCAGCACTGCTCAGTTCCTCGTCCTGCTCCTCCAACTCTGTCTGTACCAGTAGCTCTGGTCCTATTGTTGCGCTTGCGCATTGCGCATCTGTGACTAAATCATCTAAGCTGTCCATTGCGTGCACTGTGGCGTCCTCGTGTGGGTGCTGCATCCCCTTGAATATATTGAAATGGATTTCTTCGCCGTTAACCTCCATGGAAAGCGTGCCCCTCCACACGTCTATCTTTGTGCGCGCGGTCATCAGAAAAAGTCTACCCAGTAGGATCTGCGCACTGCTGGTGCTTGATTCACCCTCCATTTCCAGCACATAAAAATCTGCTGGAAACACCAGCTCTCCTACTCGCACAAGAACATCCTCGATCATGCCTGCAGGTTGTTTGCAAGACCGATCTGCTAGCTGAATAGTGAGACCTACAGGCTTTAGTGGTCCAAGGTGTAATGTCGTATATAGGGAATAAGGTAACAAATTGATGGATGCGCCTAAATCAATCATGCAGTTGCTCACTGTGGTCTTACCTAAAGTGCAAGGGATAGTGAACGTACCTGGGTCTCGGCACTTAGGTGGTACCTTATGTTGCACGATCGCTGAGGCCTGCGCATTGAGCATTACCTGTGCGCATTCGCCTTTCCTCCTCTTGTTTGTGCACAACTCCTTTAAAAACTTGGCGTACCTGGGAATCTGCCGAACTGCTTCGATAAGGGGAATGTTGATTTCCACCTTGCTGAATAACTCGTATAGTTCCTTGTCCAGCGCTTCCTTTCTAGCCGATGGTGCCTGCACAGGAAAAGGTGCAGGTATATTAGTACGATTCGTGCCCTTGTCGTTTAATTGCGTTATACCTGGCGCTTCGCCCTGCTGGCTTGTGACTGGCACTTCTGGTTGCGCGTCTTGCTCTGGTTGCGCATTCTGTTCTGCTGGATCCGGGACTTGCGCAGCTGGTTGCGCGGGCGCCTTCGAGGTCTGCTCTGCTCCTATTGTGCGCCCAGTCCTCAGTGTCACTGCATTGACTCCTCCTTTGGGGTTCTGAATCACTTGCGAAGGCAGGTTGCCATCGCTCTTTTTCAGCTCATACACCGTGGTGGCGATCTGTGATAGCTGCTTTTCAATGGACTCGAACCTCTTGTCATACTTCTCATCATTCTTGCGCACTATGTCTGCTAGCTGCCCCACGATATCTTCCAAAGATCGCCTCGGTTGCTGATTGTTATGCGCTGGTGCGTCAGTACGGCGGATTGTAGGGCGCAGCTTGTTGCGTCTGCTGTGGTGCGCGCTGATCTGTGGACTGCCTCTGGAAATTGTTCTCCTCCTTCCATCTGAATCCATTTGCTGCCAGTCCAAAGCGCGGCTGATTCTGCCTCTGTGGTCCTCTGTTATCCCATCCTCCAAGAGCATTGACATCTCCAGATTCCTCGAAAAGTGTGGGACCCTCATCAATTTTGTGCTCGGTGGACCTGCAGAATTCACATACCTTTGGCGCCACTGGTTGTGCGCTTTGCGCACTCATCAATTTCTGCAGCATGGCCTTCATTTCCTTGATCTCAGCGCTTGTTTCTACCTGATGCACAGAACGAGCACGACTATTTTCAAGTGTTAGCTGATGTCTTACCTGACCAGCAGAGTCTTCTATCAGCTGCCACGCGTCTTCTGGATACATGTTGCAAATGTCGCCTCCTGCGCATGCGTTCAATAACCTCAGCTCCATGGGTAGCAATCCATTCAGAAAGTTCTCTATCAGCACATTCTGGGGCAGGCCATGATTGTAGCAGTTGGCCTCTAGCTCCCTGAAACGCTCGTAATACTCTGACAGTGACTCTCCTGCGCTCTGCCTCGGCGCGGCCAGTTCTCTCCTGAGTAGCGTGATCTTTGCTGCTGGATAGAATTTGTCCAGGAATTTCTTTTGCAGCTGCTCCCATGTGTGAATTGATCCGGCTGGTAAGTTCATCAACCAATGTCTGGCTGTGTCACACAGTGAAAATGGGAATGCCTTCATCTTCAGCGCCTCATCGCTCTCCCCTTCGGTCTTCATGTTCTCGCATATGACTAGGAACTCTCGCACATGCTTGACTGAATTTTCATTGTTCATCCCATGGAACTTGGGCATGTGATGAATGAGCGAGCTTCTTAGTTCAAAATGACCGCCTGGCGGAAGCACGATGCACCATGGCTGGTTAACTGTGAGTGGGGCTGACATCTCGCGCACTGTTCTGCGTCGCGCGGCCTGTTGCACGGGTGGCGCATGATACACTTCAGCGGCCCTCCTTGCTTCAACCTCGCGCTGCACTTCCTCTCTGAACAGGGCTGCGCGGTTGTGTGCTCTTGCTTCCTCTGGGGTTCTGTCCCCTAAGTTGTCCCCAACGACACTGTTATCCTCCATGACCTGTTCTATATCTCAAAGAAAACGAAATTAAAAGATAACTAATGCTGCTGCGTCTGTCAGTGCGCAACTAGAATCTGCGCAGCACAACTGTTTCAAGGTTGCGCAGGCTGATGGTGATTGCGCGCTGTCAGAAACAACAACGAGAAAACAAAACAAACTGAAAATAACTAGTTACTAAAAAGAAAAAACGTAAACTAGCTATAACTTAGCTGTGTTGCTCCCCGGCAACGGCGCCAAAATTTGATCGCGCGTTGTTGTGGGCGTCAAATATCATCCTTCCTCTTCCACTAGTACAGCGGTTAAGTAAGGGTCGATCTACACAGGGAGCAAGCAGTTCAGTTTTAGCCAGTAACCTACACTTACGAAGATTGGCGCCGTTGCAGTTCAAGCAACAAGAGTAAGATTGCGGTTCAAGGCTTCCCCTACTCATGTAACAAGCTGCCAGTAATGTGCACAGAATTAATATAAGCAAGCAAGCTATGCATTAAGCGCAAGTCTCAAAAGGAAATACTCATAGATTCATGTCCTACCGATACTAAGCGTTTAGCTAGACATGCTAGTGATAAACATCATAGAAATAGTAAATAATAACTAAAGTGTCCAAGAAAACAATAGCAAACAGTGCGTGCAGGTTGCTGTCTTGGCTGGCGCAATCGGCTGGTGCAAATCCTCTCAACAAGCTCGTGTGTTTTCCAGTTCTGCTGCGCAGTGCCTCCTGGGTGTACAAATTGTGAATCCTGAGAATCGTCTGTGTGTGTCTGTAACCCTAGCCTCCTTCTCTTCTTTATATACTGCTCAGAGGCTCACTCTTGGCAACTTCCAAATCTGGTCGTGTCAGGATTTGGAAACACCAACATCTGCGCCTGGCGCACGGCATCTGCTTAGCGCAATCGGTTAGCGCACCGTGGTCGACTCTGCCAATTCTTCTGTTTGCGCCGCTAGCTCCGCAGGCTGTGTGATGCGCGTCCTAAACGCTGCCTGTTAGTGCGTATCCGACTTAGGCCCTCGTTTTGCCCTGAAATACAAAAACACTGGAAACCAGTAATCATGTACACAAAATATTGCAAACAAGCACAGGGTTATGATCTAAATAATGCGTATAAATAGGCTCTATCAAGCACTCATAAGAAGCGGAGCCAAACTAAGAGGCGCTCCCACTGAGTAAAAGCGCGACATAGGCCGTAAAAGCTCCTGCAAATGGAAAACCTTCACACGAATGCGACTCCTTGAACCATGTCCAACAATAACTGCGGCTTGAGCCCATCACATCCCCCGGTGTAACTACTTGCAAATGACTAAAGAGCTATGTTAACGTTTGTGGAATCCTTGACAAAATCTATGCAACTTGATCCGGCAGTTGCTACAACAACCAGTAAATCAAACACTTAAAGCAACCTGAAGACGACTAGAGGACGATCAAAGATTGCTGATATGAGGAAGCTTCCTAAATGTATTTAGGAAATAGCTGATGGAACAGATTTACTAGTTATCTCGAAGGAGAAGATCTTAGAGAAGTTTTTGAAAAGGATCTAGAGAGTTTCCTAGAAGGTTTCAGGAAAGAGTTGTTGTAAAAGAGTTGCTAACAACCTACAAAGATCGTCAAGAAGATATGATTCCTAAATTGCTTTTAGGAAAGAAGTTGTTACAATCATATCTGAACAGCTTCCTACGATCTTGGAAAAGATAGGGATTGCTAAAGGGATTTAGGAAGTGTTCTGAATTCTGGTGAGGCTAGAATTTCCATAATCCTCCGAGGGCTTTCATTATATAGAGGCAGCATCGCACAAACAAGGAGAACACACACACAAAAAAGAGCCATAAGGCAAAGAACAAAGAATTAGTGTGTGTCACTGCTTAAGCTGAAGAGAGATCACTACTGAGAAAGTGTGATCGAATCTTGATCAGTGAGTTCAACTGGAGCGGAGTCTCTTGAAGATCAAGTACATAGTCCCTTTGAAGAAGCATCACCGTTGAGCTGAACGTGGAGGATCAAAGTGCCAAGGAATGTTATCGAGCACCGACTAGATCTCACTGAGAAAGGGGGAGCGTCATCAGAGTTGTGTGAACTCGCGGAAGTCAGAATGAGTAGTTGGGAGAATGAGAATTTGAGGTAGATGCTAAGGAAGAGCAGTCTATTTTAGTAAGCTGCTATAACATCTTGTCATAACACTTATTCATAGAATTGGCTAAGTCTATGTGGTCTGATTTGTTAGAAGTGGAGGAACCTTTGTACTTTAACCATTGATAGTAGAATCTTGAGGATGGGAGGGTAGTCCTTCCTAGAGGTAGGCACTGGCCGAACTGGGTAATCAAAGTGCTTGAATTTTTCAGGTTTGGATTTAGCAAGATTATTCTGTAACTATCTTAGAAGGTTGCTATAGTAACCAGGTAGATCAAGACAACAGCAACGCGTCAATTTCAGTTGGTATCAGAGTGGATTGTTCCACATAGAGTGGGATCTAAACATGTTGTTGACTACTAAGATGAACATGAAGGACAAGCACAATCAGACCTCCGTTGCTTGAAGAAGGAAATTATGGGTATTGTAAAGATCGAATGAAAGCGTTCTTGAAGCCATGGATGAAAAAACTTGGAGAGCTATGATCTCTGAATGGGCACATCCCTTGGTGATAGACAACACAAGAGCAGCAAAAAAGAAATCTGAAGATCGATGGACTGCTGCAGCATCGGCACTCAAAGGTTCTCAATGGCATATTTACCGCAGTGGATGCAAATAATTTTAGACTCATTACAAACTGCAATGTGGCCACATGCATGGGACATTCTGGATACAGTTGATGAAAAACTAGTTCGCAAGGTACTCAAGTCACTCACTCAAAGGTTTTCTATGAAATTCACTGCATTAGAGGAGGCTCAAGAAGTCAAGAACATGAGATTGGAAGCGTTGATTAGATCACTGCAATAGTTTTGTCATCATTTGTGAAATCCTTGACAAAATCTCTGTAACTTGATCTGACAGTTGCTATAGCAAACAACTAAAGCAACCTGAAGACAACTGGCGAATGATCAAAGGTTGCTGATCGGAGGAAGTTTTCTAAATGTATTTAGGAAATAGCTACTGCAACAGATTTACAAATTATCTTGGAGATTTTTTTTTAAAAAGATTTAGAGAGATTCCTAAAAGGTTTTAGGAAAGAGTTGTTGCAATAGAATTGCTAACAACCTACAAAGATCATGGAGAAGATATGGTTCCTAGCTTTTAGGAAAGAGGTTGTTACTGAAATTTGCTGCGCGCTGCCGGTGACGAGGTACAACGTCTGCTGTAGCACTCTCTGAGTCACTTTACGAAATTTGTTTCTCTTGCCAAACTTGAAAGCACTTAAACTTTGTTAACCCACTTCGACAACTTGCGTACGTCTGGGGAGGACACTTCTTGTCCTCAAGGTTTCATTATATCTTTTAGAGTACAATGGATTCCAAAACAAAGCCATGCTCTAGTTTAACCACTACTTTTAACCTAGCTCCCCCCCAGCACAATCTGATCCCACATATTAGCTCGCAGTCTGATCCCACAGACTCACTTTGTACTACCTACACACTTTCAGTAACAAATAGCTACAGAATTGACTCACAGACTTGGCCTATTATATTACAAAGTCCAGTAGACGGAATGCTATAGCAATCTATGTAGCTGAATTGCTGTAACTTTTGTAGACGACTTCTCTAGCACTCTCTGTCAATCAGTCAGTCTCTCTATCAGTTCTTCCAACTCAGAATCTGCTCCTCCTTGATCAATGCCCGCCTGTCACTATCAAGGAGAGCCACTCAGCTCTTCAACACTCTACAACAACACCTATCCGCAGTTGTTCTCCAAAGACGTTGAATAATCTTTCAACGAGCTACACTCAGTTGAGTTTGGTGGATCAACGCTCGATCAAACTTAGTTATTTCTGATCTATCTCTACGCTTAACACAACTTAGAATAACTACCTCGTAGTCTTTGCTGATCAAGCAAGATGCTCCCCCTTGATTAGTGACTTCCTCTCTACTATGGGGGCCATTTTTCTTTTCTTTGATTGTTTGCGGCCCGCGCTCCCGTGACTATTCTTCAAAGGGCCTATATAATTGATCCTTAACGAGACTCCGCTTCTGTTGAATTCACTGATCAAGCGTTGATCAGACTCATCCAGTCGTGATCTAACCCAGACTTTCCTAGTGACAACACACTCTCTCTTCACACTATGGTTTCTTCACTCTGCTCCGTGTGTGTGAGTGTTTATTCTGCTTAGATCCTCTTTGTCTCTTATAGCTTCTTCTATGATCAGTGACGGAAACACTAGATGCCTTAAAATTCGTCGAACAGCACAACATCTTTTGAATCTTCTTCTAGATTCTTGCGGAGTTGTTGAGATTTGGTTACCTAAATCTGAATTTAGAAACCTTATCATTCTGGATCTCTTTCGACCGTGTGATGACTTTTGCAGATCACTAGATGACATTTGTAAAGCTCCTTGAGCCATTGCGGTACCGGCAACACCTCTCGGACACTCTCTGTGCATCTTCAAGAACCTCGGCCATTCTGCTCTAGCTTCAAATCAACAATGGTTGCTATAGCAAAATTTGTTAATTGTCAGTTGCCCAGTGATAGAGCCTATTTATAGGCATCATTTAGATCACAACCCTATGCTTGTTTGCGATATTTTATGTACAAGATTACTGGTTTCCAGTGTTTTTGTATTTCAGGGCAAAACAAGGGCCTAAGTCGGATACGCGCTAACAAGCAGCGTTTAGGGCGCGCATCACACAGCCTGCGGAGCTAGCGGCGCAAAAAGAAGAATTGGCAGAGTCAACCACGGTGCGCTAACCAATTGCGCTAAGCAGATGCCGTGCGCCAGGCGCAGATGGTGGTGTTTCCAAATCCTGACACGACCAGATTTGGAAGTTGCCAAGGATGAGCCCCTGAGCAGTATATAAAGAAGAGAGGGAGGCTAGGGTTGAGAGACGATTCTTAGGATTCACAATTCGTACACCCAGGAGGCACTGCGCAGCAGGACTGGAAAACACACGAGCTTGTTGAGAGGATCTGTGCCAGCCGACTACGCCAGCCAAGACTGCAACCTGCACGCACTGTTTGCTATTGCTTTCTTGGACACTTAGTTATTATTTGCTGTTTCTATGATGTTTATCACTAGCATGTCTAGCTAAACGCTTAGTATCGGTTGGGCATGAATCTATGAGTATTTCCCTTTGAGACTTGCGCTTAATGCATAGCTTGTTTTGCTTATATTAATTCTGTACATATTACTGGCAGCTTGTTACACGAGTAGGGGAAGCCTTGAACCGCAATCTTACTCTTGTTGCTTGTTGTTGTTTGTTAAACTAGTTGAATAGCCTGACGGTGCCAACTAGGAGTAACGCGCTAGGTTAGGCAATTACTACCTTGATCGGATTCGTAGTTGTTTAGTCTAGTGTAAGAATTAATAGCACATGAACTTTGATCGGAACATGCGCACATGTTAGGAAGCTTTGATCGGACACTAACATTAGCAAACCAAACTATAGACATTTAGAGTCGATGATAAGGAATACACTCATAGAGGATTTTCTGCGCCGATACTTCTCATAGTCATAGTACTTAATCTCTATTGCCTGCGCACGTCTAGTGCAAATTCCTGCGTTACGATACCACTGTTTACTCGCGCATCGCGCAAACCAATCACTCACCCCCCAATTTCATAAGTGTAGGTCACTGGCTAAAACTGAACTACTTGCTCCCTGTGGAGATCGACCCTTACTTAACCGCTGTACTAGTGGAAGAGGAAGGATTATATTTGACGCGTACAACGACGCGCGATCACCCAGTTTGCCTTAGCTATTGTGGTCCACAAAGTGCTATAGCAGATTCTTGTGCCTTTGTTGCTGTTTTGTCACTCTTCAGAAAGTGCTCCAGCTGCAAACTCCATAGAGTGCTGTAGCATCTTCTTGTGCTATTTTGTCAAGGATTCCATTACCTTAACAATCTCCCCTTGACATTTTTGACAAAATCCAAGGACTCTTCTGATCTCAAGCTAATCTAAGCTCGTCTTCAGGCTCTCAAGGACTCTTCTCATCTGAAGCCATCCCAAGCTTATCTTCATACTCCTTCTATGGCAGTTTTGTTAGTTTCTTCATACAATCTCTTTCGAGAGCTTGATGAAGACTTCGGATCAACTGGAAAACTCCCTGACTTGTTGGGACGCCGGCAACAATCCTCCGGACGCTCTCTATGCGGCTCCATGTTGATAGGCTAATCTTCTATAGCTCTGAGTCTTCATGGTATGCTATAGCATCTTCTGGTAGTTGTCTTCAGATAGTTTGCTTCAGATTCTGTTGCCACGGGAAGCATAGCATCTTCTTTCTCTTGTTTTGTCAGTCTGCAGAACATGCTTCAGCCTCTGACTCCACGGGATGCTGTAGCATCTTCTTACGCCTGTTTGGTCAAGGATGCCATACCTCAACAATCTCCCCTTGGCATTTTTGATAAAACCACAACTGGGGCTCCTCTTCTCTCTCGAAGATCGACTGACAAAACATGTCAAATCATATCAACAAAAGTTTATTCTCCCCTTTTTGTCACAAATGACAAGGGTCCTTTCACATTGTATTTTACTGCTATAGGTTGCATTAGCAACTTATTCTGGAACCTCATATAAGCCCAGAGCGAGCCTAAGCTCCATCCAATGGTTTTGTGAATATGTCAGCCAGCTTCTTCTCAGTAGCAACTTGTCTCTTCATAATGATTCCCCTCTCCACACAAACACGACTAAGATGGCGTCTGATTTTCATGTTGAACTTATTCACTCTTGTTGATTTCTCTTTTAAAGCATCAATCCAAGGATGTCAAATGTAGTTATTTATCTTTCCATAGCTTGCCACATCCATTGATCCCATCCGCTTATGCCATAAGCTCATCTCCTCAGTCTTGGTCATCAGACATGTGGATACAGAGGTTGTAGCAGCATCCTCTAGTAGATAACAATCATTAGTAGACTTTGTCCCCTCATTATCTCTCATCTGCATCAAAGACTTGACAGATCTTTTGAGCAAATATCACGAAGTGCGAACCGTCTCACAACTGGCTTATGCTGCTAAGGGTTGCCTTTTGTCCATCCACGAGCATCACATTCTTTAGCTTAGGCATACCATGCACTTGTAGTATTCCTTTGTCGAGAACTTTTCTTTTCAGCCCATTTCCAAACGTCACGTTCTATTTTCTAAGACTGTCTAGGCCTCCAATACTTGTTCAGTGGAGTTCTGTCTGAGTGCTATAGAGGTTGCTGTAGCATCCTCTGACTCTTCCTTCTTGACTTTTTCTTCCGACCCTGTTTTTGTTGTTTGGTTGGCATATCCTCCCTCTATGCTTCATTGTGGCTTCTGTAAATTCTCCATCGGCGTCACTTTCATGGTGATCTTCTGCTACTCAGTCTTTTTCATGGTAAATTCTCCTCTGGAGCATATCATTATGCTTTGTTCTTCCTTCATGTTGGGCGTAGATGTCACCAACGCTCTCCCGGATCTCACTCTGTGTGTCGAGTGATCGGCTTTGATACTAATTGAAATTTTTTACGCATTGCTTGTGATGGGTCATAGCTTCTATTGTAGTACTCTCTAAGTCACTTAGCGGAATTTATTTCTCTGGCCAAACCTGAAAGCACTCAAAAATTATTAGCCCAGTTCGGCAACTTGCCTACGTCTGGGAGGACACTCCTTGTCCTCAAGGTTTCATTATATCTGTTAGACTACAATGGATTCCAAAACAAAGCCACACTCTAGTTTAACCACTACTTCAAACCTAGCTGCTCCACCTCAGCTCAATCTGATCCCACAGATTAGCTCGGAGTCTGATCCCACAGACTCGCTTCGTACTACCTACACACTTCCAGTAACAAATAGCTACAGAATTGACTCACAGACTTAGCCTATTCTATTACAATGTGCAGTAGACGGAATGCTATAGCAATCTCTGTAGCTGAATTCCTGTAACTTTTGTAGATGACTTCTCTAGCACTCTCTGCTAATCAGTCCGTCTCTCTATGAATTCTTCCAACTCAAAATCTGCTTCCCCTTGAGCAATGCCCGACTGTCACTATCAAGGAGAGCCACTCAGCTCTTCAGCACTTTGCAATAGTAGTTGTCCGCAGTTGTTCTCCGAAGACGCTTATTGATCCTTCAACGAGCCACGCTCTAGTTGGGTTTGGTGGATCAACTCTAGATCAAACTCAGCAAAGTTATGATCTCTCTCTGCGCTCAACACAACCTTAACAAAACTACCTCGTAGTCTTTGCTCTTCTCTCGTGCGTACATGATGCTATAGCAAATTCTAGTACTAAGTTGCTGTAACTTCAGATTGTACCTCAAATTCTCCGAGCTCTCTCAGCTGCTTCAATCTGACTTCCGCGAGTTCACACGACACCAGCGATGCTCTCCCTTGATCGGTGACTTCCTCTTTGCTATCGGGGACTTTGTTATGTTGTTTGATTATCCCCGGAAAGGGCATGTATACTTGATCTTCACCGAGACTTCGCTTCAATTGAAATCAGTGACCAAGCGTCGATCAGACTCATCCAACCGTTATCTCTCTTAGCCTTTCCCAGTGATAGCACACTCATTCTTCACACTATGGTTTCTTCACTCTGCTCCGTGTGTGTGTGTGTGTTCTCCTTCGATCCTCTTCATCTCTTATAGCTTCATCTATGATCAGTGACGGAAACCCTAGGCCTTAAGATTCATCGAGCAGTACAACATCTTTTGAATCTTCTGCGAGATTCTTGCGGAGTTGTTGAGATTTGGTTACCTAAATCTGAATTTAGAAACCTTATCATTTTGGATCTCTTTCGGCTGCGTGATGACTTTTGCAGATCACTAGATGACATTGGCAAAGCTCCTTGAGCCTTTGCGATACCGGCAACACCTCTCTTGACACTTGATAGAGCCTATTTATACGCATTATTTAGATCACAACCCTATGCTTGTTTGCGATATTTTATGTACAAGATTACTGGTTTCCAGTGTTTTTGTATTTCAGGGCAAAACAAGGGCCTAAGTCGGATACGCGCTAACAGACAGCGTTTAGGACGCGCATCACACAGCCTGCGGAGCTAGCGGCGCAAACAGAAGAATTGGAAGAGTCAACCACGGTGCGCTAACCAATTGCGCTAAGCAGATGCCGTGCGCCAGGCGCAGATGGTGGTGTTTCCAAATCCTGACACGACCAGATTTGGAAGTTGCCAAGGATGAGCCCCTGAGCAGTATATAAAGAAGAGAGGGAGGCTAGGGTTGAGAGACGATTCTCAGGATTCACAATTCGTACACCCAGGAGGCACTGCGCAGCAGGACTGGAAAACACACGAGCTTGTTGAGAGGACCTGCGCCAGCCGACTGCGCCAGCCAAGACTGCAACCTGCACGAACTGTTTGCTATTGTTTTCTTGGATACTTTAGTTATTATTACTGTTTCTATGATGTTTACCACTAGCATGTCTAGCTAAACGCTTGGTATTGGTTGGGCATGAATCTATGAGTATTTCCTTTGAGTCTTGCGCTTAATGCATAGCTTGTTTGCTTATATTAATTCTGTGCACATTGCTGGCAGCGAGTTGCATGAGTAGGGGAAGCCTTGAACCGCAATCTTACTCTTGTTGCTTGTTGTTGTATGTTAAACTAGTTGAATAGCCTGACGGTGCCAACTAGGAGTAACGCGCTAGGATAAGCAATTGCTACCTTGATCGGATTCGTAGTTGTTTAGTCTAGTTCAAGAATTAATAGCACATGAACTTTGATCGAAACATGCGCACATGTTAGGAAGCCTTGATCGGACACTAACATTAGCAAACCAAACTATAGACATTTAGAGTCGATGATAAGGAATACACTCATAGAGGATTGTCTGCCCAATACTTCTTATAGTCATAGTATTTAATCTCTACTGCCTGCGCACGTCTAGTGCAATTCCTGCGTTTACCATTGTTTACTCGCGCATCGCACAACCCCAATCACTCACACCCCCCAATTTTCGTAAGTGTAGGTCACTGGTTAAAACTGAACTGCTTGCTCCCTGTGGAGATCGACCCTGACTTAACCGCTGTACTAGTGGAAGAGGAAGGATTTGAAATTTCACAGTGTCTTAGTTCGACAGATTTTGTGAACAAGCAGTTGCTGCAGCACTCTCTTGTTCACTAGAAAGTTGTCACAGCCAACAACGAACAAGGCACAGGTTTGTTCACCCAGTTCGGCCAATCAGCTTACGTCTGGAGAGGATTATTCTCCAGTCCTCAATCCACTCAACCAACGGTTCCAAGTACACTCGGTTACAACTCACGCAACCTATGCTACTCAACCTTGTGTGGATCACACGACACAATCAGAACAGACTCTGATTTGCGTCTGCACACCCTCTGCAATATGTCAATCTAGAATAGCTACAATCTTCTCAAAGAACTCAGCCTATTCTACACTACAACTACTCTGCAGGGTTGCTGTAGCAACTGCTGTAACACACAGCTGAAGCACAAATGTCCGCGTCGCTCCAAGGCCTTCTGCCGAGCCGATCGAACGATTCCACGAGCGCTGCACACTCTGGAATACTCCCCCTCACTCAGTGACCACCTGCCACTAGCGAGTACTGCCGCACGACACTTGACCGAGCCTTCCACCCATCAGTTCTTCCGCGGCTGCCCTTGATCAACCAACAAGCTCCGTAGCTCTGAATTGGCTTCCAGATCAAGCTCGAACCAGACTCTGCAAGTCCCGATTCCCTTCTGCAATACTCACCACAGCTCTGCGCTCAACGCTCTGCTCTTGGGTGATGATCGAAGAAAGCTTCCGTCGCACACCCAGGATTCTCCCACCGAAACCTGTGTATGCACTCGTGTATCCCTCTACTTCGATCAACCTCTCAGCTCTGAACCCCTACAACTTAAAAAGCAGCAACAGCTTTAAGCAATGTCCAGGATTAGGCAATGTCCCAAAAGGAATCAATTATCTCCTAAAATCTAGGAGATTAGATTTGATCTTTATCTTCAATGCAAAACTCCTTCTCTGACTGGAAAATACTCCACAGCATTTTAGAAAAACACTCCCATAGAGGAGATTACCTTGCTGGAAAATACTCCACAGCATTTTAGAAAAACATCAGATGCAATCCATAGAGTTCCAGCCCTTCAAGACACGCCCAGGTAGCTGCTGCTTCTTGGACAGATGAACCAGTCAGTTGAACAAGCTCCTGCTGCAGCATCCCCTGCTACAGCTGTTGCTAGATCACTTCTGCTGCCTGCTTGATAATTTGAGCTGCAGCAACTCCTTGTTCATTTGTGCTAGTTTTGTCAAACACTGCCATACTTGCATCATCAGGATTAATTTGACGCGTACAACGACGCGCGATCAAATTTTGGCGCCGTTGCCGGGGAGAAACACAGCTAAGTTTTAGCTAGTTTACATTTTTCCTTTTTAGTAACTAGTTATTTCAGTTTCTTTTGTTTTCTCGTTGTTGTTTCTGACAGCGCGCAATCAACATCAGCCTGCGCAACCTTGTAACAGTTGCGCTACGCAGATTCTAGTTGCGCACTGACAGACGCAGCAGCATTAGTTATCTTTTAATTTCGTTTTCTTTGAGATTTAGAACAGGTTATGGAGGATAACAGTGTCGTTGGGGATAACTTAGGGGACCGAACCCCGGAAGAAGCAAGAGCACACAACCGCGTAGCCCTGTTCAGAGAGGAAGTGCAGCGCGAGGTTGAACCACGGATGGCCGCTGAATTGTATAATGCGCCACCCGCGCGACAAGCTGCGCGACGCAGAACAGTGCGCGAGATGTCAGCCCCAATCACAGTTAACAAGCCATGGTGCATCGTGCTTCAGCCAGACGGTCATTTTGAACTAAGGAGCTCGCTCATCCATCACATGCCCAAGTTCCACGGGATGAACAACGAAAATCCAGTCAAGCATGTGCGAGAGTTCCTAGTCATCTGCGAGAACATGAAGACCGAAGGGGAGAGCGATGAGGCGCTGAAGATGAAGGCATTCCCATTTTCACTGTGTGATACAGCCAGACATTGGTTGATGAACTTACCCGCAGGATCAATTCACACATGGGAGCAGCTGCAGAAGAAGTTCCTGGACAAATTCTATCCCGCAGCAAAGATCGCGCTGCTCAGGATAGAATTGGCCGCGCCAAGGCAGGGCGCAGGAGAATCACTATCAGAGTATTACGAACATTTCAGGGAGCTGGAGGCCAACTGCTACAATCACGGCCTGCCCCAAAATGTGCTGATAGAGAACTTTCTGAATGGATTGCTACCCATGGAGCTGAGGTTATTGAACGCATGCGCAGAAGGCGACATTTGCAACATGTATCCAGAAGACGCGTGGCAGCTGATAGAAGACTCTGCTGGGCAGGTAAGACATCAGCTAACGCTTGAAAATAGTCGTGCTCGTTCTGTGCATCAGGTAGAAACAAGCGCTGAGATCAAGGAAATGAAGGCCATGCTGCAGAAGTTGATGAGTGCGCAAGGCGCACAACCAGCTGCGCCAAAGCCGTGTGAATTCTGCAGGTCCACCGAGCACAAAACTGATGAATGTCCCACACTTTTCGAGGAATCAGGAGATGTCAATGCTCTTGGAGGATGGGATAACAGAAGACCACAGAGGCAGAATCAGCCGCGCTTTGGACTTGCTGCAAATGGGTTCAGATGGAAGGAGGAAAATAATTTCCAGCGGCAGTCCACAGATCAGCGCGCGCCACAGCAGACACAACAAGCTGCGCCCTACAACCCACCGCATCGCCGCACTGACGCACCCGCGCATAACAACCAGCAACCGAGGCGATCTTTGGAAGATATCGTGGGGCAGCTAGCAGACACAGTGCGCAAAAATGACGAGAAGTATGACAAGCGGTTCGAGTCCATTGAAAAGCAGCTATCACAGATCGCTACCACAGTTTATGAGCTAAAGAAGAGCGATGGCAACCTGCCTTCGCAAGTGATTCAGAACCCCAAAGGAGGAGTCAATGCAGTGACACTGAGGACTGGGCGCACGATAGGAACAGAGCAGACTACGAAGGCGCCCGCGCAACCAGTTGCGCAAGTCCCGGATCCAGCAGAGCAGAATGCGCAACCAGAGCCAGACGCGCCAGCCACAAGCCAGCAGGGCGAAGCGCCAGGTATAACATAATTAAAAGACAAGGGCACGAATCGTACTAATATACCTGCACCTTTCCCTGTGCAGGCACCATCAGCTAGGAAGGAAACGCTGGACAAGGAGCTATACGAGTTATTCAGTAAGGTGGAAATAAACATTCCCCTTATTGAAGCAGTTCGGCAGATCCCTAGGTACGCCAAGTTTTTAAAGGAGCTGTGCACAAACAAAAGGAGGAAAGGCGAGTGCGCACAGGTAATGCTAAATGCGCAGGCCTCAGCGATCGTGCAACATAAGGTACCACCTAAGTGCTGAGATCCAGGTACGTTCACTATCCCATGCACTCTAGGTAAGACCACAGTGAGCAATTGCATGATTGATTTAGGCGCATCCATAAATTTGCTACCCTATTCCCTATATGCGACATTGCGCCTTGGACCACTAAAGCCTGCAGGTCTCACCATTCAGCTAGCAGATCGGTCGTGCAAACAACCTGCGGGCATGATAGAGGATGTTCTTGTGCGAGTAGGAGAGCTGGTGTTCCCAGCAGATTTCTATGTGCTAGAAATGGAGGGTGAATCGAGCACCAGCAGTGCGCAGATCTTACTGGGCAGACCTTTTTTGATGACCGCGCGCACAAAGATAGACGTGTGGAGGGGCACACTCTCCATGGAGGTTGATGGCGAAGAAATCCACTTCAACATATTTAAAGGGATGCAGCACCCACATGAGGACGCCACAGTGCATGCAATGGACAGCATTGATGATTTAGTCACAGATGCGCAATGTGCGAGCGCAACGGTAGGACCAGAGCCACTAGCACAGGCAGAGTTGGAGGAGCAGGAAGACGAGCTGAGCAGTGCTGAACCAGAATCCAAACAGGTACACGATATAGTTCATATCTGCACTGCTAATAAAATCTTGCCCTCTATTGAACAGGCACCCAAGATCGAGCTGAAGCCACTTCCAGAGCACCTCAAATACATATTCCTGGGAAACGAAGACACCCTGCCAGTGATAATAAAAAAAGGATTAGAAGAGGAGCAGGAAGCGCAATTACGGCAGGTGCTGCGCAAAAACCAGCGCGCCATAGGATGGACACTTGCTGACCTGCGCGGAGTGAGCCCGGACGTATGCATGCATAGAATTCTATTGGAGGATGGTGGCAAACCATCCAGGGAGGCTCAGCGCAGATTAAACCCGAAAATGATGGAGGTAGTGCAAAAGGAGATCCTGAAGCTACCCGACGCAGGAGTCATTTACCCGATCTCAGACAGCAAATGGGTCAGTCCAGTGTGCTCTTTTATAAAGTTCATTTGATACTTTCTTTCTCCATTTCAGGTTTAAAATATGTATTGCACGATATGAAGTGGCCCGAAGAAAATCTGGATGATTTCTGGTCGATCGAGATCAAAAACAGCAAGATTGGGGAAGCTGTAAAAGTGATTCAGCTGAATCAAAATGTGATTCGCCCACCAGCTTGGCCGAATCACTCTCAGCTACACGAATCAACTTGACTCGGGGAGAACTTGACTGGTTTGACCGAATCACATATGAGGTTGACCGAATCAAAAAGTGATTCGGCCACTGCAGAGGCGAGTTGCCCGAATCAATTTAGCTCTACAAGGATCTTGACCGAATCCAATGGAGTTTGACCGAATCAGAAAGTAATTCGGCCAAAAGAATCGATTTACCCAAGCAGAAACCCCACCGAGTATATGATTCGGCCGAATCAAAAAAGTGATTCGCCCAAGAGGCCGAAACATCTTAGCTCTATAAGGATGTTTGTTCGAATCAAAGAAGGTTTGACCGAATCAAAAAGTGATTCGGCCAAGGAAAAGTGATTTGGCCTGCCCGAAACAGCTCATTTGATTCGGACACTCTGTCCGAATCAGTTTTATTAAGGCCTGTCCGAATCAAGTGATTCGGGCACTGGGGATAAATTTTGGAAATCTTCAAAGGGTATAAATAGAATGAGATGCAAAATTAGAAGGGGATCTTCCGAGAACGAAAACCCTAGACGATTTCTCTAAGAGAACTTGAAGAATTGTCAAGGATTAGAGGAAGACTTACGTAATTGGAGAATCTACATCAACCCTCTACTCAACCACTACTTCTTTGCATCCAATTGGTGAACAATTTCAATTACATATCATGGTTTATTTCAAACTCACCATGAGTGAGTATTCAGTAGTTGGGATCCTTATGGATCCCTTAGGCTTGATTGTAATGCAAGACTTGTCTTTTTATCTATATGAGTGAAGTTTGGTTGAAAATTCTTGTGCTTATTCTTCATATCAATTTTGTGCACACCAAGTGTTTGACAAAATACCTAAGTGAGTATGAATTGATAAAACACCTAGGGATGGAATGAGAGTTGAACTTAGGTTGTTTAGGAGATCAAGCATGATTATTTTAGGTTGAGTGTGTGCGCGAGAGTGACATACGCATTCCACTAGGTTAAGTATTGAGCGACTTTAGTTAACTATCAATAGATCGAGAAGTTGAGATTATGAGACTTTTGTTCTACGCAGTTCAATAGAGCGAGAGTTTGAGAACCGTACTATTTGGGTATTATTCTTATTCTAGAGAAGGAGCGAGAGTTGAATTTAGAATGTGTAATACCTTAGCCTAGAACCATTACTCGAATTTACCCATGATTTAGACAAGTTTTGTGTTGCTAATCGCATGACCTAGGGGTGAAGTAGGATTCCAACTACGCTTTCTCTATTATTTTCTCTTAGACCATATTTCATCTTGTCTTTAGTATTCACTAGAGATATGTCGCATAGAGGAAAAACCTCCTTTTTATTTAGTAGACTTTCATTAGGATTTTCTAGCTAGCTTTAGACTAATCTAGGCTTTTCACTTGGGTTCGACTCGAGGTCACTCGGATTATAAATATTGTTTGAACATCGTGATTGGACTAGTATTTTTACTACCACAATTTCAACAACGTTCAAAATGGCGCCGTTGCCGGGGATTAGCCATTAGACTAGTTTGCTGGTTAGTATTGTTTTAGTTAGTCTACTACATTTATTTTTTTTTTTTTGTTGATTGTGATTGCGTGTTTGCGTGCTATTCTTGCTTACTTTGTTTTAAGTTCACACTTATTGATTCTTTCTTCGATTGCTTGGTAGGTGTTTGAGTGCAAACCAAAGCACGCACGAAAAAAGGCACAAGAACAAGCCTCCACATCAAGGCTAAACCCGGATCAGAAATTGCCAGATTTTGATACTCCTTCACCGCAAGAGGAAGACGAGAGACCGGTTGAATTCCCACGCTATCGATGCATGCCACTTGAGAAGGGATCCTCGCAAAGGACTTTTCAAGTGTGTTTCTTATGAAGAAGGGAATCAACTACGTCTTAGCCAAGACGTTAAACTAGGCTGGTGAGTATTTGTGCTTTTGCTTCTACTTGTTGGTAGTATAAAATTATTTTGGACTTTGTGTTGCGTCGTGCGCCAAATGTTTGATTAGTGTTTTTTTTTTGTGTGCCCTCTAATTACCCCTTTGGTTTGATTAGCTATATGTAGCAGTTTTAAGTGTGGGGTAATTGGATGATGTAGGTTGCGAACTTTTGATTTACACGAGCATATCTAAGTAAACTCATCGTTTGAATCATTGCACATTTGTTTTCCAATCTTTCGCCTAGCTATATGTCCACATTGATTTATATATAATAGCTAGCTGTTTCAATTTGCGAATTCAGGTGTTGCTCTAATATTTTTCTTGAGTTTTAGATGTAACGCAACCGATTGGAGCATCATTCACGGATGTGAGCGGCATCACATTTGGCTACCTCCACACGAGAGAAGTTCCTTCGAAACTCTCTTTTACTTCTTTTACTTTCTATTGCTTTTTATTGCTTAGGGACTAAGCAAACTTTTAAGTGTGGGGTGTTTGCGCTTGCACTTTTATAGACGTTTTATCAATTCATCCTAGCTTTAACTATTGATCACACAAAGTAATGTTTGGTAAGCACTTAAGTAGTATCATTTTAATTTTTTTTTTTTTTGGAATGAGTTGTGCTTTGAATTCATGCATCGTATCTTTAAGTTGATTGACATTCTTTGTGATGATTTTATTCACATGATTTGGTGTTTTGACTAGCTTAGTTCGATTTATTTTTAAGCTCTTTCAGTGCATGCGATTGAAACATGAGTCCAAGCATTACCTTTGGGATGATCCTTACATGCTTAGAATAGGTCCAGATCGGATATTAAGACGTTGCGTGCCTGACCATGAGATTAACTCTGTGTTGATGTTTTGTCATGCGCACGCCTGTGGAGGACATTTCGGTCCCAAGCGCACGAGCAGGAAGATCTTGGACTGCGGATTCTACTGGCCGCACCTATTCAGAGATGCCTATGACCACTGCAGGAAGTGTGACAGGTGCCAGCGCACTGGAGGAATCTCCGCGCGCAACGAGATGCCGCAGACCCCGATTTTGGTGGATGAAGTGTTCGATGTTTGGGGAATCGACTTCATGGGTCCATTTCCCCCATCTGCCGGCTACGAGTACATACTGGTGGCCGTGGATTACGTATCCAAATGGGTCGAAGCTAAGGCCACGCGCAAGGATGATGGTAAGACTGTCACTGATTTTCTCAGAACTAACATATTTTGCAGGTACGGAGTGCCTAAGGCAGTTATCAGCGACCAGGGGACGCACTTCTGCAACAGGGTTGTGGCGCAAGTTTTCAAGCACTATGGGGTGCGCCACAAGACGTCCACCGCTTACCATCCGCAGACAAATGGACAGGCCGAAGTTTCTAACAGAGAGATCAAGCGCATCTTGGAAAAGACTGTGAGGCCGTCGCGCAAGGATTGGAGCCAGCGCCTGGATGATGCGCTATGGGCATACCGCACTGCACACAAAACGCCATTGGAACCTCACCATTCCGGCTGGTCTATGGGAAGGCATGCCACCTGCCAGTAGAGCTCGAGCACAAGGCATATTGGGCCTTACGTATTTGCAACTTGAACTTGGATGAGGCAGGAAAAGAACGCGCATTTGAGCTTAGCGAACTAGAAGAACTGCGCCTGGACGCCTATGAGGGACTGCGCGATTACAAAGCGCGCACCAAGGCGTTTCATGACAAGCATATCCTCCGGCGCACATTTGAACCAGGCGTTCAGGTATTATTATTTTCATCACGCCTGACGCTCATGCCTGGGAAGTTGCGCAGCAAGTGGACGGGACCATACACCGTCACCAAGGTTTTCCCCTACGGCACAATTGAATTAGAAGACGGGCACCAGCATCGTTTTCAGGTTAACGGGCAGAGAGTCAAACGGTACTTGGGCGAACCTTGGGATGGCGCAGCACGCAACATTGACTTGGCCGAGCCAGAGATAGTGGACGCGCAAGCTGCTGCGCCAGACGCACCACCAGATGCTTCAGAGGGAGAACTAGCACCCATCGCCTATATCTCCTCTTCCTCTGCATCTACCCTCATTACGAATAATGTATCACATGCTGACCTTCCCTTTTATCCTTTGCGCAGAACCAATGAGATCGTAACACAAGCACTGGCGCAAGGACACTCAGGAGCAAGAGTGGGGGAGGCTGCAGACGCACTTCTTGGCACGTAACGAGGTACCGTCGAGCCAACGACGTTAAACAAAGGCACTTGTCGGGAGGTAACCCGACACGTTTTATTGTGGCACATTTTATTCTGCTTGTTTGGTTTTTTTGAGTGTTTTTAGCTAGTTTAGGGTTTGGTAGTTTTTTTTAGTCACACAAGTGCGCAGGACCGTGCGCCTATCAATGCGCAGGTCAGTTGCGCTAGCTAGAGGGGGGTATATAAGGCCAGACTTAGAAAAATTCCCAGCACTTTTCACTCGACCGTTGCACACGAGCTCCCGCCTTCGGACCTCTGCCGTCGATCAGCGCCCAACCCACCGTCCGTCTAGAGGGATTCAAGGACAACACGACCGCACAGCACCCAGGTAACCCCCGATTCCGCTTTGAGCCGCTTCTGTTAGGGTTTGCGCGGAGGAAACAGTTTTTAGGGTTTTGAAACCGCACCAAGCTAGAGTGCGCGGCTTGGAGTGCTGTTTTGTGCGTTGAGTAGGCGACCAGTAGGCGCTCGTTCGATGCAAGTTTCAGAGGATTCTGGGCAGTTTCGATTCTTAGGGTTTTGGGGAGCATTGACCGCGATTGACCGGAGCCCAGCGCAAGATGAGACCCGCCACAGACCAGGAGACCCCAGCGGCTTTCGCTAACAAGTATGCAGCGTTCATCAGCCTGGACATGTACGGGACACCGTACATCTGCCGAGATTTCCTGCGCGAGGTAGGATTAGAGGACCTCGTGGCGCAGAGGCTAGCGATTGCCGGCTGGGAGGCGCTAATGGACCTCCGCAGCGCATCAGACCAGGAAGATACGTATGAGTTCCTGGCGTCTCTGGAGGCAGGGGACAGGGAGATCAGATATAGACACAGGGGTGTCTGGTTCATAGCCTCGGAAAGGAGGCTGAGGCGCGCATTCGGGTGCGCCAAGGTGCGTGAGGAGGAGTTAGACACGCACAATAACCAGGAGGCTTGGCGGGACATGGCAACAGGGCCAGCATTCGCCGCGGGGCGCAGCAGGGGCCGAGAGCTGCGCGACCCATGGCTGTTCTACTTATGGCGCATCGTGGCCTACACAGTCATTGGCCGTTTCAACGGCGCACCAAAGATCAGCCTCCTGGATATGGAGATTTTGAAGGGGCTTTATTATGGGCGGAAGGTGCTGTTCATCCTGAACATGGTGCATCATTGGAGCCGAGTCAGCATGAGGGGGCCGCTGACGTGTGGAGGCCTTATCACGCACTTGCTGCGGGCCTTACATGGAGAGCCCGAGGTGCCAGAGCACACCTTGGTGCAGCCTATACCTCTGGACCGCGCCTACATGCTGCAAATCAGGGCGGTAGCTGTTCGGGACGATGGCCCACTAGAGTGGTGCTACCGTCTGCAGCCAGCCAGACCACCGCGGGCCAGAGCAGAGAGCAGTGCGCAGTAGCAGCCGCCGCAGCAGATGAAGAGATGGAGGAGGCCCTAGAACCAGAGGTGCCTCTAGTCAGGCGCCCAAGGACCCGGGCGCAGACTGGAGCGCACCAGAGGGCCCGTGCACCACAGGGGGAGCCAGTGACCATTTCCATCGAGGATTCTCCCCCTCGTGCACGTGCCAAGCGCCCAAGGACTGAGACTGAGGAGGCGCCCGAGGAAGCCACTGCCGAGCAGCGCATGTTGTTCAACGTCATGCGCGTGCTCGAATACTTAGCGCCAGAGGGGGCGGATTTAAGTATGAGTCCACCATCCGGGTGGAACTTTGGAGACGCGATTCCCCCTCTCCTCAGCCTGCACCATCCACCTCCTACCCGAACCCCAGAAACCCCAGCAGCCCCGGCAGCCCCAGTCCATCCAGCAGCGCCTTCCCCCGCGCCAGCACCAGAACCAGCAGCCCCAGCAGCAGAACCCACCCCTGAACCCGAACCAGTACAACCACCAGCAGCTTCCCCTGCCCGGCCTTCTGTTCCAGAGTCCCCCATTAACTTTCCCAGCGTAAACTCCGATTCCATATGGGAGTCACTTTCCGAGGATGACCTCGCAGCACAGCCTCCTGCCCTTTCAGTGGTACCGCCCGCCTCCAGCACTGAGTACGTGACGGATACTTCCGAGGAGGAGGCGCGTGATTCAGAGGCTGATTCTAGCTCGGAGGACTTCTAAAGCCGAGGGCAGGCGCAGTGATTTTTCTTTAGGGTGGTGTCTTTTATTTTGCTGCGTCTAGTTGCCTATTATGTGTGCTGAATATTTGTGCCCTACATTCTGTGACTCCCTTGCTATATTTTGTGTGACTATTTGTGTTCACTCTTATGTTCTTTATTTTCGTTGCATTGCATGCATGTGCGCAGCCTCCGTGCGCTTGAGCTTGAGTCGTGGGGACACGTCTCTGTTCCAGTGTGGGGGGGGGGGGGGGCGTTACTCTTACATTTCATGTTTTGAGCATTTTTAGTATAGCTTAGTTTAAGTTGAAGAGAATTAGTAGCAGTAGTGCGCTAAGGTGCAGGATGCGCATGCGCTCCAGCTTGTTTTGCGCTATCCGTATTGCGTGCGCCGTTCTCTACTGTTTTAGCATAATTTTTTCTTTTTTTCTGCTCCTGTTAGTTGGGATATACAGGGGATGTGGAGTTGATAGAAATGCTCCAGAGAGGCGGTTAGTCGCTTTTGCTTCGAAGGCAGGGTATATGGTCGAGTGCGCTAGTGGAGGCCGGTGCTTCGCAGCCTTCGGGACAAAAGAGCGCGCTCAGTCACGCAGATGCCAAAGGCGAAATACCCAAAGCGTGGCGAGGTGGGAAAACAGACCACCTTCTCTCTGGAAGCCGAGCTAAGGAAAGCGGGCGCGGTTGTAAACGCGTGCGCTGACCGGCGCAGACAAACCAAGGAGGGAGAGCGGAACGAGTTCCATAGCTGCTATCCGAAGGCTGAGATTGGAACTGTTCTGGGAATGAAACAAATTGGAAAGGAAGCTGTACAAAAGAAAAAATACCAGCAGAAGCAGATGATTTGCGTTACAAAGAATCAGCATGCGCACTACTTAGTATCTGCGTGCGCAAGACCACAAGGATATCATCAAAGGCTCAGGTTCCCAGGAAGTGTGCGAACGAATCACGCACTGGAAGAAGCTCGCGCAAGAAACCATATACCTATCTTCGGAGCGGGAGCTGACAACCAGGAGCCTAAGAAGAGCTATCTCCCAGTCATCCAAAGATCTTCATCCCGGCTGAGAGTTAATGAAATTTCGGGATTATTATATTAGAACTATTGAGTGCAGTTGTGCGCAGGTGATAGAGCAGCACAAGTTGAGCAACTGTGCATTTTGCGCTAGAATGCAAGGCTGTGCGCTAGTCTCCAGAAAAGGTAATTGTATCCGCGTTTCAGTACTTGTTCGGGACGAACAAGGGGCAAGTGTGGGGGGTTTGATAGAGCCTAGTTATACACATTATTTAGATCATAACCCTATGCTTGTTTGCAATATTTCATGAGCAAGATTACTCGTTTCCAATGTTTTTGTGTATCAGGTCAAAACGAGTCCTTGAATCGGATACGCGCTAACAGGCAGCGTTCTAGGAGTGAAAGATCAGCCTGCGGAGCTAGCGGCGCAAACAGAAGAAGAAATGGCGAAAGACAGCAGAGGTGCGCTACCCGATTGCGCCAATCAATGCCGTGCGCCAGGCGCAAAGTCCCAGTGACCAGATTTGGAAGTTGCCAAAAGATGAACTTTCTGGGCACTATTTAAACAAAGAAAGTCTAGGGTTTCAGGGGATCGGAACTTCATCACTCAGTGGCATTCCAGAGGCACTGCGCGGCAGAACTGGAAAACACACGGACCTGTCAAGGAGAGTTGCGCCAGCCGACTGCGCCAGCCAAGAGAAGACACTGCACGCACTATTTGCTACCGTTTTCTCTGATACAGTAGTTGTTATTTACTATTTTATGATGTTTACCACTAGCATGTCTAGCTAAACACTTAGTGTTGGTCGGGCATGAATCTATGATGTATTACCTTTGAGACTTGAGCTTAATGCGTAGTTTACTTATTTGTATTAATCCTGCGCATACTGAGACAGTTAGTTGCATAAGTAGGGGAAGCCTTGAACCGCAATCCTATTTGTGTTGCTTGCTTGTCCTATGTTAAACTAGTTGCATGAGTAGGGGAAGCCTTGAACCGCAAACTTATCGTGACAACTAGGAGTAACGAGTTAGGGTAAGCAGTTGCTACTGTGACAGGATTCGCAGCTGTTTAGTCTAGTTCTAGGATTAATAGCACATGAACTTTGATCGGAACATGCGCGTGTGTTAGGAAGCCTTTACCGGACACTAACCCAAGTAGGACACAAACTATAGACATTTAGAGTCGATGATAAGGAATGCATTCATAGAGGATTGTCTGCCCAGTACTTCTCATAAACATAGTATCTCATCTATACTGCTTGCGCACGTCTAGTGCAATTTCCTGCGTTACGATATTCATTGCTACTCGCGCATCGCGCAAAACCCCCAATCACTCATACAACCCCCCGTCTTCGTAAGTGTAGGTTACTAGCTAAAGACTTACTACTTGCTCCCTGTGGAGATCGACCCTTACTTAACCGCTGTACTAGTGGGAGAGGAAGGATTATATTTGACGCGCACGACGACGCGCGATCATTCCTTCGCAACTTTCTCTTTACTTTTCTTTATTCTTCATATTGCTTAGGGACTAAGCAAATTTTTAAGTGTGGGGTGTTTTGCACTTTTGCTTTTATTTTCTTAACGACATGATTCTATGCTATGAAAAACGACATTATTTTTTTTAAGCTATTTCCGTGCATGAAAAATGAAGTTGAGTTTAGCGAGCCCAAAAACAAAATAAAAACAGTTTTCATACAAAAACCTTGTACTTGCTCTTGTTTGCTTTTAGGTGACTTTAGCGTTCCTATTTAGCCTTTGCATTTGTTTAGCTCACACTTCATGCTCCATCATATATGACTTATGCACTTTGTCAAGTATTAAGTGTGAGGTGTTTTGAAGTATTTGCGAAAAAAATAAAAGAGAGGCGAAAGAAAGAAAAGATTATATTTTTAAAGTTTTACAAATGCCGAGGGTTAGGAAGGTAAGTTCTCCCTTGAAAGCATTTGTATAAACACAAAAAAAAATATTATTTGTTTATTTTTTGGGTCAAGGAAAAGTTTTACAAATGCCGAGGGTTAGGAAGGTAAGTTCCCCCTTGAAAGCATTTGTATAAACTCAAGAAAGATAATAAACACACTTAATTCTTGACTTTGTGCATATTCTGCAAATTCTTTCGCATGTGTGTCAGTAAGGCATTTGCATTTCGCTTTTAGGAAACGTCTAAGGTATGACCCTCGTAATTTATTACTTAAGCATCAAGATTCGTTTGAGTGAATTTTAAAATTTTCAATGTCGAAACTCCTCTTCTCTTACGGATTATGACGTATAGTCTAAAACTTGGGAATGAGTTTGTTGTCATGAGCTTATTGACTTGCCCTTAGCAAGCATATGTGATTGACTCGACAAAATTTTTGTGTAAGCGACGTTTTTCTTCATACTACTTGCATAGGAAATTGACCAGTAATTTGAATTTGACGAATGCTAGTTTTGATATCGATTCTATGACTATTTATTGTCACAATGAAGTGAATGATCCTTAAAGTTTGCGTGTCGTGAATGATTTGCACAACTCTATTATTATGTGGGCTAATAAAGAACTACTTGCTTAGCAAGCTATATTTGGATTTTGAACTCTTATGAATGATTACAAGTGGGATTTGTGAATATTCCTATTCTGAAAACTCTCACGAGACTATAACTCGTCCACTAGGGTAGCCTAGGGGTTTAAAGGCTTGATGCTACGCTAAATGCATCCGTGATTCCTACGACAGTGAGTTAGGAGTAGATTAGTTTTCTTTGTTTAGTTACTTTTATGTTATGTTACGTGAGTAGGGGTTGGATGTGTTTTATGTGCATAAGATTGCTACGTGCTTTGATATTGTCATTTATGATCTAGCATCTTGCTCTCCGCTTGACTTATGCATATACTTGTTCGAGACAAACAAGACTTAAGTATGGGGTATTTTGATAAGCTGACAAATAACCTTATAGTTGTCCATATTTTTCCCCTTCTTGTTTGTTCCGCTCTTTTATAAAGGCATTTGATGCTTTCTTTGTCCATTTTAGGTTTAAAATATGTATTGCACGATATGAAGTGGCCCGAAGAAAATCTGGATGATTTTCGGTCGATCGAGATCAAAAACAGCAAGATTGGAGAAGCTGCAAAAGTGATTCGGTCGAATCAAAAAGTGATTCGCCCATCAGCTTGGCCGAATCACTCTCAGCTACACAAATAAACTTGATTCGGGGAGAACTTGACTGGTTTGACTGAATCACATATGAGGTTGACCGAATCAAAAAGTTATTCGGCCACGGCAGAGGCGAGCTGCCCGAATCAGTTTAGCTCTACAAGGATCTTGACCGAATCAAATGGAGTTTGACCGAATCAGAAAGTAATTCGGCCAGAAGAATCGATATGCCCAAGCAGAAACCCCACTGAGTATATGATTCGGCCGAATCAAAAAAGTGATTCGCCCAGGAGACCGAATCATCTTAGCTCCATAAGGATGTTTGACCGAATCAAAGAAGGTTTACCGAATCAAAAAGTGATTCGGCGAGCCCGAAACATCTCATTTGATTCGGACACTCTGTCCGAATCAGTTTTATTAAGACCTGTCCGAATCAAGTGAGATAGATAGAATGAGATGCAAAATTAGAAGGGGATCTTCCGAGAAAGAAAACCCTAGACGATTTTTCCATGAGAACTTGAAGAATTGTCAAGGATTGGAGGAAGACTTATGCAATTGGAGAATCTACATCAACCCTCCACTCAACCACTACTTCTTTGCATCCAATTGGTGAACAATTTCAATTAAATATCATGTTTTGTTTCAAACTCACCACGAGTGAGTAGTTGTTCAGTAGTTGGGTTCCTTATGGATCCCTTAGGCTTGATTGTAATGCAAGACTTGTCTTTTTATCTATATGAGTGAAGTTTGGTTGAAAATTCTTGTGCTTGTTCATCATATCAATTTTGTGCACACCAAGTGTTTGACAAAATACCTAAGTGAGTATGATTTGATAAAACACCTAGGGATGGAATGAGAGTTGAACTTAGGGTGTTTAGGAGATCAAGCATGACTATTTTAGGTTGCGTGTGTGCGCGAGAGTGACATACGCATTCCACTAGGTTAAGTGTTGAGCGGCTTTAGTTAACTATTAATAGACCGAGAGGTTGAGATTAGGAGACTTTTGTTCTACGCAGTTCAATAGAGCGAGAGTTTGAGAACCATACTATTTGGGTATTATTCTCATTCTAGAGAAGGAGCGAGACTTGAATTTAGAATGTGTGATACCTTAGCCTAGAACCATCACTCGAGTTTAGACAAGTTTGGTGTTGCTAATCGCATGACCTAGGGGTGAAGTAGGATTCCAACTACGCTTTCTCTATTATTTTCTTTTAGACCATATTTCATCTTGTCTTTAGTATTCACTATAGATACCTCGCATAGAGGAAAAACCCCATTTTTATTTAGTAGTCTTGCATTAGGCATTACTAGCTAGCTTTAGACTAATCTAGGCTTTTCTCTTGGGTTCGAATCGAGGTCACTCGGATTATAAATATTGTTTGAACACCATAATTGGACTAGTATCTTTACTACCACAATTTCAACAACGTTCACACCTTCACCTTTGCCCCAGTACTTGCGGACTCGAGCAACAACTAAAGAGCCAGAAGAAATTCTTGATAGAAAGATGACCAAGCGCCACAATGCAGCTGCGACTAAACTTCTTGTCAAATGGAAGAACTGGCCGCCTAGGGAATCTACTTGGGAGTTTTATGATGATTTTATTAGCAAGTTCCCAAACTTTCATCCTTGAGGACATCCTATGGGGAAAGTATTGTGATCGTATTGCTACTGCATTTTGTGTTTTTGTTATTTGGCTTGTTTGTTTTGTCATTTTGGTTCAATTTTAAGTTACAATATCATCCGGTTTGTTCCGGTTCAGCAAATTTATGTAATGGCTTCCGTCGGCCATCTCCAGGGACAATAAAAGAACTTAACAAAATTCCTAATCTGCTTTCTCTCTCCTTCAACTGACGATATCCAGAACCCTCGAGCTCGACTCTCTCCTCCGTGCTAGCTCCTGATCTGGATATCACCGACCTTCCTTGGTGGAATCTAGGTTGGATTGATTAAATTGGGGATCTTCACTACCGATTACAAACCACCACAAAACGACAACACCACCACCACTATAACACCACTACCACAATAAAAAATAATAATTAATGTACTTAATAAGAAATATAAGTAAAAAATAAGAGATTTAGACATGTTCTTTATAAAAAAATGTATAATAGCTTAAGGCATTATATACGAGCATTGAATCATAAGATTTCTATAAAGCAGTGTTGCATTTGTCCTCAATCTAGACAACCAAGAATTCCAATCAAAGATAGTCCCTCTATTATCAATTCATTATTTGATATTGGGCATTTTGATATACGGGGACCTAGGGATTAACTAATTCCTAAGCATTATTGAATATCATTCAAGGACATTTCGACTTTACTTGTTGAAGAACAAAAGAGAAGGAGTCGATTATCTGATTTAGTTCTGTATCTTGATCCAAACTTAGTTTGATTACTCCATCAAAACTTTTAGAACAGATAATGGATCACATTTTCTAAGTACCAAAGTCACTTATTTTCTACAATCCGAATGATGCTTATACCAAACATTTTGTACTTATACTCCATAACAGAATGAAATAGTTGAAAGAAAAAATAGACACTTGAAAAAGCAAGAGCCTTCAAGTGTCAATCCAAGATACCTGTTTTTTTTTTTGGGAGATTGTATATTGACAATTGTTTGTATCATATTGTCCTCTTCTACCTTAAAGGGGAAAAACTTTATTTGATTTACTATTTCAAACTCAACCTACTTAGAATCATACGAAGACAATTGGTTGTTTGTACCGCATTACAAATATTGTTCCTAACAAGTCTAAATGTTATCTAAGAGCAACTTCTTGCATTTTTTTAGGATATTCTTTTGGAGAAAAGGGGTATATAGGGTTCAATCTCCAATTCATGCAACACTGGTCAGTAAAGATATGATTTTCTATGAGGATATATTTATTAGAGATAATAATAGTAATAGAGCTAGTTTCGTAATTTTGTTTTGTCATTATTTCCTATATATTCTTGCTTTCTGTAATATGTAGAACATTCCATTTGCATCTATTGAAACCCTAGTTTCATTTCGTTCTTCCCTTCTTTGTATTCTACATGGTATCAGAGCCACTATAAATTAGAGTGGAAACACTGTTCATCGATAGAAACTGTTCGCCCCGAAAGCACTGTTCATCACTGAATCTCGCATCTGGATTCGCTTCGCCGGAAACACTGTTCATCGCAGGTGTTAATGTTCATCCCGGAAGCACTGTTCATCACTGAATTTTGCATCTGGATTCCTTGGATTTTTTCGTCTTGTCCGTTCGTCATGGTTACACTGACAAAGCAGTTTCAGAAGTTCATTGCCTCACAATCACGTGCTACGTCTGTTACTTCTTCTTCAGGTTTGCATTCTGGTAACATGTTAGGTAACTCTTCTCCTGCATGGATTCTTGACTCTGGACCTTCGCGTCATATGTCTCATGATTCTAACTCCTTTTTGTCCATTCAGCCTTCTTCTTTCGAACCAATCATGACTACTTATGGTACTTCCATCCCAGTAGCAGGGATTGGATCTATTTGCGCTCCTAATATGTCTTTGTCTGATGTCTATCATGTTCTGAGTCTTACTTTAAATCTTGATTCTGTTAGTCAATTATGTTACGCTGGCTTACTAGTTTTCTTCTCTCGCTCTTCTTGTTATGTGCAGGATCCCCATTCGAAGAAGCTGATTGGGACAGGCCGTAGGCAAGGGGGCCTTTACGTCTTGGATGAGTTGAAAGTACCGGAGGTTGCAGCATCTGGTGTTGACTTGTCTTCTTTTCGTGTGAGTCCTTCCTCTTCTACCTATTATTTGTGGCATTCACGTCTTGGTCATGTTTCTGGCTCTCGTTTGAAATATTTAGCTTCTATAGGAAAATTAGGACAATTAGAGAGTAATGATATTACCGCTTGTCGCGGGTGTAAGTTAGCTAAATTCTCAACATTACCTTTTCATAAAAGTTCTTCCATTTCTCTATCACCATTTGACTTGTTACATTGAGATGTCACCTATTCCTACAAAGGGTGGATCCCGATACTATGTCTCTTTCATTGATGACTGTACTCGCTACTGTTGGGTATATTTCATGAAATACCGCTCTGAATTTTTTGAGATTTATCAGATGTTTCGTGCTCTTGTCAAAACTCAGCATAATGCCGTTATTAAATGCTTTTGTTGTGATTTGGGAGGTGAATACATGTCTAAATGTTTTTCTGACCTTCTTTCTTCTGATGGTACTCTTTTTCAAACCTCTTGTACTGACACTCTTGAACAAAATGGTGTTGCTGAAAGAAAATACAAACATATTATGGACTGCATTTGTTCCAAGTCAGTTCTGGGGCGAAGCAGTCCTTACTTCTGTTCAAGCTATTAATAGAATCCCTTTGTCTATCACTTCAGGTCTGTCTCCCTTTGAAAAACTTTATGGTCATTCTCCTGATTATTCTTCATTGAGAGTATTTGGTTGTGCTTGCTTTGTGCTTCGACCTCATGTTGAGCGTAGTAAGTTCACCTCTTGTTTTGATCTTTGTATCTTCCTTGGCTATGGTGACGGTCAGAAAGGTTATCGTTGTTATGATCCAATCAGTCGAAAATTTTACATGTCTCGTCTTGTCTTTTATCTTGAGCACATTCCATATTTCTCTATTTCGGCTGACACTTCTAGTACAACTAAGTCTGATCCTTTTGAGTCTTCTTTTGGTGATGCTCCTGATCTTATAGATGCTCATCCTCAGGATACTGATGCTCCATAAGCTCCCCTTGCTCCTATTGCCTCCCAGGATGACGCTTATGCGACTGAGGATTCTAATCCTTTTGATCCCCTTCAGCATTCAGTGAGACCTCGTAAGTCCACTCAGTTACCTAATTTTTTTATATTCCACATATTCTACTTCCTTTGCTTCTTTTTTGGCTTCTATTCACCAGATATCCGAGCCTTCTTCTTATAAAGAGGCAGCTCTCGACCCACGTTGGCAATAGGCAATGGATGATGAACTCTCTGCATTGTCCAAAACAGATACTTGGGATCTCGTTCCTCTTTCGAAGGGAAAGCGTGCTATTGGTGCGCGTTGGGTTTATAAGATTAAAACCAAGTCAGATGGGACTATTGAGTGATTCAAAGCTCATTTGGTTGCTAAGGGTTTTGCTCAGTAGTGGTATGGATTACGAGGAAACCTTCGCGCCCGTCTCTAAGCATGTCACGATTCGCACTCTTATTGTTGTTGCCTCTGTGAAACAATGGTCAATTTCTCAGTTGGATGTGAAGAATGCATTTTTGAATGGAGATCTTCAAGAGGAGGTTTATATGACTCCTCCGCCGGGTGTTCCTCATAGTTCTGGTGAAGTTTGCAGACTAAAGAAAGCTCTTTATGGATTGAAACAAGCACCACGAGCTTGGTTCGAAAGTTTTCGATTGTGATTTCCTCTCTAGGCTTCCGCCCCAGTCCTCATGATTCAGCACTCTTCTTCAGGTGTACTCCTTCTGGTCGTACATTACTTTCTTTGTATGTTGATGACATGATTATCACAGGAGATGATGTTGGCGAAATTTCGGAGCTAAAACAACATTTGGCTCGGGAATTTGAAATGAAAGATTTGGGATCTGTACGATACTTTCTGGGCATAGAAGTTGCATACTCTCCACGACGCTATCTTTTATCTCAGTCTAAGTATATTGCTGATATTCTTGATCAGGCTCGTCTTTCTGACTCTCGCACTGCCGATACACCCATTGAGGCTAATGCGCGGTATTCTTCCACTGATGGTATTGTCGTGTCAGACCCTACTTTTTATCACAATAGTTGGCTGCTTAGTGTATCTGACTATCACCAGACCAGATCTTGCATATGCGATGCATACTGTTAGTCAGTTTGTTTCTTCCCTACTACAGTACATTGGGCAGTTTTACTTCGCATTCTTCGGTATCTACATGGGACACAATTCCAGAGTCTTGTATTTCCTTCTACTTCTTCCTTGGAATTGCGGGCTTATTCTGACACAGATTGGGATAGTGATCCTTCAGATTGCAAATCAGTCACTGGATTCTGTATATTTCTTGGCGACTCTCTTATTTCTTGGAGGAGCAAAAAGCAAACCGTTGTCTCTCGTTCGTCTACAGAAGCTGAATATCGTGCTATGGCCTCTACTACTACTGAGATAGTGTGGATACATTAGTCATTGGCTGATATGAGTGTTGCTCTTGCAGGACCAACTCCTATGTATTATGGCAACGCTAGTGCTATTTAGATTACTCGAAACTCTGTGTATCATGAGCGTGCAAAGCATATAGAGATTGACTGTCACTTTACTCGTCATCACTATCAGATTGGGACTATCACGTTGCCATTTGTTACTTCCGCTATACAGATTGCAGACTTGTTTACTAAGGCCCTTTCCGCTCCACGTTTTCGATTCTTGATTGGCAAACTCTCAGTGCTTCATGTTAGTGCATCGTGAGTTTGAGAGGGGATATTAGAGATAATAATAATAATAGAGCTAGTTTCTTAATTTTGCTTTGTCATTGTTTCCTATATATTCTTGCTTTCTGTATTATGTAGAACATTCCGTTTGCATCTATTGAAACCCTAGTTTTGTTTCGTTCTTCCCTTCTTTGTATTCTATAATATTTTCTTTTGCTGATTTCCACATTACTACTGATACATATCCTAATTCAATGTCACTTCCAAGTTGTTCTATAAGTAGTGATTAATATGACAATGAAAATCCCAACAATGCCCACAGCTATTGAAAATACAACTACAATTGATGAAACAATGTTTTGAAGAAAATCATCAAGAACTCATAGGACATCAACTCTTTTAAGGAATTTTGTTTCACATAATGTCAGCACATGTAAAAAAATCTTACCCAATATCTCAGTTCATGGACTACACTCAGTTTTCTAATCTTTATCAACACTATGCACTACTTATTATTTGTATTTGAATCTACAAGCTATTCACAAGCCAACCGCACAAAGAGTGGCTTTAAGCTATGCAACATGAAATAATACCTTTACAAGAAAATATACATAGGAAATCATTCAACTTCCATCTGGGAAGAATGTTATTAGATGCAAATGGGATAACACATGAAACAATATTCAGATATAATAACTATAGAGAGGTACAAGGCAACACCTGTTGGAAAGGGATGCACATAAATGAAATGACTCGAATAACATGAGACTTTGTCTCCTATTTCCAAGATGAACATAGTGAAAACTCTCCTAGCTGCTCTAAGAATTAGCCACTCTGATGTCAACAATGCCTTTTTATATGGATCATTAGATGAGGAGGTATATGAAATTACCAACGTTACTGGTGACTTGTATCAGCAGGGTGCTATAGGAACCTCTGGGTCACTTTGCGGAATAGTCTTAACTACAGCATAACCTGTAAGACACAAGAAATTTGTTCACCCAGTTCTGCAACTGCCTACGTCTGGGGAGGACTTCTTGACTGCGCGTCGTTGTACACTACAAAATGTTATTTGTAGTCCTTCTCAACACGTAGAACAGTGGCAAGCAGGGTCGATGTACAGGGAACTGAAAAAGGGAAGTACGGAAATGGCTAGAACAATGGGGGTTGTCGCAGGAAAAGAGTTGTAGCTACTAGAAATAACACTGCGAGTAAAAGAGTGAGGGTTTTCTTATAGATGACGAAGATCGATTCAGACCAATCAATTATGAATTATGTTTATCATTGACACTAATAATCAATCAGGTATTCATGCATCCTATTCCGGCAAAGGTAATATTCATGCACATAGCCCGATAAAAGTGATATGCTTACTAGCCCTCCTAGGTTTGCACACTCAAGTAGTGTTACGACCTAGGTGTTAGTACATGTTATTACGGCAAAGTATCAAACAAGTGTTAACTAACGATAATGAATCACAAGAGAAAGATGGTGTCGGCAAAAACTCACTTAACCTAGCAATTCAATATCGTAACATAAAATTGAAAACAAGTAAAAGAATACATGAAAGCAATATGAACGAGTCTCAAAACATTTCTTCACAAGTTCATGATCCAAATTGAATGAGAAGTTTAGCCAGACATGTCGGCTAGCGTCAACATCATAAATAAGAATTGAGCAAGAAAAAACTGAATGTCGAATGCGAAACCGAAAACTTGTCGTAGTCACTTCTGCCTTCTTCCTTTTGTCTAAATATTATGTGTGTGTCTTGTGTGATGGTGTGTGTAGTGTGTTTTAAACCCTAGACTGGTCCCATGTATTTATATTGCTCAGTGGCGATCATAAACGGAAGGTTGCATCTTCTCAAAATTGGGAAAGGTGAATATTCGGATGTGACATCATGCTGACGAATTCCGCGATCGCTGCCTTAATAGTTCTCGCGATCAACTAAGGCCCTCGCGGTTTGTAAATAGACATTGCTAGCAGAATTGGTCAGAGCCCAATTCTTCTTTTAGCTTTGGGTCAGTCTGCTGTGTGGCTCGATTTTGATACCCTTCGGATGTGAAAGTGCTCGACATAAACAGTTGAGTGGTACCTTCTCGAGTTAGCTTCGCGATGTCATGTATCTCGTTTTCATCGGACAAGTCTCGAGTGCGCAGCGAGTGCTTGAATCGTTATATGTCCATACTGCCCTTAGAATCCTTCTTTTTCCGCCTTTTCTTCCTAAGCATCTTCATTACACCTGTAATACAAAACCACGCAAAGCGAGTAATCATGGACATAAAAGGATGTACAAATGCATTTAGTTAGTTGATTCAATGTTCGTATAAATACGATCCATCACTTCTCCTGAGTCCTCAAGATTCCAGAAGTCAGCCTATGCTAGTTCAACCTTTACTTCTTACCTAGCTTGAGCCTACCCTCAGTCTGATCACACAGACTAGACTCTACTGTCTATAAACTTCCAGTAATAGATAGCTACATACCTGAACTCACAGACTCAGCCTATACTATTACATGTAACTGGATGCTATAGCAACTTATTGATCAAGCTGATGTAGCTTCTGTCCACGACTCAACACTCACTCTCTGCTGTGATGTCGGACTTCCACGAGTACTCCAGACTCTGTCAATCGCTCCCCCTCGATTAATGACCTCTAGTCAGTATCAGGGAACTCGGCTTTGATCTTCAAAGTTTGCGGCAGCTCCTCTCCGCAACTCTGCTTCATAGCTTTTACTTGATCTATCAACAAGCCAGTGCTCCAGTTGAATTTTCTCGATTAAGCGTAGATTAGACTACACTAGTCTTGATCTCCTCTCAACCACACACTCACAAATCAACGCTCTAGCTTTTAGCCTTCCGCTCTCAGCTTCTGCGTGTATCTCTCTCTCGGTGTGGAACTTGTTGATGTACTGCCCTTCCTTGTATAGCAGCAGACATTGACCAACCATAGGACTACTAATCCATTTAAGAATCGTAGGACTTTGCACAAGTGAATCTTCTCCTAGATTCCTACGGATTTGTTGAGATTGATTTCCAAAAAAAAATTTAGAAACTGATCTTGTTCCGACCACTGAACAAGGACTCCTGATTAAACGTGGCTATCCAGGCGACTCCTGGACAAGTTGCGACGCCGGCAGCTGCCCTGCGGACACTCTCCGAGCAGCTCCATGTTGACTGGCTTTTGCTCCAGCTCTGAGTCTTCACGATATGCTATGGCATCCCCTGGTAGATGTTTGCTGACCTCAGACAACTTGCGAAACTTGCTCCAGCTTCTGTTGTAAACGGGTTGCTATAGCATCTTCTCGCTGTTGTTTTGTTTTGTCAATTCCAGTGACATGCTCCAGCTTCTAACTCCAGCAGGAAGCTGTAGCATGTTCTTGGGATTGTTTTGTCAATGATGTCATTACTTTAACAATCTCCCCATTGGCATTTTTGACAAAACTACAGCAGGAACTCAACCTTTACGTTCATCTGTACTATAGCTAACTAGCTACTGATCTTCGGCCACACACATTAACATGCCATACTAGTACTTAGCAACAAAGTTCACAGCACATGGGGTAATGTCAGGCAATGTATATCTACCTATTACATAACTGTTTTCTCAATGGTTTTCTTTCTCCCCTTTTTATCACAAATGACAAATGGGTCTTCATACTTGGGATTCAGCGGTAGGCGCGGGATACTCTAAGTCCCTTAGCAGGCTGCTGATCTGGTTTTGCCGAGCATCATTCTTCTTTGCCTCTTTTGTTAGGTGCTCAAGTTCTGACCTTAGGTGTCCCACAATTCTTGCCTGCAGAGCAGCGTGGAGTGCTGACGATGGTACATCTGTTGTAGCTTCAGCCGCTGCTTTTGCTGGACCAGCCGCCTCCAGGATGGGTTCTCCTTCCTTCACATCAACAATATGTCTGCCTTTGAATAATTTGTGGTCCACCAAGAACACTTGTAAAGCCTCCGACAGTCCTTCAAAAGGTCTTATGAGCTAGGGGTGTTGCTTGGTGACCATTTCATATTTGAGGGAGGGAAATACTATGCTTAACCTCGATCTTGATGAGCCAGCATGGGCAGGAATACGTGGGAAGATGATTTGACCCAAGTCCACCTTCTGCTTCTGGCCAATGCTGTAGAGCAATTGGGCTAGTTACTTGCTCACCTTTCCTTTGTAAGAGTTGGGGATCCAGTTCTTCACCGCAATATTGCACAACAAGGCGTACTTAGTCGTAAGGTCTGCGGCTAGGAGATAGTGAGTGACCCGCCCTGTGCACAGCCCTCCAGTGAGGGTGACAGCCAATTCATTCAGGCTCACCTCGCCCGGGGATCTTGCTTCCTCACTATTCTCTAAAAACTCATTGATTACCGCAGGGCAGATTCACTAACACCTACCTAACTAACTGACCACAGAACCTTTTTGACACAACAACTGATTTTAAAAAGTTGACCTCTTTGAGCAAATTGGTGATCTCTAGCACCTTGTACCTCTCCACTTCCATCAGCTTCTCATAATTGTACGCATGGCCACCACCTCCCATGAGCCAGACACACTCTTGTTGCGGAACCAAATCCTATTGTGCTCGAAACCGGTCACCGATCGACTAGGCTGCTGGGATATGGGCTCCCCTTGCATAGATTCAACAATCCTTTGTCCAGAGGGGGCTTGGCTCAACCCTAAAGTCAACTTCTTCAGATTCTTTACTTGAGGAGTCAACAATTATTGGCCTCTTGCCTTTCTTGACAGCCGATGTAGGACGAGGCACTTCTCCTCCTTCTTCACTGTCCTAGGTCACGCATGGTGTTGTGCTAGGACATATAGTGTCATAAGAAGGAATTAAGGTAGATAAGGCAAAAATAGACTTAATTCTTAGTCTTCCTTACCCTTTGAATGTGCATGATATTAAGTCATTTCTTGGGCATGCTGGTTTTTATCGTCGCTTTACTAAGGATTTTTTTAAGAAGGTGCTGCCCTTAACTAACCTCTTGCAAAAAGATATACCTTTTGATTTCTTAGATAAATGCAAGGAAGCGTTCGATGAGCTTACACACGCATTGACTAGTGCACCTATCATCCAAGAACCAGATTGGACGCAGCCCTTCAAAATCATGTGTGATGCGAGCGACTACGCCATATGGGCCGTCCTTGGATAAAGAAAGGAGACAAAGCCAGTGGTGATCCACTACGCATCAAGGACCTTAGACGTGGCTCAGAAGAACTACTCCACTACGGAGAAAGAGCTCTTAGCCGTAGTGTTTGCATTAGAGAAGTTTCGTCCCTATTTGCATGGTTCTAAAGTTATTGTATATTCTGATCAAGCAGCAATTAGATACTTGAGTCTAAACCGCACTTAATAAGATGGATCTTACTACTCCAAGAGTTCGATGTGGAAATAAAGAACAAGAAGGGAATTGAGAACACTGTGGCTGATCACTTGAGCAGAATTATCACGAAGGAGGAATCGATAGCCATCACAGAGACATTCCCCGACGAGCATCTCTACGCCGTGCAGGTAAAAGTACCATGGTACGCTCACATAGTGAACTACTTGGTAGGAGGTACGTTTCCACATTTCTACTCTAGAGCTCAACGCATAAAACTAAAGCATGATGCACGTTACTATATTTGGGATGATCCTTTCTTGTGGGAAGTTGGAGCCGACCAAATACTTAGGAGATGTGTCCCTAACGATGACATAGATTTCATGCTTAGTTTCTACCATGAGCATGCTTGTGGAGGCCATTTTGGACCTCGTAGGACTGCTAGAAAACTTTTGGATAGTGGATTCTTTTGGCTTCATGTGTTTAAGGATGCATATAATCATTGTAAGAAATGTGATAGATGCCAACGTGTAAGGAATATATCTGCTAGGAATGAAATGCCACAAACGCCTATAGTTGTTGATTAAGTTTTTGATATTTGGGGCATAGACTTTATGGGACCTTTTCCTACCTCTAATGGGCATCAATACATCTTGCTTTTTGTTGATTACGCATCTAAATGGGTAGAAGCTAAGGCCACTAGAAAGGATGATGGCAAAACTGTTGTAGATTTCTTACGTACTGACATCTTTTATAGGTACGGAGTTCCAAATGCCGTGATAAGCGATAAGGGATCTCATTTCTGCAACAATTCGTGGTTGTAGTGTTCAAACATTTTGGAGTACATCACCGAGTTTCTACCGCTTAACACCCACAGACTAATGGACAAGCAGAGATATCTAACTGAGAAATCAAGTTGATATTGGAGAAGATGGTTAAGTTATCTAGGAAAGAATGGTCCACACGACTAGATGAGGCATTGTGGGCATATCGTACGGCCTACTAAATGCCTATCGAGACCTCTCCATTCAGCCGGTGGAGGTAGAACATAAAGCATATCGGGCTATTAAACAATGTACTTTCGAACTAACTTCTGCAGGAAAGGAGAGGAAGCTTAAACTGAACAAACTTGAGGAGTTTCGCCTAGAGGCTTACGAGAACCAAACAGACTACAAGACACGGACGAAGATGTATCATGAGAAGTTCATTCTGCGTCGTTCATTTGAAGAAGGACAAAAGGTATTACTTTACTCCTGGCAATTAAAACTAATGCCTGGGATGTTGCGTTCGCACTGGACAGGTTAGTACACGGTTATACGAGTACTCAACCATGGTGCACTTGAACTGGAAAAAACAAGCACGTGGAAAACATCATGGTGAACGGTTAGAGGGTGAAGCACTATCACAAAGAGATAATACCACCTGATGAGGAGTTCGAGCCTGCTGAGCCGGTAAATGATGGATGATGAGAGGTATCGTCGAACCTAATCAAATGAAGTCCAAGGCGAATCAAATTGATTCGCCCAAACAGGATTGATTTGACCAGGTTCGTAACCCACTGATACTTTGATTCGACCAACCATGGTCGAATCCCTTTTGGTGGAGAACGAATCATGATTGATTCGACCAGCTTTGTGACCACTTATACTTCGATTCGACCAACCCTGGTCGAATGACCCTTGGTGCAGCACGAATCAAATTTGATTCGGTCAAGGACGGGTGATAGAGCCTATTTATACGCACTATTTAGATCTTAATACTGTGCTTGTTTGCATTATTTTGTGTACAAGATTACTGGTTTCCGGTGTTTTTGTATTCCAGGACAAAACAAGGGCCTAAGTCGGATACACGCTAATAGGCGCGTTTAAGGAGCGCAACACACAGCCTGCGGAGCTAGCAGAGCAAAAAGGATAGGAGGTGGCAGATTCAGACTGCGGTGCGCAAACCAACTGCGCGAACCAACGTGCGCAGTGAGCCATGCGCAGGATAGCGGTATTTCCAAATCTTGAACACCATATCCCTACAAAATCTCCTAGGATTTGGAAGTTGCCAAGATTGTCACGGGCCAAATCTGAGCAGTCCTCGGGCCTCACAAGCAGTATATAAAGAGAGGAAGGCTAGGGTTTGAGAGATATACAAGAGATACAGGAGAGAGAGCCAGAACTGAAAAACACACGAGCTGCCGCCGAGGACCTGTGCCAACCGACTGCGCGAACCGAGACACAGCAATCTACACGCACCTGCTTGTTACTGTTTCCTTGGACACTTTAGCTTTTATTTACTATTTCTATGATGTTTACTACTAGCATGTCTAGCTAAACACTTTGTATCGGTTGGGCATGATTCTATGAAGTATTTCCTTTGAGACTTGTGCTTAATGCATAGTTTGTTTGCTTGTATTAATTCTGTGCACACGGTTGACATCTAGTTGTATGAGTAGGGGAAGCCTTGAACCGCAATCTTACTCTTATTACTTGTTGTTATATTGTAAACTAGTTGGTAGCTTGACGGTGACAACTAGGAGTAACGCGCTAGGATAATCAGCTGCTACTGTGACAGGATTCGTAGCTGCTTAAACTAGTTTCAAGAATTAATAGCTCATGGACTTTGATCGGAACATGCGCACATGTTAGGAAGCCTTGATCGGACACTAACTTCAATAAAATCGAACTATAGACGTTTAGAGTCGATGATAAGGAATACATTCATAGAGGATTGTCTTTACCGATACTTTTCATAGTCATAGTACTTAATCTCTACTGCCTGCGCACGTCTAATGCAAAATCTGCTTTCACTATTGTTCATTCGCGCACCTGCGCAACCCAATCACTCACAACCCAATTCTTGTAAGTTGTAGGTTACTAGCTGAACGAGTCTGCTTGCTCCTTGTGGGATCGACCCTGACTTAGCCGCTATACTAAGTGGAGAAGGAAGGATTAATTTGACGTGTACAACGACGCGCGATCAACGGGTCAACCCGATCAAAATCAAAGGGTATAAATAGAGAAAGATGGAAAAAATTAGGAGCCTCCCCTGAGAAAACCCTAGAACAGTGATTGGTGAACATTGTAGTGAACAGTTTTTGTATTCTCTAAACTCTATTTTTATTATTATTAGATGGATTGTATTAGTAGCTAAACGCCAACTCAGTTTGGGGATTTGCATTGCAGCGTTTGGTATGAGATTTATGTTTCATAATTCGATGTAGTGAATTACTATTCTTCGTATGAATTGCATGCTTTGATCATCAAGTAAGCATAGCCTAGCATTGAAACTGAATTGATATCTATTGCGTGATACTGGATTGACTGCCCTATTAGCGAAGCCTTGCAGTAGCACCTAATTGGTATTGTTAGTCAAGGAATCGTTAACTTATTCGAGAACTTAGTGGTTAAGAGTATGTAGAACATTAAAGTGGACACTACCTTAGTAGGATTGTTAGACTAGAATAGTAGTTTTACTAGTTGATGCATGTTCGATCGATGATTACTAGTTGCAATGCATATCCCTGAACTGATTCTTTCTCAGAACAAACTCCCCCATTAGTTATTAGTAGGACTCTAGACTATTTGCTCTCTTTTGGGTTTGGCCCTACTTACCGCTTGTTAGTATAGTAGCTCATTATAAATATAAAATTTTGGCGCACACAACGACGTGCCGTCAGTCAGCAGCGCTTGCCTGGATCACACTTTGTACGTCGAGTGATGGCTCTGATACTAATTGAAATTATTAGCGATGCTAGTGACTTATATCAGCACATTGTTATAGCAACCTCTGGGTCACTTTGCGGAATAGTCTTAACTTCAGCCGAACCTGTAAGACACAAGAAATTTACTCACCCAGTTCGGCAACTGCCTACTTCTACTTATGGGGAGGACATCTCCTGAGTCCTCAATATTTCACTAAGCTTGGCTTCTAGTAAAATGATTCCAGAACTCAGCCTATACTAGTTCAACCTTTACTTTTAACCTAGCTTGAACCTACGCTCAGTCTGATCACATAGACTAGACTCTACTGTCTACACACTTCCAGTAATAGATGGCTATAGACCTGAACTACAGACTCAGCCTATACTATTACAATGTGTAATAGGATGTTATAGCAACTTATAGGTCAAGCTACTATAGCTTCTGTCCACGACTCAACACACACACTCTGCTATGACGTTAGACTTCCACGATTACTCCAGATTCTGGAAATTGCTCCCTCTAAATTAATGACCTTCAATCAATATCAGGGAACTCGGCTTTGATCTTCAATGGTTTGCGGCAGCTCCTCTTTGCAACTCTACTTCAAAGCTTGTACTTGATTTATCAACGAGCCAGCGCTCCAGTTGAGTTTTCTCGATCAAGCGTAGATCAGACTACACTAGTCCTGATCTCATCTGAGCAACACACTCACAGATCAGCTCTTTAGCTTTTAGCCTTCCGCTCTCAGCTTCTGGATCAGCTCTTTAGCTTTTAGCCTTCCGCTCTCAGCTTCTGCATGTATCTCTCTCTTGGTGTGTAACTTGCTGATGTACTACCCTTTCTTATATAGCAGCAGACATCGACCAAGAATAAGACTACTAATTCTTTTAGGAATCATAGAACTTTGCACAAGGGAATCTTCTCCTAGATTCATGTGGATTTGTTGATATTGATTTCCAAAAATTAATTTAGAAACTGATCTTGTTCCGACCACTGAACAAGGACTCCTGATTAATCGCTGCTGTCCAGGCGACTCCCGGACAAGTTGCGACGCCGACAGCTGCCCTGCGGACACTCTCCGAGCAGCTCCATGTTGAGTGGCTTTTGCTCCAGCTCTGAGTCTTCACGATATGTTATAGCATCCCCTAGTAGATGTTTGCTAACATCAGACAACTTGCGAAATTTGCTCCATCTTCTGTTGTAAATGGGTTCCTATAGCAACTTCTCGCTGTTGTTTTGTTTTGTCAGCTCCATTGACATGCTAGCTTCTAACTCCAGCAAGAAGCTGTAGCATCTTCTTGGGATTGTTTTGTTAATGATGTCATTACTTTAAAAGTATATGTTGCCTCCTGGATTTTATTAGGCTGAGAAAACTCAAGGCAAGGTTTGAAAACTCTTGAAAAGTTTATATGCCATAAACATACATCCATGCATTGGTTTAGTAAGTTCAGTGAAGCACTCCCCAGCTAAAGATTGGAATAAGGCCTCAACGATTACTCAATGTTCACTTACACTGATTCTTGCCAATTTCTAGTGTTATTAGTCATTATCAATGATATTGTTTTCAATAGTACTTCTGATGCTTGACAAACGTATTTTAACCCCTTATAGTTGTCAAGGTTTTGTTTTGGGTTTAAACTATAGTAAAAAAGAATTTATCACCTTAGTAAGTCCAAGGGTTGATCCAAGGAGAAAATGCTTGTAAACACTATGCAAGATAGTGCATTAGTTTAGCTACTCTAATCAAGAAAAGAATTGCAAGTACTTAAATAAGTGATTCTGACGCAAGAATAAAAGTATGCAAATAAAACCAATATTCCAGAATCAAACTTCATCAGTGCGTACCATTCAATTCATGAAACAAAACATACAGTTACTCATATCATACGATGAATGGGAATAAACCATGTGTGCTATAAGTAAGCCTGACACTTCTGGATCATTATTTTTTGCGACACAACTTGTACTTCGAGTCCCTCTAGAGAGGCATACACTCGATTGTTCCTAACCATTAATATTCAATCAACATTGGTATCTACTAATGACGTTAGGAACACATTAAAAACTTGTCTTTCAAACAAGTGATGTTAACTCTTCTGCCAAATCATATACTACCAACATATCTACTATGATTAGATGTCAATCCTACATAATTCTGGTTAATTACCTCAATTATGGTGATATTGGTTCTTAATCTAGTTATCCTTATAATAAATTTGCATAGAACATGGGAATAAGCGATGTAGGATCAACGCATACATGCAGTTCAAAGTAAAGTCTATATTTAATTCGCATGAAAAGAGTTGCTATGACACTGGATCCATAAGATCCCGTAACAAAATGACCACTCACTAATCATGATGATAAAACCAGCATACATACATAAAAAAGAATTAAAGAAGAAGAAACGGAAAGTAAAGAAAAATCTTTCACTACGAAATTGATCTTCAATCTCTTACAATCTTGAGCTATCTTTCCTCTCTTCAAGAATTAGGTCTAATTTTGCTCAAGTCCAAAATGATGATTTTAGGTTTTTAGATTGCTATTATAGAAGCAAATGTGGGCTTCAGACTCCCACACCTGTATTGACCTAGTACGGCCATACCACATGCCGATACGGACATAGTTCTCTTCAAAGAGGTACGGGCGATATGGACTTCGTTCAACTCAGTGGCCTTCAACCCTTACTGGATGTATTGATTTTGAATACGGCCATACCGACTGGTGGTACGTTCATATCGCTTAATGAGTATGGGATACTGACAGACGTATTGTTAGCCTTTTATAATTGTCAAGCGTATGTTTCAGGGGTTAAGTTGTAGCAAAAAAAAAAAAACTTTATAAACCTTGGAAAACCAATGGTCCGCAATTGTGCAATGTTGCTGATGAAGAGTTATAGCCTTTGAAGTTATAGCTTCTGCTTAAGCACTCTCTGTATCTTCCTGTAGAATTTTTCTACTGGCAGAATAAGAAAGACACAGTAATTTGTTCCCCCAGTTCGGCAACTTGCCTACGTCTGGGGAAGATACACCGATCCTCAAGAATCCATTATCTCAGTTTGAAGTACAAAGAACTCACACCTCTTCTTCTTACCTAGCCGAAATCTTTCGCTCAGTCTAATCATCTAGACTAGCTAGTAGTCTGATCACACAGACTCTCTTCGTGGAACCTACACACTCTCAGTAATAAATAGCTACAGACCCTCTCAGACATAGCCTATTCTATTATAATGTGCAGCTCACGGAATGCTTAAGCACACTCTTCACCAGATTTGTTGTATCTTCATTCAACAACTATTTTAGCACTCCCGCCTAGTAGTTGGACACCCCGAGTTCTGCAAACTCAGTCTCTGCTCCCCCTCAATCAATGACACACTCTATCACTATTGAGTAGCTTCAATCAATGCTCCTCAGCCCGCAACGCTCCCTGTCTGTGGCTGACCATCGAGCTCTGAATGATCCTTCAATGAGCAATGCTCCAAATCAACTCCGGATCAATACTGAATCAAACTCCACAAGTTCTGATTCCCTCAGCACAACACAAGTCTTCAGCTTAGTGTGTAAACCCTGCTACCGTAGGTTGATCTCTTGTGCGCTTGTGTATCTCTATCTGTGTGTGTATCTCCCTCTGAATGCTACCTCTGCATTCCTTTTGTATCAATCAGCCCTGTGATCTTTTGGTAACCGCGTAGTACAGAATCTTCTCCTAGAATCTTGCAAGGTTGTTAAAGATTCCGTTGCCTAATTTGGATTTTTGAAGATTTATCTTTTTCGAAAGCTTCTACCCATTGCTGACGTTCTGGATGACGTCTGCACAACTCCCAGAGTCTTCGCAAAGCCTGCCGCACCATGCCAGAGCCTCTCCGTGCATCTCCAGTTTGATCGAGCATTCTGTTCTAGCTCTGGATCAACAGGGAGTGCTAAAGCAGACTCTCTCTCTTCATTATTGTTGCTTGTTGTAGTTTTGTTATGCTTCTTATAGTGCTTCAGCCATCAATCTTTAGGGAGTGCTTCAGCTGTCTCTTGAGAAGCTTTGTCAAGGATGTCATATCCTCAACAATCTCCCCCTTGGCACTTTGACAAAATTAAACTACAAATACAGCAATACTACTGATCCAGATTATCTGGTAAAAACTAGAGCTAAGCTCGATAATTGCTCTAACTATTACACTTGAGTTTAGAGTTCCTCAATGAATACTAAAGATCAAAAGTGATCTAACTAATAGTTCTAGGAGCAGTTCACAGTTTATAGATAATAGTTAATAACATTCTTCTCCCCCTTTTTGGCACAAATGTCGAGGGCTTCAATCAGGTTCATAGCTGGGCAAGGGCAGAGCTGCTCACATCTGGATATTCAATATCTCTAACGAGGTGGTTGATCTATTTCTTCGTGTAGAATTCTTCTTTGCCTCCATTGTTTAGTAAGCACGATCTGATTTGAGATGGCTGATTATCCTTTCACGCATGGCAGCATCCATGGTAGGAACTGGAGCTTTAGAGAGTGCTTCAGCAGTCTCTGGAATTTCTCGGGCTAGCTCCATGTCTCCTTTTTCTATATCCATAATATGTCCGCCCTTAAAGACCTTGTGGTCCAGTGTGAACAACTGAGTAGCACTTGACATACATTCATGTGTAGCTCCCAACTCTTCATTCTAACTGATCAGTATCTCATAAATAAGCGAAGTAAATCCAATGCATATATTAGACTTTGGCTTGTCAGCATGTGCAGCAATCTGATAAAAAATGATCTGCCCCAAACTTACCATTCTTCTTTCCCCAATATTGAACAATAACAGTCTCATAGCTCGGCTCACCTTTCCTTTGTGGGAACTGGGCATCCAGATTATGACCCCAAAAGCATATAGAACTGCATACTTCGTCATCAAATCAGCAGCTCCTAAGTTGTAAGAGACCCAGCTTTTGAACAAACCTCCAGTGAGTACAACTGCCAGCCTATTTGCACTTACCTCTGCTGGTGGGCTAGCAATTTCATCAATGCCAAGAAATTTATTAATCACAACAGGTGTAATCACAACCCTCAACCTTCTAACAAAACTAGCCCCATATAAACAAACTGCCAGCTACTCCAAAATCTCCATGAATATTGGCCAAAAACTCCTTAACCATATGCAAGTTGTAACATTTAACTAAAGTAAGAGTTTATCAGATTTACCTCTCTCAGCAGTGATATCACCTCTGGTACACAAAACCGGCCAACCTACAGCAATTTCACAGGCACAATTGTCCTGCGGTTTATTACCTCCCAGGAACATGCAACTTTCTTGTTGATGAACCAAACACCTTGAAGATCATGCTCGGTCACAGCAGCACTAGACTGTGGAGAGGTACAGCTTGTGTCACGGGCGGCGTTGTGGGATTGGAGCAACTCTGAAATCATCAGACTTCGTGGATTCTGATTCAGCACTCTCTTCATCACTGGAAGAGACTTCGACCATTGGCTCGTTCCCTTTGTTCAATGGTTTCTTGGAGGGAGCTTGCTCTACCTCTTCAGCCGACACTTATTTCCTGCTGCTACTGCTACTGGCTACTATAGCCTTTCTCTCTGAAGGAGGAGTTGGAATCACTACAATCTTCTTATTCAGAGCCTATTTGGATTTGAGCTTGTGAGAGATTTCTTCTGAGTCAGAGCTAGGCCTAGCATCTGCTGCACCAATCTCTTGGTCACTCTGGGCTCTGGTTGTGACTTTTACTTTCAGACTGTAGTGCCTCACCTTCGTTTGAAGGCACAATCTCTATTCTGGCTATGGCAGACGAACCAGCCTCACTATGGTCGGTCGAACGGATCCATATCACCCGAGGAACCTCCTCCGATTCTCTGATCTGCAGAGAATACCTTCTTTTGGTTTTAGGGGTTTTTCTGAATGGGACTTCACTGCTTTTTCTCATGGCATACTCACCCCTATGTTTGAAATACTTTTTCTCCCCTAGTCTTCACCATTGTTGACGATTATCTTAGAGCAGGAAGACGGATAGTCATAAAAGGGATAATCCATGTTCAACCCTTTTTCTGCCTTTTTCTTTCTTTTTCACAAAAACAACAAAGGACACGTGTCGCCTTCTCCGCGGTCGCCTATTTTTGGAAATCCCTTCCATAATTTACAGCTTCAAAATTCCAAGGATTGCTTCAGCACTCTGTTCAGTAGTCTTATCTGGATCCAAAATGATTTTTGATACAAGGTTCCACTCGTCAGCTCCTACTTCATTGGGGATGTTTGGTAGCAATTTCTCAACCCGGTGCATTTGATACTTGTTCCTTTTCACCTCCATCCAGCGCATTTGACACTTGGTTCTTCTTAGGGTTTCTGACCGTCTTTGCAGTTGTTGAAGACTGATCTATTCTTCATTTCTTTCTGTGCCTTTTTCTCTAATTGGTTGACCATCCCATGCTGTCAAAGTGACATGATAACCTCGGTTTACCCGCATTTGTGTATTGTGGTACTCGTACGATATCAGACGGATCATGGTTCTGACTTGTCTAATATCTGGTCTTCTTTGAATCTTCCTGTACTCGGCCAATGTTGAACACTATATTTGAAGATGCCCTATTTGATCACATGTATAGCATCTCCTTTTCTTTGATCTGGGTTTCCGAGCAGGTGACTGATCCAGAGATTGCTTTAGTACTTTCTTGCAATTCTTCTCTAGCATTTTTTTCGGACCACCTGTGACAAGACCCTCCTGTGTACTTGCACTTTGATTAGTAACTGTGGCTTTGACAAACATAGTTACACCTATTCCTGCATTACTAGTGTAACCGAGACCTTTAGTCCCAACTCCATACCTTTGGTAAGCCAAAATTTCATCTAGAATGGATGCCTCTTCGTTGTTTGCTCCACACAGAATTTTCAGTCGATAGATTTCACTTATTAATTCGGCATCATCTGTATGTTGTTCTTTGGACAGAAAGATGAGGATGTTTTGAAGCTCGACTCTTTCTCCTTCCAATCTGGAAACCTTTTACAGTAATTCTCTGTTGGCTTTAATAACTTCCTGACACTTCTCTTGTATCAATTTGAACTGATCAACAATAGTTTCTACTGAGAATTCTTCGTCATCACTGCTGTTTGATTCAACAATCTCATAAACAAAGTCTGTCTTTATTTGATCAGTCTCCTCTTCACTATCATCACTCCAATTAGTCGTCAAAGACTTGTTCTTCTTCTTCTGATACCTAGGGCACTCAGATTGCCTATGTTCATACCCTTCGCATTCCTAGCACTGTATTTCTCTCTGTTTGTCTTTTCCTTCATCATTGTCTTTGTCAGCATCTTTGCTTCTTCTCTGGGAGTTGTCCCCTCTTCTGTTTCTCCCCCTGGATGACTGACCTAAGTACGCAGGCTTCTGGTCCATTCTTTTCATGAACTTGCCAAGGTTTTTGACCAACAGAGATAGTTAGTGGTTGACATCATCCGTGACCACCTCTTTTTCTTTAGTGTCAGCTTTCAGTCCAAGGTCTTTCCCAGAGAGTGGTGAAGCATTCTCTAATTTTCATCTCGAACTGCCTCAGAGAACCGATCAGTGCCTCTAGTCCCATGTTCTTCACGTCTCGGGCTTCTTCGATGGCATTCACCTTCATATCGAACTTCGAGGTGAGGGATTTGAGAACCTTTCTTACCAGTTTTTCATCATGAATTGGTTCTTCAAGAGCATGGGCCTCGTTTAATATATCACACAATCTGGCATTAAACACTGCGATAGTCTCTTCTTCCAACATCTTCAGGCTCGCAAATCTTGAGGTGATCATTTGCATTCCAGAGATCTTTACCTTGTCTGTTCCCTCATTTGTTGTTTCAAGAATCTCCTAAGCTTGTTTGGTCGTGTCACAGTTGGAGATCAACCTGAAATTGTTAGCATCCACAATAGAAAATACAGCATTCAAAGCCTTGGAGTTTCCTAATGCAGAGGCTACCTCATCAACAGTCCTCTTGTTCTCAAGTTTGTTTGTGTGCAACCCCTGAGCTTTCTATGGTCATTGGGTGAGACCATTCTGATATGACTACCCTCCAAGCCCTTTCATCAATGGCTTTAATAAACGCCTTCATTCGTGCCTTCCAATAGCCATAGTTTACTCCCTAAAGCAGTGGTGGTCTTCTGGTGCTTTGTCCTTCTTTCATGGTGGCCATAGATAACAACATCGCTCTCCCAAATCACACTCTGTATGTTGAGTGATTGACTCTGATACCAATTAAAATTGTGAAGCGTTGCTGATGCGGAGTTATAGCCTCTCAAGTTATAGGTTCTCCTTAAGCACTCTCTGTATCTTCTGTATCTTTTTGCGGAATTTTTTTACTGATAGAATAAGAAAGACACAGTAATTTGTTCACCTAGTTCGGAAACTTGCCTACGTCTGGGGAGGATACACCGATCCTCAAGATTCCACTATCTCAGTTTGAAGAACAAAGAACTCACACCTCTCCTTCTCATTAGTTGAAATCTTCGGCTCAGTCTAATCACCTAGACTAGCTAGCAGTCTGATCACACAGACTCTCTTCGTGCAACCTACACATTCTCAGTAATAAATAGCTACATACCTGACTCTCAGACTTAGCCTATTCTATTATAATGTGTAGCTCACGGAATGCTTAAGCACAATCTTCACCAGAGTTTTTGTATCTTTAGTCAACAACTATTCTAGCTCTCCGGCATAACAATTGACACCATGAGTTCTGCAAACTCAGTCTCCGCTCCTCCTCAATCAATGATACACTCTGTCACTATCGGGTAGCTTCGATCAATGCTCCTTAGCCAGCAACACTCCCTGTCCGCGGCTGACCACCAAGCTTTGAATGATCTTTCAAAGAGCAGAGAGCTCTAGTTGAACTCCGGATCAATAAAAAACCGAATCAAACTCCACGAGTTCTGATTCCCTCAGCACAACACAAGTCTTCAGCTTAGTGTGTAAACCCTGCTACCGTAGGTTGATCCCTTGTGTGCTTGTGTATCTCTATATGTGCGTACGTGTGTATCTCCCTCTGAATGCTGCCTCTGCATTCCTTTTGTACCAATCAGCCCTGCGATCTTTTGGCGCCCGCGTAGCACAGAATCTTCTCCAGGATTCTTGCAAGGTTGTTGAAGATTTCGTTGCCTAATCTGGATTTTTGAAGCTTAATCTTTTCCAAAAGCTTCTGCCCATTGCTGACGTTCTGGATGACGTCTGCCCAACTCTCTGAACTCCTCGAAGCCTGCCGGAGCCTCTCTATGCATCTCCAGTTTGATCGGGCATCCTGTTCTAGCTCTGGATCAACAGGGAGTGCTGAAGTAGACTCTATCTCTTCATTGTTGTCGCTTGTTGCAGTTTTGTTAGTCTTCAGATTGTGCTCCAGCCACCAATCTGTAGGGAGTGCTGAAGCAGTCTCTTGAGCAGTTTTGTCATGGATGCCATATCTTCAACATGGTCGATCCAAATAGCAAATGCGTGCGTATACTATGCAAGATAGTGCCTTTGTTTGGCTATTCTAATAAAGAAATTATTGTAATTAGCTAATGAAGTGATTCTGACTCAAGAATAAGATTATGCAAATAAAACCAATATACTAGAATCAAACTACACCCATGCCTAACACACAAATCATGCAATAATTCTAACAATTCAATCATACTATGGAGTTAGGGAAATAATATAATAACATCAGGCAAGCTGCCCAATCACGGATCATTGCCAGCATTAATATAGACAGTGGAATGGCGCCCAATCACAGATTCTCAGCAGTTACAATTTATTAACCCTAGGGTTTTCAGACAAACGATGTCAACTTCCCTATCGATTCATGTACTAACAGTATAGCTACAATGCTTTGATGTCAATTCCACTTAATCCGGTTAATGATAGAGTGTATTTGTACGATCCATTGAGTTGTTTATTCCAATTGTTTAATTGCATTTTGCATGTGATAGATTACTCCTTTGTAGTGTTTCGCATCGCATGTGTATCAGGACCGCTTTTGAGCTTTACGGGGTATTTGGAGCATTCTAGACCTCGCTCAATCACTCGGGAATGCAAGGGAGCAGCGAGAAGAAGTTTCGGGTGAATTCCAGTTGATCGAGGGCGAAAATGAGCAAGGATATCAAGCTGCCAGAGTGATTCGCCCAATCCCTGCACGAATCACTTTGGTGCTGCACGAATCAATATTGATTCTCCCAGCCTCGGAACGCACTGCCAGTTTGATTTTCTCAGATGAGTGCACAAGTCAGGAGTGATTCGACCAGCTTGCATTGATTCGCCCAAGCGTGCCCGAATCACCTTTGGTGCAGTCCGAATCAGTTTTGATTCGCCCAACTCTTGGAGACACTGACCATTTGATTCGCCTAACCCTGGGTGAAATCACTTGCCAATCCTTCCACGAATCAATATCGATTCGGTCAACTCGGTCAGCCCGGCCCAAGTCAAAAGGTATAAATTAAAAGAGCTTTTTCTGAATAAAAAAATCCTAATAGCATCCTCTTGCTGGGAAAAAACCCTAGACAGAGACGCAATTCGGATTGACGTGAAGATCGGTCGGTTAACAGTGCGCAGCAGTTTTCGTATTTTCTAAACTCTGTTTTTTTTACTAGATGGATTGTAGTAACTAAGCCCTAATTCAGTTTGGGGATTTGTATTGCAACGTACGGTTTGAGATACTTATGTTTCATAATTCGATTTAGTGAATTACTATTCTTCGTATGAATTGCATGTTCTTATTATCAAGTTAGCATGGCCTAGCGGTGAAATTGAATTGACATCTATTGTGTGATACTAGGATTGACTGCCCTATTAGAGAAGCCTAGCGGTAGAACTAATTTGGTATTGTTAGTCGAGTAATTGTTAACCTATTCGAGAACTTAACGGTTAAGAGTAGGTAGAACATTGAAGTCAACATTACCTTAGTAGGATTGTTAGACTAGAATAGTAGTTTTACTAATTGATGCATGTTCGATCGATGATTACTAGTTGCAATGCATATCCTAAACTGATTTCTTCTGAATTCGATAAATGACATTCTTCTTGGAAACCCTCCTTTTTTGTGACAATTGTTAGTAGAACTCTATAACTAATTGCTCTCTTTGAGTATGACCCTGCTTACTACTTTCTAGCATAGTAGGAGATTATAAATATAAATTTGGCGCACAGAATGACGTGCCGTCAGTTAATTACTTCAGACCCAATCATCTTTTTGATTCTTAATCTAATTTCATTCTAACATAAAGCATCCCAATCAATGGCAAACATGCAAGAATGATGAATTAAGAGCAATAGAATTAAAGAATGATAAATTATTATTTTACTACAATTTGACACCTAAACTTATATCTGACAACTATAAAGGGTTAAAAATATGCATGTCAGCAGCCTTCCAAAAGCAACTGGAATATTGGTATCAATGTCAATGCTTTGGTTTTGGTTGTCCACTATTTCAAGAAAACCAAATTATCAGTAACTTCAATATAAATTTCTATATCGCACGATAAGCTTTAAGATTCTCGGCTCGTTAGATGATCTCCTTAAACAGTTATTGGCCTCCCTTTGGTATTGGGATCCTTGGTCAACCATTATCGCAACTCTTCTTGCACCAAAGAACTTTCTCGGGCTAACTGACTTTGCCTTCCGCTATCACCACAACTTAGAAAGACTAAAGGATTAGGAAAACTCAAAAACAGCCGGCTCATGAACTTTAGGGAGGCTTCTGGAGTTGTATGTACTGTGGTTTTTGAGTTGATGTCCAAATGAAGAGAAAACTTCTCTTTTCATAGGCTTCGAGTAGTAATGCATCATACGCCGGCCTATTGTTTAACCAAGTGTCGCGTAATTTTGTATCAGACATCCCCTGAGTGCTCGTTAATGCTCCTCAAAACTATTTAGGCATCGCCTCAAGCGACGCATCAACTTTAAATGCCATTAAATATATTATTATCACTTATGCGTCGTTTCAACTACTATACTCAAAATTAAAAATTTGAGTAGAAAATAGGGGTCATGCCCATATGCGACTAAATCGGTTCACTACTCTTGCCCTGTACGTCACGGACATTGGTTCCCATTCTAACTCGAGCCAGCTCTTAATTTGCACCTGTGTGTAGAGAGGGCATGTTTTGTTATTATCTATGTTAAGGTAATGGCATTTAATTGACAAAACCCTCTAGAGTGAACAAGCTGAAGTGCACAAGGGGTTGCTACAGCTTCCCGTGTAGCAGAAGAGTTGTAGCATCCTGAGCCGCGCAAAGAACAAGCTGCCCAAAATTGAAGAGAAAACTATCAAGAGCTTTCTATATTCAGCGTAGAATATTCCCAGAGGCGCCTACCTGCCACAACAAGTAAGCTACAAGATAATGTTCCATCTACAAGACTAGGCTGTTTTGGAAGGTGTGTGTCCTTTATCTCTAAAGGCTGATACTTCTCAATAGGGCCTGGAGGTCACTATTTAAAGAATTGAACAAAGCGGAGAGATTGGATCCATCACTCATTAAGTAGAGCGTTGATCGCGCGTCGTCGTGCGCGTCAAATATAATCCTTCCTCTCCCACTAGTACAGCGGTTAAGTAAGGGTCGATCTCCACAGGGAGCAAGCAGTGAGTCTTAGCCAGTAACCTAACTTAAGAAAACGGGGGTTGCGTGAGTGATTGGGGGTTTTGCGCGATGCGCGAGTAGCAGTGAATATCGTAACGCAGGAAATTGCACTAGACGTGCGCAAGCAGTAGAGATGAAGTACTATCTTTATGAGAAGTGCTGGGCAGACAATCCTCTATGAATGCATTCCTTATCATCGACTCTAAACATCTATAGCTTGTGGTTTACTTGGGTTAGTGTCCGGTAAAGGCTTCCTAACACGTGCGCATGTTCCGTTCAAAGTTCATGTGCTATTAATCCTAGAACTAGACTAAACAGCTGCGAATCCTGTCACAGTAGCAACTGCCTACCCTAACTCGTTACTCCTAATTGTCACGGTAAGTTTGCGGTTCAAGGCTTCCCCTACGCATGCAACTAGTTTAACAGGTGACAAGCAAGCAACACAAGTAAGTTTGCGGTTCAAGGCTTCCCCTACTTATGCAACTAACTGTCTCAGTACGCGCAGGATTAATACAAATAAATAAACTATGCATTAAGCTCAAGTCTCAAAGGAAATACATCACAGATTCATGCCCGACCAACACTGAGTGTTTAGCTAGACATGCTAGTGGTAAACATCATAAAATAGTAAGTAATAACTACTGAATCCAAGAAAACGGTAGCAAACAGTGCGTGCAGTGTCTTCTCTCGGCTGGCGCAGTCGGCTGGCGCAAATCTCCTTGACAGGTCCGTGTGTTTTCCAGTTCTGCCGCGCAGTGCCTCTGGAATGCCGCTGAGTGATGATGTTCCGCCCCCCTGAAACCCTAGACTTTCTTTGTTTAAATAGTGCCCCAGGAAGTTCATCTTTTGGCAACTTCCAAATCTGGTCACTGGGACTTTGCGCCTGGCGCACAGCATTGATTGGCGCAATCGGGTAGCGCACCTCTGCTGTCTTTCGCCATTTCTTCTTCTGTTTGCGCCGCTAGCTCCGCAGGCTGATCTTTCACTCCTAGAACGCTGCCTGTTAGCGCGTATCCGACTTAAGGACTCGTTCTGACCTGATATACAAAAACATTGGAAACGAGTAATCTTGCTCATGAAATATTGCAAACAAGCATAGGGTTATGACCTAAATAATGTGTATAACTAGGCTCTATCAAACCCCCCACACTTGCCCCTTGTTCATCCCGAACAAGTACTGAAACGCGGATACAATTACCTTTTCTGGGGACTAGCGCACAGCCTTGCATTCTAGCGCAAAATGCACAGTTGCTCAACTTGTGCTGCTTTATCACCTGCGCACAACTGCACTCAATAGTTCTAGTATAATAATCCCGAAATTTCATTACCTCTCAGCCGGGATGAAGATCTTTGGATGACTGGGAGATAGCTCTTCTTAGGCTCCTGGTTGTCAGCTCCCGCTCCGAAGATAGGTATATGGTTTCTTGCGCGAGCTTCTTCCAGTGCGTGATTCGTTCGCACACTTCCTGGGAACCTGAGCCTTTGATGATATCCTTTTGGTTTTGCGCACGCAGGTACTAAGTAGTGCGCATGCTGATTCTTTGTAACGCAAATCATCTGCTTCTGCTGGTATTTTTCTTTTGTACAGCTTCCTTTCCAATTTGTTTCATTCCCAGAACAGTTCTAATCTCAGCCTTCGGATAGCAGCTATGGAACTCGTTCCGCTCTCCCTCCTTGGTTTGTCTGTGCCGGTCAGCGCACGCGTTTACATCCGCGCCCGCTTTCCTTAGCTTGATTTCCAGAGAGAAGGTGGTCTGTTTTCCCACCTCGCCACGCTTTGGGTACTTTGCCTTTGGCATTTGCGTGACTGAGCGCGCTCTTTTGTTCCGAAGGTTGCGAAGCACCGGCCTCCACTAGCGCACTCGACCATATACCTCGCCTTCAAACCACAAGCGACTAACCGCCTCTCTGGAGCATTTCTATCAACTCCACATCCCCTGTATATCCCAACTGACAGGAGCAGAAAAAAACGAAAAAATTATGCTAAAACAGTAGAGAACGGCGCACGCAATACGGATAGCGCAACACAAGCTGGAGCGCATGCGCATCCTGCACCTTAGCGCACTACTGCTACTAAGCTATACTAAAAAAATGCTCAAAACATGAAATGTAAGAGTAACGCCCCCCCCCCCCCCCCCCCCCCCCCACACTTGAACAGAGACGTGTCCCCACGACTCAAGCTCAAGCGCACGGAGGCTGCGCACATGCATGCAATGCAACGAAAATAAAGAACAGAAAAGGGAACACAAAAAGTCACACAAAATATAGCAAGGGAGTCACAGAATGTAGGGCACAAATATTCAGCACACATAATAGTCAACTAGACGCAGCAAAAATAAAAGACACCACCCTAAAGAAAATCACTGCGCCTGCCCAAGGCCTTAGAAGTCCTCCGAGCTAGAATCAGCCTCTGAATCATGCGCCTCCTCCTCTGAAGAATCTTGCAAGGAATCGGTGCTGGAGGCTGGTGGTACTATGGTGAGGGGGTCAGGCTGCTCGTCCTCGGAAAGTGACTCCCATATGGAATCGGAGTCTACGCTGGGAAAGTTAATGGGGGACTCCGGAACAGAAGGCCGGGCAGGGGAAGCTACTGGTGGTGGTACTGGTTCGGGTTCAGGGGTGGGCTCTGCTGCTGGGGCTGCTGGGGCTGATGCAGGTGCTGACTCTGCTGGGGCTGGGGCTGGGGTTGGTGCTGGAGAGGGTGCTGCTGGGGCTTCTGGGGTTCGGGTAGGAGGTGGATGGTGCAGGCTGAGGAGAGGGGGAATCGCATCTCCAAATTTCCACCCGGATGGTGGACTCATACTTAAATCCGCCCCCTCTGGCGCTAAATATTCGAGCACGCGCATGACGTTGAACAACATGCGCTGCTCGGCAGTGGCTTCCTCAGGCGCCTCCTCAGTCTCAGTCCTTGGGCGCTTGGCACGTGCACGAGGGGGAGAATCCTCGATGGAAATGGTCACTGGCTCCCCCTGTGGTGCACGGGCCCTCTGGTGCGCTCCAGTCTGCGCCCGGGTCCTTGGGCGCCTTACTAGAGGCACCTCTGGTTCTAGGGCCTCCTCCATCTCTTCATCTGCTGCGGCGGCGGCTGCTGCTGCGGCGGCTGCTGCGCCCTGTGCACTGCTCTCTGCTCTGGCCCGCGCACTGCTCTCTGCTCTGGCCCGCGGTGGTCTGGCTGGCTGCAGACGGTAGCACCACTCTAGTGTGCCATCGTCCCGAACGGCTACCGCCCTGATTTGCAGCATGTGGGCGCGGTCCAGAGGTATAGGCTGCACCAAGGTGTGCTCTGGCACCTCGGGCTCTCCATGTAAGGCCCGCAGCAGGTGCGTGATAAGGCCTCCACACGTCAGCGGCCCCCTCATGCTGACTCGGCTCCAATGGTGCACCATGTTCAGGATGAACAGCACCTTCCGCTCATAATAAAGCCCCGTCAAAATCTCCATATCCAGGAGGCTGATCTTTGGCGCGCCGTTGAAACGGCCAATGACTGTGTAGGCCACGATGCGCCATAAGTAGAACAGCCACGGGTCGCGCAGCTCTCGGCCCCTGCTACGCCCCGCGGCGAATGCTGGCCCTGTTGCCATGTCCCGCCAAGCCTCCTGGTTATTGTGCGTGTCTAACTCCTCCTCACGCACCTTGGCGCATCCGAATGCGCGCCGCAGCCTCCTTTCCGAGGCTATGAACCAGACACCCCTGTGTCTATATCTGATCTCCCTGTCCCCTGCCTCCAGAGACGCCAGGAACTCACACGTATCTTCCTGGTCTGATGCGCTGCGGAGGTCCATAAGCGCCTCCCAGCCGGCAATCGCTAGCCTCTGCGCCACGAGGTCCTCTAGTCCTACCTCGCGCAGGAAATCGCGGCATATGTACGGTGTCCCGTACATGTCCAGGCTGATGAATGCTGCATACTTGTTAGTGAAAGCCGCTGGGGTCTCCTGGTCTGTGGCGGGTTTCATCCTGCGCTGGGCTCCGGTCAATCGCGGTCAATGCTCCCCAAAACCCTAAAATTCGAAACTGCCCAGAATCCTCTGAAACATGCACCGAACGAGCGCCTACTGGTCGCCTACTCAACGCACAAAACAGCACTCCAAGCCACGCACTCTAGCCTGGTGCGATTTCAAAACCCTAAAAACTGTCTTCTCCGCGCAAACCCTAACAGAAGCGGCTCAAAGCGGAATCGGGGGGTTACCTGGGTGCTGTGCGGTCGTGTTGTCCTTGAATCCCTCTAGACGGACGGTGGGTTGGGCGCTGATCGACGGCAGAGGTCTGAAGGCGGGAGCTTGTGTGTAACGGTCGAGTGAAAAAGTGCTGGGAATTTTCTAAGTCTGGCCTTATATACCCCCCTCTGGCTAGCGCAACGGACCTGCGCATTGATAGGCGCACGGTCCTGCGCACTTGTGTGACTAAAAACGACCAAACCCTAATCTAACTAAAAACACTCAAAAAAACAAAACAAGCAGAATAAAATGTGCCAAATTAAAACGTGTCGGGTTACCTCCCGACAAGTGCCTTTGTTTAACGTCGTTGGCTCGACGGTACCTCGTTACGTGCCAAGAAGTGCGTCTGCAGCCCCCCCCCCCCCCACTCTTGCTCCTGAGTGTCCTTGCGCCAGTGCTTGTGTTACGCTCTCATTGGTCCTGCGCAAAGGATACAAGGGAGGGTCAGCATGTGATACATTATTCGTAATGAGGGTAGATGCAGAGGAAGAGGAGATATAGGCGATGGGTGCTAGTTCTCCCTCTGAAACATCTGGTGGTGCGTCTGGCGCAGCAGCTTGCGCGTCCACTATCTCTGGCTCGGCCAAGTCAATGTTGCGTGTTGCGCCATCCCAAGGTTCGCCCAAGTACCGTTTGACTCTCTGCCCGTTAACCTGAAAACGATGCTGGTGCCCGTCTTCTAATTCAATTGTGCCGTAGGGGAAAACCTTGGTGACGGTGTATGGTCCCGTCCACTTGCTGCGCAACTTTCCAGGCATGAGCTTCAGGCGCGATGAAAATAACAGTACCTGGTCTCCTGGTTCAAATGTGCGCCGGAGGATATGCCTGTCATGAAACGCCTTGGTGCGCGCTTTGTAATCGCGCAGTCCCTCATAGGCTTCTAGGCGCAGCTCTTCGAGTTCGCTCAGCTCAAACGCGCGTTCCTTTCCTGCCTCATCCAAGTTCAAGTTACAAATACGTAAGGCCCAATATGCCTTGTGCTCGAGCTCTACTGGCAGGTGGCATGCCTTCCCATAGACCAGCCGGAATGGTGAGGTTCCAATGGGCGTCTTGTGTGCAGTGCGGTATGCCCATAACGCATCATCCAGGCGCTGGCTCCAATCCTTGCGCGACGGCCTCACAGTCTTTTCCAAGATGCGCTTGATCTCTCTGTTAGAAACTTCGGCCTGTCCATTTGTCTGCGGATGGTAAGCGGTGGACGTCTTGTGGCGCACCCCATAGTGCTTGAAAACTTGCGCCACAACCCTGTTGCAGAAGTGCGTCCCCTGGTCGCTGATAACTGCCTTAGGCACTCCGTACCTGCAAAATATGTTAGTTCTGAGAAAATCAGCGACAGTCTTACCATCATCCTTGCGCGTGGCCTTAGCTTCGACCCATTTGGATACGTAATCCACGGCCACCAGTATGTATTCGTAGCCGGCAGATGGGGGAAATGGACCCATGAAGTTGATTCCCCAAACATCGAACACTTCGTCCACCAGAATCGGGGTCTGCGGCATCTCGTTGCGCGCGGAGATTCCTCCAGTGCGCTGGCACCTGTCACACTTCCTGCAGTGGTCATAGGCATCTCTGAATAGGTGCGGCCAGTAGAATCCGCAGTCCAAGATCTTCCTGCTCGTGCGCTTGGGACCGAAATGTCCTCCACAGGCGTGCGCATGACAAAACATCAACACAGAATTAATCTCATGGTCAGGCACGCAACGTCTTAATATCCGATCTGGACCTATTCTAAGCATGTAAGGATCATCCCAAAGATAATGCTTGGACTCATGTTTCAATCGCATGCACTGAGTTTTATTGAAATGAGGAGGGAACGCACCTGTGACCAGGTAATTTGCGATATGCGCATACCATGGTACCTTACCTGTTAGCGCCATCAGATGCTCGTCAGGGAATGTCTCCTTGATCTGCCCTGGCTCCTCATCCTTTAAGATCCTGCTCAGGTGATCAGCGACGGTATTTTCTGTGCCCTTCTTATCTTTGATCTCTAAGTCGAATTCCTGAAGCAGAAGTACCCAGCGCATCAGGCGCGGCTTGGTCTCTTTCTTGGACATGAGGTAGCGGATAGCTGCGTGGTCCGTGTAGATGATGACTCTGGCGCCTAGAACATATGCTCGGAACTTCTCCAGCGCAAATACAATTGCCAGAAGCTCCTTCTCCGTGGTGGTGTAGTTCTTCTGCGCGGAGTCCAGTGTGCGCGATGCATAGTAGATGGCGTGCGGCTTCTTGTCCTCGCGCTGCCCCAAGACTGCTCCTACTGCGTAGTCACTTGCGTCACACATCAGCTCGAATGGCAGGTTCCAGTCTGGTGCGCGCATCACTGGCGCACTGGTCAGCGCTTCTTTCAGCTTATCGAACGCCGCCCTGCACTCATCAGTAAAATCGAAGCACACGTCTTTTTGCAACAGGTTAGACAGGGGTATGCAAATTTTAGAGAAATCCTTAATAAAACGCCTGTAAAACCCAGCATGCCCTAAGAACGATTTCACGTCGCGCACGTTGGTGGCATAAGGCAGATTAGAAATAATATCTATCTTAGCTTTGTCTACCTTAATACCCTCCTCTGAAATGATATGACCTAGTACTACTCCGTGCGTTACCATGAAATGACATTTTTCGTAATTTAGCACTAAGTTCTTAGAGATGCAGCGCGCTAAGACTTTATCTAGATGTGTTAAGCATGCATCAAAGGTACTCCCATATACAGTGAAATCATCCATGAACACTTCTATGCATATACCAATCATATCAGAGAAAATGCTCATGACAAGGCGTTGGAACGTACCTGGCGCGTTGCACAGCCCAAAAGACATACTCCGAAACGCAAATGTTCCGAAGGGGCATGTGAACGTGGTTTTCTCTTGATCCTCCGCAGCTATGGGTATCTGATTGTAACCTGAATATCCGTCAAAAAAACAAAAGTAAGGCTTACCTGCCAAGCGATCCAGCATCTGGTCCATGAAGGGTAGCGGGAAGTGGTCCTTGCGCGTTACAGCGTTCAGCTTCCTGTAGTCGATGCACATGCGCCAACCAGTTTGTATGCGCTTGGGAACTAGCTCGCCCTGCGCATTCTCCTTCACCGTGATTCCTCCTTTCTTTGGCACAACGTGCACCGGGCTGACCCATTTGCTGTCTGAGATTGGGTAAATGACCCCTGCGTCAAGCAACTTCAGGACTTCCTTTTGCACTACCTCCATCATATTTGGGTTTAACCTGCGCTGAGCCTCCCTGGATGGTTTGGCACCATCTTCCAGCAGAATTCGGTGCATGCACACGTCTGGGCTCACACCGCGCAGATCAGCAAGAGTCCATCCAATAGCGCGCTGGTTCCTGCGCAGCATCTGTTGTAAACGCGCCTCTTGCTCTTTTTCCAATCCCTTCTTGATGATCACTGGCAGGGTGTCCTCATCTCCCAAGAAAATGTACTTGAGGTGCTCCGGGAGTTGCTTCAGTTCGATCTTGGGTGCCTGTTCAATAGAGGGCAAGATTTTGTTAGCGGTGCAAATATGAACTATATCAAGTACCTGTGTGGGTGCTGGTTCAGCACTGCTTGGCTCCTCCTCTTGCTCCTCCAGCTCTGCCTGTGTCAGTAGCTCTGGTCCTATGGTTGCGCTCGCACACTGCGCTTCTGTGACTAAATCGTCAAAGCTGTCCATTGCGTGCACAGTAGCGTCCTCATGTGGGTGCTGCATCCCTTCGAAGATGTTGAAATGGATTTCTTCGCCATCTACCTCCATGGAGAGCGTGCCCCTCCACACGTCTATCTTCGTGCGCGCAGTCATCAGAAATGGTCTGCCTAGGAGGATCTGCGCACCGCTGGCGCTTGATTCACCCTCCATTTCGAGCACATAAAAGTCTGCTGGGAACACCAGCTCTCCTACTCGAACTAGGACATCTTCTATCATGCCTGCAGGTTGTTTGCACGATCTATCTGCTAGCTGAATTGTGAGACCTGCAGGTTTTAGTGGTCCAAGGCGCAAGGTCGCATAGAGAGAATATGGTAATAAATTGATTGATGCGCCTAAATCGATCATGCAGTTGCTTACCGTGGTTTTACCTAAGGTGCAAGGGATAGTGAATGTACCTGGATCTCGGCACTTAGGTGGTACCTTTTGTTGCACGATTGCTGAGGCCTGCGCATTTAGCATTACCTGTGCGCATTCGCCTGTCCTTCTTTTATTTGTGCACAGCTCTTTTAAAAACTTCGCATACCTGGGAATCTGTCGAATAGCTTCTATGAGAGGTATGTTGATTTCCACCTTGCTGAACAGCTCATATAGTTCCTTGTCCAGTGCTTCTTTTCTCGCCAGTGGTGCCTGCACAGGGAAAGGAGCAGGTATGTTAGTACAATTTTTGTCCTTGTTTGTCGAGTGAGACATACCTGGCGCATTGCCCTGCTGGTTCGTGGTTGGCGCTTCTGATTGCGCCTCTGGCTCTGGTTGCGCACTCTGAGCTGCTGAATCTGGGACTTGCGCAACTGGCTGCGCGGGCGCCTGCGCGGTCTGCTCTGTTCCCACTGTGCGCCCAGTCCTCAGTGTTACTGCATTAACTCCTCCTTTAGGGTTCTGAATCACTTGCGAAGGCAGGTTGCCATCGCTCTTTTTCAGCTCATACACCGTGGTTGCAATTTGTGATAGATGCTTCTCTATGGATTCGAACCTCTTGTCATACTTTTCGTCATTCTTGCGCACTGTGTCTGCTAGCTGCCCCATGATATCTTCCAAGGATCGCTTTGGTTGCTGATTGTTCTGCGCTGGTGCGTCTGTGCGGCGATGCGGTGGATTGTAGGGTGCAGCTTGTTGCGTCTGCTGTGGCGCGCGCTGATCAGTGGGCTGCCTCTGGAAATTGTTCTCTTCTCTCCATCTGAATCCATTTGCAGCAAGCCCAAAGCGCGGCTGATTCTGCCTCTGCGGTCCTCTGTTGTCCCATCCTCCAAGGGCATTTACGTCTCCAGTTTCTTCAAAAAGTTTTGGGCATTCGTCTGTCTTGTGCTCAGTGGACCTGCAGAATTCACATACCTTTGGCGCAACTGGTTGTGCGCTCTGCGCACTCATCAGCTTCTGTAGCATGGCCTTCATTTCTTGGATCTCAGCGCTTGCCTCTACCTGATGCACAGAACGATTACGACTACTTTCAAGTGTCAATTGATGTCTTACCTGCCCAGCAGAATCTTCTATCAGCTGCCATGCATCCTCCGGGTACATGTTGCAAATGTCCCCTCCTGCGCATGCATTCAGTAGTCGAAGCTCCATGGGTAGCAGTCCATTCAGAAAGTTCTCTATCAGCACATTCTGAGGAAGCCCGTGATTGTAGCAGTTGGCTTCTAGCTCCCTGAAACGCTCGTAGTATTCTGACAGAGACTCCCCTGCGCTCTGCCTTGGCGCGGCCAATTCCCTTCTGAGCAGCGCAATCTTCGCTGCTGGATAAAATTTGTCTAAGAACTTCTTCTGCAGCTGCTCCCATGTGTGAATAGATCCTGCAGGTAAATTCATTAGCCAGTGTCTAGCTGTATCACTTAGTGAGAATGGAAATGCTTTCATTTTTAGCGCTTCATCGCTTTCCCCTTCGGTCTTCATGTTTTCGCAAATGACCAGGAACTCTCGCACATGCTTGACTGGATTTTCATTGTTCATCCCGTGGAACTTGGGCATGTGATGGATGAGTGAGCTCCTTAGCTCGAAGTGACCGCCTGGTGGAAGCACTATGCACCATGGCTGGTTAACAATGAGTGGGGCTGACATTTCGCGCACTGTCCTGCGCCTCGCGACTGGACGAACGGGTGGCGCAATGTAAGGTTCAGCGGCCATCCGTGCGTCGACCTCACGCTGCACTTCCTCTCTGAATAGGGCTGCGCGGTTATGTGCCCTTGCTTCCTCTGGGGTTCTGTCTCCCAGGTTATCTCCAACCACACTGTTATCCTCCATGTCCTGATCCAAACTCAAGAAACGAAATTAAATGGCAACGAAGTTGTTGCGTCTGTCAGTGCGCAACTAGAATCTGCGCAGCGCAACTGTTTCCTCTCCCCAGCAACGGCGCCAAAATTTGATCGCGCGTCGTCGTGCGCGTCAAATATAATCCTTCCTCTCCCACTAGTACAACGGTTAAGTAAGGGTCGATCTCCACAGGGAGCAAGCAGTGAGTCTTAGCCAGTAACCTACACTTAAGAAAACGGGGGTTGCGTGAGTGATTGGGGGTTTTGCGCGATGCGCGAGTAGCAGTGAATATCGTAACGCAGGAAATTGCACTAGACGTGTGCAAGCAGTAGAGATGAAGTACTATCTTTATGAGAAGTGCTGGGCAGACAATCCTCTATGAATGCATTCCTTATCATCGACTCTAAACATCTATAGCTTGTGGTTTACTTGGGTTAGTGTCCGGTAAAGGCTTCCTAACACGTGCGCATGTTCCGTTCAAAGTTCATGTGCTATTAATCCTAGAACTAGACTAAACAGCTGCGAATCCTGTCACAGTAGCAACTGCCTACCCTAACTCGTTACTCCTAATTGTCACGGTAAGTTTGCGGTTCAAGGCTTCCCCTACGCATGCAACTAGTTTAATAGGTGACAAGCAAGCAACACAAGTAAGTTTGCGGTTCAAGGCTTCCCCTACTTATGCAACTAACTGTCTCAGTACGCGCAGGATTAATACAAATAAATAAACTATGCATTAAGCTCAAGTCTCAAAGGAAATACATCACAGATTCATGCCCGACCAACACTGAGTGTTTAGCTAGACATGCTAGTGGTAAACATCATAAAATAGTAAGTAATAACTACTGAATCCAAGAAAACGGTAGCAAACAGTGCGTGCAGTGTCTTCTCTCGGCTGGCGCAGTCGGCTGGCGCAAATCTCCTTGACAGGTCCGTGTGTTTTCCAGTTCTGCCGCGCAGTGCCTCTGGAATGCCGCTGAGTGATGATGTTCCGCCCCCCTGAAACCCTAGACTTTCTTTGTTTAAATAGTGCCCCAGGAAGTTCATCTTTTGGCAACTTCCAAATCTGGTCACTGGGACTTTGCGCCTGGCGCACAGCATTGATTGGCGCAATCGGGTAGCGCACCTCTGCTGTCTTTCGCCATTTCTTCTTCTGTTTGCGCCGCTAGCTCCGCAGGCTGATCTTTCACTCCTAGAACGCTGCCTGTTAGCGCGTATCCGACTTAAGGACTCGTTCTGACCTGATATACAAAAACATTGGAAACGAGTAATCTTGCTCATGAAATATTGCAAACAAGCATAGGGTTATGACCTAAATAATGTGTATAACTAGGCTCTATCAAGCGTGCTTAAGCAGAAGCTATAATTCCGCATCAGCAACGCAGCAGAATTTCATGACTTTCTCCAATGAAGCACTGATCAGACTCTGCGAGTCTCGATCAGTCTCTGCTCACAATCACTTTACTGAAGAATAAGAAAGACAAAGTGGGTTTGTTCACCCAGTTTGGCAATTTTCCTACGTCTGGAGAGGATGCTTCGATACTCAAGATTCCACTATCTTAGTTCGAAGTACACGGACTTACACCTATACTTCTCACCTAGCCAAAATCTAATGCTCAGTCTAATCTCCTAGACTAGCTAGCAAATTGAACTCAAAGATTGTCTTCGTGCAGCCTACACACTCTCGGTAATAAATAGCTAAGCTCTGACTCTCAGACTTAGCCTATTCTATTACAATACGTAGCTCACGGAATGCTTCAGCACACTCTTCACCAGAGTTGCTGTATCTTCAATCGGCGACACTCCAAGCTCTCTCGACAAGTAGTCAACACTCTGAGTTCTTCAAACTCACCCTCTGCTCCCCCCTCAATCAATGACTCACTCCATCACTATTGGGTAGCCTCGATCAATGCTCCTCAGCCCGCGACAATGCCTTTCCGCGGCTGATCACCGAGCTCCGACTGTCCCTTCAACGAGTAGCGTTCTAGTTGAACTCCGGATCAATCCTGAATCAAGCTCCACGAGTTCTGATTCCTTCAGCACCATACGTCTTCAACTCAGTGTATATAACCCTACTATCGTAAGTTGATCTCTGTGTGCTCTCGAGTTGCTTTGTCTGATCATGTGTCTGTGTGCTGCGTCCCCGCCTTTTTTTTAAGCTCTTCAGCAAGCCAAAAATGCCAAGGATCATTATCAGAATCTTCTCCTAAATTCTAGCAAGTTTTTTGAAGATTTTGTTGCCAACTTTGGACTCTTGGATTTTTATCCTCTTAGACCACGTGCTAGCAATTGCTGAGCTCTTGATGAGGTCTGCATACCTCTCTGAGCTCCCCCGATGCCAGCAGGAGCCACACCGTGCAACGCCAGGATGCTGCTCGAGCTCTGGATCATCACGGAGTGCTGCAGACTCTGTCTCTTCATAGCTGTCTCAGCTTCAGATCTTCAAGGATTGCTGAGGCAGACTCTGGCTCTTTATTGTTGTTGTTTTGTCAGTCTTCAGATTGTGCTCCAGCCACCAATCTTTAGGGAGTGCTTCAGCAGTATCTTGAGCAGTTCCTTTTCTTTTTGTTTTTATATTTAATTTTGGATTATTTTTTGTGTTATTCTTTTGTGTTGCGGTAAACTGCTTTTTCCAGCATGTCGCACGCAGGTAGTGTTAACGGTGATGGCCGCCAAAATAACGAACAAAATCAGGTCAACAACAACCGTCTTTTACCGCCACCAGGGGATCGGAATGTGCGAGTTCAGAAAGTTCCACCACCATTCTACGAAGAGCTGAACGAGTGTTTAGAGCACGCTAGAGGGAACTTCGTGAAAGAGAATTTCTGGCTAGGGATCCATGGGCACGAGCAGAAGGTTTTGATGAACTTAACCCATCGCCTCCGCCTCAGCAATACGAGCAGCAGCAGCCTTACGGACAGCAGCCATACAGGCATGCCCACATACCGGAACCAACAATGAGAGAGTTGTCTGCACCAAACTTCAATGACCAACCATGGTGCATCGATACTAATCCAGGAGAGGACGACATTGAGATAAAGACTGTTGTGGTGCATCACTTACCTAAATTCGGAGGATTGCCAAGAGAAGTGGCCAGAAGACATCTACAAGAATTCAATGGGATATGCCAGACACTGAGGCCATATGCAGCTCCTGAGAATCGGTTTAAATTAAAAGTTTTTTCATTATCTTTGACTGATGGATAAAATGCAGAGAAACTTTATAGACAAATACTACCCACCAGCAAAGGCAACACAGGTGCGCAGAGAGCTCTCTACGATCAAACAAGAACCTAGTGAGTCAATGTACGACTATTTGGAGCGCTTTAACTCATTGGAACAGAGTTGCTGCAATCTTGGGGTGCCTAGAAAGATGGTAATGGAGTATTTGTCGGATGGATTCAGACCCTTAGAGAGGATGATATTAGATGCTGCATCTGGCGACACAATTATGAATTTGACCCCCGAAGAGGTTCGAGAACTGATCATAGAAATTGCTGAGAGTGCAAGGTTTATAGAGGAAACCAGTAAGCGAGAGGATATGAGCAGAACAAGGAATGTGTCACAGGCCAACACATCCACCAATCAAATGGCTGCAGAAATTAAAGAGTTGAAGGACATGATACAGAAAATGATGGTGGGACAAGCTAATGTAGTGAAACGTTGTGAATTTTGTGGTGCTGTTAGCCACAAAACTGATTCGTGTCCATCCTTATACGAAGACAATCCAGCAGAGATAAACGCTCTAGGAGGGTACCAAAATTTCAACAACAAACCACCTCAAAGGAAATTTGGATTAGCTGCAAATGGGTATAATTGAAAGAATGACGGTGGATTTCCTAAAGAACAAGCCACGCCTCAATAGCAGACCTAGTATTATCGACCATCATTTCGTCAACAACAAGAGGGATACAACAGTGCTGATCAGTATCAACAGAGGAAGAACTATATCAGCCAGGTCAGAGCAACCCGAGAGGTAGGAAATCCCGTTAATGATTTGGCAGTGAATCTTCAACAATTCCAAGCGAAGACGGACGGTGCTATTGCTGAATTGTCAAAGCAAATGTCACAGTTGATCACGGTCATTAATGATTTGAAAAATGACCAGGGCAAATTACCATCTCAAACGGTCCCCAACCCGAAGGGAAATGTTAGTGCTATGACTTTGAGGCAGGGAAGGTGCTCAAGGATGCAGAAAAGGCACAAAATGAAACTAAGACAGTGAGTTCGGCATCGACAGAGAACATAATTCAGGCACGCGACACGGTAACGTCTTCTCCTGGAGTGCCAACAATGTCTGAAGATGATGCGGTCAACACAGACCGCGCCACACGTGCCAGAGGAGAACAATAACCTCCCGCGCGCCGACATAACGTCAACACCCAGCGCGCAACAACCTGCTGAAAAATTTGAACTTCGCCGTACTGACCCCCTCCCCCCCCCCTGCCCTTTCCATTGCAGGTTAAGGCTCCTAGAAAGCAATTGATCGACAAGGAAGTGTGGGATCTCTTCAAAAGGGTTTAAATCAAAATCCCACTACTCGAGGCAATTAAGCAGATTCCATGCTACGCTAAATTACTCAAGGAGTTGTGTACCAACCGCCGACGTTCAACTCAACCAGAGCGGGTAATGTTTAATGATAACGTCTCTGTAGTTATCCAACCAAAAATACCTCCTAAATGCGAAGACTTAGGTAACCATCCCTTGTATTATTGGCAACATTAGAATCGAAAACTGCATGCTTGATCTCGATGCGTCTATAAATGTTTTGCCTTATTCTTTATACTCGAGATTATGTATTGGACCTTTAAAGCTGCCTAGACTAACGATTCAATTGGCAAATAGATCTTGCAAACAGCCTGAGGGTATTATAGAAGATGTTTTAGTGCAGGTTGGTGACTTAATCTTTCCAGCTGACTTCTACGTGCTCAGAATGGATGGTAATTATCCGGCTGATCATCCACGGATTTTACTTGGTCGCCCCTTCTTGAAAACGTCAAAGATGAAGGTTGATTGCGACTCTAAGGTGCTGACCATGGAGGTGGAAGACGAGACAATCAAATTCGACTTATTCAAGGCTATGCAAAACCCACCTGGGCACGTAACAGTGAATGCACTAGATGCATTGGACGATGTCGTACAAGAGGCACAAAGCGCCGGCGGGAAGTGAAACCTAATTCTTCGTTGCCTTCTTCTGTGTAGGCACTGGTTGTAGAACTAAAACCTCTTCCTGAACATTTGAAATATGCATTTTTGGGCGAAAATGACACTCTTCCAGTGATCATTAAGAGTGGACTTGAGAATGAGCAAGAACAGAAGCTCATAGAGGTACTTAAGACTAATAAATTGGCTATAGGTTGAACGCTTGGGGACATACGAGGGATAAACCAGGTGGTGTGCATGCATAGAATTCTACTAGAAGACGGGGCTAAGCCTTCGAGAGAGCTGCAGCGTCGCCTGAATCACGTAATGATGGAGGTAGTGCGCAAAGAGGTACAAAAACTTTTAGTGCGTAATGGGTGAGTCCTGTAGATGTGGTGCCAAAGAAGACAGGCATTACGTTGAGAAGAATGAAGCCAGCTAGATGGTGACTACACATGTCAAGATTGGATGGCGTTTGTGCATAGACTACAAGAAACTGAATGCAGTGACGCGTAAGGATCGCTTTCCTCTTCCATTTATTGATCAGATGTTGGACAAACAGGCAGGTAAGCCCTACTTTTGTTTTTTTTTTTTATGGTTTTTTGGGCTATAATCAACTCCCTATCGCACCTGAGGATCAAGAAAAAACTACCTTCACATGTCCATTTGGCACTTTTGCATTTAGACGTATGTCTTTTGGTTTGTGTAATGCGCCTGGAACCTTTCAAAGGTTGGTTACCGGTATATTCTCTGACATGATTGGTAGTTTCATTGAGGTCTTTATGGATGATTTTACTGTGCATGGTGACACTTTTAATGCATGCTTAGACAACTTGAGTAGAGTGCTTGTCTATGAATTTATTATTGAATTATGAAAAGTGTCATTTCATGGTTACACATGGTGTGGTCTTAGGGCATATAGTCTCGCATGAGGGGTTGCAGGTTGATAAAGCCAAAATAGATTTGATTTCTAACCTTCCTTACCTTTCTACGGTGCATGACATTAAATCATTTATTGGGCATGCTAGTTTTTACGTCGTTTTATTAAGGATTTTTCCAAGAAAGCACTGCTTTATTTAACCTGTTGCAGAAAGATGTGCCGTTTGAGTTTACAGATAAATGCAGGGAGGCATTTGACGAGCTGAAAATTGCACTAACCAGTGAGCCTATCATTCGAGCACCTGATTGGAGCCAACCATTTGAGATTATGTGTGATGCCAACGACTATGTTGTGGGAGCAGTGCTCGGACAAAGAGTAGATAGGAAGCAAGTTGTCATTTACTACGCGTCGCGTACCTTGGATACCGCTCAGAGAAATTATTCCACCACTGAAAAAGAATTATTAGCTGTTGTCTTTGCTTTAGAAAAATTCAGACCTTATTTATTGGGTACTATCATGCTGCTATTAGGTACTTAATGACGAAGAAGGAGGCTAAACCGCGGCTGATTCATTGGATTTTACTTCTGCAAGAATTTGGCCTAGAAATCAAGGACTAAGAAGGGAGTTGAGAACACAGTTGCTGACCACCTAAGTCGATTAGTGAGGGAGGAGGAAGCTGGGCTGATCACTGAGACATTTCCAGATGAGCACCTCTATGCCATTATATGTAAAATACCATGGTACGCTCACATAGTGAACTACCTGGTTGGAGGTAAATGCCCACCTCCCTTCTCTAAAGCTCAATGTTTGAAACTTGAGCATGATGCTAGATACTATATTTGGGATGATCCATTTTTGTGGAAAATAGGCGTAGACCAAATACTTAAGAGATGCATCCCTGACGATGAGATTTCTTATGTGCTTAGTTTCTGTCATGACCATGCATGTGGTGGTCATTTTGGCCCTAAAACGACAGCTAGAAAAATATTAGACAATGGATTTTACTGGCCGCATATTTTTAAAGATTCATATGAGCATTTCAAACGATGTGATAGATGCCAACGAGTAGGAAATATATCCGCTAGAAATGAGATGCCTCAGATGCCTATTGTCGTTGATGAAGTGTTTGATATATGGGGTATTGATTTTATGGGTTCCTTTCCTGCATCATGTGGTAATTCATACATCTTAGTAGCTGTAGATTATGAGTCTAAGTGGGTAGAAGTTAAAGCTACTCGGTGTGATGATGCTAAAATTGTAGTGGAATTTCTTCGCACTAATATATTTTGCATACACGGAGTGCCTAAGGCTATAATCAGTGATCAAGGGACACATTTCTGCAATCGGATGATGGCTGCTACACTCAAACAATATCATGTCTATCACCGTACATCCACAGCCTATCACCCCTAGACGAATGGCCAAGCTGAAATTTCTAACTAGGAGATCAAGGGAATCCCACAGAAGATGGTCAACCTACAAGGAAGAACTGAAATTTAAGCTTAAATGATGCATTGTGGGCATATAAGACCGCCTACAAGACACCCATCAGAACCTCTCCTTATCGTTTAGTGTATGGCAAAGCTTGTCATTTACCAGTGGAATTGGAGCATAGGGCCTACTAGGCACTTAAGCAGTGCAACATGGATTTGGCAAAGGCTGGAATGGAATGCAAGCTGCAATTGAGTGAGCTAGAAGAGTTGCATCTAGAGGCTTATGAGAGCCAATCAGACTACAAGGCACAGACTAAGCTCTATCATGACAAGTTCATCCTACGATGAACATTTGAGATTGGCTAACAGGTACTTTTATTTTCATCACGATTAAGACTAATGCCTGGCAAGTAGCGTTCTAGATGGACAGGTCCATACACGGTGGTGAGTATTTTTAGTCATGGGGCAGTGGAGCTGGAGAACCCAAGGAATGGCAGCCGGTTCAAGGTAAATGGACAGCCCGTGAAGCATTACTACGGCGGACCGCAACCAGATGCTCAAGAAGACGAGTTAACCGAGCCTCAAAAGGAACAATGAGTTGAGGTACCGTCGAGCCAACAACGTAAAATAAAGACGCTTTGCGGGAGGCAACCCGATGTTTTTTCATTTCTTTCTTTTTTTGAAATTGATTTTTAATTCTTAAGTTGTTTCTACTTAGTGTTTTATAGAGTCTCCTCTGTTAGAATGTCGTTAGGGACTGAATTGTTTAAAGGCAAGTTTAGGGTGTGTCCCAGTTTATACCGCGGTCTACAGCAACATTAAAGACCGCGCCTGACATATACATTGAAATTCGCAGCGCCTCTTAAACAGATTTGTGAACAAGCAGTTGCTGCAGCACACTCTTGTTCACCCAGAAACTGTTTCAGCAAGAATGAACAAGGACAAAGGTTTGTTCACCCAGTTCAGCCAATTGCCTACGTCTAGGGAGGACTCTTCTCAGTCCTCAATCCACAAATCTCAAGGTTTCCAAGTACACACGGTTACAACCCACGCAACCTATGCTACTCAACCTTAGGTGGATCCTCGTACACAATCAGAACAAGCTCTGACTTGTGTCTGCACACCCTCTACTGATATCTATCTAGAATAGCTACTGTCTCCTCGAAACTCAGCCTATTCTAAACAATACTCAGAATCTGTAGGGTTGCTATAGCATCTGTTGTAGCACACAACTGATGCACAAACTGTCCGCGTCGCTCCAAGCCTTCCGCTGCACACTCTGGAATACTCCCCCTCACCTAGTGACCTCCTGCCACTAGCGAGAGCTGGCCTTCTACAGATTGCCCGAGTCCTCCACTCGACAATTCCTCCGCGGCCTACCTTGATCAACCAACAAGCACCACTGCTTTGAATTGGCTTTCCCGATCAAGCTTGGATCTGACTACGAAAGTCCGGATCACCTTCTGCTTCTGTCACCACAGCTCTGCGCTCACGCTCTGCTCTCGGTGAAAATCGAAGACCTCGTCCGCACACCAAAAAATACTCTCTCGGAATTCTGTGTATGTTCTCGCTTTTCTGCACTCTACTTCGATCAATCTTCATTGCTCTGAAGGGTCTTCTTTATATAGGAGCGCCCACTTCCATCATTATCAGATTATTGCTCCAAAAGCAAAAACCCCTAATTTGTAGGAGATTAGATTTGATTGGCAAATCTAATCTTCTACAATCAAATCTTCTTCTTCAGCTGGGAATCTCTAGTGGAATATTCTCTGCAGCAACTCTGAACCTCCTCTGATGTTCTTCGAAGGACTGCCACGGCCCTCTGATAGAGCCTAGTTATATGCGCTATTTAGATCTTAACACTGTGCTTGTTTGCATTATTTTGTGTACAAGATTACTGGTTTTTGGTATTTTTGTATTTCAGGATGAAACAGGAGCATAAGTCAGATGTGCGCTAACGGGCGCTTTTAGAGAGCGCAGTGCACGACCTACGGAGCTAGCAGCGCAAAAGGAGATAGGAGATAGCTGATTCGGACTGTAGTGCGCGAACCGACTGTGCGAAGCGAGTAGCGCAATCAACGTGCGCAGGATAGCAGAGTTTCTAAATTTTGATCATCATTATCTCCTAGATTTGGGAAGTAGCTAAGATTCTCTCGGGCCAAATCTAAGCATTCCTTGGGCTTCATCATTATCTTCTAAATTTTGATCATCATTATCTCCTATTATTTCTATGATGTTTGTTTCTAGCATGTCTAGCTAAACACCTTGTATCCGTTGGGCATGATTCTATGAAGTATTTCCTTTGAGACTTGTGCTTAATGCTTAGTTCGTCTACTTATATTAATTCTATGCGCATGAGTGATAATTAGTTGTGCGGATAAGAGAAGCCTTGAACCGCAATCTTATTCTAACTGCTCGTTATTGTATGTTAAACTAGTTGATAACTTGACGGTGACTACTAGGAGTAACGCACTAGGATAATCAGCTACTACTGTGATAGGATTCGTAGTTGCTTGGACTAGTTTCAGGAATTAATAGCTCATGAACTTTGATCGGAACATGCGCGTACGTTAGGAAGCCTTGATCGGACACTAGCGTAAGTAGAACTGCACTATAAATGTTTAGAGTCGATGATAAGGGATACATTCATAGAGGATTGTCTTTACCGATACTTTTCATAGTCATAGTACTTAATATCTACTGCCCGCGCACGTATTGTGCAATTCTGCTTTCACTACTGTTCATTCGCGCACCTGCGCAACCCAATCACTCACAACCCCAATTTCGTAAGTTGTAGGTTGCTAGCTAAGACGAGTCTGCACGCTCCTTGTGGGATCGACCCTGACTTAGCCGCTGTACTAAGTGGAGAAGGAAGGATTAATTTGACGCGTACAACGACGCGCGATCAAATTTTGGCGCCGTTGCCGGGGAGCAACACAGATAAGTTTTAACTAGTTCAAGTTTTCTTTTACAGTAGTTAGTTATTTCTTTTTATTTTTCGTTGGTGTTTTTTCCAGTACGCAGTCAACATCAGCCTGCGCGACCTTGAAACAGTTGCGCTGCGCATATTATAGTTGCGCACCGACAAGGGCAACAACTTAGTTGTCTTTTAATTTAGTTTTCTTTAAGTTTAGAACAGGGCATGGAGAATAATAGTGTCATCGGCGACAACTTAGGGGACAGAATCCCAGAGAGACCTAACAATGCAAGGGCAGATAACCGCGCAGCTCAGTTTAGAGAGGAAGTACAGCACGAAGTGGAAGCTCGGATGGCCGCTGAAGCAGTGTATAATGCGCAACCCGCGCAATAGATCGTGCGACGCAGAACAGTGCGCGAGATGTCGGCTCCAATCATAGTCAACCAACCTTGGTGAATAGTGCTTCCACCCGATGGGCATTTCGAACTACGGAGCTCATTCATTCATCATATGCCTAAGTTTCATGGGATGAACAACGAGAACCCGGTCAAGCATGTGTGTGAATTCCTAGTTATCTGCGAGAACATGAAGACCGACGGGGAGAGTGAAGAAGCGCTGAAGCTGAAGGCGTTCCCTTTTTCATTGTGTGATACAGCCAGGCATTGGCTGATGAGCTTACCAGCAGGATCTATTCGCACATGGGAGTAGCTCCAGAAGAAGTGCTTGGATAAGTTCTACCCTGCAGCTAAGATCGCGCTACTCAGGAGGGAATTGGTCGCGCCTAGGCAGGGCGTAGGAGAGTCACTATCAGAGTACTATGAGCGTTTCAAGGAGCTGGAAGCCAACTGCTATAATCATGGCCTACCCCAAAATGTGCTGATAGAGAATTTCCTGAACGGGCTACAACCGATGGAACTTAGATTGTTGAATGCATGCGCAGGCGGTGACATATGCAACATGTACCCGGAGGATGTATGGCAGATGATAGAGGATTCTGCTGGACAGGTGAGGCATCAATTGACGCTCGAGAACAGTCGTGCGCGCGCTGTGCATCAGGTGGATTTCAGTGCTGAAATAAAGGAGATGAAAGCCATGCTATAGAAGCTGATGAGTGCGCAAGGCACGCAACCGGTTGCGGCGAAGGCATGCGAGTTATGTACGTCCACTGAACACAAAACCTACGCATGTCCCACACTTTTCGAGGAATCAGGAGATGTAAATGCTTTAGGAGGATGGGACAATAGAGGACCGCAGAGGCAGAATCAGCCGCGCTTTGGACTAGCCGCAAATGGATTCAGATGGAGGGAAGACAACAATCTCCAAAGGCAGCCCGCGGAATATCGCACACCACAGCAGGCGCAGCAAGTATACAACCCACCGCACCGCCGGAATGACGCACCATCACAGAATAGCCAGCAACCGCGGCGCTCCTTGGAAGACATAGTGGGTCAGTTAGCAGACACTGTGCGCAAGAATGATGAAAAGTATGACAAGAGGTTCGAGTCAATTGAGAAGCAGTTGTCGCAGATTGCTACCACGATCTACGAGCTGAAAAAGAGCGATGGCAACCTGCCTTCGCAAGTGATTCAAAACCCTAATGGAGGAGTTAAAGCCGTAACGCTGAGGACTGGGTGCATAGTTGGGATAGGTCCAACCGCGAAGGTGCCCGCGCAACCCGTTGCGCAACCTCCAGACCCAGCACAGCCGGATGCGCAACCCGCCGCGCAAGCTACAAACCAACAGAGGGTGGCACCAGGTATGATACAATCAGGAGAAAGGAGTACCAATCATACTAACGCACCTGCACCTTTTCCTGTGCAGGCACCTTTAGCAAGGAAGGAGGCGCTAGACAAGGGGTGATCGCGCGTCGTTGTACGCGTCAAATTAATCCTTCCTTCTCCACTTAGTACAGCGGCTAAGTCAGGGTCGATCCCACAAGGAGCGTGCAGACTTGTCTTAGCTAGCAACCTACAGCTTACGAAATTGGGGTTGTGAGTGATTGGGTTGCGCAGGTGCGCGAATGAACAGTAGTGAAAGCAGAATTGCACGATACGTGCGCAGGCAGTAGATATTAAGTACTATGACTATGAAAAGTATCGGTAAAGACAATCCTTTATGAAAGTATCCCTTATCATTGACTCTAAACATCTATACTGCAGTTCTACTCAAGTTAGTGTCCGATCAAGGCTTCCTAACGTGCGCGCATGTTCCGATCAAAGTCCATGAGCTATTAATTCCTGAAACTAGTTTAAGCAACTACGAATCCTATCACAGTAGTAGCTGATTATCCTAGTGTGTTACTCCTAGTTGTCCCCGTCAAGTTATCAACTAGTTTAACATACAATAACGAGCAGTTAGAATAAGATTGCGGTTCAAGGCTTCTCTTATCCGCACAACTAATTATCACCCATATGCATAGAATTAATATAAGTAGACGAACTAAGCATTAAACACAAGTCTCAAAGAAAATATTTCATAGAATCATGCCCAACCGATACAAAGTGTTTAGCTAGACATGCTAGAAACAAACATCATAGAAATAATAAATAAAACTAAAGCAGCCAAGGAAAAGTAGCAGGTCGGCGCAATGGCAGATTGCTGTTTTCGGCTGGCGCAGGTGGTTCGCGCAGAATCTCGGCTGGAGCTCGTGTGTTTTTGCTGGTATGTGTCCCTCTCTCTATATGTCTTCTTTCTCCAAACCCTAACTTTCCTCCTCTTATATACTGGTCTTGAAGCCCAAGGAATGCTTAGATTTGGCCCGAGAGAATCTTAGCTACTTCCCAAATCTAGGAGATAATGATAATCAAAATTTAGAAACTCTGCTATCCTGCGCACGTTGATTGCGCTACTCGCTCTGCGCAATTGGTTCGCGCACTGCAGTCCGAATCAGTTATCTCCTATCTCCTTTTGCGCTGCTAGCTATGCAGGTCGTGCATTGCGCTCTTCAAAAGCGCTCGTTAGCGCACATCTGACTGATGCTCCTGTTTTATCCTGAAATACAAAAATACCGAAAACAAGTAATCTTGTACACAAAATAATGCAAACAAGCACAGTGTTAAGATCTAAATAGCGCATATAACTAGGCTCTATCAAATCCCCCACACTTGCCCTTGTTCGTCCCGAACAAGCACAGATACAATCACCTCACTGAAGTCTAGCGCACAACCTTACACTCATGCGCGATCTGCACATCGGTTCACCCTGCGTTGCTCTATCACCTACGTGCACAAACCCTTAACAATTCTAATATAATAATTTCGAAATTTGTTTCCTCTCAGCCAGGATGCAATTTAATTCGGATGATTCGGAGATAGCTCTTCATAGTCTCCTGGTTGTCGGTCCCTACTCCGATTTCTAGTACATGGATAAACGCGCAGGTTTCTTCAGGTGCGTGATTCATTCGTGCGCTTCTTGGGAACTCAAGCCTTTCGTCCTTGAAGAATTTTTTTACTTTTGGACTTGCGCATGCGCTAATATGGAGTTGTGTGCGCATGCTGGTTTCTTTTCCTTGCGTATATCGTCAACTGGTTTTTTTCCTTTATACGGCTTCGTCCACTTTTCTTATATTCCCAGAACGGTTCCAGTCTCGGCCTTCGGATAGCAGCTATGGAACAACGCCCCGCTCTCCCTCCTTGGTCTACTTGCGCAGGTCAGCGCACGCGTTTACACCCGCGCCCACTTTCCTACACTCGACTTCCAGAGGAAAGGTGGTCTGTTTTCCCACCTCGCCACGCTTTGGGTATTCGCCTTTGGCATCTGCGTGGCTGAGCGCGCTCTATTGTTTCAAAGGTTGCGAAGCACCGGCCTCCACTAGCGCTTTTAGCCATGTATCTTACTCTCGAAGCAAAAACGACTAACCGCCTCTCTAGAGCTTTTTCTGTCAACTCCACATCCCCTGTATATCCCGACCAAAAAGACAAATATCGAAAAAAATTAAACTAAAGCGGTTAATGGCAGTGCATGTAGTATGAATAAGGCAAAACAAGTCGAAAGGTGTGCGCAATCCGCACACAAGCGCAGAACCGCTACTATTTCCTATAACTACACTAACTAAGCTAAACTACAATGATAAATATGAAATATGTAACGCCCCCCCCCCCCCACCCCCCACACTTAAACAGAGACGTGTCCCCACGACTCACGCTCAAGCGCAACGGAGAGCGCACTCATGCAAGCTACTAGGACAACTAAAAACTAAACGTAAAATGCATTATGAAAATGAAAAACATAGTCAGTTCAGCAAAAGAAACAAGGTCAGGAGTTCATAAAATATCCAACACAAAATAGGAACAGAACATCCAGTGATAGTTTTCAAAAGCAAAAAGACAACCCAAAATTATTTGCGCCTAGCCCTCTGTGCAGCCCTAGAAATCCTCTGAGCTGGAGTCCTGCGCAGACCCTTGTGCCTCCTCGTCCATGGACTCTGTCTCATACTGAGAGCTGGAGGATGGTTGCGCAACTGAAACTACTGCGGGCTGGTTTGCAGGCTCCTCCTCCGAGTCAGTTTCCCATATCGAATCTGAACTTAACTCTTTGATGGGGGTGACCTCAGAGGGCGATCTGATCATCTGTGCAGAGGGGTTGCGGAGGGGGCTCTGATGGCATTTGCAGTGGGTGTATGACTGGGGTGCGCACTGAGGATTGGGCCGGTGACTGCGCGGGAGAACAGGCTGGCTCGCGCTGCTCTAAGGACAGATGCGCAGGAAAATCCTAGATTGCGGTTTTTATTGGCCGCACTTATTTCGTGACTCATATAACCACTGCAGGGCTTGTGACAGATGTCAGCGCACAGGAAATATATCAGCGCGCAACGAGATGCCACAAACGCCAATATTGGGAGACGAAGTGTTCGACTTGTGGGGGATTGACTTCATGGGGCCGTTTCCTCCATCTTGTGGATACGAGTACATACTAGTCGCGGTGGATTACGTCTCGAAGTGGGTCGAAGCTAAGGCCACGCGCAAGGATGATGGCAAACATTTTCTGCAGGTACGGAGTGCCTAAGGCAATAATCAGCGACCAGGGGACGCACTTCTGCAACAGAATAGTGGCTCAGGTACTGAAGCATTATGGTGTGCGCCACAAGACGTCCACTGCAAACCATCCTCAAACGAATGGCCAGGCTGAGGTTTCCAACAGAGAGATTAAGCGCATTCTGGAGAAAACTGTGAGACCTACGCGCAAAGACTGGAGCCAGAGGCTGGATGATGCACTTTGGGCATACAGAACTGCGCACAAGACACCGATTGGGACTTCACCATTTCGGTTGGTGTATGGAAAGGCGTGCCACCTACCGGTTGAGTTGGAACACAAGGCATACTGCGCATTGCGCACTTGCAATCTGAACCTCGACGAGGCTGGTAAAGAGCGCGCTTTTGAACTGAGTGAACTAGAGGAGCTGCGCCTGGATGCATATGAGGGGCTGCGCAACTACAAAGCGCGCACGAAAGCATTTCACGATAAGTACATCCTCAGACGCACCTTCGAGCCAGGAGACCGGGTGCTGTTGTTCTCCTCGCGCTTAAAGCTGATGCCCGGAAAGCTGCGCAGCAAGTGGACGGGACCGTACTGATAGAGCCTAGTTATACACATTATTTAGATCATAACCCTATGCTTGTTTGCAATATTTCATGAGCAAGATTACTCGTTTCCAATGTTTTTGTGTATCAGGTCAGAACGAGTCCTTGAGTCGGATACGCGCTAACAGGCAGCGTTCTAGGAGTGAAAGATCAGCCTGCGGAGCTAGCGGCGCAAACAGAAGAAGAAATGGCGAAAGACAGCAGAGGTGCGCTACCCGATTGCGCCAATCAATGCCGTGCGCCAGGCGCAAAGTCCCAGTGACCAGATTTGGAAGTTGCCAAAAGATGAACTTCCTGGGCACTATTTAAACAAAGAAAGTCTAGGGTTTCAGGGATCGGAACATCATCACTCAGTGGCATTCCAGAGGCACTGCGCGGCAGAACTGGAAAACACACGGACCTGTCAAGGAGAGTTGCGCCAGCCGACTGCGCCAGCCAAGAGAAGACACTGCACGCACTATTTGCTACCGTTTTCTCTGATACAGTAGTTGTTATTTACTATTTTATGATGTTTACCACTAGCATGTCTAGCTAAACACTTAGTGTTGGTCGGGCATGAATCTATGATGTATTACCTTTGAGACTTGAGCTTAATGCGTAGTTTACTTATTTGTATTAATCCTGCGCATACTGAGACAGTTAGTTGCATAAGTAGGGGAAGCCTTGAACCGCAATCCTATTTGTGTTGCTTGCTTGTCCTATGTTAAACTAGTTGCATGAGTAGGGGAAGCCTTGAACCGCAAACTTATCGTGACAACTAGGAGTAACGAGTTAGGGTAAGCAGTTGCTACTGTGACAGGATTCGCAGCTGTTTAGTCTAGTTCTAGGATTAATAGCACATGAACTTTGATCGGAACATGCGCGTGTGTTAGGAAGCCTTTACCGGACACTAACCCAAGTAAGACACAAACTATAGACATTTAGAGTTGATGATAAGGAATGCATTCATAGAGGATTGTCTGCCCAGTACTTCTCATAAACATAGTATCTCATCTATACTGCTTGCGCACGTCTAGTGCAATTTCCTGCGTTACGATATTCACTGCTACTCGCGCATCGCGCAAAACCCCCAATCACTCATACAACCCCCCGTCTTCGTAAGTGTAGGTTACTAGCTAAAGACTTACTACTTGCTCCCTGTGGAGATCGACCCTTACTTAACCGCTGTACTAGTGGGAGAGGAAGGATTATATTTGACGCGCACGACGACGCGCGATCACGTACACAGTCACAAAGGTTTTCCCATATGGAACAATCGAGTTAGAGAACGAGCGCAAGCATCGTTTTCAGGTTAATGGGCAAAGAGTCAAGAAATACTTGGGAGAACCTTGGGATGCGGTCACGCGCGAAATTGAGGATGCGCAGGCTGCTGCGCCAGAGATACAACCTGATGCACCGGAGGGAGAACTAGGAGCTACTGATTATATATCTTCTCCCTCACTGATTAACCTCGTTACTTATGATGTGCCACATGATTTTGGCCACACTGACCACCTATCTGTTCCTTTGTGCAGGACTAAGGAAGACATAGCACGCACAGATGCACAGGAGCGCGCAGGAGCAAGTGTGGGGGTGGTCACGAGCGCAAACTTGAGCAAGTAACGAGGTACTGTCGAGCCAACGACGTTGAACAAAGGCACTTGTCGGGAGGTGATCGCGCGTCGTCGTGCGCGTCAAATATAATCCTTCCTCTCCCACTAGTACAGCGGTTAAGTAAGGGTCGATCTCCAAAGGGAGCAAGCAGTGAGTCTTAGCCAGTAACCTACACTTAAGAAAACGGGGGTTGCGTGAGTGATTGGGGGTTTTGCGCGATGCGCGAGTAGCAGTGAATACCGTAACGCAGGAAATTGCACTAGACGTGCGCAAGCAGTAGAGATGAAGTACTATCTTTATGAGAAGTGCTGGGCAGACAATCCTCTATGAATGCATTCCTTATCATCGACTCTAAACATCTATAGCTTGCGGTTTACTTGGGTTAGTGTCCGGTAAAGGCTTCCTAACACGTGCGCATGTTCCGTTCAAAGTTCATGTGCTATTAATCCTAGAACTAGACTAAACAGCTGCGAATCCTGTCACAGTAGCAACTGCCTACCCTAACTCGTTACTCCTAATTGTCACGGTAAGTTTGCGGTTCAAGGCTTCCCCTACGCATGCAACTAGTTTAACAGGTAACAAGCAAGCAACACAAGTAAGTTTGCGGTTCAAGGCTTCCCCTACTCATGCAACTAACTGTCTCAGTACGCACAGAATTAATACAAGTAAATAAACTATGCATTAAGCTCAAGTCTCAAAGGTAATACATCATAGGTTCATGCCCGACCAACACTAAGTGTTTAGCTAGACATGCTAGTGGTAAACATCATAAAATAGTAAGTAATAACTACTGAATCCAAGAAAACGGTAGCAAACAGTGCGTGCAGTGTCTTCTCTCGGCTGGCGCAGTCGGCTGGCGCAAATCTCCTCAATAAGTCCGTGTGTTTTCCAGTTCTGCCGCACAGTGCCTCCTTGCGTCCTCTGGTGCCTCTGGAACAACAGTTGTTTTCGAACTCCCTGAAACCCTAGACTTACTTCCTTTATATAGGAGGTTCAACTTTCGGCAACTTCCAAATCTGGTCACTGGGACTTTGCGCCTGGCGCACGGCATTGGTTGGCGCAATCGGGTAGCGCACCTCTGCTGTCTTTTGCCATTTCTTCTTCTGTTTGCGCCGCTAGCTCCGCAGGCTGATCTTTCACTCCTAGAACGCTGCCTGTTAGCGCGTATCCGACTCAAGGACTCGTTCTGACCTGATATACAAAAACATTGGAAACGAGTAATCTTGCTCATGAAATATTGCAAACAAGCATAGGGTTATGACCTAAATAATGTGTATAACTAGGCTCTATCAAACCCCCCACACTTGCCCCTTGTTCGTCCCGAACAAGTACTGAAACGCGGATACAATTACCTTTCCTGGAGACTAGCGCACAGCCTTGCATTCTAGCGCAAAATGCACAGTTGCTCAACTTGTGCTGCTCAATCACCTGCGCACAACTGCACTCAATAGTTCTAATATAATAATCCCGAAATTTCATTACCTCTCAGCCGGGATGAAGATCTTTGGATGACTGGGAGATAGCTCTTCTTAGGCTCCTGGTTGTCAGCTCCCGCTCCGAAGATAGGTATATGGTTTCTTGCGCGAGCTTCTTCCAGTGCGTGATTCGTTCGCACACTTCCTGGGAACCTGAGCCCTTGATGATATCCTTTTGGTCTTGCGCACGCCGGTACTAAGTAGTGCGCATGCTGATTCTTTGTAACGCAAATCATCTGCTTCTGCTGGTATTTTTCTTTTGTACAGCTTCCTTTCCAATTTTTTTTTCATTCCCAGAACAGTTCCAATCTCAGCCTTCGGATAGCAGCTATGGAACTCGTTCCGCTCTCCTTCCTTGGTTTGTCTGCGCCGGTCAGCGCACGCGTTTACATCCGCGCCCGCCTTCCTTAGCTGGATTTCCAGAGAGAAGGTGGTCTGTTTTCCCACCTCGCCACGCTTTGGGTATTTTGCCTTTGGCATCTGCGTGACTGAGCGCGCTCTTTTGTTCCGAAGGATGCGAAGCACCGGCCTCCACTCGCGCACTCGACCATATACCTCGCCTTCGAAGCACAAGCGACTAACCGCCTCTCTGGAGCATTTCTATCAACTCCACAACCCCTGTATATCCCAACTGACAGGAGCATAAAAAAACGAAAAAATTATGCTAAAACAGTAGAGAACGGCGCACGCAATACGGATAGCGCAACACAAGCTGGAGCGCATGCGCATCCTGCACCTTAGCGCACTACTGCTACTAATTCTCTTCAACTTAAACTAGGCTATACTAAAAATGCTCAAAACATGAAATGTAAGAGTAACGCCCCCCCCCCCCCACACTTGAACAGAGACGTGTCCCCACGACTCAAGCTCAAGCGCACGGAGGCTGCGCACATGCATGCAATGCAACGAAAAATAAAGAACAGAAAAGGGAACACAAATAGTCACACAAAATATAGCAAGGGAGTCACAGAATGTAGGGCACAAATATTCAGCACACATAATAGTCAACTAGACGCAGCAAAAATAAAAGACACCACCCTAAAGAAAATCACTGCGCCTGCCCAAGGCCTTAGAAGTCCTCCGAGCTAGACGCTGCTGCTGACCCATGCGCCTCATCCTCTGAAGAATCAGTCATGGAGTCGGTGCGCTGATCGACGGCAGAGGTCTGAGGGCGGGAGCTTGTGGGTAACGGTCGAGTGAAAAAGTGCTGGGAATTTTTCTAAGTCTGGCCTTATATACCCCCCTCTGGCTAGCGCAACGGACCTGCGCAGTGATAGGCGCACGGTCCTGCGCACTTGTGTGACTAAAAACTACCAAACCCTAATCTAACTAAAAACACTCAAAAAATAAAACAAGCAGAATAAAATGTGCCAAATTAAGACGTGTCGGGTTACCTCCCGACAAGTGCCTTTGTTTAACGTCGTTGGCTCGACGGTACCTCGTTACGTGCCAAGAAGTGCGTCTGCAGCCCCCCCCACTCTTGCTCCTGAGTGTCCTTGCGCCAGTGCTTGTGTTACGATCTCATTGGTCCTGCGCAAAGGATACAAGGGAGGGTCAGCATGTGATACATTATTCGTAAAGAGGGTAGATGCAAAGGAAGAGGAGATATAGGCGATGGGTGCTAGTTCTCCCTCTGAAACATCTGGTGGTGCGTCTGGCGCAGCAGCCTGCGCGTCCACTATCTCTGGCTCGGCCAAGTCAATGTTGCGCGTTGTGCCATCCCAAGGTTCGCCCAAGTACCGTTTGACTCTCTGCCCATTAACCTGAAAACGATGCTGGTGCCCGTCTTCTAATTCAATTGTGCCGTAGGGGAAAACCTTGGTGACGGTGTATGGTCCCGTCCACTTGCTGCGCAACTTCCCAGGCATGAGCTTCAGGCGCGATGAAAGTAACAGTACCTGGTCTCCTGGTTCAAATGTGCGCCGGAGGATATGCTTGTCATGAAACGCCTTGGTGCGCGCTTTGTAATCGCGCAGTCCCTCATAGGCGTCTAGGCGCAGCTCTTCGAGTTCGCTCAGCTCAAATGCGCGTTCTTTTCCTGCCTCCTCCAAGTTCAAGTTGCAAATACGTAAAGCCCAATATGCCTTGTGCTCGAGCTCTACTGGCAGGTGGCATGTCTTCCCATAGACCAGCCGGAATGGTGAGGTTCCAATGGGCGTCTTGTGTGCAGTGCGGTATGCCCATAGCGCATCATCCAGGCGCTGGCTCCAATCCTTGCGCGACGGCCTAACAGTCTTTTCCAAGATGCGCTTGATCTCTCTGTTAGAAACTTCGGCCTGTCCATTTGTCTGCGGATGGTAAGCGGTGGACGTCTTGTGGCGCACCCCATAGTGCTTGAAAACTTGCGCCACAACCCTGTTGCAGAAGTGCGTCCCCTGGTCGCTGATAACTGCCTTAGGCACTCCGTACCTGCAAAATATGTTAGTTCTGAGAAAATCAGCGACAGTCTTACCATCATCCTTGCGCGTGGCCTTAGCTTCGACCCATTTGGATACGTAATCCACGGCCACCAGTATGTACTCGTAGCCGGCAGATGGGGGAAATGGACCCATGAAGTCGATCCCCCAAACATCGAACACTTCGTCCACCAGAATCGGGGTCTGCGGCATCTCGTTGCGCGCGGAGATTCCTCCAGTGCGCTGGCACCTGTCACACTTCCTGCAGTGGTCATAGGCATCTCTGAATAGGTGCGGCCAGTAGAATCCGCAGTCCAAGATCTTCCTGCTCGTGCGCTTGGGACCGAAATGTCCTCCACAGGCGTGCGCATGACAAAACATCAACACAGAATTAATCTCATGGTCAGGCACGCAACGTCTTAATATCCGATCTGGACCTATTCTAAGCATGTAAGGATCATCCCAAAGATAATGCTTGGACTCATGTTTCAATCGCATGCACTGAGTTTTATTGAAATGAGGAGGGAACGCACCTGTGACCAGGTAATTTGCGATATGCGCATACCATGGTACCTTACCTGTTAGCGCCATCAGATGCTCGTCAGGGAATGTCTCCTTGATCTGCCCTGGCTCCTCATCCTTTACGATCCTGCTCAGGTGATCAGCGACGGTATTTTCTGTGCCCTTCTTATCTTTGATCTCTAAGTCGAATTCCTGAAGCAGAAGTACCCAGCGCATCAGGCGCGGCTTGGTCTCTTTCTTGGACATGAGGTAGCGGATAGCTGCGTGGTCCGTGTAGATGATGACTCTGGCGCCTAGAACATATGCTCGGAACTTCTCCAGCGCAAATACAATTGCCAGAAGCTCCTTCTCCGTGGTGGTGTAATTCTTCTGCGCGGAGTCCAGTGTGCGCGATGCATAGTAGATGGCATGCGGCTTCTTGTCCTCGCGCTGCCCCAAGACTGCTCCTACTGCGTAGTCACTTGCGTCACACATCAGCTCGAATGGCAGGTTCCAGTCTGGTGCGCGCATCACTGGCGCACTGGTCAGCGCTTCTTTCAGCTTATCGAACGCCGCCCTGCACTCATCAGTAAAATCGAAGCACACGTCTTTTTGCAACAGGTTAGACAGGGGTATGCAAATTTTAGAGAAATCCTTAATAAAACGCCTGTAAAACCCAGCATGCCCTAAGAACGATTTCACGTCGCGCACGTTGGTGGCATAAGGCAGATTATAAATAATATCTATCTTAGCTTTGTCTACCTTAATACCCTCCTCTGAAATGATATGACCTAGTACTACTCCGTGCGTTACCATGAAATGACATTTTTCGTAATTTAGCACTAAGTTCTTAGAGATGCAGCGCGCTAAGACTTTATCTAGATGTGTTAAGCATGCATCAAAGGTACTCCCATATACAGTGAAATCATCCATGAACACTTCTATGCATATACCAATCATATCAGAGAAAATGCTCATGACAAGGCGTTGGAATGTACCTGGCGTGTTGCACAGCCCAAAAGACATACGCCGAAACGCAAATGTTCCGAAGGGGCATGTGAACGTGGTCTTCTCTTGATCCTCCGCAGCTATGGGTATCTGATTGTAACCTGAATATCCGTCCAAAAAACAAAAGTAAGGCTTACCTGCCAAGCGATCCAGCATCTGGTCCATGAAGGGTAGCGGGAAGTGGTCCTTGCGCGTTACAGCGTTCAGCTTCCTGTAGTCGATGCACATGCGCCAGCCAGTTTGTATGCGCTTGGGAACTAGCTCGCCCTGCGCATTCTCCTCCACCGTGATTCCTCCTTTCTTTGGCACAACGTGCACCGGGCTGACCCATTTGCTGTCTGAGATTGGGTAAATGACCCCTGCGTCAAGCAACTTTAGGACTTCCTTTTGCACTACCTCCATCATATTTGGGTTTAACCTGCGCTGAGCCTCCCTGGATGGTTTAGCACCATCTTCCAACAGAATTCGGTGCATGCACACGTCTGGGCTCACTCCGCGCAGATCAGCAAGAGTCCATCCAATAGCGCGCTGGTTCCTGCGCAGCACCTGTTGTAAGCGCGCCTCCTGCTCTTTTTCCAATCCCTTCTTGATGATCACTGGCAGGGTGTCCTCATCTCCCAAGAAAATGTACTTGAGGTGCTCCGGGAGTTGCTTCAGTTCGATCTTGGGTGCCTGTTCAATAGAGGGCAAGATCACTGCTTAGCTCCTCCTCTTGCTCCTCCAGCTCTGCCTGTGTCAGTAGCTCTGGTCCTATGGTTGCGCTCGCACACTGCGCTTCTGTGACTAAATCGTCAAAGCTGTCCATTGCATGCACAGTAGCGTCCTCATGTGGGTGCTGCATCCCTTCGAAGATGTTGAAATGGATTTCTTCGCCATCTACCTCCATGGAGAGCGTGCCCCTCCACACGTCTATCTTCGTGCGCGCAGTCATCAGAAACGGTCTGCCTAGGAGGATCTGCGCACCGCTGGCGCTTGATTCACCCTCCATTTCGAGCACATAAAAGTCTGCTGGGAACACCAGCTCTCCTACTCGAACTAGGACATCTTCTATCATGCCTGCAGGTTGTTTGCACGATCTATCTGCTAGCTGAATTGTGAGACCTGCAGGTTTTAGTGGTCCAAGGCGCAAGGTCGCATAGAGAGAATATGGTAATAAATTGATTGATGCGCCTAAATCGATCATGCAGTTGCTTACCGTGGTTTTACCTAAGGTGCAAGGGATAGTGAATGTACCTGGATCTCGGCACTTAGGTGGTACCTTTTGTTGCACGATTGCTGAGGCCTGCGCATTTAGCATTACCTGTGCGCATTCGCCTGTCCTTCTTTTATTTGTGCACAGCTCTTTTAAAAACTTCGCATACCTGGGAATCTGTCGAATAGCTTCTATGAGAGGTATGTTGATTTCCACCTTGCTGAACGCTCATATAGTTCCTTGTCCAGTGCTTCTTTTCTCGCCAGTGGTGCCTGCACAGGGAAAGGAGCAGGTATGTTAGTACAATTTTTGTCCTTGTTTATCGAGTGAGACATACCTGGCGCTTTGCCCTGCTGGTTCGTGGTTGGCGCTTCTGATTGCGCCTCTAGCTCTGGTTGCGCACTCTGAGCTGCTGGATCTGGGACTTGCGCAACTGGTTGCGCGGGCGCCTGCGCGGTCTGCTCTGTTCCCACTGTGCGCCCAGTCCTCAGTGTTACTGCATTAACTCCTCCTTTAGGGTTCTGAATCACTTGCGAAGGCAGGTTGCCATCGCTCTTTTTTAGCTCATACACCGTGGTTGCAATTTGTGATAGATGCTTCTCTATGGATTCGAACCTCTTGTCATATTTTTCGTCATTCTTGCGCACTGTGTCTGCTAGCTGCCCCATGATATCTTCCAAGGATCGCTTTGGTTGCTGATTGGTCTGCGCTGGTGCGTCTGTGCGGCGATGCGGTGGATTGTAGGGTGCAGCTTGTTGCGTCTGCTGTGGCGCGCGCTGATCAGTGGGCTGCCTCTGGAAATTGTTCTCTTCTCTCCATCTGAATCCATTTGCAGCAAGCCCAAAGCGCGGCTGATTCTGCCTCTGCGGTCCTCTGTTGTCCCATCCTCCAAGGGCATTTACATCTCCAGTTTCTTCAAAAAGTGTTGGGCATTCGTCTGTCTTGTGCTCAGTGGACCTGCAGAATTCACATACCTTTGGCGCAACTGGTTGTGCGCTCTGCGCACTCATCAGCTTCTGTAGCATGGCCTTCATTTCTTGAATCTCAGCGCTTGCCTCTACCTGATGCACAGAACGATTACGACTACTTTCAAGTGTCAATTGATGTCTTACCTGCCCAGCAGAATCTTCTATCAGCTGCCATGCATCCTCCGGGTACATGTTGCAAATGTCCCCTCCTGCGCATGCATTCAGTAGTCGCAGCTCCATGGGCAGCAGTCCATTCAGAAAGTTCTCTATCAGCACATTCTGGGGAAGCCCGTGATTGTAGCAGTTGGCTTCCAGCTCCCTGAAACGCTCGTAGTATTCTGACAGAGACTCCCCTGCGCTCTGCCTTGGCGCGGCCAATTCCCTTCTGAGCAGCGCAATCTTCGCTGCTGGATAAAATTTGTCTAAGAACTTCTTCTGCAGCTGCTCCCATGTGTGAATAGATCCTGCAGGTAAATTCATTAGCCAGTGTCTAGCTGTATCACTTAGTGAGAATGGAAATGCTTTCATTTTTAGTGCTTCATCGCTTTCCCCTTCGGTCTTCATGTTTTCGCAAATGACCAGGAACTCTCGCACATGCTTGACTGGATTTTCATTGTTCATCCCGTGGAACTTGGGCATGTGATGGATGAGTGAGCTCCTTAGCTCGAACTGTCCGTTGGGCGGAAGCACTATGCACCATGGCTGGTTAACAGTGAGTGGGGCTGACATTTCGCGCACTGTCCTGCGCCTCGCGACTGGACGAACGGGTGGCGCAATGTATGGTTCAGCGGCCATCCGTGCGTCGACCTCACGCTGCACTTCCTCTCTGAATAGGGCTGCGCGGTTATGTGCCCTTGCTTCCTCTGGGGTTCTGTCTCCCAGGTTATCTCCAACCACACTGTTATCCTCCATGTCCTGATCCAAACTCAAGAAACGAAATTAAATGGCAACGAAGTTGTTGCGTCTGTCAGTGCGCAACTAGAATCTGCGCAGCGCAACTGTTTCAAGGTTGCGCAGGCGGATGTGATTGTGCGCTGTCAGAAACAACAACGAGAAAACAAAACAAAATGAAATAACTAGTTACTAAAATGAGAAATGTAAGCTAGCTAAAACTTAGCTGTGTTGCTCCCCGGCAACGGCGCCAAAATTTGATCGCGCGTCGTCGTGCGCGTCAAATATAATCCTTCCTCTCCCACTAGTACAGCGGTTAAGTAAGGGTCGATCTCCACAGGGAGCAAGCAGTGAGTCTTAGCCAGTAACCTACACTTAAGAAAACGGGGGTTGCGTGAGTGATTGGGGGTTTTGCGCGATGCGCGAGTAGCAGTGAATACCGTAACGCAGGAAATTGCACTAGACGTGCGCAAGCAGTAGAGATGAAGTACTATCTTTATGAGAAGTGCTGGGCAGACAATCCTCTATGAATGCATTCCTTATCATCGACTCTAAACATCTATAGCTTGCGGTTTACTTGGGTTAGTGTCCGGTAAAGGCTTCCTAACACGTGCGCATGTTCCGTTCAAAGTTCATGTGCTATTAATCCTAGAACTAGACTAAACAGCTGCGAATCCTGTCACAGTAGCAACTGCCTACCCTAACTCGTTACTCCTAATTGTCACGGTAAGTTTGCGGTTCAAGGCTTCCCCTACGCATGCAACTAGTTTAACAGGTGACAAGCAAGCAACACAAGTAAGTTTGCGGTTCAAGGCTTCCCCTACTCATGCAACTAACTGTCTCAGTACGCACAGAATTAATACAAGTAAATAAACTATGCATTAAGCTCAAGTCTCAAAGGTAATACATCATAGGTTCATGCCCGACCAACACTAAGTGTTTAGCTAGACATGCTAGTGGTAAACATCATAAAATAGTAAGTAATAACTACTGAATCCAAGAAAACGGTAGCAAACAGTGCGTGCAGTGTCTTCTCTCGGCTGGCGCAGTCGGCTGGCGCAAATCTCCTCAATAAGTCCGTGTGTTTTCCAGTTCTGCCGCACAGTGCCTCCTTGCGTCCTCTGGTGCCTCTGGAACAACAGTTGTTTTCGAACTCCCTGAAACCCTAGACTTACTTCCTTTATATAGGAGGTTCAACTTTCGGCAACTTCCAAATCTGGTCACTGGGACTTTGCGCCTGGCGCACGGCATTGGTTGGCGCAATCGGGTAGCGCACCTCTGCTGTCTTTTGCCATTTCTTCTTCTGTTTGCGCCGCTAGCTCCGCAGGCTGATCTTTCACTCCTAGAACGCTGCCTGTTAGCGCGTATCCGACTCAAGGACTCGTTCTGACCTGATATACAAAAACATTGGAAACGAGTAATCTTGCTCATGAAATATTGCAAACAAGCATAGGGTTATGACCTAAATAATGTGTATAACTAGGCTCTATCAGGAGGTAACCGGACACGTTTTCCACATTTTTATTTTTACCCATTTTTTTTTAGGATTGAACTTTTAGCTAGTTCAGTACTTACATATTTTTGAGTCACGTACCAATGCGCGGGTCAGTGCGCAGAACAGATGCGCAGGTCAGAGAGCATATAAGGACAAAAACTTAGAAAATTCCAGACATTCTGCAATTTTGACCGTTAGAGCTCTTCACTACTGCCAGCCAATCTTTGTCGTCCGCCCACCGATTCCGGCATTCTTTAGTGAGATTTGAAAAGCATGACATCACCTGCGCACTTGGTAACCTCTCATTTTCATTTCTGTCGCTTTAGTGAGGGTTTGGTGAAAGAAGCCGACAGGGGGACGTAACCCTAGATTCAAAATTGCACCTAGTTAACGCGCTCCGTTTGGTGTTTTCATTGCTCGGTTTTGTTGACAAGAGTGAGGCGCCCATTTGGTAAAGATTTGAGGGTTTAATTCGGAGTTATGATTTTGGGGTACTTAGTGGAGCGTTGACTACAGTTGACCACTAGATTCTTGAGTCGATCGTCGCAAAAATGAGGCCAGCAGAAAACCAGGACACCCCGGCGTCTTTCGCAAGGAAGTATGACGCCTTCTGGAGATTGGACATGTACGGCACCCCGTGCATCAGTAGGGACTTCCTGCGCGAGGTGGGCTTAGAAGACTTGATCATGGAGAAGCTCGCACAGGCCGGCTGGGAGGCGCTGATGGAAGTGGATAGCGCAGCCGATAAGGAGGACACTTGTGAGTTCCTGGCGTCCCTGCAGATCGCCGACTTAGAGATCCGTCACTGACACCGAGGGGTGTGGTACGTAGCATCGGCCAAGAGGCTGAAGCGCACCCTGCGCTGTGATAAGGTGCTCGAGCAGGACGTAGATACGCACACCAACCAGGAAGCGTGGCGCGAGATGGCGTCGGGCAAACCATTTGCTGCTGGGCGCAGCAGAGGACGTGAGCTGCGCAACCCTTGGATGTACTATCTGCGGCGCATGGTCGCGTACGCAGTCATCGGGCGCTACAAAGGTGCGCCAAAGGTCAGCCTGCTTGACATGGACATGCTCAAGGGGTTGTATTACGGGAAGAAGGTGAGGTTTGTGTCAGATATGGTGGTGCACTGGGAGCGGCTCAGCACCAAGGGCCCGCTCACTTGCGGGGGTATGATCACGCATTTGCTGCGTGGGCTGCAAGGAGAGCCAGAGGTGCCCGAGCACACGGTTGTTCCAGCCATCCCTTTTGACCGCACACAGATGCTGCAGTACCGAGCGATAACTGCTAAGGAAGATGGGTCACTGGAGTGGTGTTACCGGCTGCAGGCTGCTAGGGCACCGAGGCACATAGCAATCAGAGGAGCACCCGCAGAGAGTAGTGCGCAGCAAGAGGAAGCTGCTGATGATGAGGAGATGGAGAATGTGGAGGCACCAGTCGCGCAGCCAGCTAGGCGCATGAGGACGCGCGCACAGACTGGAGCGCGCGCGCGGGCGAGTGTGCAGACAGGGGAAGTTGTGACCACTGACATCAAAGATTCTCCCCCGCGCGCGCAGCCGAAGCGGCGCAGACAGGATGCTGAGGAGGCGCCAGCAGAGCAGCGCATGATGTTTAACATCATGCGCGTGCTGGAGTACTTGGCGCCCGAGGGGGCCGATTTAAGCATCAGTCCACCATCTGGGTGGAAATTTGGAAATCCCATTCTTCCTCTTCTCAGTCAGCGCAGGCCACCTCCCGGGTCACCCTTAGAGCAGCTGATAGAGCCTAGTTATATGCGCTATTTAGATCTTATCACTGTGCTTGTTTGCATTATTTTGTGTACAAGATTACTGGTTTTCGGTATTTTTGTATTTCAGGATAAAACAGGAGCATAAGTCAGATGTGCGCTAACGGGCATTTTTAGAGCGCAATGCACGACCTGCGGAGCTAGTAGCGCAAAAAGGAGATAGTTTATTCAGGCTACAGTGCGCAAACCGACTGCGCGAAGCAAGTAGCGCAATCGGCGTGCGCAGGATAGCAGAGTTTCTAAATATTGATCATCATTATCTCCTGGATTTGGGAAGTAGCTAAGATTCTCTCGGGACAAATCTAAGCATTCCTTGGGCTTCAAGACCAGTATATAAGAGGAGGGAAGCTAGGGTTTGGAAGAGACAGAGGACATATAGAGAGAAGGACACTCAGCAGCAAAAACACACGAGCTACTGCCGCTGAGATTCTGCGCGAACCACCTGCGCCAGCCGAAAACAGCAATCTGCAATTGCGCCGACCTGCTACTTTTCCTTGGCTGCTGTAGTTTTATTTATTATTTCTATGATGTTTGTTTTTAGCATGTCTAGCTAAACACCTTGTATCGGTTGGGCATGATTCTATGAAGTATTTCCTTTGAGACTTGTGTTTAATGCTTAGTTCGTCTACTTATATTAATTCTATGCATATGGGTGATAATTAGTTGTGCGAATAAGAGAAGCCTTGAACCGCAATCTTATTCTAACTGCTCGTTATTGTATGTTAAACTAGTTGATAACTTCACGGGGACAACTAGGAGTAACGCACTAGGATGATCAGCTGCTACTATGATAGGATTCGTAGCTGCTTAGACTAGTTTCAGAAATTAATAGCTCATGGACTTTGATCGGAACATGCGCGCACGTTAGGAAGCCTTGATCGGACACTAACTTGAGTAGAACTGCACTGTAGATGTTTAGAGTTGATGATAAGGGATACTTTCATAGAGGATTGTCTTTACCGATACTTTTCATAGTCATAGTACTTACTATCTACTGCCTGCGCACGTATCGTGCAATTCTGCTTTCACTACTGTTCATTCGCGCACCTGCGCAACCCAATCACTCGCAACCCCAATTTAGTAAGTTGTAGGTTGCTAGCTAAGACAAGTCTGCACGCTCCTTGTGGGATCGACCCTGACTTAGCCGCTGTACTAAGTGGAGAAAGAAGGATTAATTTGACGCATACAACGACGCGCAATCAAATTTTGGCGCCGTAGCCGGGGAGCAACACAGATAAGTTTTAACTAGTTCAAGTTTTCTTTTACAGTAGTTAGTTATTTCTTTTTATTTTTCGTTCGTGTTTCTGCCAATACGCAATCAACATCAGCCTGCGCAACCTTGAAACAATTGCGCTGCCCAGATCATAGTTGCGCACCGACAGGGGCAACAACCTAGTTGTCTTTTAATTCCGTTTTCTTTAAGTTTAGAACAGGGCATGGAGAATAATGGTGCCATCGGTGATAACTTAGGGGACAGAATCCCTGAGGGACCTAACAATGCGAGGGCAGATAACCGCGCAGCTCGGTTCAGAGAAGAAGTACAGCGCAAAGTTGAAGCTTGGATGGCTGCTGAAGCAGTGTATAATGCGCAACCCACGCAACAGATCGTTCGACGCAGAATAGTGCGCGAAATGTCGGCTCTAATCATAGTCAACCAACCTTGGTGTATAGTACTTCAACCCAATGGGCATTTTGAACTACGAAGCTCATTTATTCATCATATACATAAGTTTCATGGGATGAACAATGAGAACCCAGTCAAGCATGTGCGCGAATTCCTAGTTATCTGTGAGAACATGAAGACCGACGGGGAGCGTGAAGAAGCGCTGAAGCTGAAGGCGTTCCCTTTTTCATAGTGTGATATAGCTAGGCATTGGCTGATGAGCTTACCAGCAGGATCTATTCGCACATGGGAGCAGCTCCAGAAGAAGTTCTTGGATAAGTTCTACCCCACAGCTAAGATCGCGCTACTCAGGAGGGAATTGGCCGCACCTAGGCAGGGCGTAGGAGAGTCACTATCAGAGTACTATGAGCGTTTCAGGGAGCTGGAAGCCAACTGCTATAATCATGGCCTGCCCCAAAATGTGATGATAGAGAATTTCCTGAGCGGGCTACAACCGATGGAACTTAGATTGTTGAATGCATGCGCAGGTGGTGACATATGCAACATGTACTCGGAGGATGTATGGCAGATGATCGAGGACTCTGCGGGACAGGTAAGGCATCAACTGACGCTCGAGAACAGTCGTGCGCGCGCTGTGCATCAAATGAAAGCCATGCTACAGAAGCTGATGAGTGCGCAAGGCACGCAGCCAGGTGCGCCGAAGGCATGCAAGTTATGTACGTCCACTGAGCACAAAACCGACGCATGTCCCACACTTTTTGAGGAATCAGGAGATGTAAATGCTCTAGGAGGATGGGACAATAAAGGACCGCAGAGGCAGAATCAGCCGCGCTTTGGACTGGCCGCAAATGGATTCAAATGTAGGGAAGACAGCAACCTCCAAAGACAGCCCGCGGAATATCGCACACCACAGTAGGCACAGTAGTTATACAACCCACCGCACCGCCGCAATGACGCACCAGCATAGAATAACCAGCAACCGCGGCGCTCCTTAGAAGATATAGTGGGGGCAGTTAGCAGACACTGTGTGCAAGAATGATGAAAAGTATGACAAGAGGTTCGAGTCAATCGAGAAGCAGTTGTCGCAGATTTCTACCACGGTTTATGAGCTAAAAAAGAGCTATGGCAACCTACCTTCACAAGTGATTCAAAACCCTAAGGGAGGAGTTAACGCCGTAACGCTGAGGACTGGGCGCACAGTTGGGACAACTCCGACCGCGAAGGTGCCCGCGCAGCCAGTTGCGCAACCCGCCGCGCAAGCTACAAACCAACAGCGAGTGGCGCCAGGTATGATACAATCAGGAGAAAAGAGTACCAATAATACTAACGCACCTGCACCTTTTCCTGTGCAGGCACCTTTAGCAAGGAAGGAGGCGCTAGACAAGGAGCTATATGAATTAGTCAGTAAGGTGGAAATAAACATTCCCCTGATTGAGGCAGTTCGGCAGATCCCCAGATATGCCAAGTTCTTGAAGGAGCTATGCACAAACTAGAGGAAGGCGAGTGCGCACAAGTAATGCTTAACGCGAATGCATCAGCAATTGTGCAACACAAGGTACCACCTAAATGCCGGGATCCAGGTACGTTCACCATACCGTGCACCTTAGGTAAGACCACGGTGAGCAACTGCAAGATTGATCTCGGTGCATCTATAAATGTGCTTCCTTACTCCTTGTATGTGTCGTTGCACCTTGGTCCACTAAAGCCTGCAGGTCTCACCATCCAATTAGCAAATCGGTCGTGCAAACAACCGACGGGCATGATAGAGGACGTTCTCGTCCAAGTGAGAGAGTTGGTGTTCCCAGCAGATTTCTACGTCTTGGAGATAGAAGGTGAGCCGAGCAAGGGAAGCGCACAAATCCTACTGGGCAGACCATTTCTGATGACAGGCACGCTCTCAATGGAGGTAGATGACGAGGAGATTCACTTTAACATTTTTAAGGGGATGCAGCATCCTCATGAGGACGCCACAGTGCACGCGTTGGATAGTATGGACGACTTGGTTGCGCACGCGCAGTGTGCATGCGCAACAGGGGAGCCTGCGCCACTGACACAGACAGAGATGGAGGCACATGATGATGAGCTGAGCAGCACAAAACCAGTGCCCAGACAGGTATGTGACCTGGCTAATGTTTGCGCTACTGATAAAATCCTAAATTCTATTGAACAGGCACCCAAAGTTGAGCTGAAGCAATTGCCCGAGCACTTAAAGTACATCTTTCTGGGCAATGAGGACACCCTGCCTGTCATTATAAAGAAAGGATTAGAGGAGGAGCAGGAGGCGCGATTACAGGAGGTGTTGTGCAAGAACCAGCGCGCTATAGGGTGGACATTAGCTGACCTGCGCGGAGTAAGCCCTGATGTGTGCATGCACAAAATTCTGCTGGAAGATGCCAAACCATCCAGGGAACCTCAGCGCAGACTAAATCTGATTATGATGGAGGTAGTGCAGAAGGAGATCCTGAAGCTGCTTGACGCAGGAGTAATATACCCGATATCAAACAGTAAGTGGGTAAGTCCAGTGCACGTTGTGCCAAAGAAAGGAGGCATCAGAGTAGAGGAAAACGCGCAGGGTGAGCTAGTTCCCAAGTGCATACAGACTGGATGGCGCATGTGCATCGACTACAGGAAGCTAAATGCAGTCACGCGCAAGGATCATTTCCCACTACCGTTCATGGATCAAACGCTCGACCGTTTGGCAGGAAAACCGCACTTTTGCTTCCTGGACGGTTACTCAGGGTACAATCAGATCCCTATTGCTGCGGAGGATCAGGAGAAGACAACCTTTACCTGCCCATTCGGTACCTTTGCGTTCCGGCGCATGTCGTTTGGGCTGTGTAATGCGCCAGGTACGTTCCAACGCTTAGTCATGAGCATTTTCGCTAATATGATTGGTTTATGTATAGAGGTATTCATGGATGACTTTACTGTGCATGGTGACACTTTTGATGCATGTTTGGATAATCTTGATAGGGTCTTAGCGCGCTGCATTACCAAGAACCTAGTTCTCAATTATGAAAAATGTCACTTTATGGTATCACATGGAGTAGTACTAGGACATATCATCTCACAGGAAGAAATTAAGTTTGATAAAGCAAAAATTGATCTTATCTCAAATCTGCCTTATTCCACTAATGTGCGCGACGTTAAGTCGTTTCTTGGGCATGCAGGGTTCTATAGGCGCTTTATAAAAGATTTTTCTAAAATATGTATTCCATTGTCTAACCTCCTTCAAAAGGATGTGCGCTTTGAGTTCACTGATGAGTGCAGGAATGCTTTTGATAAGTTGAAGGATGCGCATGACCAATGCGCCAGTGATGCGCGCACCAGACTGGAACTTACCCTTTGAGCTGATGTGTGATGCAAGTGACTACGCCGTAGGCGCAGTGTTGGGTCAGCGCGTGGATAAGAGGTCGCACGCTATATATTATGCGTCGCGCACACTGGACACCACGCAGAAGAACTACACCACGACCGAGAAGGAACTTCTGGCAATCGTATTTGCGCTGGAGAAGTTCCGCGCATATGTTCTGGGCGCTAAAGTCATTGTCTACACTGACCACGCTGATATCCGTTACCTGATGTCCAAGAAAGAGACTAAGCCGTTCTTGATGCGCTGGTTGCTTCTGTTCCAAGAGTTCGATTTAGAGATCAAGGATAAGAAGGGAATGGAAAACACTGTTGCTGATCACCTAAGCAGGATAGTGAAAGCAAAGGAGCTAGGCAGATCACGGAGACATTCCCTGACGAGCACCTGATGGCGCTGAACGGTAAGGTACCATGGTATGCGCATATTGCAAATTACCTGGTCACAGGTGCGTTTCCTCCTCATTTCACTAAAGCTCAATGCATGAGGTTAAAACATGAGTCTAAATATTACGTTTGGGATGATCCGTACATGCTTAGAATAGGCCCTGATCAGATCTTGAGGCGATGTGTGCCTGATCATGAGATGAGCTCTGTTTTAAGGTTTTGTCATGCGCACGCGTGCGGAGGACACTTTGGTCCAAAGCGCACGAGTAGGAAAATCCTAAATTGCGGTTTTTATTGGCCGCACTTATTTTGTGACTCATATAACCACTGCAGAGCTTGTGACAGGTGTCAGCGCACAGGACATATATCAGCGCGCAACGAGATGCCAGAAACGCGAATATTGGTAGACGAAGTGTTCGACTTGTGGGGGATTGACTTCATGGGACCGTTTCCGCCATCTTGTGGATACGAGTACTGACGCGCGTCGTTGTGCGCACCAAACTTGTATTTATAATTCCAAGCTCTAGCTAGTGTAGCGGCAAGCAAGGGTCGAACCCAAGAGAACTGACTGTGAAGCTGTTTCCTGTGAATACGGAACTAAAAAGGGGGGGTTTTGAGTGGATGGTAGCAAGAACGAACGTAATAAAAGTACGAATGTCAATCGAGAGAAGTATTCAGCTCAGGGAATTCATTAGTGACTGTTATCATCGACTTCTAAAGATACGATTCTAATCAAATGCGTGGTCACTCCGACAAAGGTAATGACCTGAAGTATCCCGACAAAGGTGATACTAAGCCTAGATTCTACTACTTGTTTCCACGACAAAGCTTCGACAAGAGTTAATAATCAGAATTGATGAGCGGATAGTTTCACGACAAAGTATACGCTAACCGTGCATTACAATTCAGGCAAATTAAGATCCAGAACTTACGAATGAATAGAAATATGCATTAAATCCAAGTCTCAAACATGAACGTCACCAATTGAAAACCCTAAACTGAAACAGAAGTTTAGCTACTCATATTCATAACTGCAAAATACATTAAACTGAAAGAAATAACAAAAACTGTTCGGAATTACTATTCACCGCCGGAAAACACTGTTCACTGCCGGAAAGTACTGTTCACGCCGGCATCACTGTTCGCGCAATCTCCAAAATTCCGTCCATCCTTCGTCAAACCTCCGTCGTCCCAAAACTTTTCTGTGTCGTCGAAAAACTGCCGTCCCAATCTTCCGAAACCCTAATTGAGATCGGACTGTAATTTGATTTCGGGCCGCGGGCCCGACTGCTGACGTCATCATAAACCTAGCGCGCCCCATGAAGACATTATGTCGCGCGCCCGAAGAATACATTAACGCTCGGCGCGCGACTCACTGCGATGCACTCCCATTTCCGCCAACGCCGATTTCTTCCATAAAAAACACCGTTTTGAGCCGCAAGTCTCTTCTCATGTATTCCGAACACCTGAAATGCAAACAACACTAAGAGGTAACTGTTCACATCAAAACATGTCGAAATAGTTGGGTTTAAATGGTTTAGCGAGTCGTATAAATACTCCCCATCAAACCACCCCACACTTAAACTTGTTCGTCCCGAACAAAGAACGAAAGCAAGACTCGCGACACCAAAACAATTCTAACATGCCAACGACTAAACACTGACTTTACTCGAGATGTCGTCACTAATCAGTTCATCAACATATACTCACATTCATTCTTCAATAAAGATCAGCAAGATACCGTAATGATACATGTTACCTGAGAGGTCAAGATGTAAATTAAGGGATGACTGGGAGATAGTCCTCTTTAGACTCCTGACTCCATTCTTCAGCTCGAGGTCATAGTCGCGCGCATGTACTGAGTTTGCTTTCTCTGGCACGTGAGAAATCCAAGCTACGAGGACTCAACTTTTCTTATCCTTCTTCTTTTGGTCGGACAGCTTTTGAAACCTTCTTGTTTTGTTTGGTCCGAAGACTTCACTCAACTCGATTGTTTATTTTTCTGACTTTTCTTTCTTTCACATTTGACTGGATTTTCCTTTTGAGCTTTGCTCTCCAATGTGAATTGCTTATCCCCCTTATTTCTTTGAACCGTTCCAATCATCGCCTTCGAATAGCAGCATATAGAGCGCGTCCCGCTCTTTCTCATCATTATCCTTTCAGCGCGAGGCAGGATAGGGGTTACCCACCCATTCCCGGTTGCTAGGACTAGAGATAGGACGGTTTGTTTTCCCGTCCCACCATTGCATAAACACTGCAATGATGGAGTGAAAGTCTCACCCCTCATAACTCGGAGTGCCAACCTCCACAAACTCAATGCGCTACGCGACTAATCCCTCGAACCTTCGAATGTTTGTCAAGTCCCTCTAGGACATTTTCTGTAAACTCCACATCCTGTAATATCTCAACTCAAAAGCACATATAACATCACGTAACTCGCATCACAAAATTTCAGAAATCATGCAAGGCATTACGCATCAAAACCTCATAGCATCAAACATCATCTCATAAAATCAATATCTTCATCGTAGCATACACAAATTTGAAAAAAACGTGCGACATAGTTACTGCTAATGCATGCTAAAAAAAAGTAAACGTGCTGACACAACAGACTCAACTACCCCACCCCACACTGTTGAACATAGCCGTGTCCTCACGGATCGACTTATGCTCAAGGGCGGATCATGCAACACAACCAAATAACACGGATGATAAAAAATAAAAAATAGAAATAGAAACTCCCCTATAACTCGGCAGAGCTGTCTGTGGGTCCGCTGGGGGATGAGGGGGGCGCCCGCGCGATCACGTACTCCGGAGGGATCGGCTGCCCTGGAATCCACCCTGGAGGTGCCGGTACTGGCTGCGTCCCAGGTGGCAAGAGATAATCCAACACCCTGTAGGCGTTGAACGCTGCGTCCAACTGTGCCTGGGTGAAGGCCGATGGTGGCTGCTCACCGTGTGCGGCTCTCCTGGAGCCAGCAGCTGACGACTCAGCCGGCTCTGTCGCTACTGGCCGCCTGCGGCGCCTGTCTGATAAGTCCATGCAAACTGGTCCGGCCTCCGTGGACGAGCAGTGATAGCGCGCATCCCTATAAAAGCTTCCCGCGTGAGAAGCGTCGGCGGGATAAGAAGGTGCGTGTCCAAGACCGGCTGACCATGCAGGCGGCGCAACATGTATGTGATAAACCCTCCGCAGTATATGGCTCCACATGACAATCGCTTCCTCCAAAATTTACTCAGCACATCTAAAAAGTTGAGAGGCAACTGGGTGTGGCAAGACTGAAAGACCTGCAGCTCGAATAGGGGAACCTTATCACCTCCATTGTCACGCCCGAAAACTGATCCCGACAGGAGCCTCTGAAGATAGAAATAAGCCGGCTCGCGAAGGGTGCGCGCCTTACTGGCACTGGGATTATAAACCGGTTCCGAGGAGAGGGCACGCCAAGTAGCACCAAGTTCTCTCGACTTCAACGCCCAGTTGCGGTTATCCACCTGCCAACCAAATAGTTCCCACAACTGCGGTGGGTAAGTGATGTAATGCTGGCCGCGGTGCCTATATCGGATGCCGAGATGATCTGCGCGGCCCACGTAGTGAAAAGAAGCTAGGAACTCTCGGACGTCCTCTACGTCCGTCTCCGACTGGATGGTCAGGAGTCCAGGCCAGCCAGCTCCTTCAAGCAACCGGGATACACAGTCATACAGCCCGCTAGCTCGGAGGAACTCTTCGTCGGCAAAAGTACTGGCACCGAACTGCTTCCGGGAGAACTTCTCGTAGAGTTCCTCGAATGTAGGTTCTCTGCGGGGTGGCATCCTGAAAAATTATCGAAACAAGAGCGCATCAGGTAGTAGTCAACGCATGTCAGTATTTCGCGCACCGGACTCATACATTAACTCGCGCGGTCAAGGACTTAAAGTCTTCTTCCGGCGCGCGAGTAATGTACTCACCAGGCGCGCGAATTCTGGAAATCGCACCGCGCCTTCATCTATGAACCGTAATCCAAATCTACCCCCAAACTGAAAATTAGCACCTCAAATAAGAAACCTAGCATCCCATATCATATATATTTAACCCACAAGCACCAAAAACATCCAATATGCTCCAAAATTGCAGATCAAACCTAAACCCTAAAACTCCCAAAACTTGACAAACATCCAATATTTGGCACGAATTGAGTGTGGGATGGAATGAAAGCGTACCTGAAAATAGTTAAGCAGTTGGAAAACGGCCGGAGAATATAGTGAAAACAAGATTTCGAACCTGAGCTGCTTGAGGGACTTGACAAATAAGAAATGCACATGAAAACTATCCTAACCCAGCAAGTTAAGCTCCCCATGCACACATTAAGTTGCGCGCCCCAAGCATACATTAGCAGCGCTAATGTATGAACCCGGAGCGCAAATAATGTTGCCTTGGGGCGCTTTACACACTGAGGTACGCTAAAAATGAAAATAAATAAATAAAAATCGGGTTGCCTCCCGCAAAGCGCCTTTGTTTTACGTCGTTGGCTCGACGGTACCTCTCCTCCTCAATCGATCACCGGCCCAGCCAACTCTAACTCCTTATCAGGTGGAACATCCTCTCCAAACGGAACATCTTTTAGCAAAAGTCGAGACACTGGCAATGAGGTCTTCAAGAATCCTTTAATGAACCTGCGATAAAATCTGACAAATTTGTGATAAAATCCACCATATTCAAGGAAAGACACGATACCTCGCTAGTCAGTAGGAAAAGGCAATCCACGAATTAAATCAGTTTTTCCTTTGTGAGGTTGGATGCCTTCCTCATGCTGTCTACCCAACTTGAACGCCGCATCTTCAATGATGTCCAACGCATGTATTCCTGCAATGTTAGGTGGGTGCTGCATAGATTTATACATGTTAAAATGAATTACTTCTCCATCTACTTCCATGGAGAGATCACCCGTGATTGTATCGATCTTCGTCTTCGCGGTCACCATGAAGGGTCTCCCAAGTAAGATAGGCGAAGTGTCTATCGCATCACCCTCCATTTTCATGACATAAAAATCTGCAAGGACTGCAAGCTTTCCTATGTGTACTAATACGTCAATAATCATACCCTCTGGCTTACTATACGATTTATTCGCTAGTTGAAGAATCAAATCAGTGGGTGTCAGAGGACCAATACGCAATGTTTGATATAAAGAGTAAGGCAACACATTAACTGACGCACCCAAATCCAGCATACAATGATCAATTTTGAATTTACCAATGACGCATGGAACTGTAAATGTACCTGGATCCTTACACTTTGGTGTTGCCTTGCACTGAACAATTGCAGGGATGTTCTGCCTCAAATTTACCTGCTCGGGCTTCAGTTCTCCTCTTAGGTTAGTGCGCAATTCGTCAAGGGCCTTAGCATATTTTGGGATCCGCCTTATTGCGTCGAGAAGTGTGGTTGAGATCCCAACTCTACTGAACAACTCCAATAAAATTTGATACGCTGTTGGATCCTCCTTAGGCTTTGATATCTGCATAGGAAATGAAAAAGGTGGGTCAGAACGGCAAAATTCGGAATTTTGGTCAGTGGGTAACGCGCCAGTGGTAGACGTTAGTGTCGCGCGCTGGGAGATAATGTTCTCTTCGGGCGCGCTATTATTGTTGGCTTCAGGCGCGGTCGTTGCGCTGACCGCGCCCCCTTCATACATTATTTGCGCTCCGGGAGAAGACATTACCGCTCCGCGCGTCTGGCTAATGTTGTCATCCGGCGCGGAACTCACTGTTTCTGCTTCCCTCATTGCCTCGTTTGTACTCTTGACCTCCTGTTCTCGCCTTAGGGTAATTGCGCTGACATTTGCCGTCGGGTTAGGAATTGTTTGAGATGGTAATTTGCCCTCGTCATTCTTCAACTCATTGACGACCGTGATCAACTGTGACATTTGCTTTGATAACTCCGCAATAGCACCATCTGTCTTCGCTTGGAATTGTTGAATATTCACTGCCAAATCATTAACGGTTAGCGAGTTATTCTTACCTGATTGGTTATAGTTCCTCCTTTGTTGTTGCTGATCAGCATTGTTATAACCCTCTTGTAGTTGACGAAATGGTGGCCTGTAATACTGGGTCTGCTGTTGATGCTGGTTCTGCATTTGATTTTGCTGGTTCTGCCCAACCATCATACTCCGCATCATTTCCTTGAGCTCCTTGATTTCATTGGCCATCTGATTGGTGTTGGAATCCACCTGTGAAACGTTCCTTGTTCTGCTCGTATCCTCCCTTCGACTGATCTCCTCCCTGAAACGAGCACTCTCAGCAGTTTCAGTAATCAAATTACGTACCTCAGACGGTGTCAAGGTCAGCACTGTGCCACCCGCTGCAGCATCCAACATCATACGCTCGAGAGGTCTCAATCCATCCAAAAGATATTCCACCAACATCCTTTCCGGGACTCCTAAGTTACAGCAGCTTTGCTCCAATGCGTTGAACCTCTCCATGTAGTCATACATCGACTCGCTTGGTCCTTGTTTGATATTAGAAAGTTCTCTGCGCACTTGTGTTGCCTTTGCTGGCGGGTAGTATTTGTCTAAAAACTTCCGCTGCATTTGGTCCCAGGTGCGAATACTACCTGAAGGAAGAGACAGAAACCACGATTTTGCTAAGTCAGTCAAACTCAAAGGAAATACTCGAAGCTTAAACCTGTCCTCCGAAGCTGCGTAGGGTCTCAATGTTTGGCAGATTCCGGTGAATTCTTGTAAATGCCTTGTCGCTACCTCTCCCGGTAATCCGCCAAACTTGGGTAAGTGGTGCACCACAGAAGTCTTTACCTCAAAATCGTCCTCTTCTGCACCAGTATTGATGCACCATGGCTGCTCATTGAAGTCTGGTGCAGCCAGCTCTCTCATTGTTTGTTCCGGTCTTCGGGCACGCCTGTATGGCTGATGCCCGTAAGGCTGCTGCTGCACATATTGCTGAGGCGGTGGGTTAGGCTCATTGACACCTTCTGCTCGTGCCCCTGCATCCCTAGCCATAAATTCCCTTTCGTGAAGTTCCCTCTGGCGCGCTCTAAATACTCGCTCCGGCTCTTCATAAAATGGTGGCACCTGCACATCCGGATTTCCCGGTGGTGGTAAAGGATGGTTGTTGTTGTTGTTGACCTGATTTTGTTCATTGTTTTGGCGGCCATCACCATTAACACTACCTGCGTGCGACATGCTGGAAAGAGCAATTTACCGCAACAAAAAAAAACAAAGAAATAATTGAAAACTAAATATAAAAAGAAAAGAAACTCTTCACCGTAGCAGCTCCCCGGCAACGGCGCCAAAATTTGACGCGCGTCGTTGTGCGCGCCAAACTTGTATTTATAATTCCAAGCTCTAGCTAGTGTAGCGGCAAGCAAGGGTCGAACCCAAGAGAACTGACTGTGAAGCTGTTTCCTGTGAATACGGAACTAAAAAGGGGGGGGGGGTTTTGAGTGGATGGTCGCAAGAACGAATGTAATAAAAGTACGAATGTCAATCGAGAGAAGTATTCAGCTCAGGGAATTCATTAGTGACTGTTATCATCGACTTCTAAAGATACGATTCTAATCAAATGCGTGGTCACTCCGACAAAGGTAATGACCTGAAGTATCCCGACAAAGGTGATACTAAGCCTAGATTCTACTACTTGTTTCCACGACAAAGCTTCGACAAGAGTTAATAATCAGAATTGATGAGCGGATAGTTTCACGACAAAGTATACGCTAACCGTGCATTACAATTCAGGCAAATTAAGATCCAGAACTTACGAATGAATAGAAATATGCATTAAATCCAAGTCTCAAACATGAACGTCACCAATTGAAAACCCTAAACTGAAACAGAAGTTTAGCTACTCATATTCATAACTGCAAAATACATTAAACTGAAAGAAATAACAAAAACTGTTCGGAATTACTATTCACCGCCGGAAAACACTGTTCACTGCCGGAAAGTACTGTTCACGCCGGAATCACTGTTCGCGCAATCTCCAAAATTCCGTCCGTCCTTCGTCAAACCTCCGTCGTCCCAAAACTGCCGTCCCAATCTTCCGAAACCCTAATTGAGATCGGGCTGTAATTTGATTTCGGGCCGCGGGCCCGAGTGCTGACGTCATCATAAACCTAGCGCGCCCCATGAAGACATTATGTCGCGCGCCCGAAGAATACATTAACGCTCGGCGCGCGACACTAATGTTGCCTGCTGGCGCGCCACTCACTGCAATGCACCCCCATCTCCGTCAACGCCGATTTCTTCCATAAAAACACCGTTTTGAGCCGCAAGTCTCTTCTCATGTATTCCGAACACCTGAAATGCAAACAACACTAAGAGGTAACTGTTCACATCAAAACATGTCGAAATAGTTGGGTTTAAATGGTTTAGCGAGTCGTATAAATACTCCCCATCAAGTACATACTAGTCGCGGACGATTACGTCTCGAAGTGGGTCGAAGCTAAGGCCACGCGCAAGGATGACGGTAAAATGGTTGTTGAGTTTTTAAGGACTAACGTTTTCTGCAGGTACGGAGTGCCTAAGGCAATAATCAGCGACCAGGGGACGCACTTTTGCAACAGAATAGTGGCGCAGGTACTGAAGCATTATGGAGTGCGCCACAAGACGTCCACTGCATACCATCCTCAAACGAATGGCCAGGCCGAGGTTTCCAACAGAGAGATTAAGCGCAATCTGGAGAAAACCGTGAGACCTACGCACTTTGGGCATATAGAACTGCGCACAAGACACCAATTGGGACTTCACCATTTCGGTTGGTGTATGGAAAGGCGTGCCACCTACCGGTTGAGTTGGAACACAAGGCATACTGGACATTGCACACTTGCAATCTGAACCTCGACGAGGCTGGTAAGACGCGCACTTTTGAACTGAGCGAACTAGAGGAGCTGCGCCTGGATGCATATGAGGGGCTGCGCGACTACAAAGCGCGCACGAAAGCATTTCACGATAAGTACATCCTCAGACGCACCTTCGAGCCAGGAGACCGGGTGCTGTTGTTCTCCTCGCGCTTAAGCTGATGCCCGGAAAGCTGCGCAGCAAGTGGACGGGACCATACACAGTCACAAAGGTTTTCCCATATGGAACAATCGAGTTAGAGAACTAGCGCAAGCATCGTTTTCAGGTTAATGGGCAAAGAGTCAAGAAATACTTGGGAGAACCTTGGGATGAGGTCACGCTCGAAATTGAGGATGCGCAGGCTGCTGCGCCAGAGATACAACCTGATGCACCGGAGGGAGAACTAGGAGCTACTGATTATATATCTTCTCCCTCACTGATTAACCTCGTTACTTATGATGTGCCACATGATTTTGGCCACACTGACCACCTATCTAATCCTTTGCGCTGGACTAAGGAAGACATAGCACACAGATGCACAAGAGTGCGCAGGAGCAAGTGTGGGGGTGGTCACGAGTGCAAACTTGAGCAAGTAACGAGGTACTGTCGAGCCAACGACGTTAAACAAAGGCACTTGTTGGGAGGTAACCCGACACGTTTTCCACGTTTTATTCTTTACCCGTTTTTTTTAGGATTTGAATTTTTAGCTAGTTCAGTACTTGCATATTTTTGAGTCACGTACCAATGCGCGGGTCAGTGCGCAGGACAGATGCGCAGGTCAGAGAGCATATAAGGACAGAAACTTAGAAAATTCCAGACATTCTGCAATTTCGACCGTTAGAGCTTTTCATTGCTGCCAGCCAATCTTTGCCGTCCGCACGCCAATTCCGGAGTTCTTTAGTGAGATTTGAAGAGCACGACATCACCAGCGCACTAGGTAACCTCTCATTTCTTATTTCAGTCGCTTTAGTGAGGGTTTGGTGAAAGAAGCCGACTGAGGACGTAACCCTAGAATCAAAATCGCACCTAGTTAGCCCGCTCCGTTTGGTGTTTTCATTGCTGGGTTTTGTTGACAAGAGTGAGGCGCCCATTTGGTAAAGATTTGAGGGTTTAATTCGGAGTTCTGATTTTGGGGTACTTAGTGGAGCATTGACTACAGTTGACCGCCGATTCTTGAGTCAATCGTCGCAAAAGTGAGGCCAGCAGAAAACCAGGACACCCCGGCGTTTTTCGCAAGGAAGTATGACGCCTTCTGGAGATTGGAGATGTACGGCACCCCGTGCATCAGCAAGGACTTCCTGCGCGAGGTGGGCTTAGAGGACTTGGTCACGGAGAAGCTCGCGCAGGCCGGCTGGGAGGTGTTGATGGACGTGGATAGCGCAGCCGACAAGGAGGACACTTGTGAGTTCCTGGTGTCCCTATAGATCGCTGACTAAGAGATCCGTTACCGACACCGAGGGGTGTGGTATGTTGCATCGGCCAAAAGGCTGAAGCGCACCCTACGCTGTGACAAAGTGCGCGAGCAGGACGTGAATACGCACACCAACCAGGAAGCATGGCGCGAGATGGCGTCGGGCAAACCATTTGCCGCTGGGCGCAGCAGAGGACGTGAGCTGCGCGACCCTTGGATGTACTATCTGTGGCGCATGGTCGCGTACGCAGTCATCGGGCGCTACAACAGTGCGCCAAAGGTCAGCCTGCTTGACATGGACGTGCTCAAGGGGTTGCATTACGGGAAGAAGGTGAGGTTTGTGTCTGATATGGTGGTGCACTGGGAGCGGCTCAGCACCAACGGCCCGCTCACTTGCGGAGGTGTGATCACGCATTTACTGCGTGGGCTGCACGGAGAACCAGAGGTGCCCTAGCACACGGTTGTTCCAGCCGTCTCTTTTGACCGCGCACAGATGCTGCAGTACCGTGCGGTAACTGCTAAGGAAGATGGGTCACTGGAGTGGTGTTACCGGCTGCAGGCTGCTAGGGCACCGAGGCACGCAGCAATCAGAGGAGCGCCCGCAGAGAGTAGTGCGCAGCAAGAGAAAGCTGCTGATGATGAGGAGATGGAGAATGTGGAGGCACGAGTCGCGCAGCCAGCTAAGCGCATGAGGACGCGCGCACAGACTGGAGCCAGGGGAAGTTGTGACCATTGACATCAAAGATTCTCCCCCCCCCCCCCCGCGCGCAGGCAAAGTGGTGCAGACAGGATTCTGAGGAGGCACCAGCAGAGCAGCGCATGATGTTTAACGTCATGCGCGTGCTGGAGTACTTGGGGCCCGAGGGGGCCTATTTAAGCATCAGTCCACCATCTGGGTGGAAATTTGGAGATCCCATTCCCTCTCTTCTCAGTCTGCGCAGGCCACCTCCAGGGTCACCCTTAGAGCAGCGCGAGCCAGCCAGCTCTCCCGCGCAGTCACCGGCCCAATCCTCAGTGAGCACCCCAGTCATAGACCCACTGCAAATGCCATCAGAGCCCCCTCCGCAACCCTCTGGACAGATGATCAGATCGCCCTCTGAGGTCACCCCCATCAAAGAGTTAAGTTCAGATTCGATATGGGAAACTGACTCGGAGGAGGAGCATGCAAACCAGCCCGCAGCAGTTTCAATTACGCAACCATCCTCCAGCTCTGAGTATGAGACAGAGTCCATGGACGAGGAGGCACAAGGGTCTGCGCAGGACTCCAGCTCAGAGGATCTCCAGGGCTACACAGAGGGCTAGGCGCAAATAATTTCGGGTTGTTTTTACTTTTGAAAACTATCACTGGATGTTCTGTTCCTATTTTGTGTTGGATATTTTGTGAACTCCTGACTTTGTTTCGTTTGCTGCATTGACTATGTTTTTCATTTTCATGATGCATTTTACTTTTAGTTCTTAGTTGTCCTAGTGGCATGCATGAGTGCGCTCTCCGTTGCGCTTGAGCTTGAGTCGTGGGGACACGTCTCTGTTTAAGTGTGTGTGTGGGGAGGGGGGGGGGGGCGTTACATTTACATTTCATATTTATCATTGTGGTTTAGCTTAGTTAGTATAGTTATAGGGAATAGTAGCGCTTGTGCGCTTATGTGCGGATTGCGCACACCTTTCGACTTGTTTTGCCTTATTCATCCTGCATGCACTGCCATTAACCGTTTTAGTATATTTTTTTCGATTTTTGTCTTTTTGGTCGGGATATACAGGGGATGTGGAGTTGGCAGAAAAAGCTCTAGAGAGGCGGTTAGTCGTTTCTACTTCGAGATTAAGGTACATGGCTAAAAGCGCTAGTGGAGGCCGGTGCTTCGCAACCTTCGGAGCAACAGAGCGCGCTCAACCACGCAGATGCTAAAGGCGAATACCCAAAGCGTGGCGAGGTGGGAAAACAGACCACCTTTCCTCTGGAAGTCGAGTGTAGGAAAGTGGGCGCGGGTGTAAACGCGTGCGCTGACCTGCGCAAGTAGACCAAGGAGGGAGAGCGGGGCGTTGTTCCATAGCTGCTATCTGAAGGCCGAGACTGGAACCGTTCTGGGAATATAAGAAAAGTGGACGAAGCTGTATAAAGGAAAAAAACCAGTTGACGATATACGCAAGGAAAAGAAACCAGCATGCGCACACAGCTCCATATTAGCGCATGCGCAAGTCCAAAAGTAAAAAAGTTCGTCAAGGACGAAAGGCTTGAGTTCCCAAGAAGCGCACGAATGAATCACGCACCTAAAGAAACCTGCGCGTTTATCCATGTACCAGAAATCGGAGTAGGGACCGACAACCAGGACTCTATGAAGAGCTATCTCCGAATCATCCGAATTAAATTGCATCCTGGCTGAGAGGAAACAAATTTCGAAATTATTATATTAGAATTGTTAAGGGTTTGTGAGCGTAGCTGATTGAGCAACGCAGGGTGAACCGATGTTCAGATCGCGCATGAGTGTAAGGCTGTGCGCTAGACTTCAGAGAGGTAATTGTATCTGTGCTTGTTCGGGACGAACAAGGGCAAGTGTGGGGGATTTGATAGAGCCTAGTTATATGCGCTATTTAGATCTTAGCACTGTGCTTGTTTGCATTATTTTGTGTACAAGATTACTGGTTTTTGGTATTTTTGTATTTCAGGATAAAACAGGAGCATAAGTCAGATGTGCGCTAACGGGCGTTTTTTAGAGCGCAATGCACGACCTGCGGAGCTAGTAGCGCAAAAAGGAGATAGTTGATTCAGGCTACAGTGCGCAAACCGACTGCGCGAAGCAAGTAGCGCAATCAGCGTGCGCATGATAGCAGAGTTTCTAAATATTGATCATCATTATCTCCTGGATTTGGGAAGTAGCTAAGATTCTCTCAGGCCAAATCTAAGCATTCCTTGGGCTTTAAGACCAGTATATAAGAGGAGGGAAGCTAGGGTTTGGAAGAGACAGAGGACATATAGAGAGAAGGACACTCAGCAGCAAAAACACACGAGCTACTGCCGCTGAGATTTTGCGCGAACCACCTGCGCCAGCCGAAAACAGCAATCTGCAATTGCGCCGACCTGCTACTTTTCCTTGGCTGCTGAAGTTTTATTTATTATTTCTATGATGTTTGTTTCTAGCATGTCTAGCTAAACACCTTGTATCGGTTGGGCATGATTCTATGAAGTATTTTCTTTGAGACTTGTGTTTAATGCTTAGTTCGTCTGCTTATATTAATTATATGCATATGGGTGATAATTAGTTGTGCGAATAAGAGAAGCCTTGAACCGCAATCTTATTCTAACTGCTCGTTATTGTTTGTTAAACTAGTTGATAACTTGACGGGGAAAACTAGGAGAAACCCACTAGGATGATCAGCCGCTACTGTGATAGGATTCGTTGCTGCTTAGACTAGTTTCAGGAATTAATAGCTCATGGCCTTTGATCGGAACATGCGCACACGTTAGGAAGCCTTGATCGGACACTAACTTGAGTAGAACTGCACTATAGATGTTTAGAGTCGATGATAAGGGATTCTTTCATAGAGGATTGTCTTTACCGATACTTTTCATAGTCATAGTACTTAATATTTACTGCCTGCGCACGTATCGTGCAATTCTGCTTTCAATACTGTTCATTCGCGCACATGCACAACCCAATCACTCACAACCCCAATTTCGTAAGTTGTAGGTTGCTAGCTAAGACCAGTCTGCACGCTCCTTGTGGGATCGACCCTGACTTAGCCGTTGTACTAAGTGGAGAAGGAAGGATTAATTTGAAGCGTACAACGACGCGCGATCAGCAGCGCGAGCCAGCCAATTCTCCCGCGCAATCACCGGCACAATCCTCAGTGCGCACCCTAGTCATAGACCCGCTGCAAATGCCATCAGAGCCCCCTCCGCAACCCTCTGCACAGATGATCAGATCTCCCTCTAAGGTCACCCCCATCAAAGAGTTAAGTTCAGATTCGATATGGGAAACTGACTTGGAGGAGGAGTTTGCAAACCAGCCAGCAGCAGTTTCAGTTGCGCAACCATCCTCCAGCTCTGAGTATGAGACAGAGTCCGTGGACGAAGAGGCACAAGGGTCTGCGAAGGACTCCATCTCAGAGGATTTCTAGGGCTGCACAGAGGGCTAGGCGCAAATAATTTCGGGTTGTCCTTTTGCATTTGAAAACTATCACTGGATGTTCTTTTTTGTGTTGGATATTTTGTGAAGTCCTGACCTTATTTCGTTTGCTGCGTTGACTGTGTTTTTCATTTTCATGATGCATTTTACTTTTAGTTGTTAGTTGTCCTAGTAGCATGCATGAGTGCGCTCTCCGTTACGCTTGAGCGTGATTCGTGGGGACACGTCTCTGTTTAAGTGTGGGGGGGGGGGGGGGGGGTTACATTTACATTTCATATTTATCAGTGTAGTTTAGCTTAGTTAGTGTAGTTATAGGAAATAGTAGCGGTTCTGCGCTTGTGTGCGGATTGCGCACACCTTTCGACTTGTTTTGCCTTATTCATCCTACATGCACTGCCATTAACCGTTTTAGTATAATTTTTTCGATTTTGTCATTTTAGTTGGGATATACAGGGGATGTGGAGTTGACAGAAAAAGCTCTAGAGAGGCGGTTAGTCATTTTTGCTTCGAGATTAAGGTACATGGCTAAAAGCGCTAGTGGAAGCCGGTGCTTCGCAACCTTCGGAACAATAGAGCGCGCACAGCCACGCAGATGCCAAAGGGGAATACCCAAAGCGTAGCGAGGTGCGAAAACAGACAACCTTTCCTCTGGAAGTCGAGTGTAGGAAAGTGGGCGCGGGTGTAAACGCGTGCGCTGACGTGCGCAAGTAGACCAAGGAGGGAGAGCGGGGCATTGTTCCATAGCTGCTATCAGAAGGCCGAGACTGGAACCGTTCTGGGACTATAAGAAGAAAAGTGGACAAAGCTGTATAAAAGGAAAGAAACCAGCGTGCGCACACAACTCCAAATTAGCGCATGCGCAAGTCCAAAAATAAAAAAATCATCAAGGACGAAAGGCTTGGGTTCCCAAGAAGCGCGCGAATGAATCACGCACCTGAAGAAGCTTGCGCGATTGACCATGTACCAGAAATCGGAGTAGAGACCGACAAGCAGGAGCCTATGGAGAGCTATCTCCCAATCATCCAAATTAAATTGCATCCTGGCTGACAGGTAACAAATTTCGAAATTATTATATTAGAGTTGTTAAGGGTTTGTGCGCGTAGGTGATAGGCTGTGTGCAGATCGCGCATGAGTGTAAAGCTGTGTGCTAGACTTCAGAGAGGTAATTGTATCTGTGCTTCAGTACTTGTTCGGGAGGAACAAGGGCAAGTGTCGGGGATTTGATAGAGCCTAGTTATATGCGCTATTTAGATCTTAACACTGTGCTTGTTTGCATTATTTTGTGTACAAGATTACTGGTTTTCGGTATTTTTGTATTTCAGGATGAAATAGGAGCATAAGTCAGATGTGCGCTAACGGGCGCTTTTAGAGAGCGCAGTGCACGACCTACGGAGCTAGCAGCGCAAAAGGAGATAGGAGATAGCTGACTCGGACTGCAGTGCGTGAACCGACTGCGCGAAGCGAGTAGCGCAATCAACGTGCACAGCGAGCCATGCGCAGGATAGCAGAGTTTCTCAATTTTGATCATCATTATCTCCTAGATTTGGGAAGTAGCTAAGATTCTCTTGGGGCCAAATCTAAGCATTCCTTGGGCTTCAAGACCAGTATATAAGAGGAGGGAAGCTAGGGTTTGGGAGAGATAGAAGACATATAGAGAGAGGGACACATAGCAGCAAAAACACACGAGCTCCAGCCGAGATTCTGCGCGAACCACCTGCGCCAGCCGAAAACAGCAATCTGCAATTGCGCCGACCTGCTACTTTTCCTTGGCTGCTTTAGTTTTATTTATTATTTCTATGATGTTTGTTTCTAGCATGTCTAGCTAAACACCTTGTATCGGTTGGGCATGATTCTATGAAGTATTTCCTTTGAGACTTGTGCTTAATGTTTAGTTCGTCTACTTATATTAATTCTATGCACATGAGTGATAATTAGTTGTGCGGATAAGAGAAGCCTTGAACCGCAATCTTATTCTAACTGCTCGTTATTGTATGTTAAACTAGTTGATAACTTGAATGTGACAACTAGGAGTAACACACTAGGATAATCAGCTACTACTGTGATAGGATTCGTAGTTGCTTGGACTAGTTTCAGGAATTAATACTCATGAACTTTGATCGGAACATGCGCACACGTTAGGAAGCCTTGATCGGACACTAGCGTAAGTAGAACTGCACTATAGATGTTTAGAGTCGATGATAAGGGATACATTCATAGAGGATTGTCTTTACCGATACTTTTCATAGTCATAGTACTTAATATCTACTGCCCGCGCACGTATCGTGCAATTCTGCTTTCACTACTGTTCATTCGCGCACCTGCGCAACCCAATCACTCACAACCCCAATTTCGTAAGTTGTAGGTTGCTAGCTAAGACGAGTCTGCACGCTTCTTGTGGGATCGACCCTGACTTAGCTGCTGTACTAAGTGGAGAAGGGAGGATTAATTTGACGCGTACAACGACGCGCGATCACCCTCTTTCCAAAGACCCGGGTTGCTGCTACTCGGACAGACGCTACAGTTCTTCTGAATAAGCTTCTGCTATAGCTCTCTTGCTATAGCTGCTCCTTGTTCACTGGTCTTGTTCACATATGCTGGACTCCTACTATAGCAGCATCTTGTTCACTTGTATTGGTTTTGCCATACTGCATCATCAATCTCCCCCTTGGCATCTAGCACAAACTCTTACTGCAAAGGAGATGTCGGGACGACTGGCAGTCAGGTACAGTAAGCTCCCAATCATACTTCTGTAGATAGTCTGACTCACTTCCACTACATGTTCATCTTCGATGGCTTTGACATGAGTGGTAGCGGGCGTTCGTTTATGACTGGCTTTATCTAGCTGAAATTTCTGCACAAGATTCTTGTTGTACTTGCTTTGTGCAATAAAGATTCCATCTTCTTTCTGGGTGATCTCCAGAACAAGGAAATACGACAGTTCTCTGACCATGCTCATTTTGAATTCCTTCTGCATGTAATCCACAAACTGCTTCACCAGGTGCTGAGACTTCGATCCAAAGACAATGTCATCCACATATATCTGCGCAATGATCACATCCGACTTGGTTCTTTTCACAAATAAAGTTTTGTCAGCTCCCCCTCTTTTGTAACCATGGTTTTCAAGAAAGACTGTCAGCCGCTCGTACCATGCTCGAGGAGCCTGTTTAAGCCCGTACATAGCTTTCTTCAGTTTGTACACGTGCTCCGCGTGATGAGGATCTTCAAAGACTTTTGGCTGGGCAACATACACTTCTTCAGAGAGGTCTCCATTCAGAAACGCACTTTTGACATCCATTTGATATAGTTTAAATCCTAGGAAGCAGGACGTAGCTAGGAGCAGTCTGATGGCCTCCAGACGAGCAACTGGAGCAAAAGTTTCTTCGAAATCTAGTCCCTCAATTTGAGTGTATCCTTGAGCAACAAGTCTGGCTTTGTTTCTTGTGATGTTTTCCTTTTCATCAGTTTTGTTTTCGAAGATCCACTTGGTGCCTATAATGTTTACTCCTTTAGGTCTGTCCACTAACTCCCAAACATCGTGTCTCTCGAACTCTGCTAATTCTTCCTGCATAGCTATCATCCAGAATTTGTCACTCATAGCTTCCTTGAAGTTCTTCGGTTCTATACTGGATAGGAATCAGGTATTGAGGTAAGCGTTGCTTCTAGTTCTCCTTCTTTCTGTCAGGTCCCCAATCACATTGGTTAGCGGATGATTCTTCTGAATCTTCTTTGGAGGCTGCCTTGATGGTGGTTCATGAGTCTCATTATTCTGTTCTTCATGCAAGCTCTCTAATTGTTCGTCTGGACTTTCTGCTTCAGCACTTGCTGTAGCATCTTCTGGAGCCAAAGTTTGTTCACTTCTGCTCTGACTGGCAGGGGCATCTTCAATGTCAGAGTCTTCGTTGTCAAGGACAGTGGAAGAGACTTCTTCAACATCGTTGACTACTACATTTATGAATTCCATCATTGTCCGTGTCCTCTGGTTGTACACTCGATATGCCCTACTGTTCATTGAATATCCCAGGAAGAATCCAGCATCGCTCTTTGGATCAAGCTTTTTCCTGTACTCCCGATCTCTTAGAATGAAGCAGTCACTTCCAAAGGTGTGAAAGTATTTGACTGTGGGCTTCTTCTGATTCTAGAGCTCATAGCAAGTCTGATTGGTTTCTTTCCGTATAGTGACTCTGTTGATGATGTAGCATGCGGTGTTCATTGCCTCGGCCCAGAATCTAAGGGGGAACCCTCTTGGCATGAATCATGACTCTGGCCATTTCTTGTATTGTCCGGTTCTTTCGTTCCACTACCCCATTCTGCTGAGGAGTGATGGGAGAGGAATACTGATGTGAGATATCCCTTTGACGACAGAACTCATCAACCGGTTCGTTTTCAAATTCTCTACCATGATCACTGCGGATGTTGGTGATTCTGAGATTTTTCTGTTGCTCTAGTCGGGACACCAAAGAGACTATGACTTTTACAGTATCCGATTTCTCCCTGACAAAATCAATCCAAATGAACAGGGTATAGTCATCAACACAGGCGAAGGCATATCTTTTCCTCCCCATACTCTCAACTTCCATAGGACCCATCAGGTCCATGAGTATCAACTGGAGAGGTCTGGTTGTATTTGTATCTTTGACTTTCGGGTGTGAAGCCTTTTTCTGTTTCCCAATCTGACAATCTCCACAGATGGAGCTTGTCTTCCCTTTAATCAGCGGTATTCCTCTAACTAACCCTTCTGTTGCAATTTTCTTCAGAGTCCTCAGGTTGACATGACCCATCCTTCTGTGCCAGAGATTCATTTCCTCTGCATTAGTCAGCATGCATCTTGGTGAAAGAGAGTTTGTGCCTACTTTGAGAAGATAGCAGTTGCTTTTTGATCTGGCCCCCTCCATTATACAATCTCAGCTTTGTTGAAGACTTGGCATGAATCTTTCGTAAACCTCACCTGTTGAGTGCCATCACACAGCTGGCTGATGCTTATGAGGTTCACCTTCAGTCCTTCCACCAGCATGACATTGCTTAGTTTGGGCATCCCTTTAACTGCCAGTGTTTCTTTACCTAGAACTCTTCCCTTCAGGCCATTTCCAAACTTCACCCGTTGTTCTAAGAAAGGATTTATATTCTTCAAGAAGGATTTTTCTCCCGTCATATGCCCCGAGCAGCCACTGTCAATGTACCAGCTAACTTGATTCGAGGAACTTGCTGTGCTGACAAGTGCGAGATGCTGAGTTCTCTCATATTTCTGCTTGGTTGGTTTCCTGTCTAAACCCTTCCTGGTGTATGCTGAATGACAGTTCCTCTTAATGTGACCTTTGTGCCCGCAGCTATAGCATCTTTCATACTTTAACAGCGTCTTGACATGTTGATACGGGGTTGCTGTAGCAGGAACTGATTCACCCTTCCTTGTGTTTTTCTCCCTTTCCTGACTGATCTGTATCTGACCATGTTGCATTCATCTTCGCTCAGATCTGTCTCAACTTCACTTCTACTGGTAGAAAAAGCATTTTTCAGCTCATCCTTCTTCATTGGTTTGCTGGTACAGTCGACTTGTCGATGGCCATATCCTTCACAGTTCCAACACTGCATGCCCTTTCTTCTGTCTCTCTTCTCATCATTTATTTTGAGCAGGTTCCTTCCCTCTCCTTTGATTTCCTCCACCTCTTCTAGGTGGCCTTTGTGAGAATGAGCTTTGTCCAGATCTTGAGTCCATGTTTTTTAAGAGTTTCCCGAGATTCTTTACTAATAGGCTCAGCGGGTCGTCTGAAGCTGGCTTCTTTACTTCTGTTTCTGTATTCAGTCCTATATTTTCTTTAGGAGTGGGCTCTTCTTTAACCAGCTTCATCTCAAATTGTTTGAGGGATCCAACCAATTCTTCCAGCCTCAAGTGTCTGACACTTTGAGCTTCTTCAATGGCCGTCACTTTCATGTCAAATCTTGTGGGGAACGATCTAAGGACCTTCCTAATCAGCTTCTCTTCAGGAATAGGTTCTCCAAGAGCATGGGCTTCATTTGCCAGGTCACACAGTTTTGCATTGAACTCAGTGATCGTCTCCTCTTCTAGCATTCTCAGGTTCTCAAACTGCGTAGCAATAATCTGTAATCTTGACAGCTTTACTTTATCAGTTCCTTCATGGGCAGTTTGCAGGATTTCCCAAGATTGCTTGGCCATATCACAGTTTGATATCAACCTGAAATTGTTAGCATCAACCGTAGCAAAGATAGCATTCAGACCCTTTGATTTACCAGTTGAAGCAGCTCCCTCTTCAGCAGTCCATTGTTCTTCAGGTTTTATCCGTGTAACTCCGTGTTCATCCATGGTGATCGAAGGAGACCACTGGACCACGATAGCTCTCCAGATCTTCTCATCAATGGCTTTGAGAAAGGCCTTCATCCTAGCCTTCCAATAATATCCATAGTTGCTTTCTTCCATCAATGGAGGTCTGCTCGTGCTCTGTCTTTCCTTCATTGTTCCTTGACTTCTTCAGAGGCGATGTAGGATCTTTTACTCTGTGTGTTGAGCTCCCGCTCTGATACCAATTGAAATTCGCAGCGCCTCTTAAACAGATTTGTGAACAAGCAGTTGCTGCAGCACACTCTTGTTCACCCGGAAACTGTTTCAGCAAGAATGAACAAGGGCAAAGGTTTGTTCACCCAATTCAGCCAATTGCCTACGTCTGGGGAGGACTCTTCTCAGTACTCAATCCACTAATCTCAAGGTTTCCAAGTACACACGGTTACAACCCACGCAACCTATGCTACTCAACCTTAGGTGGATCCTAGTACACAATCAGAACAGGCTCTGACTTGTGTCTGCACACCCTCTACTGATATCTATCTAGAATAGCTACTGTCTCCTCGAAACTCAGCCTATTCTAAACAATACTCAGATTATGCAGGGTTGCTATAGCATCTGCTGTAGCACACAACTGATGCACAAACTGTCCGCGTTGCTCCAAGCCTTCCGCTGAGCCGTTCGAACGATTCCACGAGCGCTGCACACTCTGGAATACTCCCCCTCACCTAGTGACCTCCTGCCACTAGCGAGAGCTGGCCTTCTACAGATTGCCCGAGTCCTCCACTCGAAAATTCCTCCGCGGCCTACCTTGATCAATGCTCTGACTTGGCTTTCCCGATCAAGCTTGGATCAGATTACGCAAGTCTTGATCACCTTCTGCTTCTGTCACCACAGCTCTGCTCTCAGTGATAATCGAAGACCTCGTCCGCACACCAAAAAATACTCTCTCAGAATTCTGTGTGTGTTCTCGCTTTTCTGCACTCTACTTCGATCAATCTTCATTGCTCTGAAGGATCTTCTTTATATAGGAGCGCCCACTTCCATCATTATCAGATTATAGCTCCAAAAGCAAAAACCCCTAATTTGTAGGAGATTAGATTTGATTGGCAAATCTAATCTTCTACAATCAAATCTTCTCCTTAAGCTGGGAATCTCTAGTGGAATATTCTCTGCAGCAACTCTGAACCTCCTCTGATGCTCTTCGAAGGACTGTCACGCCCTCTTTCCAAAGACCCAGGTTGCTGCTACTCGGACAGACGCTACAGCTCTTCTGAACAAGCTCCTGCTATAGCTCTCTTGCTATAGCTGCTCCATATTCACTGGTCTTGTTCACATATGCTGGACTCCTGCTATAGCAGCATCTTGTTCACTTGTATTGGTTTTGTCAAACACTGCCATACTGCATCATCATACATTATCGCTCTTAATGTTTGATTACTGCGCGAGGTAAATGTGTGCATCGGGCGCGCGACATGTTCAGCACGCCGCGTTTCAACCCTATAAAGCTTGGAGCACGCCTCATATACACCCTAGGTTCAAACGCGGCTCCTCCAACACCCCATGTTCAAATTTCGTTTTCACTACATTCTCAATGCTTTTTCCAACTGCTTAAACATCCCAGGATGGCGCCAAAAAGAGACCCTACATTCGAGGAACTTTACGAGCAGTTCACTCGGAAGCAGTTCGGTGCCATTACTTTTGCCGACGAAGAGTTCCTAAAGGCTAACGATCTACACGATCGCATATTACAGTTGCTCACAGGAGCTGGCGGGCCTGGACTCTTGACCATCCATTCAGAGACGGACGTGGAAGACGCCCGGGAGTTTCTGGCATCATTTAATTATGTGGACCGCGCAGACCATCTCGGTATCCGGTACAGACACCGCGGTCAATTTTGTCTCACTCACCCACCACAGTTGCTTGAATTATTTTGATGGCAGGTGGATACCTATAACTGGTCGTTGGGGACAAGAACATTTTCTTAGACCTGGGTGACCTCTCCGAGGTTGGGACGGTCTACAACCCTAACGCTAGCAAAGCACACAGTATTCGTGACCCGGCCTATTTCTATCTCCAGAAGCTCCTTTCTGGGTCAGTCTTCGGGCGCGACAATGGGGGCGACAAGGTTCCCTTATTCGAGATGCATGTGTTTCATTCCTTCCACACCCAGTCGCCTCTCGATTTTGTAGATGTGCTAAGCAAGTTCTGGAGGAAGAGGTTGTCGTGTGTAGGTTATACTACGGAGGCCTTATCACCTATATGTTGCGCCGCCTGCATGGTCAGCCGGTCTTGGATTCGCACCATCTTGTCCCACCGATGTTTCTCACACGAGAGGCTTCCATAGGGATGTGAGCTCTCACGACTCGTCCCCGGCGGCCTGATTAGTTTGCATGGACATATCATTTGGATCGTAGATACCATGAGCCGCTTTCGACAAACAGGCGCCACAGGCAGCCAGCAGTGATAGAGCAGGCTGAGTCTTCAGCTGCAGATTCCAGGAGAGCCGCGCATAGGACAGCCTCCAGAGTCGATAGTGAGCAGCAACCACCGACCTTCGCCCAGGCACAGTTGGACGCTATGTTCAACGCCTATCGGATGTTGGATTTTTTCATGCCACCTGGGACACAGCCAGTACCAGCACCGCCAGGGTGGTTTCTAGGACAGCCGATCCCTCCAGAGTACGTGATCGTGCCAGAGTATTCATCATCTCCCAGCGGATCCACAGACGACTCTATTGAGTTATAGGGAGTTTCTGCTTTCTTTCTTATTTATTTCTTTTTTAATCATTTTTGTAATTTGGTAGTGTATTGCATGACTCGCTTTTGAGCTTAAGTCGATTAGTGAGGACACGGCTTTGTTCAATAGTGTGGGGTGGTGTAGTCGAGTTTGTCGTGTCAGCACGTTTACCTTTATTAGCATGCATTAGTAGTAGCTAGGGTATGTTTTTTTTTTCAAATTTGTATATGGTACAATGAAGACACTGATTGTATGAGATGATGTTCGATTCTATGAGGTTTTGATGTGTATGCTTTACATGATTTCTGTAGTATTGGGATGCTAGTTACGTGATGTTATATGTTTTTTTGAGTTGAGATATTACAGGATGTGGAGTTGACAGAAAATTTTCTAGAGGGACTTGACAAACATTCGAAGGTTCAGGGGATTAGTCGCGTAGCGCGCTGAGTTTGTGGAGGTTGGCATTCCAATTTATGAGGGGTGAGACTTTCACTCCATCATTGAGGCATTTATGCAATGGTGGGATGGGAAACAAAAGCGGGAATGGGTGGGTAACCCCTATCCTGCCTCGCGCTGAAAGGGTAATGATAAGAAAGAGGGGGACGTGCTCCATATGTTTCTATTCGAAGGCGATGATTGGAACGGTTCAAAGAGCAAATGCAAAAAAGGACAAGCAATTCACATTGGAGAGCAAAGCTCAAAAAGAAAATTCAGTCAAATGTGAAAGACGAAAATTAGAAAAGCAATCGAGTTGAGTGAAGTCTTCGGACCAAACAAAACAAGAAAGTTTCAAGAGCTGTTCTACCAAAGAGAAGAAGAAAAAGTTGAGTTCCTCGTAGCTTGGATTTTTCATGTGCCAGAAAAAGCGAACTTAGTATATGTGCGTGACTATGACCTCGAGCTGAAGAATGGAGTCGGGAGTCTAAAGAGAACTATCTCCTAGTCATCCATTGAACCCATGTCGACCTCGCAGGTAACATGTATCATTACGATTTCTTGCTAATCATTATTGAAGAATGAATGGGAGTATATGTGATGAACTGATTAGTGAGGACATCTCAAGTAAATTCAGTGTTCATTCATTGGCATGATAGAAGTGCTTTGAGTGTTGCAAGTCTTGCTTTTGTTCTTATTCGGGACAAACAAGTCTAAGTGTGGGGTGGTTTGATGAGGCGTATTGATGGGGGAGTATTTATACGACTCGCTAAACCATTTAAACCCAACTATTTCGACATGTTTTGATGTGAACAGTTACCTCTTAGTGTTGTTTGCATTTCAGGTGTTCGGAATACATGAGAAGAGACTTGCGGCTCAAAACGGTGTTTTTATGGAAGAAATCGGCGTTGACGGAGATGGGGGTGCATTGCAGTGAGTGGCGCGCCAGCAGGCAACATTAGTGTCGCGCGCCGAGAGTTAATGTATTCGTCGGGCGCGCGACATAATGTCTTCATGGGGCGCGCTGGGTTTATGATGACGTCACCATTCGGGCCCGCGGCCCGAAATCAGTTTTACAGCCCGATCTCAATTAGGGTTTCGGAAGATTGGGACGGAGTTTTTTCGACGACGGAAGAGTTTTGGACGACGGAGGTCTGACGGAGACGGCGGAAAGAATTTTGCAGCTTGCGTGAACAGTACTTCCGGCGTGAACAGTGTTTCCGGCAGTGAACAGTGTTTCCGGCAGTGAATAGTGATCGTGAACAGTATTTTTTATGTTTTTCAGTTTAATGTATTTTGCAATTATGAACATGAGTAACTAAACTTTTATTTCAGTTTATGGTTTTCAATTTGTGACATTCATGTTTGAGACTTGGTTCAATGCATATTTCTATTCATTCGTAAGTTCTGGATCTTAATTTGCCTGAATTGTATTGGGGAGTATTTATACGACTCGCTAAACCATTTAAACCCAACTATTTCGACATGTTTTGATGTGAACAGTTACCTCTTAGTGTTGTTTGCATTTCAGGTGTTCGGAATACATGAGAAGAGACTTGCGGCTCAAAACGGTGTTTTTATGGAAGAAATCGGCGTTGACGGAGATGGGGGTGCATTGCAGTGAGTGGCGCGCCAGCAGGCAACATTAGTGTCGCGCGCCGAGAGTTAATGTATTCGTCGGGCGCGCGACATAATGTCTTCATGGGGCGCGCTGGGTTTATGATGACGTCACCATTCGGGCCCGCGGCCCGAAATCAGTTTTACAGCCCGATCTCAATTAGGGTTTCGGAAGATTGGGACGGAGTTTTTTCGACGACGGAAGAGTTTTGGACGACGGAGGTTTGACGGAGACGGCGGACGGAATTTTGCAGCTTGCGTGAACAGTACTTCCGGCGTGAACAGTGTTTCCGGCAGTGAACAGTGTTTCCGGCAGTGAACAGTGAACAGTGATCGTGAACAGTATTTTTTTATGTTTTTCAGTTTAATGTATTTTGCAATTATGAACATGAGTAGCTAAACTTTTATTTCAGTTTAGGGTTTTCAATTGGTGACATTCATGTTTGAGACTTGGTTCAATGCATATTTCTATTCATTCGTAAGTTCTGGATCTTAATTTGCCTGAATTGTATTGCACGGTTAGCGTATACTTTGTCGTGAAACTATCCGTTTAACAATTCTGATTATTAACTCTTGTTGAAGCTTTGTCGTGGAAACAAGTAGTAGAATCCAGGCTCCGTATCACCTTTGTCGGGATACTCTAGATTATTACCTTTGTCGGGATGATCGCATGTTTGATTAGAATAGCTATCCTTAGAAGTCAATGATAACAGTCACTATTGAATTCCCTGAGCTGAATATTTCTCTCGATTGACATTTGCACTTTTATTACATTCGTTCTTGCGATCATTCACTCAAAACCCCCTTTAGTTCAGTATTTACAGGGAATCGCTTCACATTCAGTTCTATTGGGTTCGACCCTTGCTTGCCGCTACACTAGCTGGAGCTTGGAAATATAAATACAAGTTTGGCGCGTACAACGACGCGCGTCAAATTTTGACGCGCCAAAATTCCCCGCCAATATTTACAGGGAAACACTGTTCACGCCGGAAGTACTGTTCACGCAAGCTGCAAAATTCCGTCCGCCGTCTCCGTCAAACCTCCGTCGTCCAAAACTCTTCCGTCGTCGAAAAAACTCCGTCCCAGTCTTCCGAAACCCTAATTGAGATCGGGCTGTAAAACTGATTTCGGGCCGCGGGCCCGAATGGTGACGTCATCATAAACCCAGTGCGCCCCATGAAGACATTATGTCGCGCGCCCGACGAATACATTAACTCTCGGCGCGCGACACTAATGTTGCCTGCTGGCGCGCCACTCACTGCAATGCACCCCCATCTCCGTCAACGCCGATTTCTTCCATAAAAACACCGTTTTGAGCCGCAAGTCTCTTCTCATGTATTCCGAACACCTGAAATGCAAACAACACTAAGAGGTAACTGTTCACATCAAAACATGTCGAAATAGTTGGGTTTAAATGGTTTAGCGAGTCGTATAAATACTCCCCATCACGTATTTATACGAGTCATTAAACCGTTTAAACCCAACCATTTCGGCACGTTTTTATGTGAACAGTTACTTTTTAGTGTTGTTTGCATTTCAGGTGTTCGGAATACATGAAAAGAGACTCGTGACTTAAAATGGTGTTTTTTAGAAAGCCGAATGCGAAATCGACGTTGAAGGGATTGAGTGTGTGATGGGCGTATTTATACGACTCGCTAAACCGTTTAAACCCAACTATTTCGACATGTTTTTATGTAAACAGTTACTTCTTAGTGTTGTTTGCATTTCAGGTGTTCGGGATACATGAAAAGAACTTGCGACTCAAAATGGTGTTTTTAGGGAGAACATCGACGTTGAAGGAATTGAGTGAGCATCTCAGTGAGTTCGGCGCCCGTAGACAACATTAGCATCGCGCGCCAGAAGTTAATTTCTTCACCTGACGCGCGAGTTAATGTCTTCATGGGGCGCGGCCATCTTATGATGACGTCAGCATCGGGCCCGCGGCCCGAAATCAAATTTTAGAGCCCGTTCGCAATTAGGGTTTGGAGAGTCAGAGAGAGACAGCAGCTTTGACGACGGAAGTTTGGAACGGACGGAATTTTCTGACAGTGAACATTATTTTTCGGTGGTGAACAGTACTCGTGAACAGTGTTTTTCATTCTATTCAGTTTAATGTGTTTTTGAGTAATGACTATGAGTAGCTAAATTTCTGTTTCAGTTTAGGGTTTTCAGTTAGTGACATACATATTTGAGACTTGAATTTAATGTCTGTTTCTATTCAATCGTGAGTTCTGGGTCTTATATTGCATGAATTGTATTGCACGATTAGCGAATACTTTGTCATGAAACTACCCGCTCATCAATTCTGATTATTAACTCTTTTCGAAGCTTTTTTGTGGAAACAAGTAGTAGAATCTAGGCTTAGTATCACCTTTGTCGGGATATTCTAGGTTATTACCTTTGTCGGAATGACCACATGTTTGATTAGAATCACAATCTTTAGAAGTCGATGATAATAGTCACTATTGAATTCCCTGAGCTGAATGCTTCTCTTACTTGATATTCACGTTTTCTCACTTTCTTTCTTGCAAACAACTTTCTCAAACCCCCTTTAGTTTAATATTCACAGGAAATCGCTTCACAGTCAGTTCTCTTGGGTTTGACCCATGCTTGCCGCTACACTAGCTAAAGCTTGGAGATATAAATACAAATTTGGCACACACAACGACGCGCGTCAGTGTGCATCACAGTGAGTGCCGCTCCCGAAGAAGACTTTAGGATCGCGCGCTAGAAGCTTAATGTCTTCTTAGGCGCGCGACTTAATGTAAGCGTGCAGTGGCACTAAACGTGATGACGTCCGCATCGGCCACGGCCCGAAATCAAATTTTGAAGCCTAATCTCAATTAGGGTTTCAAAGGCAAAAACTAGAACTGCAGTTTTGGAGACGGACGAAGACTAAGATTTTGGAGGGAGACGAAGTCTTGCATGAACAGTGTCCTCCGGTGGTGAACAGTGTTCACGGCGTGACCATTGCTCGTGAACAATACTTTCGGCAGTAAATTAAAAAATATTTTTCATTCCTTTTAATTTAATGTGTTCTTCAGTCATGACTATGACTAGCTAAATTTTTGTTTCAGTTTATGATTTTCAGTTAGTGACATACATGTTAGAGACTCGAATTTAATGTCCAATTTTGTTTAATCATAGTTCTGGATTCAAATTATATGAATTGTATTTCACTCTTAGCATATACTTTGTCGTGAAACTATCCGCTCATTAATTCTAATTATTAATTCTAAGTAGTTGGCTTAGTATCACTTTTGTCGGGATACTCTAGGTTATTACCTTTGTCGGAATGACCAAATTGCAATCCTTAGAAGTCAATGATAACGGTCAGTATTGAATTCCCCGGACTGAATACCTCTCTTAATTCATATTCACGTTTTCTTACTTTTCGTCTTGCATCAACTTACTTAAACCCCCTTTAGTTTAGTATATACAGGAAATCACTTCAAACAGTCAGTTCTCTTGGGTTCGACCCTTGCTTGCCGCTAGAGCTTAGAAATATAAATTATAAATTTGACGCACACAACGACGCGCGTCACCCAGCCTTTGCATAAACCCCCAGTAAGGACAACAGCTAGTTTATCAGCACTAACCTCTGCCAGTGGGCTTGCATTCACATCAATCCCCACAAATTTATTTACCACACCTGGTGTGATCACCAACCTCAGCCTTCCAACCTCATATAGCAGATTGTTTACTACTCCAAAGTGTCTATCAATATTTGCTAAGAACTCCTTAACCAAATGCAACTTGTAGCGTTTAACAAAAGTTAGGGAGGGTAGCAGATTTACCTCTCTCAGTAGAGATATCAATTTTCCTGCGGTTGATCACCTCCCAGGATTTGACTGGGTTCTTAGATACGAACCACACTCCTTGTTGATCACATTCTGTCACAGCTGATATTGTTGGACTGGGTGCAGCTCTTCGGATGGATGGTTCTGGTCGGGGTCTAGGAGCTATTCTGAATTCATCAGAATCTGTAGATTCTGCTTCAGCAGTTTCTTCATCACTTATTGAGCTCAGCACCACTGGCTCTTTCCCTTTGCTCACGGGTTCCTTGGGAAGATGCTGCTCCTCCTCCTCGGCCACTCCCTGTCCACTGTTGGCAGTAACTTGTTCTGGTTCAGATCGAGGAGTAGGAACGGCAGCCACCTGTCTGTCCTGGGTTTTCTTCATTCGTATCTCATGACAGGAGCCATCTGAGTCAGTGTTGGACCCAGAAGATGCTGAACTAGACCCTTCACCACTCTGGTTGTGGCTGTTTGATGGAGCGTATAAATACGCTCCATTGAGTTGTTTATTCCCATAATTTTATTACATTTTGTGTGAATCGTTTACTCTTTTGTAGTGTTTTCGTATCGCAGGAATGTTCAAGATCGCATTGGAATTTATCGCATATTTGAAGCATTCATCCAAGTTCAAGAAGTCAACAGCAGTCAAAGTCAAAATCAGCTGGTTCAATCAGAAATCAAGACCGATTCAATCAAACGTGGTTCATTGTGGTTCAACCCCAAAACCCTAACCCTAAACTTGGACAAAAGAGGAAAAGAATCATCTCACTTCACTTGACTTTTTTGGACGGCACTATTCACAGACGAGCTACAGTGACGGAGTGAGGAGAGACTGAAGCTAGAGAGAAGCTGCTGGAAAGTCGCCAGAATTTACTGTTCACGGCCGGTACTGTTCACATTTACTGTTCACATTTCCCTGTTCATCGCTACTGTATTGTACTGTTCACGGCCGGAATTACTATTCACAGCCGGAAAACTCTATTCACCGAATTTCCATTTTAGCTCAGTTTCGTTCTACTTTAGTTTGTAGCTACTTAACCTAGTTTCTATTGTATTCATGGATATTATGAGTAGCTAAATCAATATTTCAGTTTGGGGTTTATAATGCAACATTTGGTTTGAGGTCAATGAATACATGATTCGAGCTATTGATTTGCTGCCCTTGTATGAGTGAATGAATGCTTTGATTGTCAGTTTAGTGCAGCTTAGCGGTGAGCTATATTGATGTCAATTGTGTTATACTTGATTGGATTGCATTGTTGGGGAGAACCTAGCGGTAGAACCGATTTTGTGGTGTAGTTGAGTAACTATTGCACTTGTTCGAAAACCTAGCAGTTAAGAATAGGTAGAATCTGATTGTCGACATATCTTTAGCGGGAATGTTGGACTAAGGCAGAATTCACTAGCTTATGCATGTATTCGATCGGTGATAACTAGTTGCATTGTATTCCCCGAACTGATTTTCTCTGAATTGATATTCTTAGTTTGTTCCTTTTTCTGTGACTTTCATTAGAACTCTATCTTACTTGCTCTCTTTGAGTTCGACCCTGCTTACCGCTTGCTAGTGTGTTTACAGGAGTTATAAATACAAATTTGAGGCGCACGACGACGCGTTGTCACTGTTACTTGCGGCTCTCAAAGCCTCACTCTCGTCTATGTGCACATTGTCTGCTATGATGGACGGGCCAGCTTCTGCTTGGTCGGTGGTCGGGATCCAAGTCAACTGTAGGACATCAGTTGGTTTGTTGATCTACAGTGACGAGCTTCTTTTTGCTACTGGGGAATCGCTCAAGGGAACGTGACTGCCTTTCTGCTTGGCACCACCTTCCCTGTGTTTGTATACCTTATCCCTCTCATCTTTACCATTGTTGTTGATTATCTGGGAGCAAGGTTGTCGGACGATCGAAATCGCCGGAGAAACTGCAAGCCCTAGTTTGCGAACGGATACTTCTGGGTTCTTCCTTTATCTTTTTTTTTTTTTGTTTTTAAACAGCCAGACACGTGGCGTCTCCTTAGTGGACATGCTTTTATGGAGATAACTTTCAAGAAATTGTAGCTACGAGTCACCAGAGAGTGCTTCAGCACTCTATTCAGCAATCTTTTCTGCAAACAAAATAACTCTTGTTGTAAGTTTCCGTTCCTCGATTCCTGCTTCAGTGGGGATATTTGTTGTCTGTTTCTCAACCCAGCGCTTTTGACACTTGTTCCTTTTCACCTCCACCTAGCACATTTGACACTTGTTCTTCTCATATGTACTTCTGATTTTTGCAGCTGTTGAAGAGTGACATTTGCTTAGTTTCTACCTATGCCTCCTTCTCTGAGTGAATGCTTCTTCAATACTCCTGCAAGTTTCCTGCACAGTAACACGATACCCTCGGTTTACCTGCCTCTATGTACTGTAGTATTCATACGTGCTAGGAGGATTCCTTGTTCTGACAACTCGGTCATTTGATCTTCTTAGAGTCTCTCTATACACTGTCAGTGTAGGACACTTTCTCTAAAGATGTTCAGTTTGATCACAAGCGTAGAATTTCTTCTACATTGATCTGTGTTTCTGAGCATGTCACTGATCTAGAGAATGCTTCAGCACTCTCTTGTACTTCTTTTCTGGATCATCTGTGACTCAACCCTTCTGAACACTTGCTCTTTGAAAAATGTAGTTATACATGTTCCTTCATCACCAATGTATTCAAGACCTTTAATCTCACCTCCATATCTTTGGTAAGCTAGAATCTCATCCATAATGGATGACTCTCCTCTGTTTGCTTCAGGTGAGATTTTCTGCTCACATAACTTGCCAACTGTCTCAGCATCATCTGATTGTTTCTTGGACAGAGAGGTAATGATGTTTTGAAGGTTATCTTAACTATCTTCTAGTTCCGAAACCTTTGACAAGAGTTCTCTATTGGCTTCAATAACTTCCTGACACTTTTCTTGTATCAGTTTGAACTGGTCAGCTATAGTTTCTACCGAGTATTCTTCATCATCACTGATCTCAGATTCAACAATCCCATAAACAAATTCTCCCTTGATTTGATCTAAACCAACATTACGAAATACAGTAATGAGGGGTAGATTTCCTTTTTGATCAGTCTTCTCTTCACTGTCTTCATAACTCCAATTTTCCGTGAGAGACTTGTTGTTTTTTCTTCTAATATGTAGAACATTCAGTTTGCATGTTTGTCTTCTAACCGTATCCCTCGCACTCCCAGCACTAGATTTCTTTCTGTTTGTCTTTTCCTTCATCATTGTCTTTGTCCTTGTTGCATCCTTATTTTTTCTCTGAGAATTTTCTCCTCTTTGGTTTCTCCCCCTGGATGACTGACCTGAGTATGAAGGTTTTTGGTCCATTCTTTTCATGAACTTTCCAAGGTTCTTGACCAGCAGAGACAGTTGTTGGTTGACATGGTCTGGGATAACCTCTTTCTCTTTTGTCTCAGCTTTCAACCCAAGGTCTCTCCCAGAGAGTGGTGAAGCAGTCTCTGTAAATTTCATCTCAAACTGCCTCAGTGAACCAATCAGTACCTCCAGCCTCATGTTCTTCACATCTTGGATTTCCTCGTTGGCAGTTACCTTCATATCAAATTTCGAGGTTAAAGATCTGAGAACTTTTCTTACCAGCTTCTCCTTATGAATCAGTTCTCCAAGTGCATGAGCCTCATTTGATATGTCACACAGACTAGCATTAAATTCAGAGATGGTCTCATCCTCCAGCATCTTCAAGCTTTCAAATCTTAATGTGATCATTTGCATTCTGGAAACTTTCACCTTTAATGCCCTCATGAGCAGTTTCAAGAATCTCCCATGCTTGTTTGGTCATGTCACAGTTAGAGATGAACCTGAAATTGTTAACACATAGCAGGAAATATAGCATTCAAAGTCTTAGAGTTTCCTGATGCTAAGGCTACCTCATCGACAGTCCACTTATTTTCAAGTTGCTTGTCGGTAACTCCAGCACTGTCAACGGTCATTGGGGGGACCATTCAGATATGTAAGCCCTCAGAGCCCTTTCAAAAATGGCTTTGATGAAAGCCTTCATTCGAGCCTTCCAGTAGGCATAATTAATTCCCTCGAGCAATGGAGGTCGGCCGGTGCTTTGTCCTTCTTTCATAATGGCCATACGTATCAGCAATACTTTTCCGGATCACACTCTGTATGTTGAGCGAACGGCTCTGATACCAATTGAAATTCTGCTACGTTGTCGATGCCGAGTTATAGCTTCTGCTTAAGCACTCTCTGTATCTTCTGTATCTTTCTACGGGATTTTTCTACGGCAGAATAAGAAAGAGAAAAATTTATTCACCCAGTTCGGCAACTTGCCTAAGTCTAGGGAGGATGCTCCGATCCTCAAGATTCCACTATCTCAGTTCGAAGTACACAGACTTACACCTCTACTTCTCGCCTAGCCGAAATCTAATGCTCAGCTACAGGTCTGATTCTCAGACTTAGCCTATTCTATTACAATACGTAGCTCACGGTATGCTTCAGCACACTCTTCACTAGAGTTATTGTATCTTCAGCCAACGACACTTCAAGCTCTCTGATAGAGCCTTTTTATACGCGCTATTTAGATCCTAACACTATGCTTTTTTGCATTATTTTGTGTACAAGATTACTGGTTTCCAGTGTTTTTGTATTTCAGGGCAAAACAATGGCCTAAGTCGGATACGCGCTAACAGGCAGCGTTTGAGGAGCGCATCACACAGCCTACGGAGCTAGCAGCACAAACAGGATAGGAAGTGGCAGAGTCAACTACGGTGCGCAGACCGATTGCGCTAACCAGTGTGTGCAGTGCGCCATGCGCAGGATAATGGTGTTTCCAAATCTTGACACCATCAGATTTGGAAGTTGCCAAGACCGTCCTTGGGCCTCATGAGCAGTATATAAAGAGAGGAAGGCTAGGGTTTGAAGAGACACACACAGACTCAACATAGCACACGAGAGAGAGGCAAAACTGAAAAACACACGAGCTACTAAGAGGACCTGCGCTAGCCGACTGCGCCAGCCGAGATACTGCAACCTGCACGCACCTGCTTGTTACTATTTCTTGGATACTTTAGCTATTATTTACTATTTCTATGATGTTTACTACTAGCATGTCTAGCTAAACGCTTTGTATCGGTAGGGCATGATTCTATGAGTATTTCCTTTGAGACTTGTGCTTAATGCATAGTTTGTTTGCTTGTATTAATTCTGTGCACACGGTTGACAGCTAGTTGCATGAGTAGGGGAAGCCTTGAACCGCAATCTTACTCTTGTTACTTGTTTGTTATATGTTAAACTAGTTGATAGCTTGACGGTGACAACTAGGAGTAACGCGCTAGGATAATCAGTTGCTACTGTGACAGGATTCGTAGCTGCTTAGACTAGTCTCAAGAATTAATAGCTCATGAACTTTGATCAGAACATGCGCACATGTTAGGAAGCCTTGACCGGACACTAACATTAGTAAACCGAACTATAGACGTTTAGAGTCGATGATAAGGAATACATTCATAGAGGATTGTCTACGCCGATACTTTTCATAGTCAAAGTACTTAATCTCTATTGCCTGCGCACGTCTAGTGCAAATCCTGCGTTAGCTATTGTCATTCGCGCACTTGCGCAACCCAATCACTCACACCCCAATTTTCGTAAGTGCAGGTTACTAGTTAAAGCTAATCTGCTTGCTCCCTGTGGAATCGACCCTGACTTAGCCGCTATACTAAGTGGAGAAGGAAGGATTAATTTGACGCGCACAACGACGCGCGGATCAAATTTTGGCGCCGTTGCCGGGGAGCAACACAGATAAGCTTTAATTAGCTTAAGTTTTCTTTTACAGTAGTCAGTTATTTTGTGTTTGCTTTATTCTCGTTGTTGCTTCTGACAGCGCGCAATCAACATCAGCCTGCGCAAACTTGAAACAGTTGCGCTGCGCAGATTCTAGTTGCGCACTGACAGACGCAATAGCTTAGTTGTCTTTTAATCCCGTTTTCTTTGAGATTTAGGACAGGTCATGGAGGATAACAGTGTCGTTGGAGATAACTTAGGGGACAGAACCCCAGAGAATGCGAGGGCACATAACCGCGCAGCCCTGTTCAGAGAGGAAGTGCAGCGCGAGGTTGAAGCAAGGATTGCCGCTGAAGTGTATAATGCGCCACCCGCGCGACAAGCCGCGCGACGCAGAACAGTGCGCGAGATGTCAGCCCCAATCACGGTTAACCAGCCATGGTGCATAGTGCTTCCACCAGACGGTCATTTTGAACTAAGGAGCTCGCTCATTCATCACATGCCCAAGTTCCACGGGATGAACAACGAGAACCCAGTCAAGCATGTGCGAGAATTCCTAGTCATTTGTGAGAACATGAAGGCCGAAGGGGAGAGCGACGAAGCGCTGAAGATGAAAGCGTTCCCATTTTCACTGTGTGACACGGCCAGGCATTGGCTAATGAGCTTACCAGCAGGACCAATTCACACATGGGAGCAGCTGCAGAAAAATTTCTTGGACAAGTTCTATCCCGCAGCAAAGAACGCGCTACTCAGGAGGGAGCTGGCCGCACCTAGGCAGAGCGTAGGAGAATCACTATCGGAGTATTATGAGCGTTTCAGGGAGCTGGAGGCCAACTGCTACAATCACGGCCTACGCCAAAATGTGCTGATAGAGAATTTCCTGAATGGATTGCTGCCCATGGAGCTGAGGTTATTGAATGCATGCGCAGGAGGCGACATTTGCAACATGTACCCCGAGGACGCGTGGCAGCTGATAGATGACTCTGCTGGACAGGTAAGACATCAGCTAACACTTGAAAATAGTCGTGCTCGTTCTGTGCATCAGGTAGAAACAAGCGCTGAGATAAAGGAAATGAAGGCCATGCTGCAGAAGTTGATGCATGCGCAAGGGGCGCAACCAGCTGCGCCAAAGGCATGCGAATTCTGCACGTCAACTGAGCACAAAACCGATGCGTGTCCCACACTTTTCGAGGAATCAGGAGATGTCAATGCTCTAGGAGGATGGGATAATAGAGGGCCACAAAGGCAGAATCAGCCGCGTTTTGGACTAGCCGCAAATGGGTTCAGATGGAAGGAGGAAAACAATTTCCAGAGGCAGTCCACGGATCAGCGCGCACCACAGTAGACGCAACAAGCTGCGCCCTACAATCCACCGCATCGCCGCACTGACGCACCAGCGCAGAACAACCAGCAGCCGAGGCGATCCTTAGAAGATATCGTGGGGCAGCTAGCAAACAAAGTGCGCAAGAATGATGAGAAGTATGACAAGAGGTTCGAGTCCATAGAGAAGCAGCTATCACAGATTGCTACCACGGTGTATGAGCTGAAAAAGAGCGATGGCAACCTGCCTTCGCAAGTGATCCAGAATCCCAAGGGAGGGGTCAACGCAATGACACTGAGGACTGGGCGCACGGTGGGAACAGAGCAGACCGCAAAGGCGCCCGCGCAACCAGTTGCGGAAGCTCCAGATTCAGCAGAGCAAGATGCGCAACCAGAAGCGCAAGCCACAAGCCAGCAGGGCGAGGCGCCAGGTATGGCGCAATCAAAAGACAAAGGCATGAATCGTACTAACATACCTGCCCCTTTCCCTGTACAGGCACCATCGGCTAGGAAGGAAGCGCTTGATAAGGAGCCCTACGAGTTATTCAGTAAGGTGGAAATAAACATTCCCCTTATTGAAGCAGTTCGGCAGATCCCTAGGTACGCCAAATTTTTAAAGGAGCTGTGCACAAACAAGAGGAGGAAAGGCGAGTGCGCACAGGTAATGCTAAATGCGCAGGCCTCAGCAATCGTGGAGCATAAGGTACCACCTAAATGCCGGGATCCAGGTACGTTCACCATCCCCTGCACTTTAGGTAAGACCACAGTAAGCAACTGCATGATTGACTTAGGCGCATCTATAAATGTGCTTCCCTATTCCCTGTATGCGTCATTGCGCCTTGGACCACTAAAGCCTGCAGGTCTCACCATTCAGCTAGCAGATCGGTCGTGCAAGCAACTGACGCGCATGATCGAGGACGTCCTTGTCCGAGTAGGAGAGCTGGTGTTCCCAGCAGATTTCTATGTCCTTGAAATGGAGGGTGAGTCGAGCAAAGGCAGTGCGCAGATCCTACTGGGCAGACCATTTCTGATGACAGCGCGCACAAAGATAGACATGTGGAGGGGTACGCTCTCGATGGAGGTTGATGGCGAGGAAATTCATTTTAACATATTCAAAGGGATGCAGCACCCTCATGAGGACGCCACAGTGCACGCGATGGACAGCATAGATGACTTGGTTGCAGATGCGCAATGTGCAAGCGCAACAGAAGAACCTGAAACACTGGCACAAGCAGAGTTGGAGGCGCAAGAGGATGAGCTGAGCAGTGCTGAACCAGCATCCAGACAGGTACACGATATAGTTAATGTCTACACTGCTAATAAAATCTTGCCCTCTATTGAACAGGCACCCAAGATCGAGCTGAAGCAACTCCCAGAGCACCTCAAGTACATATTCTTGGGAAATGAGGACACCCTGCCAGTAATCATAAAGAAAGGATTAGAAGAGGAGCAGGAGGCGCGATTATAGCAGGTGCTATGCAAGAACCAGCGCGCTATAGGATGGACACTTGCTGACCTGCGCGGAGTGAGCCCGGACGTATGCATGCATAGGATTCTATTGGAAGATGGTGCCAAACCATCCAGGGAGCCTCAGCGCAGATTGAACCCGAATATGATGGAGGTGGTGCAGAAAGAGATCCTGAAGCTGCTTGACGCAGGAGTCATTTACCCAATCTCGGACAGCAAATGGGTAAGTCCAGTGCACGTTGTGCCAAAGAAAGGAGGAATCACAGTAGAGGAGAATGCGCAGGGCGAGCTAGTTCCCAAGCGCATGCAAACTGGATGGCGCATGTGCATAGACTACAAGAAGCTTAACGCAGTCACGCGCAAGGACCATTTCCCGCTACCCTTCATGGACCAGATGCTAGATCGATTAGCGAGGAAGCCCTACTTTTGCTTCTTGGACGGATATTCAGGGTACAATCAGATACCCATTGCTGCGGAGGATCAAAAGAAAACCACATTTACCTGTCCATTCGGTACGTTTGCGTTTCGGCGCATGTCATTTGGGCTGTGTAACCTGCCAGGTACGTTCCAATGTCTAGTCATGAGCATCTTTTCTGATATGATTGGTATATGCATAGAAGTGTTCATGGACGATTTTACTGTGTACGGAGGTACCTTTGACGCATGCTTAACTCATCTTGATAAGGTCTTAGCGCGCTGCATTTCAGAAAACCTAGTGCTCAATTATGAAAAATGTCATTTTATGGTATCACATGGAGTAGTACTAGGACATATTATCTCGCAGGAGGGGATCAAGGTAGATAAGGCCAAAATAGATCTTATTTCTAATCTGCCTTATTCCACTAACGTGCGCGATGTGAAATCATTCCTTGGGCATGCTGGGTTTTATAGGCGTTTCATAAAAGATTTTTCTAAGATTTGTATACCCCTGTCTAATCTCTTGCAAAAGGATGTGTGTTTCGAATTTACTGATGAGTGCAGGGCCGCGTTTGATAAGCTGAAGGAGGCGTTGACCAATGCGCCAGTGATGCGCGCGCCAGACTGGAACCTGCCGTTTGAACTGATGTGCGAACGCAAGCGATTATGCAGTAGGTGCAGTCCTGGGACAGCGCGTGGACAAGAAGCCGCACGCCATTTATTATGCATCGCGCACACTGGACGCTGCGCAGAGGAACTACACCACCACGGAGAAGGAACTTCTGGCAATCGTGTTTGCACTGGAGAAGTTCCGCGCATATGTTCTTGGCGCCAGAGTCATCGTCTACACAGACCACGCAGCAATCCGTTACCTAATGTCCAAGAAGGAGACTAAGCCGCGCCTGATGCGCTGGGTGCTCCTACTTCAGGAATTCGACTTGGAAATCAAAGATAAGAAGGGCACGGAGAACACAGTCGCGGACCACCTGAGCAGGATCGTGAAAGAAGAGGAGCCAGGGCGAATCACGGAGACATTCCCTGACGAGCATCTGATGGCGCTGACAGGTAAGGTAACATGGTATGCGCACATTGCGAATTACCTGGTCACAGGTACGTTTCCTCCTCATTTCACAAAAACCCAATGCATGAGATTAAAGCATGAGTCCAAGTATTACATTTGGGATGATCCGTATATGCTCAGAATAGGACCTGATCAAATTTTGAGGCGCTGCGTGCCTGGCCATGAAATTAACTCTGTTTTGATGTTTTGTCATGCGCATGCATGTGGAGGACACTTTGGTCCCAAGCGCACGAGCAGAAAGATCCTAGACTGCGGATTTTATTGGCCGCACTTGTTTAGCGACTCATATAACCACTGCAAGAACTGTGACAGGTGCCAGCGCACAGGAGGCATATCAGCGCGCAATGAGATGCCGCAGACGCCAATTCTAGTGGATGAAGTATTCGATATTTGGGGGATTGACTTTATGAGTATATATTGGTCGCGGTAGATTATGTCTCCAAATGGGTTGAGGCCAAGGCTACCCGGAAGAATGATGGTAAGACGGTCGCTGACTTTTTGAGAACTAACATTTTTTGCAGGTACGGGGTGCCTAAGGCAATCATAAGCGACCAGGGGACGCATTTTTGCAATAGAATAGTGGCGCAGGTATTCAAGCATTATGGAGTGTGCCACAAGACGTCCACCGCTTACCACCCTCAGACGAATGGACAGGCCGAGGTCTCCAACAGAGAGACCAAGCGCATCCTGGAGAAAACTGTGAAACCGTCGGGCAAAGACTGGAGCCAGCGCCTTGACGATGCGCTATGGGCATACCGAACAGCACATAAGACACCAATTGGGACCTCACCTCTTCGGTTGGTTTATGGAAAAGCGTGCCACCTGCCAGTGGAGTTAGAGCACAAAGCATACTGGGCATTGCGCGTTTGCAACCTGAACCTAGACGAGGCTGGTAAGGAGCGCGCATTTGAGCTAAGCGAATTAGAAGAGCTGCGCCTGGATGCATATGAGGGACTGCGCGATTACAAGGCGCGCACAAAGGCATTTCACGACAAAAACATCCTCAGACGCACTTTTGAGCCAGGAGACTAGGTACTATTGTTCTCCTCGCGCCTAAAGCTCATGCCTGGGAAGCTGCGCAGCAAATGGACGGGACCATACACAGTTACCAAGTCTTTCCTCTACGGAACAATCGAGTTAGAAAACGAGCACCGGCATCGTTTTCAGGTCAATGGGCAGAGAGTCAAAAAGTATTTAGGAGAACCTTGGGATGGCACAGCGCGCGAAGTTGAATTGGCAGAGCCAGAGATAGCAGATGCGCAAGTTGCTGCGCCAGAACCGCCACCAGATGCACCAGAGGGAGAACTGGGAACTATTGCTCATATTTCTTCTTCCTCTTTACCTAACCTCGTTACTTATGATTTATCACATACATTTAACCATGCTGACCACCCTTCTGATCCTTTGCGCAGGAACAAGAAGAATGCCACTCAGGAGCAATAGTGGGGGAGGTCGCTGGCACACTTTCACGCAAGTAACGAGGTACAGTCGAGCCAACGACGTTAAACAAAGGCACTTGTCGGGAGGTAACCCGATTCGTTTTACTTTTACACGTTTTTAGTTTTTCTAGTGTCTTTTAGCTAGTTTAAGACTTGTAGTTTTTTTAGTCGAGCAGCAGTGCGTAATTCAGTGCGCAGAGCAGCTGCGCCAGATAGGGAGGTATAAAAGTGCAGTACTTAGAAAAATTTCAGCACTTTTCACACTCGACCGTTGCAAGAAGCTTCTGCCCTCAACCTCCGCTCACCGTCCGACAATCGATCAGGCGTCCGTTCAGCACGATTTGAGGAGCATACAGTCGCACATACACCAGGTAACCCTTCCCGTGAAGTTTGAGCCGATTCAAGTAGGGTTTTGTGCGATAGAGGAGTGCCCTAGGTTTGAAATCGCACCTAGCTAGCCTGCACCATTTGGAGTTTTGGGTAGTAGGTTTTGTAGGCGGACGTTAGGCGACCATTTGGTGACACTTTCAGGGCGTGATTCGGAGTTTGGATTTTTGGGCATTTGTGGAGCGTTGACCTTAGTTGACCGGAGGAACCCTAGCGCACCATGCAGCCTGCCGAGGATTAAGTGACCCCAGCATCATTCGCCAGCAAGTTTGAAGCCTTCATGAGGCTGGAGATGTACGGGACTCCGTACATCAGCAGGGACTTCCTGCGAGAGGTCGGGATGGAGGACCTCATTATGGAGAAGCTCGCGCTGGCGGGCTGGGAGGCGCAAAGGTGCGTGAGGCGGATATAGGCACGCACACGAATCAGGAGGCGTGGCGCGAGATGGCGACCGGCCCAGTTTTTGCCACGGGGCGCAGCCGAGGACGCGAGCTGCGCGACCCGTGGATGTTCTACCTATGGCGCATGGTCGCCTATGCCATCATCGGGCGTTTTAATGGTGCGCCGAAGATCAGCTTGCTGGACATGGACATTTTGAAGGGTTTTTACTATGGGAAGAAGGTGTTGTTTGTCTCGGACATGGTGGTCCATTGGAGTCGGGTCAGCACGAAGGGGGCCGCTGACTTGTGGCGGAATGATCACGCACCTGCTGCGTGCGTTGCATGGAGAGCCGGAGGTGCCCGAGCACACGGTAGTGTCGGCTGTTCCCTTGGACCGCGCTCATATGCTGCAGCTCAGAGCGGTAGCCGTGAGAGAGGATGGGACATTGGAGTGGTGCTACCAGCTGCAGCCGGCCAGAGCGCCGAGACAAAGAGCAGAAAGCAGCGCGCAACCAGAGGAGGCTGCGGAGGAAATGGAGATGGACGAGGCCCCAGAGCCATTTGCGCCTCCAGTCAGGCGCATGAGGACTCGTGCCCAGACTGCAGCGCGCCGGAGGGCGAGTGCACCGCAGGGGGAGCCAGTTACCATTGCCATTGATGATTCTCCCCCGCGAGCACAAGGAAAGCGCCCCAGAACAGAGGCAGAGGAGGCGCCTGAGGAGGTATCAGATGAGCAGCGCATGATGTTCAACGTCATGCGCGTGCTCGAGTATTTAGCGCCCGAGGGGGCAGATTTGAGCATGAGCCCACCATCAGGGTGGAGATTTGGAGATTCTATCCCCCCCTCTCCTCAGCCTGCGCAGGCCGCCCCCAGGATCCCCCAGCGAGCCGCGCCAGCCAGCCAGCCCTCCTACCTAGTCCCCGGTCCATACAGCAGCGCCAACCCCAGCAGCAGAGCCAACCCCAGCAGCAGAGCCCACCCCAGCAGTAGACCCAGCACCAGCACCTGCAGCACCCCCTGCACAGCCTTCTGTTCAGAGGTCCCCTGAAGCCGATCCCATCATAAGTTCCAGCTCAGATTCACTATGGGATCCTATCTCAAAGGACGACCTCGTGGCTCAGCCCGCCGCCATTTCTGTAGTGCCGCCGGCCTCCAGTACCGAGTATGTGACTGATTCTTCAGATGAGGAGGCGCACGGATCAGCGGCTGAGTCCAGCTCCGAGGACATCTAGGGC